>PVIW01000040.1:214082-834836 GCA_004026585.1 Noctilio leporinus | reverse complement strand
AAATCACAAAAGTCCAAAGTATGAAATGCAATTTGAGAAACCATTTTTAGTTCAAAACTTTCCTTTAATATTTAGGATTGCAGTCATCTTTACTTACAAAATAGCTTTCATTCGGGTGAACATAATACCATTTTAATCTAAGTATTAGAGTAAATTTTATTATCCGAAAATAATAGTTTTCAGGCTTCCAAAGGTAGCTGGCAGTTGAATGAGTAGAAGAGATTTAAATATTCTGTTTAGCAAGACTTAAAGACCAGACTGCTAAATTGACAGAAGGGTGAATAGTGATGATCACAGCTGCTGGTTTGTCCCTTTCTAGCTGTTTTATTTTTAAATTTTTTTAATGCCACCATTTAATCTCAGGAAATAGTCCATATCGCTCTGTGTAGTTGAAGTGCCCCTTGTGTGCAAATAAAACAGAAAGCACTTCTCTGTGTTCCAGTCCTCTGAGGACGAGCAGGCCTTCGTGAGCAAATCCGGCTCCAGCTTTGAAACCCAGCACCACCACCTGCTTCACTGCCTGGAAAAAACCACGGTAAGTAACCTGTAGGACTTCCCACCCTCCCCTCGTATTCACATTAATCTCATTGGCTTTTTGACTACTGGATTCTTTTAGGCAGGTTTTCACTGTCTACATTACTGGAAAATATACTAAAACACACACACACACACACACAAATCCACAATATTTTAAATGACTTTGAAAGACTATTGTAATATTTCAACTTGGAAAGTATTTTAGAGACCTATTATTTTTTTTTCCTAATTTTTATTTATTTATTTATTTAAAATAATGTATTCTATTTATTTTGCTATTACAATTGTGAAACCTATTATTTTAAATGGTTTTATCCTTAGTTCTTATCCTTACTCTAGTTTAAAATACCAGAAAGTTGTTTCCCAATAACTAACTACAAGTCTCTTAAAATATCATTTTACCCTGATTCTTAAAATGCTGATTAAACTAAATAAATAAATAATGAAGTTCAAGTAGTGCTGACATCTGAATGAAGAGAATATTAATAATGATAATAAAAATAGATAATTACTGAATACAAGCATTTTTCAATTCAAAAACTATGTTCTTATAAGCATTTAATAGAACTCTATGTTCTTATAGCATTTAATCAGTGTTAAACCCCTTTGGCTGAGATTGAGTATGCATTTTTCCATTTATAGGATCTCAGTTGGACCTCCTCTTTAGCAAAGTCACCCATTCTCTAGCTTGCTTGTCAAAAGATACCACAGAGCAGAACAAAATATTTGCCATATTGAGCTCAAGTCTTCTCACTCACTCACCAGAGACGTACATTTATATTCTCAGTTCCAACATCTTTCCCATGCATTTATACATTCACTTTCATTTCCCTATAGGCATTCAACAAATATGTATTATTTGCTTACTATGTGTCAGTGGGTCAAGACTCTAGATAAGTCACAAAGTCGGTTGTGGTCTCTGTCCCCATTTGTGGAACAAAACACAGATATTACTAGGGAAGGACAACGAACAGTAGAGCAACAATGGGGTCACAGTGGATCAGAACAAAAGGTGGAGCCTGAGTCTACAGAATCAGGCAAGTCTTTCTGGAGGAACCTAGGTTGAGACCCACAGGATGACTAGTTAAGCAAAGAAATGAAGAGGATAAAAGTATGTAACCTGAGGAAGGCTAGTACTTGGTGTTGGTGTCAATAGAGAGAAAGAAAATGGTACCAAGTGTCAGAATGATGGAGTTCAGCAATCTTGGTACTTGAGTTCTGGCTAAGAAAGAATTCAGAGGCAAGACTCAAAGTATAAGCAAAAGTTTCTTTAGAAAGTCACAGAGGTAGAAGTGAGTGGTAGGAGAAATAGGTTCAGGAAATGAATTACATGGGCAAAAGAAAGGTTCTTGACGCTTAGGAAAGAGGAAGGTAAAGCTAACGCACCTGGGCCAGGGGTAGAGTAGGAGTCCAGGGAAAGGCAGGGTCTCCCATCCTAAGGGCTTTTAAGGGTGGAGATTTTAGGAGAAGTCCCAAGGGAGGTTCTCAATAGAATATTCATCACCTTTCCAGGTGTATCTTTACCAGGCGCAGCCTTTCAGGGTCATGGTCTCCATAAATTGATCTATGCTAGCGCAGGGAGTTAATCAATGCTGCCGGTCCTGAAGTAGCTGGGGTGTCCCTTGTCTGGCTTTACTGTTTTTCTGGGCCTGGAGCTGAAACAACTGAGGTCTGTATGTCAGAACCTCATTATCCTGGGGGCTTAATGCTTAAGGGCTACTCTCCTGCCCCTCTATGAATGAATAGAGGCTACTCTTCATTCCTTCTCTAAGAGGGTCTAACCCATATGACTAGCAATAAGCCAGGGGAGGAAAAGTCAAGGGAGGGTCTAGCTCCATGACCAACAAAATCCTCAGGGAAGAAAAGTCACCCTAGAGATGATGAGGTCCTTGTTTTCCCAGTTTTGCTAGGAACCAGGAACTTAACGACCTGATGACCTGCTGTACCTGGTCCATAGTCCTTGCTCTGCTCATGTCTGCCCAACACAGTCTAAGAGGACTTGAAGGAATTTGAGGGTAATCAGGAGAAAAGGTAGCATAGCACAAGAGAAGACAGAAAAACATAATGCTGGGTTTTTGAGGCTTGTGAAAAATTTTGATCTTTATCTCAAATGGAAAATTACTTGAGGGCTTTAAATAGGTTTGTGACTTACTAAAATAACTACTTGAAGTTTAAATGATAACATTAATAATAGCATGCATTTATGTCTGTTTATTCATTTTCTTTCCAGTTTTTTCATTATTTTACCATTTAGGCCTTTTTAAATCAAGAATTATTTAATACCAATTGATAAAGCTTACATTGAGCTACCTAGCAAAATATATGGTAACCAGCAGCAGAATAATTTCTTCACTTCCTGTCTCTGAGGAGATAAATTAAATCTAGAATCTCATGCATTATAACTTGTATTATGTATATGAAATGTGCATTGCAAGAAGAAAAGGACAGTGTGAATCCTTAGTGAACTATATTTTTCTGTAAAGTTAATATTTAACATAAAATTCTCTTATCTAACATATTTTTCTCTGCACTTTCAACTGTACAATATTAAATTCAAAATGCTTGTCTCAGCAAAGAAATGACAAAATGAGTAACTAAAACAATCTATTTTCTATTAGCCAGTGAATTGCTTCAATTGTTTTGCTAATGTTTAGATGAAAGATAGTTAAGTGGAATTCTGCATGTGGAAAGTCTCCCTTTATAAGACTTTTCCCACCAACACAAAGAAAAAAAAAGTAATTGAAATCATTTTTAGTAGCTCAGACCAAAAATGTTTTTCCTTATGTTACTGAGGAAAAAAAAGTCTTCCATGGGCATTTTAGAAGACAATTCCTTTATTGAATATTTTAAAAGCAAATTTTTCACTGTGTTTCTCTCAGATATACTATGTGAAGTGATAACCATCACTGTTTGCTTCTTGGCTGGAAGAACTGAACTCATAGATTCTGAATACAGCTAGTGATGTATTGCAAAGACAAGAAACCCCTTCGAGTCAAACATAAAATGACACATTTTGCAGCTGTATATCTTGTACTTATTTAACTAATAGGTCATATTTTTCTCTCTACTGAGAAATCCGTGGGAACATTTAAGAAATGAGAAGTGTCCTAGGTATCTCATTTTATGATTTAAAAATATTTTCAATTCCATGTGAGAATATTTGCTATTATATAGCAGACAATCTACCTTGGATTAAAATAGTCTCTTTCTTGTATTTCAGTGTGTCTAAAAATAGAAGTTGATGTGACTTTACACATTTTTGTAGATAATATCTATACTAATTTTCAAGGTTTTTTTCCTTTGCTTATAACTTCCAGGTTTGGTGTTTAAATTAATAAATGATATTTCAAGATAAAATTAGCCCACAAAGAGATACTAAATCAGTCTGCATGTGTCAACTTCAAGGTCTAATTAAAGAGATTTTGTTTTCCCACAAATGCCAGCCAGCATGAGGTGGATCGGATATGTTAATCTTTATGAAAATGGTATTAGTTACCATTGGATAGTCTAAATGTACATGGCTATTTCTGAGTTTTAAAAATAAAAAAGCTATTCCTTTTTTTTTTTTTTAAGTAAAAGTGTGTTTCTGTCTTCCTTCACATTTCCTTACACCTGTGAAACAGAATCACGAGTTTGTGGATGAACAAGTATTTGAAGAAAGCTGCATGGAGGTTTCGACTGTTAATCGCCCTTCAAGCCACAGTCCCTCTCTCTCTTCACAACAAGGAGTCACCAGCACTTGCTGTTCACGACGACACAAAAAAACTTTCCGCATCCCAAACGCCAATGTATCAGGAAGCCATCGGGGCAGCGTGCAAGAACTCAGCACGATTCAGATCAGATGTGTGGAGAGAAACCCGCTGTCTAACAGGTAGTTTATTCTGTGTGGACAAACACCTGTGCTGGTTCCCAGAACATATTTCCACTTGCAGTTGTGCATCAAAATTCTTGTTCCTAAAGTTTAGAATGGGACAAAACTTAGACTGTAACAAATAGGAAAATGGACCTACTGTAGTATTTATTTGTGACGAGTCAAAAGAGTAGCTAAAGCAATATTAAAAGAGCAGAGAGAAGATATAGTAGTTGGGTCACACTGTAGCTGTAGATCTGCCTCTTCTATTCCAAAACTGTTTCTTATTTGAACAGATACCTCTATACCCAGAAGCTCCTTAGGTATGCACAAATAGCTGAAATGATAATCACTGCTAAAAGAGGCAAGTTAAATTGACATTGATCTGTTAAAAACTACTCAATGGCACCTGTCAATAAACCAACATACTCACTGTGACAGTGAAAAATAAAACTGTGACTGTACAAATCTTTTGAATCAACATACAATTTTGATCAGAAAAGTATTTTGATCACAATAAGCACAAAAGTCAATCCAGTTCAAAGAAAGATAAGTGACATGCTAAAATTGTTTACCTCCAATGAATTTATGGATAATTTAAGCAAAATCTTTCTATTAGTGTTTTCCCTTTGATTCTCTTTATTTGCTTGTTTTTCACAAGTCATTAAAAGGATCAATTTTGCCCAAATAATTTTACTTCATTTTTCAAGTCTAATAGCTTATATTTTTAGATTGACAATCAGTAATTCAGTACTTCTTCTTTGTGGAAAACCTTGATGAGATTCTGAATCCAAGCTATGCTGATTTACATAAATCAGATATTCTCTGGGACAGAATATTAAATGTTGGAACAATGAAAGATTTCTGTCGCAAAGATCTTCTACCACACCAAAATAGAAAAGGGAGAAGTATTTAAAAAGAAAATCTTAGGACATTATATTTAAATTAAATTTTCTATGAAAATAAAATAGTTTGAAGTTCCTATGTATACTCTCCTTCTCCTTTTCCCCTTTCCCCCTCCCCACTAAGTAACTCATGCAAGAATACTACTTGGGAAAGTCTTTAAAGACTAGTAATGGCTAACTTTTGGGTGTTCTTAACAGTTGAGAGTTTCAATGTTGAGAGCTTTAAGGGCTCCCTATATCCCCAACAAGGCAAGATAGTAAAATGATTCTGTGACCAAAGAGTTGAGGCCTATCTACAGGATACATACCTTTTTTAATGTTATCTCAAAGGTATACATACCTTTCCTAGTGGCAAGAGGTTCTGTATTAAAGAAAACTATTTTACTTTGCTCAGTCTGGTGTTTTAAAAACTTACCTGATCCTCTTTCTTACATGTTTTATAGAAAACACTTTGTGTGAAAAACAGTGATAGAACCAAATTCAGCTGTTTTTTATGCATGTATTTACAACGAGTGACCTAATGTTCACTTCAACAAAGAGGGCGGGGCAATCTCAGGTCTATAGATAGTTGTCAGAACATGAAACACAGAGTTTATTCTTATATTAGTCTTTATTAATTACTGTATTATTTTCAATGTAAAAAAACTGTAAACTGACTTTTGCCCCACCCTGTATATTAAAGTTTGGTGCTTTATTTTTTTAAGTTGTGGTGATTGTTTCTAGATGTTTTAATTTGATAAGATTTATAAATATTTACTTATAAATATGGCAAGAGACACACCTCAGTTGTAGGGGGAATATTCTTAAATAAACAACTTATCTTCTTTAATCTATTTTTTTCCTCATCAGCCGATCCAGTTTAAATGCCAAAATGGAAGAGTGTGTTAAACTAAACTGTGAACAACCTTATGTGACTACAGCAATAATAAGCATCCCAACACCTCCAGTAACCACTCCTGAAGGAGATGACAGGCCAGACTCCCCTGAGTACTCAGGGGGGAACATTGTCAGAGTGTCTGCCTTGTGAGACAGTTGGAATCAGGTCCAGGAGAAGTTGAGTCCTGGCTGCGGAAAGAAGACCAATGTGGAAGAAAGGAGAAAAAAGTAAACCACCTGCAGATGAAAACAGCCAAGCGAGAAAATTGGTAGTGAAATAAAAACAAAGCTTCCAAATGAGAGGATGGAAATAAAACCACCAAATGGCATTTCTTTAGAATTTGACCTGTTGTACAGAGGGATAGTCTGTGGCCCTGTGGCTTTGTGAATGAGCACAATGAAATGCCGCCGACTGATGCTTCTTATGACCAGAACTCTTTTTTAATAAAATAAAATAATTCTTTGAACCTAATGTTCCAGTTGAATGCAAAACAAACAAAAAAAAAACCATGAAAAACATTTTGATAAAAATTTTTCCTGTTAAAACCATGAACATTGGCTATGATGAAGATTATTGCATATTTAAAAAAAACTCATGCAACACATTTGTATTGACTGAAGGAAACCATCATAATGCATGCTAGAATTCTTTGGAGCAGTGATCTCATGTTTCCTTATGTTGTCTTCAGAATAGGCATGATAAACTATAATTGTAGAAAGGGGAATTTCTGTGCACTTGCGAACAGCTGATTATTCATGTTCCATAGTGAGCTGTGCAAACAAACTCCTTTTAGAACTGCAGCATTTCTCATGGAGATGCTCAATAACAAATCTAAAGTGTTCAGATAGTTCAATATTAATTATGATTTCACCTTGCACCTAGATACTGTTACAACTGCAATAAGTCATTGTACACCTGTTGTATCAGGAATCAGGATTTTTGTTGTTATACTTTCCAGATCTCCATAAATACAGTAACAGCCACATTCATAGAAAAACTTCTAGTGTGGCCAGGTTTTAGATAAGGTTTTAATAAGAAATTCTTGTGTCGTAAATGTTCTTCAGTAACATTTTTGGTCCTCTGTGTTCCCGTGACAGTGCATTTCTTGTTCCTGTGTTTCTGTAGCACCTTCCTTTTGGGTTTATCATCGTCAACTGGACTAATGTTTTGTAGTTCAAATGACTCTCCTACTTTTGTATTCCCCAATAAATCATCTTTTAGTAGATTGCCATCATCAACCCCTTGTGAAAAATTGGAATAAATGTGAGTTGACATCCATGAATTATCTCTAACCTTTTTGCTATCCTGGAAAAGTCCAAATACTGGATATACTACTGTATGTTTCATAAAGAGTTGGCTGGGACGATTACCACAGGATCGATGATCCCAAAATTTCATTTGGTGTATTATTTATTTTGCTTTAGATCTCGAATAAGTTTTGAGAATAACTAATGTGCGTTGAAATGCAGAGCTAAACTGAAGTGCTTTATGTAACATATTTGATGAAAGCGTGCCTTCTACACCCCTGGAGAAGGCGGCACCAGTTTATCTCAGAAAGCTTCCTGTGTATTGCAAGGAGCCATTTTCTCCACTTAATCAGGAGGACACGAGTTTGATGATGCAAAGTTGATCTCTCTCTACATGTAGGTGAAAAGTCTCTATACTTTTTCACCTTTAAGATATATCAGCAGACATGTCTGCACATGACAGTATAAACAAATTTTATGTCAAATGAAAACTTTTGTTCATTCCAAGCCACCAGTGTAAGGAATCAAGTTTAGCTTCCATACATGGGAAGAGTTCATAATTATCCCTCTACTGTAGAGATTTTTAAATGAATATCATAATTTATCATAAAAATTAATCCAATTATTTTCAAGTGAAGCCAGAAATTCTTGCTTCCCATTTCTAGAATAGTTTCTAGAAAAATGCCGTGAACACAGTAGATGTTAATAAATATTTGCTGAGTGAAAGTAAGACAAGCTCTCTCTTGGGAAGAACTGGCTTTATTTCTAGTATGTCTTTTAAAAAGTTACTAATCTTCCTGGAGTGTGAATATTAACGATTATATTAACACCTGCCTCATGTCACTTTATGCTTCTAGAGCAAATATATAGTGAAACCTCTTGGGTGGCATTTGTTGAAGAACTTTTTAAAAGGTAGACCAAGAACCACAATAAGGAATACTTAGATCTTTTGATTCCCATTGAGAAGTTCTTTTTTCATGTTCTGAATATCACAGTTAAAAAATACAGTTCAGTTAGGTTATTTCAGTTGACAATTCTGCCTCCTTCTCAGCTTATCATTTAGCCAAAACTATGACTTTGTTTAGACATTTGGAAAACAAAAAAATACTTTTGGTGTTTTAGATGATTTAAAAATATACTGTGTTGGTGGTGAATGACTATTGATGACTGTGTTAAGTGCATCTGTATTGTAAGTGAAATGTAATTATTTCTGTGTACTGTATGGAGTAACCAAGGTCATTGTTTTTGACAATTTTGTTTGAAATTCATATATCTTATTTTAAAGGGTAGCATAATATCTGCATTATGCTGGAAAAAAAATAGACCTTTGGAGAATACTTAAATAAAACATGTGCATGCTTGAACAGGATAACATGGTTGGTTGTTGCCGTTTTTTTCCTTAGACTTTGTTCTTTTCCAAAATCTAGGATGTGCCACACTGCTAATACATGTCTGGGAGAACTCTGTAATATGTACAGACTCAAAGTACCCATCAATTGCAACACTTAAATCTAGTCTGCACTGATAGAGATTGTAGTTCTGCCAACAATTGGAAATTAAGCAAAGACTTCAGGAGAAAAATTAGTATCATTTACAGATAAAAGAGTATCACTGCTTTAAATGGTCATTTTTTGAAATATTTAGGCAATTTCAAGTCTATAGCTGCTAATTATGATAATTTAAGCATATGGCAAGGTTTTATTGTTCATTAAAAAAGATGTAGTGGCCCTGGTTGATGGCGCAGTGGAGAAGGCTCCAGCCTACGAACCCAAAGGTCACCGGTTTGATTCCCTGCCAGGGCACATAACCAGGTTGCAAGCCAGGTCACCAGCCAGGTCCTTAGCTAGTCAGGTGAAATGCAACCATGCACTGATGTCTCTTTCCCCCTCTGCCTCTCCCCATCCCCTCTCTCTAAAAAATAATTAATAAAATATTTTTTTAAAAAGATGTAGTATGGTTAAAATGAGTTGTTTTTTACATAGGATACTTCTCAATAGTCTCTAGAGTGTGTGAGACAGTTTATTGGCCTGTATCCTACATGTCACTTGCTTTTTGCACAGTGTGGAACAGAGAAAAGGCTGTGTGAACTGTGTAAACGTCTTGACCACCACTATGATTTAAGCAAGTTCTGAGGTAATAACTTTGGTCAGAACTCAATAGATTCTTAGTCAAAGATTCTTTTCTACCTAGGGAAACAGGTGGGGTGATTTATTTGTCTAGCTCTATTTGCATGTCTAGTTAACATACTCATAGGTTTTTATTCATTTTTTAAATATGCATCTACTGATGGTTGACAGTTTCTGTCCAATAGAAGGACAAAAAGCAAGAAAATGTTAAGAGATTATTAGAAGAATTTAACAGAGTAAATCATTTGCTCCAGAGACTGGTTTTAACTAGTGATCCTCTTGGTGGATAGTCTCCATTTTTTTCTTATTCTTTTTCTTTGTGAGACTTGATTTATTGAGATGTCAATCTTGCTTTAAAAAGGTTCCATACACCTCCCTGTTCCTTCAATTTAGTTACAATGTGGGCTTGAAAATAGCCCCTAGGGAGTTAATCAATGTCTGTCAGCAACACGGCTCAAATGAATAAAATATGGTTCTTGATATTAAATAAATGACTCCTCGGAGTTTCAAAGAAAGGCATCTCATCTTCCTAAGATGTTATTCGGTGTTTATTTTATTAACTCATGGGTACAAAGAGGGCTATTGCTCTGTACTGTATAAACGTCATCAGAATTTTCAACACAATTGTGCAAACACGCTCTATATTTTTGAAAAATAAGTTTAAATGTCTATCTATCTGAGCTGGTTGTATTTAAGGTACAAAACATTCTCTAAAGAGAAAGATTATTTTTTTCTCATAAGGAAATATTACTTTTTTCCAGATTATTACTTTGAATAGCATATTTGCTTAAGATGTAAAAATATATAATTACAAGAAGTTTTAGTATAAATAATATTAGAGCCATTCTTGTACCTTCTAATCCTTTGTCCTTTACAGCCTGCCTTATCTGTTTCTTTCTTTCTCTAAACCACTAATATTTATTTTATTACCTACTTCTCCTCCTTTCCCTAATCATATTTCCCTCTGGTTTTTCTATGGGAATGCACTAGATGACTACTCTGTATTCTACATATAATTCAAATTCTTGAGCATGTAGGATAGGTCAGACATTGCAATAGGTGTTAGAGAAATAAAGATTAACATCCAGACCAAATCCTCCTCATGCAGTTATATGGAGAAAGTAACTTTGGAGTACTCCCTTCTTCACCCTGCTACTAATAATCTTACATCACAAGTCTTCTTTCTGCCATCCTGACAGTCATTTTGCTGTTTCAATCCCCTTAAACCATCTCTTTAACAGAGGTAGCCCTGGCTGGTGGCACAGTGGATAGATAAGGCACCATCCTCTGAACCCAAAAGTCACTGGTTTGATTCCCAGCCAGGGCACATAACCAGGTTGCAAGCCAGGTCTCCAGCCAGGTCCTTAGCGGCAGACAGGTGAAAAGCAGCCATACATTGATGTCTCTCTCCCTTTCCCTCTCTCTGAAAATAATAAATAAAATCTTAAAAAAAAAAAAAAAAGATGGAGGCTGCATCAAGATAGTGTTCTTCAAAGTACTTTCTAAAATCTTCCCATCACATTGTTAAATTTTTCTTTCTGTAGGACATAGTCCTCTTTCTATTGGAGGAGGGGTTTCAGAAAAGAGAAAACATATTCTGACCTGCCTGCTTGGAGAAAGATAAGAAAGCAAGCCAAACAAAACAGAAAAGGAGGCAGAGAACTTCACATTCATGATTGCGCCTGGTTAAAAAAAAGACTAGCATTTTCTGAGTATCTGCACTGCCCTCTTACCTCTTTCCTATAGTTTCAGAGGATGTGAAAAAAAGCTACTAAAATAGTTTTGCAGGAGGAGAACCACACAATGCTGCAATGAATCTTAACAACATTCCTCAAATTAGTTAATCTGATTAATCCCATTGAACCATGTAAGGGAATTGAACAACAGAACAGTAAGTCTAGAAAGAAAGGTAAGTGTATATGTAGCACTCACCAAAATGCAGGTCTTACCTGACCTCTGTCCGTTTCAAAGCCTGGTTGGCTGAAAAAGAATATTGAAGGGTGAATATTGAAGATTCAGAGAGAAATGTGGGCAAATCCTAGAAGACAAGGTTGGAGAGCTGATCAGGGCTACAGGTGAATAAGAAGCATCTTTGGGCCTTTATTCTAATTTACAATCTAGGATTTTTGTTTGTTTGTTTGTTTGTTGTTGTTAAAGTTAATTCCTTCATTAGAGCTAAAAAGTGTTATCTTAACTTAATCAGGTTTAATGGTCAAACACTGATAAATTGTTCTGAGCTCTGCTGGCTCCTTGCACAAGAGAGAACAAAACCCTGAAAGAGCAGACAGAATAAGAAACTAGTGCTGAGAAATAGGGAAGAGAATTGAAAGAACCAACACATGGACTTTGACCTTAGATAAATGAATCTATTAAATCGCCATGTCAGAGGCACTCACTGGATATAAAATTTCAAAAGTAAAAAATGTCCTGTACACCACAATGCTACATAGAAATTAAACTGGTTTTTCAGCATGATTTTTATCCCCAGCCAACTTGGTATAAAAAAAAAAAAAAACAATGTACAAACCACAGAAGTAAAAACCTGACGCAGCCTTTCCATATACAGCTTCTTTCTTCTATAGATTCACACTGAACTCTAAATAATAGTGATTAAAAGAATCATGAAAAGATAACCATGTTACTGAGCAAGGGCCCAGTTGCCCAACCTGTTTAGAAGCCAAAACTGCGCCGTTGGCTCTTGAGGAAAGAAAGCTTTTTTTTTTTTCCCCCCCTTTTTTTTTTTTTGAATTTTATTGTTGTTGTATTACCTCCATCCCCTTTTTGCCCCGCTCTGTCCTCCTCCCCACCCACCCATTCCCTCCAAAGTCAATCCCACCTGTTGTCCATGTCCATGGTTCCTTTATACTAGGTTCTTGTCTAAGCTGCTCCCCTTCTTTGCCTCTACCTCCCCCGCCCCCCTACCCCATTCCCCTGACCACTGAAGGCCTATTCCTTGTATTCATATACTTGGTTCTGTTTTGCTTGTTGTTAATTTTGTTCATTATTGTCCCGTAATGGGTGAGATCATATGATATTTGTCCTTCACTGACTGGCTTATTTCACTAAGCATAATACTCTCCAGTTCCATCCATGTTGTTGCAAAGGGTACAAGTTCCTTCTTTCTTTCAGCTATATGGAATTCCATTGCGTAAATGTTTTATCGCTGAGTCCACACAGGGCGACAGAAGGCGCCACTAACCTTTTCTCCCTGAACCTGTCTGGACAAGTTGTAAACGTTAAGGACCACCAGGCAGCGGGTGGTAGGGCTGGCAAAGCAAGTTTTGAGTGTTTTGGAACTTGGTCAATTATGGTCGAGATCCAAGAGGTAAGGGAAAGCACAGAGGTATTCCAATTGAACAGGGTTTGATCGGTCAGTTCTGTATGTGTCCAAATTTTCCATCTAGGCCCTGGATCTCCCTTATTGAAGGAACGTTCCCTTCGTAAATAACTCTGGTGGCCACATTTGTGCTATTTGAGTTCTGTATCCTGAAGATTCTAGGTTCTGCAGCAACATGAAGACAAGGATAGCGCGTGCGCAGAACGGTCTTTGTAAAAAGGATTATGTTCAGCACCAAACTGCTTTAAGGATGCAGGACCAGCATGCGGTTTTAACAGCAACGACTGCTAACTTTGACTGGATCATAGCTAGATACATGCCAAGGAACTGTACTAATCAATTTTTTAAAAGATTTTATTTATTATTATTTTCAGAGAGAGAGAGAGGAAGGGAGAGAGGCAGAGAGGAAGAGAAACATCAATGTATGGTTGCCTTTCACCTGCCTCCAGCTACAGACCTGGCTGGAGACCTGGCTTGCAACCTGGTTATATACCCTGGCTGGGGAATCGAACCAGCGACCTTTGGGTTCACAGGCCAGCACCTTATCCACTGTGCTACCAGCCAGGGCTTTGTACTAATCAATTTATACTTGCCATTAGGCAAGTTTCTGCTAAGAATACTTGAAATGAAGGGTCTGAATTTTCTTAATTTGGATCATATACATTAAAAAATTTTTTTTTTTTTTTTTTTTTAAATCTTCACCCAATGGTCCAACCAACAGAGCCTCCTGGCCAGGGCCAGATAATATACACTTTAAAATTACATCATGTATTTCTGTGATGGAGCTCTACTCTGTAGAAATATTGATACTATTTCTTCTTTTAGAGTAAACAGAATGAAAGGAAGTGGGAAGAGGAGGAAGTTGGGTTATGTTCATGCTCTGTTGGCTGCAACCCCATTATCAAGTACAATCTATTTTTCTTCCCATTTTCTTTGGTCTAAATTCCTTTATCTTGAAAAATATGCCGCTAATGCTATTTTTGATTGACTATGGGTGAATTAAAATAAAAATGAAAACTGACTGAAAATATATTGCTATCCTAATTGACAAAGATTTTTTTCCCCCAGCAATTCTGCATCCACACAGCACACACACTGAATTAATTTTCCATTCACAGAGTTAGGTGCTAGAGCTTTCCTTTTTCCTCACTTGCTCTCATTTCTGAGCAGGGCTTGCCAGATCATACAAGCGGTTATTCAGGGCGGCAGTCATAGACTCCAGCATCTAGCTGGCCAATAGTTCAAGTCCTGGAGGCTCAAAGTAACAGAAGAGAAATATTTTGGAATTAAAGTCAAAACCACAATTCCCACCCTTCATTATCTTTTGCATCTTCCTCAAATTATTGCAGGCAAAAGTTGTGGAGTACAGCAATGAAGTGCTCATTGGTGTTTAATAGCACCTGCAAATAAGGTGCAGAGAGATTCAGAGAAGCAACATAACTGCATAATTCAGTATTCCAAATTAATATGATACAGCAAAAAGAAAAAGTTCTGGGATGTTTTCATCCTCACAAAGAAGTCCCAAATTTTTCTGTAGTCTGTTGATATTTTTTATTTGCTCCTAATAAAATAGAAAGCTTCAATAAAGGTGTAAACACAGACATTTGATTTATACAGAACTGTAGAAAATTTAATGTACCCTTTTAAATGGTACTTGGGATATAACTACTTGTCATAAAACTTCCTTGGATTTTATCATTTGCTTGTTTTATGTTCCAAAATAGCACTGGCCTATTATAATATCATTTTATCTTCCACCTCAATCTTTCCTTTCTTCTCCAAAGGAAAATGTGTTATTCATCATAAATACTAATGTTGGGTCTAAAACTTCTTTTACATGAAAAGTAAGTGCAATTATAATTTAAAAGGAATTTATTGACTATAGATTTTTTTTTAATTTGGATAATTTGTTTCATAGATTAATTCAATTTGCAAAAAGACCACTTACAATATATGCACTTTTCTGTATATCTGCTATTCTTCAAAAATAACAAACCAAACCAAACCAAAACAAAAAATGTTGAAAGAATGACTGAGGGAAACATACAGAAAGTATTTCATTTGGCCAATAAATTATAAAATAACCCTATTCTTTGTGTTTTTAATTTTTTCTATTTGAGAGAAAAGAAGACTAAGATTTAAAAACAACTTGGAAAGAGGCACAAAAACGTAAATATTTCAATGGGAAACTCAGCAAGCTTTTCCTTTCCTGAAAAACCTATATGTTTTCCTGTGCTTTTCAGGCCAGTGAAAGAACTGGCCTAGATTTACTGGGCTTAAATAAATAAATAATAAAAGAAATGTATTGAAAGTATAATATTATATGTGGTTTATCATATTGAACATGGTGATAACTATTTGCCTCAATGAGCTAAAGCGTCTTCAAATGGCCTTTTATGAGATAAAAATTCTCACTGCTGTTTTATGCAGGAAGTAAACTCTAATATAAACATCACACTCTTTATTGCCCAGGGGGCACGTATATAATATCCAACAGTTCTATGGGTAGTTAAGACAAAATGCACAAGGCCACTGATGAGAGACAAAGGGAGAAATGGAGCCATGAGTGACTGAAGAAACCTGAAACTAGATGTACTTTGAAAGATACAGAGTTTGAAAGACTGAAAGACTTCAGCACCACATCAGTTTCTTTGGCTACTGTACCTAGAATTCAGTTCATTAGCAAAGATTCTGAGGACTTAGTTTGATTACATTGTGTTTACTATTAGATATAGATTATAAATTTTGTAGGATTTCTAGCCTCAAATTGTAAGTATCTAAACCATTTTTAAACTGAATGCTAAAATCATGATAATAAATTGG
The DNA here is from genome assembly GCA_004026585.1 of Noctilio leporinus. Classification (NCBI taxonomy): domain Eukaryota; kingdom Metazoa; phylum Chordata; class Mammalia; order Chiroptera; family Noctilionidae; genus Noctilio; species Noctilio leporinus. The sequence continues at coordinate 819,134 of PVIW01000040.1, read as the reverse complement.
AGTTAGGAGAACAAGAGTAAGCACACACGTCAAAAACTGGGGGTATAAATGTCTCACTTGATGTGTCAGAGTATATCTAATTGATAAATACATTTCTATAATAATCCCTGACCATAATCAAAATTTAAATGCAAGTGAACTTTAAAATGACTGTTGTATATTTTTAATTATCTGTACTTTCTTTCTTCATTTCTTCTCATAACAGAAAAGAATGTACTTGATGCCTTAAATGTATTATTATAAGATCACAGTCTCCAAAAATGGTTTTTCATTATAGGAGAAAGCCAAACAAATAAATTAGCATAAGCATCCAGTGCATTTTTCATAATATAAACTTCTCATAATATATATTTTATTTTCATAAAATAATATAAAATATTTCTATAAAATATTGGTTCTTAAGAAATTTCTTGCACATACATTTTTAGTTTCAAGTGATAAATTATCATATAATTTATGTGGTAGTTTTCTTATTAAATATCTTTTGTGTCTCAGATAAAAGGAGAGAAAATGTGGGAGAGGGGAGTAAATGTACATACACTCAGACAGGCAGAATACGGAGTTCCATTTATTTTACTACCTGATGCATTTCAGTAAAATGTGGAAACTTGCTAGTAATCATTGTTATCTTCACATAGGGATTTTTTTTCCTTTGCTGATTGCGCAAATGACAATGTAGCAATGGCTAAGCTTTTTAAATGAATCTTTCTGAAAAGAACTATCAAAAGTAGCATTCTGAGCATTACCAAAGATCATTGTCTTTTTTCTAAAGCATAAATGCATAAAGTGCTGAAACCTGCCTTAGCTGGTAAGGGGAAGAAATAAGATAGCAGTAATTTTGAGGGCACACATGAAAAAAAAACTAGTTGCTTATTAATTTGCAAATATATTGAGAATCTGTGCCTTTTAGGTTACTTTTAAGTAAAGCAAACAATAGGCTTTTTTTTTTTTTTTTAATTAATCCATTTCTTAGCTAAACTTATTTTAAACTTTAAGGTAATCATTTCTGATAGTGGGGTTGTGAAAACCAAACTATCCTTCTATTTTGTTACATGAAACTAAAAAGGACACCAAGCACTTCAAAGTCTTGGTTTTAAAATGCATCTATGAGCTTCTGCGTTATTCTCCTCCCTACTTTTCAAGTGACTAGGTCACTTCCTTTGGGCTTCCTCATGTATAAGGATCACAGAGATACACAGATGCCCATGTTCTCCAGTCCATGTTAATCACTGTGCATAACACCAGGTGGAGAACTGGGGACACACCAAGAAGAATGCAAAATCTCCTTACTCAGAAAGAATGTTGTTAAATGCTTCCTGGATGATAGACAGTGTGAGATGCAACTCAAGTAAGTTATTGGACAGTATATTGCCTGCCATTTCAAATTATGTAAATTTCAAGATTTTAATATGAAAGCAATTTTTTTAAATAGGAATGATTCTTGCAGATATATCAGCTATGACTAAAACAGTACTGCAAAGGAGAAAAGGACACTCAGGCTGGAGAGGTGACCATCTATTAATTCATTTTCTTTGTGAGCACATTGCATGCTCCAGACAGTGTGCTCGGTGCTGGAATGAAATGATACAAAATCCTGCCTTCCTTGATACTGTAGGAGAGGAAAATTATTTTCACTCTACCCTTCTCAGCTGAGACCCTCTCTAACAAAGCACCAAATAACAAGAGGAAAACAAACAAGTTTATCAATGTGTATACCTCCTTTATACAGGGAGATATTAACCCTCCAAGATGGGTTATTGTTGAATAAGGAAAGGGCCCCTTAGGGGAGAGTAAATGATTTTTAGGGAAGATGAATGCGCCTTTAGAAGAATAGTTGGGAGGTATGATAGTTTGTGACAAAGTTTATCTGGGAGTGGTGTTGGCTTCCCATTTCCTCTCGTGACAGGAGTTGATGAAATTCCTGGGGAAGGGATTTATGACAATTGAGTTCCTTTTGTAGGATGTATGTTTAGGCAAACAAAGGGAATTCAGAGAAAGTCTCCCCTTCAATTTGCTATTTTTCAAGTGCCTACAGTTCGAAGTAATCAATACACCAAAGAGGCATATTTTGGAACGGCGTGTTCTGCTTCCCTTCCCTATTTATAGGCTACTTGTTGACTTGGCCCCAAAACAGGTAGAAATATAATTAAGGAACCTAACTTTAGAGTGACATATATACTGAGGGGGGAAAAGGACAGTGTTCAGATCAGCAATGAAATAGTATTGGGGGGGGGGGGGGGGAGGTGTTAAACGCTTTGAAGAAAAGGCCTGTAGGTAAAGACGTGTGAGACCTGCAGAAGTGAAACAGAATCCACAGACTGTTCAGTTGTGAGGGGTTTGACTGCCCACTGCCAAAGCACCAAAGCGCAACAACACCTAACACCAGAGTTTGGTGAAGAGAAATTGTTTATTTAAAGGTTATAGAAATTTAGATTAGTCTCCAGTCAGGTCTGTAGCTGGAGGCAAGTGAAAGGCAACCATTCATTGATGTCTCTCTCCCTCTCTGCCTCTATCCCTTCCCCTCTCTCTAAAAATAATAAATAAAATCTTTTTAAAAAAAAGAAAGAAAGAAAGAAAGAAAAATTTAGATTAATGGTGGAATTCTGCAGTTAAATCCCACTCCCTTTAAAACACCTAAAAACATATAGTCCTGCCTAATCAGGCCAGTTTCAGAAGGAGCAAGTCAGAGGTACCATCTTTTTCTAGGAAAATAGAAACCTGTGGCTTCTTATTTCCCAGGCACAGTTCAGCTTTACCGGCAGCTCCCTATGCTTGACTGGGTAGGTTTAACCTGTGATGCGATGCTTTTCAGCTTTTAATGCAGAACCACAGGACACCTTCTTATTCAATCAACCCCACCGCCTGCTGATGGAGCGCTTCTGCTCTGTTTTGAACTGCATGTTCTTCTGTCCACATGCATGGCTACCGCCTTCTTTTAAACCCTGACGGTGGCCTGTGACGCAGTGGGTAGGGTGACCAATTACAGCCACCTGCAAAATCTCACACAGGCCCTGTAAGCTCTTTCTTTGCCATTTTATGGTCAAAAACCTCTCCCATCTTCTTGGTGCCGAGATGTGGCCAGTCGTTTGCATAACTAAGACACTAGTTAGCAGCCAGAGATATACAAAGTACCTTTCCCCCCAAAACACAGGCTGTGGGGAATTTTGGGGAAGGCCTTCTTCCACTTTGTAATAAAAGGAAAAGCCAGCCACACGAAAAGCATTCCAGGCCTGGGAAGCACAAACACATTTTCTCTGGGAAGGTAAAGGGCCAATCTATTTGATTGCAGTGCAATTCATGATTTTTAATTTTTTCCTTCTATTATCTGATAGTTCATGCTTTTATATGATTGGGGGAGCACATTTTTTCTAGCTATTTAAAAATAATCAATAGTTTATCATTCTGGATTCTTATTTTTCCCCTTTCACAGTGAAGTGCCAAAATAAAGGTCTTTCAGTGAAAATGACAGCTAATAATTATTCATGAAGCAACCAACAGGAGCTATTGACTCCCTGGCAATTGTTGGCTGGTATTAGGATAACTATTTCTAACAAGAGGGAGCTGAAGTGAAGGGAGGTTAAGCACTTGTCCCAGGCCACACCACTGATACTTCCCTCTGCCCCACGCCCCAGGGGGAAAGAGCCAGGTGTCCTTGCCTCCAGCCTGCATCATGCAGTAGGTCCTGTTCCCAGACGTCCTCAGTTCCCACATGGATGTAAAGACCTAATCGCTCACCCCAAAGCCAAGGTCAAAGCTACCCATTGACTCCATCACAAAGCGAAGGACAAACTTGGAACTTGGGGGAACTTTCTGCCAGACCCATTGTGATTCTTCTCATAAGTAAAGACTTTCTAAAAACAAGTCAGAAGAAGAAGCTAGAAGAAGCTACTCGAGCAAGATGAATACTTATAGAAAATAAACCCAACAGATTCTTAAAGAAATGGGAAGGGAAGAATAAGAAGGTCTGGCTGCAAAACCCAAACATTCCCCCTCTAACACAATCTCAGTTTCCCTAATAATAATATTAAATAGCATTAAATCCACTTACAATACATAATTCTGGATTTCATCACTTAAAGACAAGTTTAAGAATAGCTTGTGACTTTCTTACATCTGTATTATTGTGTCTTTATCACTAAAATGACTACTAAGTATTTTATAAGCCTGGGTTTATTCGTTCACTTTATTAATTCAACAAATATTCATTGGTCACTGCTCTGCTAGACACTTGAAGTAAAACAATGGAAAAGACAAACGTGATTTCCCTGTCTCTGTAGCATTTGCATTGTTGAAAAGGCTATCATTAAGCTAATAAACATATAGCTAATATGTGATTGTAAATTGTAGTAAGCATCATGATGAAACATAATGGGGTACTTCAAAAGAGATAACAGAGGGGTTCTCATTAAGATTTAAGGTCGAAAGCAGTTTTGTTTTATTTTGTTTGTTTATTTTGAGGAATTAACATTTATTGGGTCCTAAATGAGAAGTGAAAATTACCCCAAAAAATGGGAGAAAAACATTTTAGGCAGCAGACTCTGGAAGTAAAATTATAATCCACAGGCAAAAAAAAACTCCTGTACCATTTGCAAATCTGTTAGAAGACCTGTGGAGTTGAGCCACAGCGAGTGTGTGTGTGTGTGTGTGTGTGTGTGTGTGTGGCAGGGGGTGACTATTAATTGGAAAGGAAACCTAGCAAAGGACTTGTATGAGCTTACACACCCTTTCACTTAAGGATTGTGGACTTTGTCCTCAGTCCAATGGGAAACCGGGAAGAACTTTGAGCGGAGGAGGGACGTGATCCAATTCATGCTTTTTAAGGATCACTCTCACCTGTGTGCTGAAGGATGAGTTGGAAAAAGGGCATGAGATGGAGCAGGAAGACCAATTAGGAAACCATTTCTGCAATTCTGGTGAGAGACAAGACGTGGCTGATTTAGAGTGGCACCTCAGAGAACTGAACAACGGAGGGGGCATTTTGGAGTAAAAGTCAAGGAGATTTGGTAGTAATTGATATGAGCATGAGAAAATTTGAGGAAAACTTGATTTTTGATTTAAGTAGCTGAGTGGAAGAAAGTGTCATTTGCTGAGAAGATCAAGATTCTCATCTTTGACTATGTCATGAATCACCAGAGAGGAGGAGGCAAAGAAAGCAATAATAATAAAAACTAGTGAGTATTTATGAAATGCTCACTATTAATGTTTATTAGGTATTTGACTGGACCAGCCACAGTTTTTAAGGGCTATAACATATCAACTCATTTATCATCAGAAAAGCCCTGTAAAGCATATACTAATAGCTTTCTAGCTTACACATAGAGACATTTTATCTATAAATATAAAAATGTCATATAACTTACCTAGAGTCACACAAAAAATAATTTGCAAGAGGGAGGCTGAACCCCAGGTTTCTAACTGTGACTCTGCACCTGAAAACTTACCCGCCCCGCAAGCCTCTCTCACTGTGGTTGTTAAGTAAAGAGTTAGATATAGGAGAACCCAGTGTTACCAAGCAAATCGGAGTTTGGCCACCTGACACCTTAACATCTGATCCCACAACCAGTGTTGAAGGAAATAGGTTTCTAATTACAGGGTTCCAAGCTTGTAGAGGCTGAGAGAAGGCCTGCTCAGAGCCCTCCTCTCTCACAGACGCAGAACCTCCCTTGCTTCCCAAAGGCTACAAGCCAAAACTATGCCCAGAAGTTCCCCATTCCTTATCTGCCCATCAGGCGGTCACACAAACACTTCATCCTCTCTGGAATGTGCCCCTGTAGGTTTCAGAGTCCCCATCCTCTCGTAGCAGTTCTCTCCTGCAGGATCTGGGGTGCACTGTCCTCAGCCTCCATGTCATGGTTCTGGAAAACATGTGCCATGCAACACTGGATCACGGTGGAGTCCAGGGAGGTGCACATCCCAAGAGAGTGACTTCTCCACACATACTTCAGAAAGGCAGAAGTCTGCCACTCCCAGTCCCAGTTCAGCTCCAAGCATCTCTCATGAGTCTGTGCAGCCAGGCAGGTCCATGCAGCTCCGTTAGTTCTGCCACCACTTTCACTGCCCACCTCATGCTCTCTCCCTGATGTTCAGGTGGTCCTCCTGTCTCTCTCCGCACCTTATGGGAGACCTTCTCTCTCTTTCAGCCCTTTTCATTTAAATGCTCGGTCCAGAACTTCCTGTGTGGCCTCATATCTGGCCCTTCCTAAGGGGTGTCAGTGTCTGCCTTTTTTGTCAGCTCTCTGGTAGCTTTTACCCTCTTTTGGCTGCAATCTTTAGTGGGGACAAAAGTTTCCAGCGACGTCTGGACACCAAGGGTGGGCATCCACCCCCTGCCTCTTGCTCAGGCACAGTTTGAGCTCCCACACTCTGGCTATGTCATGAGCCACTGTCATAGTCACGTACACAATTCATCCTGGGCAGCAGCCCTCGTCGGGGACAGCATGGCTATTAACTTGATGTTATTATGCACGGTATCTCAAACCCTGCACCATCCACCCCGACTTCCCTCAATCAAAAATTGTGGGGATTATGCTCTACACCCCATTACAACAGCACAAAAAGGATTTGAGTGTTATTCCTCTTGGGAATCAACAGCATGTAGGAGGTATTAAATCCCAGAAAGTGGAATAAAGTCTAGCAAAAGAGAAGGAATCCTGGAACAAGCCAGGAGGAGCTAAAAGGAAATCTGAGAAAGAGGAGCCTGCGTAGTGGGAGGAAGCCAAGAGACTGTGGACATAGATCAAGGAAAGGGAAGGTTCACGCCAGCGACTGCTGCTGAAATGCCTGGTAAGGTACAAGCTGAAAGTGTTGGGCCATCTGGCACCAGAGTGGTATTGCTCAACTGAGCCAAAGCTCAAGGCATGATGCGGTGAGTACAAAACTGAGACTGGATTAGAGACTCACAGGGCAGGAAACATTCTTGAGCTGCTTGGTCCCAAAATACAACTTGGAGATGAGATTTCTAACGGGAAAATGGGTGAAAGGAGGGAGGATTTTTATTCACTTGACTGGATGTATTATGGCTTGGTTCCCATCTTGGCTAGAAAGAGCTAGTGGATAGATAAGGCAAAGTTAAATTGCAGGAAAGAGAGGAGGAATATAAAGAGTGAAGTAAGTAAAGTGTAGGGGAAGGAAGAGGCTCCTGGTGGGAAGGTCTGTAGGTCCTTCTCTGAAAGGTTCCCCAGGTGGCTTTTGTGACAGAGCAGGGAATGGTCATTGAACATGCACCCTTGCTGTCCTCTGTTTGTGCTCACCAAGGGGGGCTGTGCCTACTGGGAACAAACATGCCCTTCACTGTTCTGAATGAAAGGAGGAATGACCCCAACCCCAAAGAGCACCTGAAAACCTCTGGAGCACAGAACTGTCCCAGGCACATGGGGCATTAAGCACATTTGGAAACAGCTGACTTTTTCCTCAGTTTCCTCTGAATGACTCTGGATTCTCCTCTCACTCTCTGGTGTTGACAAGTCCCATCAATGAGAAGCAATCCTTGTGATCCAGCGACATAATTCAGGAGATGTCATTTCAGCCAGCAAACCACCGACCCACCACCCGAGGGTCCCTAGTTTTTCTTTTCTGTGATCTTTGCATTGGTTTGGATCTCTGATAGTGGTTAGCAAGTGCTAAGAGGAACATATCTAATTAGCATAACTCACAGGAAGATACAGATGAGGGATGAAACTCCCTGGCTCTTTGCAATTGAAAACAGACCACTTAAACTTAATGAATCTCTAAAGAAATATTTATATCGTGAGAGGAGGTTTCTGTGGTCCCTGTGTATTCTTGAGGGAGTTGTCTATTCTGCCCAATCGGCCTATCAATCAGGATGGCCCTTTATACACAGAGGCACACCAGATGCACACATAGGCACACACAGAGGCACATGTGCATATACTCAAACATATATGTGCATATACTAACACATTGAGACACACATGTTATACACAGATGCACCGCATGCACAGCATGCACATAAACACATATATGTATGCAAACACACAAAATACAGATACACATGTGCACACAATGTGTGCTGATATATCTAAGTATCAATGTATTTTTTACATTGAATGTAACTTTTTAAAAGATTTTATTTATTATTTTTAGAGATAGGGGAAGGGAAAGAAGTAGAGAGAGAGAGAAACATCAATGTATGGTTGCCTTTCACTTGCCTGCAGCTAGGGACCTGGCTGGAGACCTGGCTTGCAACCTGGTTATGTGCCCTGGCTAGGAATCAAACCAGAGACCTTTGAGTTTACTGGCCACCACCTATCCACTGAGCCACCAGCCAGGGTTGAATAACTTTTTAAATAATAGTTATATTGCCATTTTTATTTATCAGCTCATCACCCATCATTCACTAAATCAAAACTTCCTACTAGTGTACACAACTTATTGATTCCAATTCTAGTTATGTTTTTTTCACATAGCATACATAAATAATCTTCTTCACTTTTATAAGATACTCCTGACCAAAAGCATTATGTCCAATTATTTCCCATAATCACTACTCAAACTATATGCTCTCATTCCCCCCACCCACCCCCCAACTTAAATCTTATTCATCAGCAGCTGAACTGTTCCTTTTTCAGAAGCATAGGTACTATCCTAAAATTTTCTGATATTCTGGCTTTGAACTGTTGTGGCTTGCTGCATGAAAGCAGCTGAGTTCAATAAGTTCAAGGTTGTTCCCTTCAAGAACTAACTCATCTTTCTGGGCTTGAGATACTTGGACAAGCAATGCCTGACTTCATCCAAACTTTGCAGATATATTTTTCACCCAAGAAAGTTCTGATTTCAACAAAAGAACTATTCTCCTGAATAACGACATTGATGGAGAAGTGAGTGTACACAGGCTTCATCTTATAACGGAAGCCCAGTGGAACACCCTCAATCATATTCTGTGCATGACTGAAGATAGTGCGAATGGTGGCCAGTTCCTGTTCCCCCCCCCCCCCCCCCCCCCCCATTTATCAACCCAAAGCTTCTTCTATTTCTTTCCAAAGAGACTGAGCTCTACATTACTGTGATTTAAGTCCCTCTGCAGGGTGCCTCTGGGGCCTTTCACAGTAACTGGGCGGCCCTTCAGAGTGATGTCCACATTGTCTGATTGCTGACAATGGTCCCCATCCTCACTGTTGATGGGCAAAGAGCTCCCTGTTCTAACTTTGTAGTTACAATTGAAACAAAGTTTATGTACCAATCAAGATTTTTTTCACCGAAATCATAGTGAGAGAGAGAGAGAGTGTGTGTGTGTGTGTGTGTGTGTATGAGAGAGAGAGAGAGAACGAGAAAGAGAGAGAGAGAGAGAGAGAGAAAGTGGTCAGGGATAAGAATGTATACAAAATTCTAAGAGCAGAGTTTGGGTGTATTCATCTAAGTGAAATAGGAAGCCATAAAGAGTTTTAAATGGAAGCATGACAAGAAGTGATATCATTTGCAAAATACCATCATGGAGAATACTTACGGCAGCCAGAGGAGGCAGTTGTGGTCCAGATAAGAGGTGGCTTGAGCTAGAGAGCTAACGGTGGAGGCAGAGAACGCTTGGTAGATCCAGAAAAGATAGTGAAGGAAGTGCTGACAGACCTGCTGTGGGATTAGACATGAGATAAAGAGGAGCTCTTTATCTCATAGATTTATTAAGAAAGAGAAGACTGGGAGAGAAGCAGGGGAGGGCCCAGTTCTGTTAGCTACGATATATTTTAAATTCACATAATCCATGTGCAGATGTCGAAGAACAATATATAAAACTGGGATTGTGGGGAGGTCAGGGCTGAAGATGGAAATAAAAGAATTATGAGAATAGAGGCGGTGGAAAAAGGATGGTCTCAGAGGATGTTAGCAAGGTGAGCACACACATAAATAAGAAAGCCTGAGCAGTTTGGGGGCCCTCCAACACTTTAAGGCAAACAGAGGAGGAGGGGCAGCAAAGAAAATGGAAGGAACCATCAGTGAAGGATGAGCTATAGCAAGAGAGAGTTTTTTTTTTTTTTTTTTTACCAGTTTTACTAGTATGTGAAACAGCTGAAAAGGAATAAATTTACTTTATATGTTTCCTCCTGCAAAAAACTAAGAATTTGGGCAAGGCATCATGGTGGTTTTAAAGGCATAGTCACTTATTCTTGGTTATTCCCCACTCTAAGAAGAGGAGGTGACTCCCACCCTCTCCCCTTCTTACCCTGCGGGCCCCATTTCATGAATCCCTTCTACTTAATTGAATCAGTAATAGTGATGGGCTAATGCTTCAAGATCAGATTATAAAAAGACTACAGATTCTATCTGTCCTCCTTCCCACTGTTTGGAATCATTTGCTCAGGGGCAAGGTGGCTGCTGTGTGGTAAGGTGACCCATGTGGGGCAACAGGAAGGGCTCCAATCAACATCCAGCATAACCTGCCAGCCATGTGAGTGACCAGCTTGGAAGTGAATCCTTCCTCCCTGCAGATTCTTGCAGCCTTATCCAATATCTTCATCAGAAGCCCTGAATTGGAACCATCAGCCAAGTGGTTTCTTTCAGCTCCTAGGAAATCATGTTTGTTGTTTTAAGCCACTAAATTTGGGGATAACCTGTTAGAAAGTAATAGATAAATAATTCATCACCAGAATGGAGACAGAAAATACTATGCACCTCTGTGTGATAAGCATCCCTGTTAATATTCTTAATGCTTTGCTCCTAAGGAAAAATAAAAAAAATTGAAATCTTCTAAATGTGTTTGGAGAGACCAGAAGTGATATTATTTTTTTACCTACACGCAGAAATGCAATCAGGTAGCATGAATCCATGTGTTAACCATTTTTTACCCTCAGCTTTTTTTGGTCAAAACACTTCCTACCTCAATTAGTATTTCTGGTAATGAAACACAATACACTGTGGGTTTCATACAAATTTTCAAAAGGAATCACTTCACACCCTACCAATCTCCCCAAAATCGGAAGGTCAAGACCAAGAGAACACTTAGAGAGTTAGGAGAGAAAGGCAGAGACACCCAGACTACCACCTCCCAGCTGTGACATCTAGAAATTTAACCATATTTTTGAACCTCAATGTCTGCATCTCTAAATTAAAGTTCTGCTCAGCTCACAAATGCATGGGAGGGTTAAATAAAATAAATCACATGAAAAATCCTTTAAAACAACAACGTTTAGGATGATCACATAGGCCTAACCTGTCAACTTCATCTGCTGTTACTATGTTGATGGAAAAAGCTGGATCGAGGTCAAAGGTTTATTAAAGGATTGAATACTTTTATTCAGGTGACCCTGATTCTTGCTTTTTCAAATTGTTCATACCCTGTATGAACCAGCACATTTCATTCCAAAGCACACATTTCTGCCCATGCCCCAAATAGCCTCATACACCTGATTCAGCAATTCTCCTATTTTATTTTATAAGTGTTTATCAGGAACTTTATCTTTCTCCTCTTTGGCAATTCTTGGTATGAGCTATTTCATCTGAATTAAAAACAGAAAATCTCAGGGTATAGCTGTAGAATCCAAGTCAAGTTAGCTACAATTTTCAGTTTCAGTTTTCTACTCTCGTTTCTCTCTGTTGAAATCATGAAAAAGTATCATACTAATCATAGCAGTCACAAATAAGCAGGAGATCATTTTAAAAATCACTTACTCATAAAACCCACACTTTGAGAAATGCCTTACAGATAAAATGTGTATAAACAAAGTGTATGTGCTCATGGATGGTTATTGGACTTAGGCTTCGGACTTAATTTTTATTCTTCTTTTTTTAGCTGTCTCTTTTCCTAAACTTATTAAGAGGTATGACATTCATAGGAGAAGATGCTGGTCTCTAGGAATAAAAGCTTAAAAGCATTATAATGTCAAGATCGATCCGTGTAACTTGTCAGACAAACACACAGGTGCTAAATAGAATTAGCACCTCTTCGTAAAAAATGTAAATTAAAGCATAAATTTTCATCTATTCTGTCTACCTTTTTAGAACTTCATTTTTTTGGTGATCAATTTTTTTTAAGGGCTATTATTTCCAAACTTCAGCAAACATTTTCCACTGTGACCTGTACTACAAACATATATACTTATAACTGTTGGCTTCATCTTGATTGAGATTTTAAAATATTTTTAATATGAAATATTGTGAAAATGCTGAAAAGTAAAAAGAATAAAAACATTCGTGTTCTCACCACTAAGATCCAACAAATGTTAGTATTTTGTCTGCTTGTTTCCGATATTTCTATTCTTTTAAAGAACCAGTGATGGTGTTGAGTGCTGCTCCCTTTGACATGGGCTCCCCTCTCTGCAGTCCTAAAGGAGAGGTGGAGGTGATTATTAAAATGAACAGCAGGACTAGAGCAGTAATCAAAATAGCTTAAAACAGAGAGAGGTTTGGTAGCTAATTGATTATGGTGTTCCAAAAAAAAAAAAAAAAGTATATTTGGACAACCTATAGTATAAAAATAAACTTTAAGGCCCTGGCTGGTGGCACAGTGGATAAGGTGCTGGCCTGCAAACCCAAAGGTTGCTGGTTCGATTCCCAGCCAGAGTACATAACCAGGTTGCAAGTCAGGTCTCTAGCCAGGTCCTTAGCTGAAGGCAGGTAAAAGGCAACCATACATTGATGTTGCTCTCCTTCTCTGTCTCTCTCCTTTCCCCTCTCTCTAAAAATTATAAATAAAATCTTTAAAATATAATAATAATAATAATAAACTTTAAATCTTTAATTCTTGTGAATAGTCCTGACTTTAACTGACACAATGGAGAGTCACAACTTGTTACTCAGTTCCCAGATGTGAGCCAATTTATAAACATGAGACCCTGAAATGGAAAGAAAGCCAGATTTCCTGAGACTAACCCTGACACATTACCGCAAGAAGGTTGTGTAAATCCTCCTGTTCCCCAAAGCACCTGCAGTCATTTAGTGTGGCTATGCCCCAGGAAAAGAGGAATACTCAGACTCCTCAGAGATGACTGAACTGGCTCAGAGCTGACACTAACCCAGGGAGATCCTATGTGTCAGTGTGGTCTAGTGGTCAGAGTAGGAACTTAATGGAAGTCAATTACCTACATTAAATGGAGTTGAGAAAATCAGCAACTCTTTATTATAATGCAGAAAAAAGGAATGCAAAAATCTGAGTTTGTCTCACAGTGGACTGAATGGGTTTATGAACTCACCCGTGTTTAACTATGCCTTTTCTAAATGCAAACCATATATTATTTAACAAGAAGTAAATCCACTTTAGCTCATTGATCTAGGGAACAGGAAGGAGGGAATGAAAGTGGCTGCAATAATTCCTCACTTCAAAAATAGAAAATCACCAATAATATTTCAGAGTCTAATGGCACTATCACATTTGAAAGATAAAGGGTGCTCTCATTTAAATCACTGGTGAGTCTAGGCCAAAGAAAGATGAATTTTGAATTATGTGATTAGCATAAATATAATCAAGTAGAATTGCTACTTGCACAGTTGTATAAGGTGTAGTTAACAGTACACCACTATTAAATATGGCAAATGCTTTTTATCTAGGCCAATTAGTAAAGGGATAGAAACAATCTGCTCTTAAGTAGCAGGGATAGTAGGATAGATTCCCTGAATTAACTCAGAACTTGGGAGTCTCTCTAGTTATGTGTTATAACCAAGGAACCAAGGCCCGGAGACCTTGCTTATCTTACCATTCCACCAGACATAATGTTTGTCCACTAATTCTGGTAACACCATTCTAATTGACTTTGGAATTACATATGTGGGAATACTCTTACACTGAAATTGAATTCCTGCAAGTCATCCTTCCCCTTGACAAATACTACACCTTTTTTTCAACATGGATGTCCTTTCCTTCATTTTGTCATAAAAATGGTATCTCCTCACAATTTTTGCTTAAATGGCTTCTTGTAAAGGATGTATTCATTTTACTTTACTTTTCTGACCATATTTTCCCATTGTTTCTTTCATTGGTTCTATTTCTTCTCCAACACACACACAATAATGCAGCTCAGTCTCAGTCATTACTCATCACCATCAAGGAATGCGTTTTCTCCCAGAATTCATGAGCAAAGAAGGCTCCAGTCTAGAAGCTATGCATAGAAAAGGACTTAGTAGAGGGAATTAGAGTCATACACAACGTTAGGGCCAGAAGAAGCAAATGTCAATCCAGAAGGGGCTAGAAATCTAGAAGTGATTGTTCACAGGCCTGAGGCCACCATTGGGAACTTAGGCTATAGCTACCACAGGAAGAAGTGGGGATTGAGTTTCTGATCATCAGAAAAGTGGCTCTCATTGAAATAATGGACCCTCCAATGACACAAGAAGGAAATTTTGAGGAATGAGTTCTTCAACAATGTGAACTCAGCCTTTACTCTGTTTACACTCAGGTCAACAAATGTAGATTAAAACATAAAAGAATTTAGAGTTAAGCATAAAACATTTTATAAATCCATGACACTTAGTTTTTTAAAAGATTTTATTATTTTTATTTTTAGAGAGAGGTGAAGGGAGGGAAAAAGAGAGGGAGAGAAACATCAAGAAAATCAGCTGCCTCTCTTACTCCCCTAACTGGGGACCTGGCCCACAACCCAGACAGGTGCCCTGACCAGGAGTCAAACTGGCAACCTTTCAGTCCGTGGGACCATGCTCAACCCACTGAGCCACACCAGCCAGGGCTGAGACACTATTATATTATTAGACTACAAGTACAATTTAATAATAGTTCACTCAGACATTTATAAGACTTGACTGGGCTTTAAACACATTCTACAAATCCAATCTATATCCATTTATAGCTAAATGAAAACCTAGTGTCCTCTGCCCTAGTCAAGAACAGGTGACCTCCTTTAGTACAGTTCCTCCTTATTGAAATCATTTTGGACAATGGTTTTTGATTCATTAAACTGACTCCTAATTTATGATTTATTAACTCATATATATAGTGAATAAATACACAACTGATAGGTAAGAAACACTACCTAGGCCTTACACACAATGTTGAGTGGGATACAAGACAGCAAAATATTTGTTATCAAGAGAGATCAGACATACAAAGAGCACATAAAAATATAAATTAAAAAGATGTTATAAAATAAAAATACAAGGATAAAAATGAATAATACTATAAAATAAAAAATACAGGAACTAAATTATCAACAAATAACTACAGAGCACAGAGTAGGAAGGAGTTTTGCTGGAGGGAGTGGTCAGGGAAAGCTACATGTAGGAAGGGGCATCTGATCCAGAACTTGAAGGCTGAGTGCAAGGTGAACCAGTGAGGGGGAAGGTATGCCAGAGGAGCACCACGATGTGAGCAAAATCAAAGAGGCATGTTATACAAGAGATGTTAGAGGCAATGTGTAGACCAAGGTTGGCCTGTCTGGCTGGTGTATAGTGACATAGAGAACAGTATAAGGGCTCAGGCTTGGAAAAATAAGTTCATGTAGGTTTCGTCCTGCAGCTGTTGAGAATGTGGCAGAGATTACTAGTTGACACAAATCCCTGTTAACTTCTTTACATGTGGGCACAGAACTTACTGGTATAATTGGATATATGGGTGTTCAAGGACTATTTCTACCCCTCCCTCCTGCCCATCCCCATCCCTATAGCTGTCAGATGTGAATGGAAGTGATGTGTGCTTCTGGGTGTATCCCTAAAGGGAAGGAGCCTGCCTCTTCCCTCTTCCCCCTTTGATTTTCCCTTCTCCAGACTACCATCTGAAATCGGGAAGTAGAGTATGCCCTTTTGGACCAGGTGAACAGGGAAAACTGATATTTAAATTTTTATATATATATAAAATAGGTGATATTATAATATATAATATATATATATATAATCACCTATTTTAAGTATCAGTTTTCCTTCATATATATATACATTTTTTACTCACCCCTCATTGACCTATCTTTAACCAACAGAAATTAATTTGACTGTGTATATGCAAGATAGGTCAATGGGAGGTGGAGAATAAAGAAAAATTTGTTCCTTCATAAAAAGCTTTAGATAATTAGAGGACTTGTTCTGGGAAAATTGGAAGAATGAAATTAGATAGACAAAGGATTCTTCATAAAGGAAGAAGTGACAGACTTTGGGGACAAACCAAACCTAGAGATTGATTCTTGCATCGAAGGATCAGGCTTTTCTGGATGAGGCATCAATCAGCTGAGCTTCCCCACAGTAGGATGAAGATGCCATGTCCCGAAATGGAGAGGGAGGGACGCAGAGCCCTGGCATGTGTTAGTTACATAAATTTCCTGAGTTTCACCAGGTCTCTTTTGTTCACTTGTAAAATGGGGTAAATGATGCCTACAGATTGCAAAACAGTTGTGAAGAGCAGAACAAATGTGTAAAACACTTAGCACCCCATGGCCTGACATCCAGTAGGCACCCATAAATGCATGAGATGAAGACTGACCGCAGTAACATGATGGAAAATAAATGCACTTTCAAGATGATATCGGAAACTCCCATACGTGTGTTCTATGAGGTGCTTGGATATATGAGGAAGCAAAAACTCTGTTAATAGGAAAGATAAACCCTCTTATAAATCACAATGTAATAATTGGAAGCAGGGCCGGGGGAAGGCACATACCAGTTGGCAGTATTGTTTTAAGATGTAGGGGCTGGCTTTTGCCACAGACATTTCAGTGCTGTAGTCATGTTTTTTTTTGTTTTCACCTCCATTGACTCATCCGCAGGAGTGGGAGTTCAGACAAAAGGAAGCTCTTGCGGCATCCTGCTTAAGATTCTCCTCATAAATTTGGTTCTCAGCCCATTTTCTGTCAGGCTTCCTGAGATCAGAAAGCAATGCACAAGAATTCTCAGGCTCAACCGTGAGCTCTCCAGAGCCCCAGACTGGCAGGTACAGCTGCCTGCAGACAGCTCCATCTGTCTGTCCTGCAGGTACGTCCAACAGTGTGTCCAAATCAAATCAATCACCCTCCCATAGGCCCCTCCAGCCTCCCACCTAGGTCGATGCCATTGCCAATTCACCAGGAACAAAATTGAGAAATTTCAGTTCTTTCACTTTGCATCCCACACGCCTCAAGATTAATCTGCTGCCCATTTGTGTGTGTGTGTGTGTAGATCCACCCTGCTGTAACCTGTTTTACGCACTATTTTTTGACTCCCATTGTGCTGATGAGGGTTGTCTCTCCCGAGGACCACAGTGACAACCTAGCCAGCCCTGCTCTGGAGTCTCTGGTGTCCACGCCTCCAGAGAGTGTCACATGAGACTAAAGAATGATCACCCTGGCCAGTGGTGCAACGGATACTCCTCTCTCCTTGCCCGGGTTTCTCACCTGCTGACTAATCTCAGTTAATTTCTGAAACACAAACCACTTCTCTTTCTGAAATTACCACGACTCTCCACTGAACTTAGAGAATGACTTCTGAAGATCCAAATTGCATCCATTGTCTTTACGGTGCTATATCATCATGCATTCTATGCTCCATGCACATTGTATGGTGGGTTTTGCTCCTGAAATAACATATACTTTTTAACTGCAGGGTAATGGCTCCTGGCATGTTCTCCGGGAACTAGCTAAGCTGCACCCTTCCCTCCATCCTCAGCATGAAAGTCCTATCCTGCTACAAAAGGCCCCACTGACTGCATGTCCCTGAGTGCATTCATTGTATTTCACAGCGCTAGGAGATACACACCGTCTATTATTTTCATCTCTGAACCTCCAGGGCACTTTGAATTGACTATTAACCAGTCTAAAAATAATCTTCTTAAATGTTCCTTTTTTAAAATGGTGATTTTTTTACAAAAGAAAGTTTTTAAAAAATTCCCAGAGAGCCAGTTAACAATTTTGTTTGCAATGTACCCAAACAGTGAACTCCCTTTGCTCTGCCACATTAAATAGACTTTTTAAAGTCCCTTGCATGCGGTTTTATTATTCCAGGTGTACTGCTACCATGAGAGGTCTTTGTAGCTCTCTGCTATAAATGTCCTTTGTTCCCAGTAAGCAAGTGCCTAAGTGTATGACTGTCTAAATTTATGTTGACTATTTTAGAGAGTATTAGATCAGGTATAATAACAAAATATGTGAAGTCTAAAAATGTAGAAATTGACTTTTATTTATGTTAATTTTTTTTTTTTTACCAAGTTCACTGCAATATATACTTGCTTGTTCTTTCTGTGACATCAAAAGAGAAACAGCCAAATTTGACCCTTATCTAATTAATTCAAATAACACTCATAGCTGTTTGAACTACTTGAGCGTTTTAGGAAAAGTTATGGGGAATTGAGGTATTGAGGAAATTATAAAAAGGGTTGCTTTTGATTCTGCTTAAGTAACTTATTCCATTTTCATTTAAATCTATAGAAAAGATGAAATTAGCAGTTGATTTCAAGTACTGTATTCTTCAGGTTCATTTTCTCTTAAAGTTATTTTAAAAAAACTAAAATATGAAAATATCGAGAAGCAAACATAAATGGGCACATTTTAATATATATCAATGACGTTATTATCACTTAGCTCAAAATCAAACTTGAAAAGTAAATTGACACCTTTTTCTTTTCTCAGTGAAGGTACATATTCTTATAGATTAGCTCAAGTTTGGAAATGATTATTACTATATTCAATAATTCTCATAGTTTTCTCCTTTTGCTAATCTTCTTGAGTGGTAACAGTGTTTACAATATACAAAAATTAGGCAGACAAATTAGTGCTCTCTAGAAAATATTTATTGACAGGTTTACTTTTCTCTCCATTTTCTGAGAAATAACCATAATACAGAAAATACAGTAAAATGCACTTTTCCCATTTCAAATAAATATATTTTACTCTTGTAAAAAATTAATAATCTGTGTAATTCACCATAGTATCATAATCAGTGAAGTAAAGCAAAGAAATTCTCTAGTTAAGTTGTCACCTATTTTTACGATTCCCACAGCATTTCACTGCAGAAAGAAAACACTATTCTCTGTAGAATTATATTCAGACTTGTATAATGTCATTTCTTGTTTGGAGAAGGCAAAGATAAATTTCTTTAAAAAGTGTTTAGTGTTAAAAAGAGTCTTAGTTTGGGAGAAAGATAGCATCCAAGTCTTTGCTGCATGAACAAAGTTTTGTGTAAACTTTCTTAATACTCCTTAGAGACCAGACTACATTCTGAATTATGACTCCTCTGTATCACCTAGCAATTTAAAAAAATTAGTGGTTGATTATTTTAATTAATAGTTACTTATGTAACATAAAACCAAAACAGAATCTTAAAACTCTATTAACAGGGAAAGTTAAAAATAATGGTGTTATACAGGACAAATTTATCCTTTTCACAACCATTATTAACATTATAAGAAGTGAAATCTACTGAATTATACAGATGTAACACAGATTCTCATATACACGTAGATCCCTGATCAGTTTAAGACACTGTATTAGTTTGTTCTTACAAGTAGTTAAGAATTATTTTAGTAACTAGTGAAAATCACATTTAGGTAGTCACCAATCTTCAGACTTTTCTTATGTCTAATCTATTTTACCCTCAAAGACTATATCACCAAGTAATAAAAATTGTTAGTACTGTCTAACTTTCTATATTAGCAGTTAATTGGTACTTTATATACTAGCAAACTTATGGAAGTAAATCAAACTTTACTGTAGCTCTAAGCCTACCATAGTAGGGCTCGTTTACATAGATGCAGAAATGCTGGTCAATCCATACCAAAGCATAAACCTTAAAAAGTAACTGTTCAGTAAAAATTTTGTACAAGCTATAAAGTGGGTGTTAGATCTGTACTTAGCACTGTAAAGGGCATTAACTATTGTCCAGGTGGTGACTTAGATGAAATTTTTCCCTCTTCATTTTAAAGGATACAAAGTTAAATGCTCAGGCATTGTTTTATGGCAATAGTTTTATTTCTACACAGTTCAGAAACAAGTGTGTGCTCAAAAATTCACAAGTTCAACCAAATAAATTTGTGGTTTCCTTATTTGACACCCTTATAATTCCTCCATCTCAAAGTGGGTATTAAAGCTGTTTGCCATGGATGTATGCTCAAAGATCCTCGTCAGGCTTGGTTTCAACAGTTCTACTGAGTGACAGGACAGGTGCTGAGTTGCGTCATTCTTCAGGGACATCATTTGGTCTGTCCCAGGCTCCCGTCTATCATAGTAGAGAGCCCAGAGCAGAGTGATGGTGAGAATCATGGCCAGGATTTGTGTCACTCCGATGGAGATTCCCAGAAACCGTAGCACCTGTAGCTGTTTGGTTCCTCTTAAAAAGGAATACATTTTCTTCCCACAACCCTGTAAAGGAAATAACACGGACAGTATTACTTTGGGTGTTACAGAGGATCAAAATGGTGAAAACAAACAACTGATATCAGTTGACAGAACCATACGCCTGAACGAGTGACTTTCCACAGGGGACCCCTGTGAGAAGCCGGAGAAGAGATGGAGACAGGAACCTTGCGAAAAGCCCGCCCAGGTGTTTCTGAGGAGCTCTCTCCTTCTTCTGTCTCCTCATAACCTGAAGTTGAGAACTACTGATACAAAAAACACAACATCTAGAGCAGCGGTTGGCAAACATGTTTTGGTAAAGGGCCAGATAGTATCTGTGAGGTCTATCCCAAAAGTATCAGGCCAATGTCAATATAATTAAAACAGTTTGCATGGCCAATACTTCTGGGACAGACCTCCTATAGTACATATATCTTGAGACTTTGCAGGCCATGTGGTCTCTGTTCCAACCACTCATCCCTGCCACTGTAGCACCAAAGAAGCCACAAGACAATATGTAAATGCATGGATGTAACTGTGTTCCAATGAAACTTCAGGAACAAAAAAGGCAATGGGCCAGATTTGGGGCACAAGCCATAAATAAAGTGCTTCCTCATGACACAGACTGATCCAAAGTTTTCAAAAATAACGTTTCATTATTATTATTGATATTCATTGTTTGATTGTTGTTCATTTGGTCAGAAGCTTCCCCCTACCCCAAGGATCAGGAGTGTTTTTCCCAAGTTGGCTGCTAAAACATGCTGGTGGGTGGAAATAACTCTATTACCTTCTCCCCCACTCTCCACATGCACACATACCTCTGTCTGCTGTCTGCAGCAGAAACACAAATGGCACTTTCTGACATGACACCAAGTTCTAGCTCTACAGGGTAAGAATTTGACATCTGACTTAAAAAGGTTAGCAGGATTTTTGCCTATGTTTAAATTTAAATGGCTTTAAGGGCACCTGTGGTCATACAGAATAGAATTCAGAAAAAAGAGGAGGGGGAAAAAAGAAAGAGAGAAAGAGAAAGAATCCAAAGGTAGGGAAAATGGGGCATGAGGGACAAAGAAAAGAAAGTAGAATGTAACTAACAATTGTCATGAGTCGTCTCCCTGGTGACCAAAGCATAAGCTACACCACCTCTATTGAATCCATAGCAAAGAAATGAAAACTCACTCTTCTACAGGGAAGCTGATTCTAAATTAAGGTAAAAATCTGGGAAAGGATTTTATAACAATAGAAATTTCAAAAACGTTGAAGATTCTGAGATGTTACTCTGTTTGGAAACCAACAAATTAGCCTGTCAAGGTTCATGGATGCTGGCAGAAGAGACATAGAACATCAATCCTCATAGCAATTGCAACAGACAGAGAATATGCCACTTCCTGAATCCCAAGGGCAACCTGAAGACGCGAGAATAACCTCTCTGCACACAGTGGGTTGGTTGGCTGCATTATGGGAGAAGGATCTCAAGTTTAGGGAACCCTCATGTTTTATAATGGATGAGAAGAATACTTATCTTTTCCATTGGAAAGAGGTATTACCTTCATTATATTTGACAGTAAATAAACCAGCCTTTTTCTATAGAGAATATACTTTCTTAATTTTCAAGGTTGTTTTCTATGCAAACACCCTTGAGAAGATAGTCCAGACCAAAAGCAGCCAGCAAGATTCTGCTCACAAGAGAGGCAGAAATGCAAGAGACACATGGAAAATTATTTCCCAAGAATAAGAACCTGACTTTTCAAAGTTTTTATTCTCAGTTTGGGGTAAAAGTGAGTGGGGTGTTTACCCTACTGAAGAAGCTAGTTAAATAAAAAGAAATTGATAATTGTTTAAATAACTGCCTCCTTGTTTTCTTCGCTAGATACACAAAGAACTCAACTAAATCATCCCTTGCTGGTAGCACAGTGGATAAGGCTCTGGTCTGCAAACCCAAAGGTCACTGGTTTGATTCCCCAGCCAGGTTGCAAGCCAGGTCTCCAGCCAGATCCATAGCTGGAGGCAGATGAAAGGCAACCACACATCAATATCTCTCTTCCTCTCTGCCTCGCTCTCTTCTCTTCTTCTGCAAATAATAAATAAAATCTTTAAAATAAATAAAGAACTCAACTAAATCAAGGAAGGCAAGAGTCAGTTGTTAACTTGTGCTGATTCTGGAGGGGAAGAATGAATAAGACATAATTCTCAGATTTCCAAAGTCATTGATCAGTAATTACACCCCAATAAATTATTCTCAAGAAATAAAAATGATGTAAAACTAGTCAAAGATACATTTCAGTAACTACCTTTTCCTGGTGTACAATATAATGCAAATTAACAGGAAAAGATTATCAAAGTTTCATTAATTTAAACACAAGTAAAATTAAAATATTTATAATTAAATATTACTTAACAATGATTTAATAAGATCACTTCTCTGGCCATCAAACCTATTTAATTCATACAAATATGCATATACTGTACATACACGCACACACATGCTCCAGAGAAAACCAAAATACATATCACAAGGACAATTCACCAACATCCAAATATTTTTCAGAGTTCCACTCAGCTAGTCTATCAGAGCCTGTTCACACTTACGTTTATGTATAATTCAAGCAATTATAATCTTTAAATGACATAGTATAAATTAATGGTTAAAATCATGAACCGCAGCGCCTGAATTCTGAATTTCAAATCCCTGTTCTGCTATTTAAAAGCTATGTGACTCTGGGCAAGTTATTTTTATGTCCATGTTTCAGTTTTCTCATCTGAAAACACACATAATAATAGTGCCTACCTGTCTGAGACTTGGAGAGAATTAAATGAATGAACACATCTAAACATCTGGAACGGGGTTTGGTACATAGTAAAAGATCAGGAGGGGCAAGATGTTATCTGGTGTGTCAGCCCAAAGAAGATTAGAGAATTCAAATTAAATGGATGAAAAATCCATGAAAAGCAGATATTAATGAACAAGTATGAGGTTCAACACTTTTAAAAAGTATGAAAATACCAAAATCACAGCATTGTGTCACTACCTGAGTATTGGTGCAACAGCCTTGCCCCATAAAACTCATTTGGCTGCTTCCATTTTTCAGGACAGTGAAGTAATTATCCAAAATGACTACTTGCTGCTGAGACATTAGATCCCTAACTTTCTCATTAAGCAGAGAAGTAGTTAATACAGTCTGAAGAAAGTCCCATTAAAAATAGTTAAAATTAAAAGGTGAACTTCAGACATCTGGAAGATTAATTTATATGGGCATATTTAACACCACTGTCAAGTAATGCAGCAATGTATCTTCATATCTACCATTAAAGAAATTGATATAACTTGGTCATGGATTATGTTTAGTTTATTCCTTATCTATATTCTCAGTATTTAATATACTGGTGGATCTTCAATGAATAAAGAATATATGGACACATCAATATTTTGGTAATATTAATAATACTTAAAATTTTAGAATTAAAGGTAATTCTAAAAAGGTAAACCATTTAATAAATACATATGCTGATGACTCAATCCTGTGAAAAGCTATAGGTCAATTACCATTTGATTTTTACCTTTTCAATAGTCTCTGGTGCTTAAATTTTACTGATATAGCTCTTTCTATTGAAATAAGATCTCCCATCCCTTTTAATTAATTAAATCTAACTTGGAAAACAGCAGAAAGATAATATTTACTTTTTAAAATCTGTGAATAAGATAGAGCATAAATTGATAATAAGCTACTGTCTATTGTGTTTCATATTTTTGGCATTAAGGAGAGTCTGTTTCCATTTTATTTTGAACAACCACATTTATTTAAAAAGGTAAATAACATCATCAAGGATTGTTTGAAAATGTGTTATGTTAGTTAACATTGAATGTTTTAGAGTGAGAAGGTACCTTGGAAATCAATGAGTTCAACTTTTTAACTTGTAAAAATGCAGCTGAAAAGCACTTCTAGAATGCCTCAGCAGAGGGGAGGGTCCCTGAAGAATCTCTCTTCTATATAAGCAATGAAAACACTAGCAAAAACTGTCAGAATAAAACCTTTTCTAACTCAGCAGATTAACCAAAGACTTGCAACAATCCGAGGCACATTTCTTTAAGCACCTAAGTCTCAGTAAGAACATCAAGCTTCGTGGCACCTTAATTTGCCCTATTCCCACCCTCCCTTCCCAGCTCTGGAGTAGCTCTGAAAATCAAGGGCCCACAATTAGGGTGAAAACCGGTGGCCCCAAAGCCACCACAGCTAACAGAATAGGGGTGGAGCTTCCCATTACTAGAGAATTATCATTATTTGTCCTATTTGGGGTTCCTTAGAAGATCTTACTTGCAAGGCTGCCTTTATCTGAACCTGAAGTGCAGATCAACCAGGACTCCCCAACTCCATGTTTGTCCAAAGTAACCAGAGGTAACTGCTGAACACGGAGGCTGCCTAAGATGATGAATAACAGTTGCACCCAATGGGCAGGTCAAGAAACTTAGAAGAAAAAGCTGGGATAAAGAGAAGCCCACAGGTGCCTTAGCAAAGCTCTGATATATTGTGAGGAAGTTACACATATGAGTAGAGCTATGCTCATGCCCAGGACTGTGCACATGCTGAGGACAGATCTAGGAAGGCCCTAAGGCCTCTCCTCTGGCCAACCTTGAGGCTGTGCGCTTCCTGAGCAAAGGCTGGAGACTTACTGGTTCCAGGCTCCTCAGGAAATCCCTGCTCATTCATTAACAGCTCACTAAGCTAACAAAGAGGCTTCAGAGGCTACACATGATGAAGAATACAGACCTTACAAGATTAATTTAGGGAAGTCAATAGTGAACAAATACCAATCAATACCAAACTTTGGGGAGAAGGGAGAACCTGATTTCTGGTGCTGCCACACTGTATTATTTAAAACGCCCAGTTTTTCACAATAACAAAATTCACAAAAGGTGCAAAGAAGCATGAAAGTAAGGCTCACACACACCAAGATACAGCAGAGAAAATGCTTTAAATGAGAGAAACTCCTGGCCTCACTATCCAACCCTACCCACACCTGAACAACAGTAGCTCTTTACAAGCATTGTTTTTGTTGGAACCTGTCACTTAATAAGATGCTCTGGTTCTATTTCCATTCTCAGACAATCCCTTTCCCGGAAGTTAGAGAACCATGTCTGATGAATCCTCGATTTCTTTTTAACCATTTTCTTCTCTAAACTAAATATCCCTACTTCCTCCAAGTTTTCCAAATGTATACACTACCTCATCCTGATGATCTCCTTCTGACTCATGCTGATTTTATCAATCTTTCTTTGAAAATAATACTGATTTTTAACTTTTAAAAATCTAGAAATGCAATAAAATATTAAGAAAACCAAGGTTCTTGTGAAGGGGTTTGGATCCCATGAAAAAGAGCTTTTCAGGTACCCCAGAAGAGTGGACGTAGGATTGTAGCATACAGCGCATAGTCAAAACTTGGTGTCCTTGCTGACCACTAGACCGTGAAGATTATTTCCATGCTGGGCTGGGCAACAGTTGTTTATTCAAAGCAAAGATCCTAGTTTGATTCCTCAGTTTACAACATGTCAGTCTTATCACTTCCTTGCTTGGTTTATAAAATACATTGCTAACTCCTCAGAACAAGACAAAATTTAAGACTTGCATTTGTCATCAGAATTCATTAATTTATGCTTTTCTCTTAGGAACCCCTCAGAAAAAGGCTTCTCTACAGATTAAAAGATGAGATCAACTGACATCTCCACATATTTCAAATTATGTCCAAGTATCAAACCAGGCCACCAAACTGCTATGTTAGAATATGCTAACCTATTCCCCATTAAGATGTACTAAAGAACACCATAAGAAACTGCTCAATAAAATTAGTGAAAAATAATATTAAGTTATCTATTTTTCTCGGTAACAGGGTAGTACATTTTTTTTTAAATCCCACTTATAAATACTTTAGAATTTTGCTCCCTTTGGAAATGTGGAATATTCAATTCTAACATAAAGTCATGCAAATGATTAGTCTCCTTTTCACTGAGGCTTTCATAAAGCTCAGGGGCAAATATGAAACTCCACAACCCCATTTATCCTCATATAAAGCATGTCTAATTACCCTGTTCTTACCCCTTACTTTCCAAAGCTATTTATATTTTACTATTAATTCACTCCATCTTTCTAGTTGTGCACGGCATTAAATCCTTTATTTAATAAAAAAGATACAGGGTGTAAACATATAAATAAAAGCCCAAATTTCTATACTGACACAATTTAATATTTGATGACCCAGAAGGCATTGCAGAAACCTGTAGCATATCACTCAATATTAGTGATTCATAATGCTAAGGATTAACTTTCCAAAAGAATATTCCTCTTCTTGAAAAGACAGTATTTTGCCAGAATTTTTTTTTTGTTTAAAATAAATGTCCTCAGCTACTCCTTAAATTCTTCATAGAAACAGCTGTGGGTTTATGGTCCTTTCTGCATTATCTCCATTGAAGTAATTCAATCTGAGCACAAGTTGTGAATTTATTTTAAGCCAATGAAATAATCATGCACCCGGTTTACACTTTTCTATGCAAACTTGGGCACCTTCATTGAAAAGCAAGACACTAGGTCTAGAGAAAAAAAAATAGATGTGTCTTTGTATAATCTATTGTACTATTTATAGATATTTAGTTGCATAAATGAACATTTCTGTTAAGTGAGTCAGAAGAGGAAATAGAAATGTTAAGAGTTCAAAACTGCATTCTATTTCACAAAGGGTGTTTTATTCCCAATAGGAAAGCACTGAATTGCACTTATTTATTTGCTCTTCTCAAAATAAAATACTCTGAGTTGATTTACTTTGAATATGCTTTCTTCCTAAATAAAGCTGTGTTAATAATCAAAGCTATAAGTAAGATCTATTGGCTAACCTATTTTACTTGCTGCAACATTAAAATTCTGGTCAACGCTTAACTGTAAATAATAACATTACCTTTTTATCAGAGAAAAATTACTAATCCCTGCACTTCCTGGAATCTATTTGAAGGCATGTCAGAATGCCTCATTTCACTTGAGGAAATTATACACTTGAAATTATCCTCTGATCTATCTCCAAAATGAGTTTCTAAAATTAGAAAAGTAGCCATGGCTTTCACAGGCTATATCAAAGAGTTAGATCTTATGTGCTTATGAAATGAAGTATAAATAAAATCTAGGTGTCATACAGGCCAGTATGATATTTTTATAATTGATTTTTGATAATAAACATGACTCTCAAGTTAGAAATGACTATCTTAATGATCAGGTACAAATATATAATCTGCTCTATTTCTACTAAAATTTAAAAAAAACTGAATGATGGCAGTTCATGAGCTTTAAACAGGTTGGACCACAAGTTCTCCACTGATAATCATAAGCTCGGCAGGACATAAATGCTTTAAATCCTTTAAAAAATTAAACAGCAATAAAATTCTCTACAGGACTTTCTGTTCCCTTAAGAGTAGGTTAACCAAACCCACTCAGAGGAAATGCAACAGAAAAGTCATCTTATTTCTTAATAATAACAGGCTCACATATCTCATTTTAATCCTCATAATATTTCCCCATTAGACAGGCAAAACCATCAAACTGAAAAGACTGTATTTACTGAACATTTTTCATTTCTACTAAAAAAAATGCATTTATAAAGAGACTATGCTCAGAAACCCAGCAGGTGCTATTCTCCTCAGTAAGCCAGCTCCAGCAGCAGGCATGCCCTGTCCCACTGAGCAGAAGACCTTTTACAAACTGTTCCTTCAAGCAGTGTCTCTCACTGGGCCCTTTGGTCCATCTAAATACTTATCTATAAGTGGGAGGGTGTTAAAACAAGCAAAGTGGGAAACCACATGAAATTCCCAAAACCTGGACCTAAAAATTCTACCTTCAGCTGGCACAAATATATACAACCAGAAAATGCATACTTTCTGGTCCTAACAAGCAAAACTAGGAGCAATTTGGCTAGCGAAAGTTCTAAACCTAGGTTCCTAATGTTCCTACTTACTTTAATAAATATGTTAATAAATTACTATCATTATTGTCATTAGCTACCCCCGTTGAAGATTTGTATTTATTATACGTCAAGTGGTTTACTAACGGTTTCTCATTGAGTAGCGCGTTTTATCTTTGTAAGATTATAATGAGGTAGGTAGTATTATTATCTCATTTAATAGATATGGAAAGTGCAGTTTAGATGTGATAAAAATCTATAAACCCTCAGCTTGCTCCTCATCATGTATTCCACACCTCAAAATGTTAGTGTCTCAAAGTATGGGCTTTAGAATCAATTACAGAGCTCTATTACTAGCTAGGTCACTTACTCACTTTGGGCCTCACTTTCCTCGTCTGTAAAATGGAGATAATAATACTATAGCCTTCAAAGACTTGTTTTGGGGCTTAAAGGAGATAACGTACGTAAAATAGTTGGCCATAGATCTATATATTTGTAAATACGTATACTATTTGAAAAGTGCAATGTGTAGTTCTCAATCTCGGATTTACTTTAATTCTCAGCTATTAGTAGTATATACTACAAATAGGTACTATGCTTAGGATTTTGAATAGGTTCATTCTCTTAACTCTCCAAACAACCTTATCAGATAAGCACCCTGGTCATCATTTTATAGGTAGGACCTGACCCGCCCCACCCCACCCCCCCCAAAAAAAAGGTGAGAAAAATGAAGGACAAAATTTGGAGCCTAGTCTTAACCACTGAACAATGCTTCCTCATTTAGGAAAACTGTCTTCAGAACCTCTTCTTCTCTGACCTCCAGAACACTGCTTTCCATTTCTTTTCTGCCTACAATTGGCAATTCCTCCCCTGCCCTTAAGTGTTGCCATTCCCAACTTCTGTCCTTGGCTGGGTACATCACACCATCTTTCGTGCCATCTTCTCGTCTCTCATCCATTCGTGGCCTCATACATAGCACACACTGATAGCACCGGTAATCCATTAGTCCCTCAACTGACCCCAGTCTGTTCTCCACCTCTTCAACATGATTCGTGTAGTCTACGGGCACACAGGCTCTTAGCCAGAGACCACACTTCTCAGCCTCCCTTGCAGCTAAGCACAGCCATGTGAGCTCTCTCCAGGGGAACATGAGCAGAGGTGGTGTGTGTAGAGCTTCGTGTATGGGATGTGTTGCTTCCCACTTCCTCTTTTCCCCACAGACTGGACTTGGAGAAAAACAGGCTACCAACTCTGGAAGGTAGCCATTAAAAAAAAAAAAAAAAAAAATGAAGCTATGTCACCACCCTGGGCCCCTGGATGAACCTGTACAGCAGAATTTCTTGACAGCTGGCTAGTCTATGAGAAACAGACTCCTACCTTATTCAAGCTCTTGTATTTCAAGTTAGCTCTTTCCGTAATTAATACACACAAAACCCATCTCTTTGGCTGAATTCTGTCTCCTACGCTTAATATTACCTACTGGGAGTATATGGAGTACCAAAATAGGACCCTTAAACCCAGCATTTCCACAGTAGAATAATCAGAGCCAACCTCTCCTCTCAAAAAAATGGCTTCATCTATTCAGGGTTCAAGTCAATGTCAAGTGCCCTTGCAGCTTCCCTGTCACTCACTCCAGGCAGCCAATTCATCACCTACCCTGTTCATTCTCTCCTGGTTTCACATCCTTCACTTTCATTCCCTCTTCTTACAAACCACTCACATGAATGACCTGCCTCAAGCAAGGCCCATTCCTCACCTCAACCCATTCTCTGCCAACACAATGCTGTCTAAGCACAAATCTAAAATTGTTCCTTTGTGGAGTACTTTTCCAGGTCAAAATATTACAATGGCTTTCATGTCAGTATATTCTAAAGGCAAAATTTGCAAGTCTCTACAAAGAAAGCACAGAGGGGAAAGTTGTTTCAATAGTGAATAGGTAATAGGAAACTCACAATTGAATTACCCAGAGAAAGGGGGTGAAAGAAAAGAAAAATGCGTTTTGTATACCTGAAGCAAACTGGCAGGGTAGTTCAAGGCCTGATTAGATTCAGCAAAGCCTGGAGATAAAAGGATTTCCCCCAACCAAGCCCAAACGGGCCCACAGGACTTGGAATGATAAAACAGATCTCACTTGGGTCAGGGGCCAGCTGATCCCTGCCAGCAGATGCTGAGGAGATAATGAAGTTAGCTGAGAGGCAGGAGAGTATCTTTGGCTTTGTATAAAAGAACCTTGAGAATGGAACTTCTTGGGGATATTCCATCTAACGAACCACTGAGCCCGAAAGCTGCCTACTGTTTACCGTGTGGGCAGGAGGTTCTCTGTGCATTCATCTGAGGATGGAGCTTCATTATGAATCAATCAGAAGCCCAGGGCTCCTCGGTCCTGAACCTTCCTTTCATAGTAACGCCTCCATTTTATAAGCATGTTTGCCTTTTTTAATTCCGCAGTTACGAGCAGACTTCTGTAGCAAATACAAGCACTATCAGGCCATCCCAGGCACCTCAGATTTCGGTGCCGTCCTGTCCAGCCCTGCGTGGCCCTCTCGCTTTTACCTCTAACTCTGCACCACCTCTGTGCTTGGAACGGCCTTTTCAGCCCAATGCCACCCACATATTTTCTGCACCTGGCCAACACCCCAATGCATTTCTACTACTCACCCCCACCCCGCGGCTCCATGGATCTCAACTATAAACACAATGGCAATTAAGAACTGCCCGCTCTCTGTCAGGCTCCTTTCTGTGCCCCAATTCAAGATGGTCTAAATCCTGCCTCTCCTTCTAGCCACTGCTGAGAGAATCCTTTCTATGCACATGGGACTCATTTTAGGTTATTGTCATTGGCCAGTACCTGCCCAGGGGCATAAGCCACTACCTCTCATCTCGCTTCCTTGCCGTGGACTTCTCTTTCGACACTTACCCCTAACTGTGTTTATTCCCAGTGTGGCAAATTAATTGGTACTAAGAAGAATCCCACTAGTTACTTAAGAGCAGGGTTGTCTGGGAGAAAAATGACCAACCTAACAGCTATGTGAGCTTGCCAGAGGGAGACAGCCCCATGCCCCACACATTCTCCTTTTGCGTCCACAACACCTCTGGCTAAGAAGTCATGCTGTGTGTGAAAATTATAAAATAAAACATTGTTTTTATTAGCCAAAGCAGTCATACAGTTTGACTCACTTTTCTAATTGGTCAAAGATATTATCAGGAGAAGAGTGGTACCAAAAAATGCCAAGGGCTGAGATACTGGCCAGAAAAAAACAAAACTACACAGATTTTAAAACAAAAACCACTTGGCAAGGACAGCTGGGTAGAAAGGAGATGAGCAGGGACAGGGACGGGACCTCCGGTCTGGGTGAAGACTGGTGAGGAATGACAGTGTAAATTCCTGATTCTCAGCTCACAGGGCAGATAACACATAACTGAGAGAATAAAAACCTCCAACAACCCATCCCGCATGGGTTCACCATGAGCTACCCCTACCTTTAACCTGGGGCAGCCCTGCATATCCATTTACTCCCCGTGAAAACTGGAGACTGGGCATAGTTGTCATCATCTGGGTTCATTGTCCTGCAAGCCAGAGACAAAGAGCACAGCTCTTCACATCCACGCCCGGCCCTTTTCTAGCTCCCTGTTTATAGATGTTTCCTGTTACTCAAAGAAGAAAAAGACCACCATCTAAAGAGGTAGAAATGGCCCCGGCAGCATGGCTCAGTTGGTTTGAGCATTGTCTGGTACACCAAAAGGCTGAGGATTTGATCTCTAGGTGGTGGGTTCTGTCCCCAATCTGGGCATCTATGGTGGGCAACCCATCAGTGTTTCTCACATTAACGTTTCTCTCCATTTTTCCCACCCTTCCCCCTCTCTAAATCAATAATAAGCATACCCTTAGGTGAGGATTAAAAGTAATAATAATAATAATAAAGAAACAAATAGGCAAAAGTGGTTTGGCTCAAATTGTCACACAAAAAATTACTGTAGTAGGAATATTTGATATTCAAACCCAACACCTCAAGAAGCATATAAAGAATAATAAAAGAGAAGTATGTGGAAAACATTTCTCTGTCCAGCCCTTACATAAATTTCTGTAAGTACTACTTTCCTGAAGAAGCAGTCAATATCTTTTCACAGTGGTCTTTCTCCTAACAACAAAACATAATCTGTTTTCGGGGCTATATTTTACTCAACCCTCTGTCCCTATTTGTTTTACATTTTGAGTTGGTCCATTTGAGGTGGGGCTTGCTGAGAGTCTGTTGACTCCTACCTATATTTCTCAAGGTGACATACAGAGGAAGCAACCACCATTTCAGCCTTTCTGAAGAAATGTTTGGGCTTCATTTACTGCCTGAGATAGCAAACACCGCCACTATTCTCTACAACTGTGGTTATTCACACTTTTAGGGATAAGACATCAAGGAAAGTTAATAAAAGCTATGGGTCCTAGTCTCTGAACCAAATGCACATAAAATACCAAAAACAATTTCAGCAGCATTACTTTTCCCCTTGGAGCCCATTCAAGAGCCATGGGCCAGAGGCTGGGAATCCCAGCTCTACAAAGGCTTTTTCTCTGCCAGCCTTTTAATTTTTCTCATTTTTTCCTTCTCCAGATCAAATACAGACACAGAACTGTCATGACTAAGTTGGTGGAAAACTCAGGTGAGAGAAGGAGGAGATGCATCCTCATCTTGTATTAGCAATTTTAACTCTGAGTCTGATGTTTTGCTGGGGCCACATTTCACACCTAGTATTTGGGGAGTTTTGTACACATACAATCCCAAAAGAACAGGGTAGCAAGCAGTCAGTATCACTGGCTTTTGTTCCTGCAGTTCCTTAGGTTAAAAAAACAAATCAACAAAATCAACATACCTTCGCATGGCTTCTCCTCAATTGGTTGCAGTTCAAATATCACCACCTAAGAGATCCTGATCTGATCTGTCCTATCTTAAGTAGCTCTGTCACCAATAAAGCAATTCTCCAGCATGTGACTCTGCTCAGTCTTCCAAGTGCTTACCACTACCCAAAATTATTTTTTATTGCTGTTTTTTTTTTGGTTGTTTATATCCTTAACTAGAATATAAGTTAAGTTACACAAGAGGGGAGATTTTTGCCTGCAACATCTTCTGCTCTACCCTCAGCATTTACAACAGCACCTGGAACCCAGTAGGTACTCACAAAACATTTTCAATGAATGAATATGAGAGACCACACTGATGGTCAGAGGTGTCTTCAACTGTGAGCTTTAAATGTATGCTTTTATATGTGTGTGTAGCTCAATGCAGATACTTGAGGAGTTGTATGTTAGACCCAATAATCACTCTGATGGGAATGTTTCTAAAATGTGCAATTGTTGCTATATTTCTGCTCTGTCATTTTTCACAGATTTCAAATGTGTCATAAAATATTATTGGGTCAGGGACCAAGCAAGCCACCAGATGGTTAAGAATGATTTATTTCCTTGATTTCAGGACAAAAAATAAAATAAAAAAAAACTGCAGGAAGAAGGCCAGTTCTTATCTCTGAGCTTCCAGATTACGAAAGATAAAGGGGACCTTGAAGTTCATCTAGTTCAGATTCACTCTTAATTTAAAAACCCATTCCAACCACCAATGACATGGCTATCTGACCTTGACTTTAATATTTTTAGAGATAAGATACTATTTTATAAGAGAACCCGTATCACAATTGGATGGATTTTGATGAGCAAGGTCTTCCTTCTACTGATTCAAAATTTCCTTCCTGTGGCTCTGGCTCTTAAGAGCAACAATGGATAGGTCTTGTTCCTGTACTGAATGAACTTTGAGATATCTGAAACCTCTCCCCTTAGTACTCACTACTGCAGAGTAAATATCCTAAATACCTCCAGTATCCCTCCCTTGTTTCTCCTTTTAGACTCCTCATCTTCCATGTGGATAGGCACATTGCAATTAGGAAACATGTTTTCCAGGGCAAAATATTTTTCCAGGGATTAAGTATTATTTTTAACAAAGGGTTTAATGTACTTGTGCCATAAAGCTACTAAGTGATCCACTTTTGTAAGTCAACGATGCATATAATTATGCACTATACCATTACCAATATTAGCATCTGTTATCAATTATAAAATGCAAAGACAGATTACTCTGCTATAATGAATCTCCATCTCTGCTAGAATTCTCTCTAAAGCAATATGTTATAACTGCCAATGCTAGCTGGCTATTGAAAGTCTACTGATGAAACTATAAAAAAATTAAAAAAAAAAAATCTGGGCCATCAAATTTGCCCATGCACAACAGGGTGGCTTCCTTCAACCTTAAAATTAATGGAACTGTAACGGGGGTCTAGCCAGATCCCTAGGGAGCAAGGGAATCCCCATCCAGGGGAAAGGCTGTGTTTCCCAGTGTGGGGCAAGGAACTCCAAAAGCGCAAGAGAGCCTGCCTTCCTGGAGAGGCTGCAGACTGAAGCTACAACTGTCATATGCTATGCCCCCAGGTGAGGGCAAACAAACTGCTGTGACACCCCCAACCTGGGCAGAAACGCTGTGCCTCTGCTCCAGTAGAAAACCCTCAGTCTGCTTCCCCATCATGGTGGCAGGAAAAGGGACAAGGTCATGGTTCAAGCTGATGCACATGGTGGACGCTGGCTTGAACTGGCCAACCAGTTGGACACTCCCACAGTGCACAGGATTTTGGGGCAAAAGATTTAAAACAGAGGACCTGCAGAAACTCAGCCCTCTTTTTTGCACTCCCTTTGCCAGTTAGGGAAGCAAGTGTTCACAAGACATGGCAGATGCCAGGCCCAGCTCAGGGCTCTTGCCCTGCCCACACGGTCAGGGGCAGGCATGAGCAGGACAAGCATCCCCCCAGCAACAGCCCAGGGGACTGCGCCCTGCACTATGGGTCCTGGACTGCTCCCTTTCTCTCTCCCTGAGAGCAGTGCTCGGACATGTGGGCCAGAAAAGTTCACTAACACCAGGGCGGTGAGCAGCCTTGGGCATGAGCACCACAGGCAGAGCTCCTCTTGCACAGCCAGCTGCAGCTGATCTGGCAGCCCATCCCAGCCCAGAGAGAGGGAAAGAGCTGCAGAGAAGCAACAGAGACACCAGCCTCACCAGTGATGAAAGAGAGAGAGAGAGAGAGAGAGAGAGAGAGAGAGAGAGAGAGAGAGAGAGAGCGCGAGAGAGAGCAAGCATGCACCTGAAGCTGGAGAAATAGAGATTGTTTCATGGAGCATCCTTGGACTTCAAAAGGGCACATACGAATGGACAGGTGGACTGGACATGAATTTGGATTTCAGTCTTTTGGGGAACAAGGGGATTTCTGTGTTTTTCAGAAGAGAATGGCTTAGTACAGGGGAGTCCCCAGTTCCCCCAAATTTGGCACACTGTTAATAAAAACCTTTTTCCTTCCCTACCATTATTATGTTATGCTTATGTATGATGGCAGGTGGCTGAATCCCATTTTTTCTGATAACAGGACAAGTAATTAAAGACATACCGAAAGTAAAGCATCCATTATACATATCACTAGTTGAAATAATTAAGATAAGCTAATAAAACTGAATAATGTCACAAGAAAATTGTATTAAATATTGAACTACATGCTTTTCAACTAAATAAATAGAATTGAAGTACAGACTGTGTGGGAACATCTGGAGAATTGATTCACATTTTGCCATTCTCATGGTCAATATTGGTTACAATCACATTATCAGTATTAGTTGGTCAAGAAAGTAGGAATTATTATATATGGGGTTGTAGTCCAAGTAGTTCCCATATTGACTTGCCACTCCAGAAACTAACAAATGAATTAAGTTTACAGTAGGAAAGTTCATAGGTTTCAATTCACATGTTTACCCTTGGGTCTATCCTGAAATCATCTGTTCTTTTAAAACCTCATGGTAAGTTGGCATGTGTTTGAATTGCCACAATTATGCCTGCATTTAATATTACCTTAGAAATTGTACGCATTGTTTCTATTTTATGGAATGAACAGGACTTGCACTGTTGCACTTTGTTAGCTGACCACCCCCTACTACAGACACCAGACAATATTCAGCTTTCATTCAGAATACAAATTATAGCATAATCATGGAGGAACTCAATATACACTACCTTGTGTATTCTTTTTTTATTCAAAGCCAATGTTATTTAATGTAGATTTGTTTAATGATAATATCCATACACAGTGCTTCCAAGTACTGAGGCATGACTAAAGGTATTTTGATTATCCTTTAAATTAAACGATCTGAGTTATTCAGCTGTTTCAACAGTTTTTGTTATGAGTTGAATTGTGTCACCTCCAAATACATATGTGGAGGTGCTAAGATAGGAACTCTTATTTAGAAGTACCGTAGAGTTGCTGCAGAGAGGATTAGTTAAGGTGAGGTCATACTGAAGAAGAGTGAGAGACTAGGGACCTTGCTAAAAAGAAAAATTAGAGGACAGACACAAAAAAGAACACCATATGAAGATGAAGGCAGAGATCAGGGTGATGCTTCTGTAGGCCACAGAACACAGGTGATGGCCAGCCTGCAGAAGGTAAGGGAGTGGAACAGGTTCTTTCTCACACCCCTGAGAAGGAACGCCCCTTGCTGACACCTCAGTCTCAGGCTGCAGCCTCAGCCTCAGCACTATGTGCCGATACTTACCTGCTGTTTAAGCCCCTTACTTTTGGGCACTTTAGCAAGGTAGCCCTAGGACACTGATACAATTCTGAATCTCTTTAAAAAAAAAAATACTTGGCACTCTTCCTTGTGCATACCTTTGGAGCCCAAAGCACTTTATTTTGGGTGATCTTAAATGGGGCAAGGTCTTGTCCTCTGAGATGATTTTCTAACAGCCCAAAATGACTCTAAGACACCAATGTAATAGATCGTTTTTGCAGGTAACGTAGCAGTGTTTTCAAATTAGTTAATTTACATTGTAAGTTAATGAAGCTGATTTCTGTGTGTCTCTACAACTGCCTTTTGACAGATAGCCTAAAAGATGTCATGAACAATATTAACAGTTCTCGGAAAAATGTTTAACCTGCTAAGGTACCCTCTTGAATTATATAAAAAGGCATGTTTTATAAATCTTGATATGTTTTGTTTTACAGCTTTACTCTTCATATATATATATATATATATATATATATATATATGTATGTATACATAGAGTGTGTGTGTGCATGTGTGTGTATTACATCATGAATGTGTCTGTTAAGCCACAGGTTTGCAACAAAGTTGCACACAGGTACATGATTGCAAATATATCTGGGAAGTGATTCCTCCCATCAGCCTGAGCAACTTCCCTTCCATTTTGAGCTTCCCCTTTTATCAAGTCTGAAATAAAAGTTTCTGTAATGATGGCGATGTGTCATCTGCCTTGTCCAGTACGGGAGCAGCTAATTCTGAGAGATTGTTAAGCACTTGAAATACGGCTACCACAACCAAGGAAATAGCATTTTTATTTTATTTAATTTTAATTTAAATAGCCCATTGGCTACTATACTAGATGGTGTGGAAATAAAATTTTTATTTTATTTAACTTTAATTTAAATAGCCTATTGGCTACTATTCTGGATGGTGTGGTTTTAGGTTTAATTTGAAAATAGAATTTTGTTGCTAAAAAATTTTGACAATCACCACCAAAGATGAAGTGATAGGAAAACTTCTGTTAACAAAAGAATAATGGATGATTCTGATAAATTCTTCCAGAAAACATAAATACGCAAGTTTCTTGGGCATGGGACAACTGATTTTTTAAAAAATTTTATTGTTGTTGTATTACATCCATCCCCTGGGCAACTGATTTTGATTCCCGTGAACATCTAACTCCATTAATAAACACAGCTAACTAAAACTCACATCACTGATATTAGCCAGCAGGGGGAAGTGAAGAGTAAAGGCCAGTATTTTGTCTGGAAAGGGGAATTTTTTCCCTTGTGTGTTTTACTCTACATGGAACTCTGAACTATGCTTTTACAACCATCCAGAGTGAGCTACACACTCTGCTTGCGTCTGTTTTCAAAGGACCCCTAGGAGGGGCAACAGAACTTGATTCTTAGACAACACATTTTTATTTAAAATCCAATACATTCTAAAACCCAGTCTTTTCCAGTTTCCTTTGTTAAAATGTGATCAGTGTTCCGACTGTCATATTAAGTTTTACCTTTATCCTGTTTCTCCGCCTATCAGAGAAAAATGGTAAGGACCTTTCTATGGAGACAGGAGAGGAAATGTTCAATGGCATGTTGTTGATTCTTTACTTGTCATGACAAGAAAAATGTATCCAAGCTAAGTTAAATGCACATGGCCTTACCTCTTGATAAAGGTCACTGAGATCTTCCTGGTGGGCCTGCTTGGAGCATCCCGGGAATTCCCTAACACAGCAGGAATCCGGGGGCCACTCCATCTCTGTCATTTCCAGCCAGTCGGTGAAATACACCACTCCGCAGCACTTGAACTGCGAAAGAAGGTCTGGTCAGGCCCAGAAACTACAAAAACATTTTCTTAGTTTACAGGAGATTAAACATTATAGATTTCTGGCATTTTTGTCATCAGAGCTAACCTTACTTCTGTCATCACCTAATGATATGTGTGCATTCTATGCTGATGACAGAAATGTAGCAAGG
The DNA here is from genome assembly GCA_004026585.1 of Noctilio leporinus. Lineage (NCBI taxonomy): Eukaryota > Metazoa > Chordata > Mammalia > Chiroptera > Noctilionidae > Noctilio > Noctilio leporinus. The sequence continues at coordinate 780,426 of PVIW01000040.1, read as the reverse complement.
GAGCCCACAATGGAATGATTCTGAACAAGGACGCCCATCCTGCATGGAAAGAGATCCTGGGTCTCACTCCCACCAACTGTAAGGTCCTCTACAAGTGATCATACGGGCAACAGTTGTGTATACAACCGACAGAACAGGGCTCAAATCTCATATTTATCGTTAAGCCTTCAGGCAGTGAAGGGTGGTTGCCCCCTATATGTGTATGCCTAGATACCAGTTTAACTGCTTAATAAATTCAAATATTATATGACAAATTTCTGTGATCTCTCTAGAAAGATGTGTTGACCCAAGGCCCCATCACAAACATGACCAGACTTGGGATTCATTAACCAGAATAATTTCCAAACATTTTTGAGATGTGTAAGTAAGTTTAGCCAATAAATTTTATTCAACCAAATAAGATTCTTGAAATAAATGATCATATTCTATCACTTTATTCTCAGAAGAAATGATGTTCCTTTAGCTTGAATAAAGTTTAAGAAAAACTACTTTGAAAAAAAATAAAGAGAAACTACTTTTGTCTTCTTTTTTTTCCTTACTTCACCAAGGAGTAGCAAAAACTTTCTCCGGCCAAGGTTTTGAAATGCAGTTTAAAGGCAGATGTAGATTACATTCAGAATAATTAACTATGACAATTTTCTGCCCTGGAGTGGGTGGGACGGAGGTTACTCTTCATACAGCGGAAAACAAGGACTGTGGGCAGTCTCTGGGAACTGCGCCAAGAGTGGCTGGCTCTGCAAATTATGGAGCCCAACAGATCAATCTGGTTCCCAGGATTAACACTGGATCACAAAATACCATGATCCACCATCTCAAAATTCAACTAAAGCCTGCTTGGAAGAATTCTGAACTCCCCATGTAAAATGAAATAAGGGAAACACTAAAAATTAATTTACATTTTCTCATTTGCCTAAATATCTCATTTTAAACAAGCAAAAATCACCTTAAATAGATTTATAAATGATGAATTATTGAACACTATGAGTGATGCTGAAATTTTCCAAGAAACTTCAAAAATATTTTTAGTAATTTCTTTTTCTAAACTCGTTCTAGAGGCATGACTACATTGTAGCCATCACAATGAAGTCAAACACAATTTGACATCACATATTTTATGTCATTGCAATTCTATAAAATTCATAGGTAGTAAAAAGCTTTTTTTTTACTTTTTAAAAAATCATAAACTACTCCATTTCCAAATCTTTTAAAATCCTTGCACGCAGAGAAAACTTACCTCTCATTTCCTAACAACATGTGTTTTCCTGGGTTGATGACAGAAGAATAGTTCTTGGAACATTTTAACCTCATCCACAATAGAACAGCCCATTCATCTAGCCTTGTCAGGAAACGAGGTGCTCCACCGAAATGACATTTTCCAAATAACTTAAGCATATCACATTCGGTGCCAAACATTTTTTTTTTAATTTTACCAAGTCGCTGAGATATACTTTTTTAATAGCTGCTTCTCTTCGTTAACAAAAGATACCAAATGGACACTTTTTCCTGAGAACTCCCTTATGATGCCACCTTTTTTCCTGCCTCCTTTAAACTCACATTGTGAGATAGGGCCACTCTTGCCAACATTATGAAATTCAAGAACATACCATCACCATTTTCTACATAAAGAAACTGAGGCTCTGATGGGTCATGTAACTTGCCAAGATCACAGACCAGTGGGTGGCAGGGCCTATTTATTCCAAAGCCTCTTCTCCAACCACTATGTTCAATAAACACATTTTTAAAAAGAAGTTTTTTATTTTTATTTTTAAGGTATTAAGTAAATGTCACTAGGGCTTAAGTGCAAATCCACCAAGTTGAGGGACATGCACAGAACAGCATTGGATGGGGCATCAGGACAATTGGAGCCTGACAAGGTGGCTCTCAGCTCTACCATTCATTTTGTAAAGGGTGTGTTATGAGCTGAACTGTACGCTGCCCAAAGTTTGGGTTGAATTCTCATCCCCAATATGTGACCATATTTGAAGACAGTGTCTTTGCAGAGGTAATTAAATTAAGGACATTAGGGTGAGCCCTAATTTCCTATCACTGATGTCCTTATAAGGAGATGAAAGTGAAACACAAACACAAACACAAAGGGAAGTCAACCAGAGGCACAAGGAGACAGCCATCTGTAAGCCCAGGAGACGGTATCTTCCAAGAAATCAACCTGCACACCTTCATCTCAGACCTTGAGCCTTCAGAACTGTGAGACAAACACATTTCTGTTGGTTAAGCCACTCAGGTCTGAGGTACTCCATCAGAGCCCTAGAAAACTAGTACAAAGGAATTTTTTAAAAATCAGGATACTCAGAAGTCTTCACCACCACCTCCTCTGGGGTAAAACGGGCCTATGATGTGGAGGAGGAAATTTAGCATGCGATAATCTAAAAATATGGGTGCTATCATTTGCAACGCCTCACATTCTCTCTGTAGGTGGAGCGCCTCTTCCTACCATGAGGGAAAAGAAAAATAAAACCAAAAAAACTCACTTTGTTTTCTATCCTGGATTAGCATGGTCTATATCACAAACCCCAGAGAACAAGGAGATCTAGGCAGCTTCTACCCAAGGCAGAAGTTGAACACAGTTTCTATAAACTCCCTAATGCTTTACTTACTTTCTTTGCATGGTGTTTTTAGTACAAATGACAGTAAACAAACAAAGTCAGGAAGTATTTAAATAAATAGGAAATCTGTGTTCCAATGATAATTTTCACCATCTCAGCAACTGTAATAACACAAAGGACCAGATTTGGAGATTATCCTGGACTTGAAACTCTGGTCACATCCAAGCCAGAGAAACTGAGCAGAGAGCTGATTATCTATCATGTAAGACACTGACTCGCAAACGCTTTGGGGCCCAGCTCTAAATACAATGAGAGGAAACGGATATACTTGGTCATCTGGAAGTGTCCCTCTAATCACAAGGAAACTGCTTGGGTGAGAAGCTTGGTTGGAAGCAAGATCAATGGTTAACTTCGAGTCACCTGATTTGAAACATCTAAATATAGTCCCCATTTGAGAAGATGATTGGAAGCAGTGCTATATGGAAGTTAGGTAGAAAAGCTAAAAGCACCTATACTTTGTAACATTATTAATAACCGTAAGCTAAATAAGATCAAACTTACTTAATCTTCTCAAAAACTCAAAGAGATATTTTATTATCTCCATTATACAGGTGAGACTAAGACTTCAGGAAGTTAAGTAAATTACAGAAGCTCATGAAATATTTAGCAGCAGGACCAGCATTTTCAATTAGGAAGCTCATGGCTTTAATGATATATTGGCTCCTAATTCTCCAATAAGAATGGTCATATTAACGTTTAAAATACAAATAACTCACCCTGGCCGGGTAGCTCAGTTGGTTAGAACATCAACTGATATGCCAAGGTTGAGAATTCGATCCCTAGTCAGGGCACATATAAGACCCAACTAATGAATGTATAAGTAAGTGGAACAATAAATCAATATTTCTCTCTCTTTCAAAAATAATCAATACATTTTAAAAAGTGTCTAAAAATGTTTAAAGCCCTGGCTGGTGGCACAGTGGATAAGGTGCCTGTGAACCCAAAGGTCACTGGTTCGATTTCCAGCCAGGGCAACATAACCAGGTTGCAAGCCAGGTCTCCAGCCAGGTCTGTAGCTGGAGGCAGGTGAAAGGCAACCATACATTGATGTCTCTCTCCCTTTCTGCCGCTTTCCCTCCCTTCTCTCTAAAAATATTAAATAAAATCTTATAAAAAATTTTAAATACAAATAGCTCTCTAAGTAATGAAAAATTACCTGTTTGAATAGGATTTGGATATTTATTAATGCTCATCCAAAGGAAACTTCATAGCAGCTTAATACAAAGAATTTTTTAAAACTCTAAACTCTATGTGAAACATGTGAAACACAGACAAATGATATCCATGGGGAGAAAAGCAGATCCTGAAATCCTGGAAGGTGTTTCTCAATAAACAATTACACCACTGGTAACTGAGTCACAGGCCTCACTTTTCAGCACAAAGAAAGTGACCAACGCCAAAGCTTTGAACATTTGTTTTGAAATATGCCATTTATTCCATACCCTTTACCACAGAAATAATAACATTTACCTCTCTCTGAAAAAAATTCCAAGCATGAGTGAGCCACCGGTATCTAGGTAAGCCATAATTTGTCATTCTGGCTTTCAGAGTGACCATATCTGACCATTGTACTGGAACCTGAAGATAAAAAACAGAATATCAACAACTATAACACACACAGACACACACCCACACATTCACACATTCACAAAGTCAGTCGCGCTAGTCTCATATTCACACGTACTTGGGATGTGTTGTAATTGACAAATACTTCATATTTGTTTGTGGCCTAAGTTGGAGTTGTTACTAAATATTTATTGAACAATCTCTACATGTAGATTTTTGCACTAAATGATGAGGTACATTATATGAAGCAAAGTAATACAAAATAATTTAATGCCAAAATCAAGCTCAAGGAAATCACAAAACATGTAAACTATGTATTCTACAGATACACCTGAAGAGCTCCTTAGAACAAATGATCCCTCCCTGCCGATAACTGCTCTTTGATTTCATTTCACAAATTTGGGGGGGGGGGGGGGTGGGGGGAAGAACTAAGGAGAAAAAGAGCTCAACTAAAGCCTAACTCTGGAAAAAGTTTGTAAACACCTTTTCAAAATCTGGACTTTAGAAGCATGCTAGAATTCTAGAAAAGTTAGTTCTGAAATTAAAGCTCTGTTTGTGTTTCTATTCTCACGTCACCTAGCACCATGTCCCCTAACAGAATGCTTTAATCACGACAGAGCTTCAAGTACACATCACAACGGCTGGCTAGAAACCTAGTCAGCACAGCACTCTATGTTTTATCCACAGTGCCATAGGAGAAAATGAGGCATACAAATCCTTAGTCCCATGTGACATGTGATATATTAAAGTAACTCTTGGGAGACTGGACAGACATCCATATCTGATCTATGGAGTAATACAGACCAGGCATGCTTGACACTAACTCAAGAATTGGATTATTAGGAAATCTTATTTTTTTAAATAGTAACATCAATAGGAGTAGTTAAAAATTTCCTGCCCTGAGTGTGTGGCTCAGTGGATTGAGCAGCAACCTGCAAACCAAAGGGTCACTGGTTCGATTCCCAGTCAGGGCACCTGCCTGGGTTGCGGGCCAGGTCCCCGATTGGGGGCAACATAAGAGGCAACCACCCATGGATGCTTCTCTTCCTTTCTTTCTCCCTCCTTTTCCTTCTGTCTAAAAATAGATAAATTAAATTAAAAAACCATTCCTGACCACAGAAATTCTTCACTTTTTCCTTTGTTAATGTTCTCTTGTGTTACTTGAAAATGCACAACACAAAAGAAAACAGCCCAATACCAGGGCACACAACTTCACTGCAACAGAGAGACTGACCGGCTAGGCTCAGTGGTCATGTGGCTGCAACAATGCACAAGAGCACTAGCCAAAGTTCAAGCTGCTCGCTATAAATTATTATTACCTCACGCCCTATTGAGCATAAAGTATATGCAAGTGAAATAAATTCTCTAGAAATGTATAATCTGACACAGTATCACTGACAGATTTCTTTTTTGAGAGAAGAGATAGCAAATAAACGGTGACTGGATAAACAACAGAGATCACGGGGAAACCAGACTCATGTCAAATCTTTTGATTTGGTTATTCGAACAGTCCTATTTTCAATTTTATTTCCCCAAATACATGCAAGTTGTTTCTCCCTTTTGACCACAATCAATCTGAGACCAAATGTGGCAAGAAACAGAGAAGATCATTGAGGTTCTGGCACAAAATACTACGAACTGGCCATAAAAGAAAACACACAGTTATTGGCGCCTTGTATGAAACAGCTGTGAGCACAGAGCCCATCTAGGCAAAGGCTGCGTTCTGCACAATTTGGCAGCTAATAAACTTTAATGGCACTTTTCACTCACACTGCTGTTAGCACAAAAGCAATAAAAAAAAAATCTGTCAAAGTTTTTTTTTTCCTAATGGACTACTTTCCGTATTTTACTTTTAAACGGGCTTTTGCTCTACCCTGGTGACTTAATGGGGAAGAGTTACACAAGCCAAACCAGTGACGTCTTCCATCAGCTGAAAGGATGGGGTGCACCCACCTGGTACCACTGTGACGCTGAAAGGATACTTGCAGATGGTCCCTTACCAGAGTGGACAGCAGTGTCTAAGCAAGTACAAGTTCCTTTCAATTACCTCATATTTCTTAGAATTGTATTAGAATCAAAATAGTTCCAGTCAAGGGCCTTAAATTAATTCATTTCAAACTTGTTTTAACTTAGGAGACATACCAAATACTAGTATGACATAAATACCATAGCAACCACTTTAAAAATTCACAGAAAGAAAACTCATTTCTAAAAGCTTTTTAAGTATCAAAAAGAAAACAATCAGCCCTGGCTGGTGGTTCAGTGGATTGGCACCGGCCTGCAAACCCAAGGGTCGCTGGTTACATTCCCAGTCAGGGCACATAATCAGGTTGAAAGCCAGGTCTCCAGCCAGGCCCATAGCTGGAGGCAGGTGAAAGGCAACCATACATTGATGTTACTCTTCCTTTCTTCCTCCCTCCCTGCCCTTCTTTCTGAAAATAATGAATCAAATCTAAAAAAAAAAAGAGCACAATCAAAAGCTGAGGGTAAGGGATCAAGAATTAATTATGCAATTTACTATCTTTTGCTTGAATGTATTTTTTTAAAAACAGAAACAGTGAAGAGACCATCTCTCTTTATCAATAAAGCACAGAAATGGAATCCCAGGAAATAGCTAATTTTTCACTCCCCTGGATGTACAAAGTCTCTAGGGAGTGAAGTAAAAACAGGATTCTCAAAGGCAGCAAGGGTATTCCTATGTAATAGGGCATTTTGTTTTGAAGGAAGTCTTTTTTAAAGTCTATATTAAACTACTTTTCCATTTTTACTAGAGAAATAATTATAACTGTTCTCTTCTAATTGAAGAGTTGTCACACATTAGAAGCACACTGGTGGGGGTACATACACTTCAGAAAGCTTTCTGAGGCAGGGTAGTAGGCTTGTGGGGGTGCCAAAGCATTAGCTACATAGAAACTGGAGGATGCAGAGGGCCCACTAGTCTGCAATTGCCACTTAGTATTCAAAACAGGTTCACAGTACAATAGCAGATTCACCATAAAATCTTTAATATCTGCGTCAGTACCATAAACAACTTCAATTTTCTTACACAGCTGCCACTAGGCCTCTCTGAAAATCACCTCCGTCTCTGCTTAAGAACACCTAAATTTTAGAGTTGAAGATTCACCTGGGGAAACTGTCACAAACACACATGCCCAGCCCCTCTGTCCCTTCTCCCTCTGCCTTTCTCTCTATTCTGATTTAGCAGATCTGGCCCAGAGCCTTTTAATGTATGTTTTTAAGAATCACCTTGGGTGACTCCTGCTAGATAGTCCAAGGGGCCACAGGTTGAAAAGCACCATCTTACGGAAATCGAATTACTCGATGATGCCTACAGTGGGAACTTTTGGCCTGCCACCATGAAAACGGGCAGCAATCGCAGACAGGCACAGGTGGTATTCAATGTCACAGTGGTAAACCCACCAATTTCCACCAGTAAAGTGAATAAACATTAAATAACTAATAATGTCCATTGTGAGCAAAAGTGAAGTGCAAACAGTAAATCAAACATGACTGCTTACATCTTAAGAATGGAAAATTCATTGTCATCTATCCTAACGTAACTATAAAAGTTGGTCCCATGGTTTCAATTGCAAAAATAAAAGAGAAAAAAGGCTTGAAGAGCTGTTTCCTTATAGCCACGCATCAAACTGGGAGAGTGTTTCTAGGTGGGTGAACTCATAGCAACTCTTCAAATGCACAGGCTTCTTTTTTATTTTTATTTTTTCAATGTATGGTTGCCTTTCACCTGCCGCCTGCCATAGACCTGGCTGGAGACCTGGCTTGCAACCTGATGATGTGCCCTGGCTGGGGAATCGAACCAGAAACCTTTGGGTTCACAAGCTGGCGCCTTATCCACTTGCTACCAGCCAGGGTTCAAATGCATAGACTTCTTAAAGTGGAAGCTGGTTCAGCTGGTCGCAAGTAGGAGACACACTTCCTCGTCATGGGTGTAGAGTTTTTGATAAGGCCTGCAGGCAGACTTTCAAGCTTCCTCAAATCTTGTTGTAAATGTGAATCTTTCCTGTTATGGACTCTAAGTTGGTAAAGCTATTTTACAACGTATTTTATTTCTAGTCTATTATATCCATATTTAAGCACTCCATGGAGTTAAAGACATATATTATAGCACACTAAATAAATATTACAAATTATGGTTTGGAACTATGCTTTAGACACAGAAAAGAAAATGTTACTTTTCAGAAGTACTGGAATTATACGTTGTTATACAGTATGCACATTCAAATTAATAATCATGTGCCTAAATTACTCCAAAGGGTCTGATTTATACGGCTGAACTGGATCTTGTTTCAGGTTGCAATCCTAGCCCATTTTGAACTCACCATAATTTCCTGCTCATATGTCCAAACACCACAAGCCAGCTCTACACAGAAAATGACAAGTAAACTTCCAAAGTACTGTGGAAAAACAGAAAATTGACACTGTTATGATAGGGCCAAAGTAAAATACGGTCATCTGAGACAAGCTAAATATCATTCAGTGTTATTTAGCCAATGACTAAAATACAGGCACAAATTCGGGAAGCTCCCTTAGGAACAGAGGGTAAAATTTCAGCAAATTTAGAGACACCTGTAGACAACATTTAATGCTCACCTAAGTGGGCCATTCAGATAGTGCTCTATCTATCAAGTTGTTACATAATTAACTCACTCAAAAACCTTTTGAATGAAAGGGTTAGGACTACCTCATTTTACAAATGAGAAAATTAATGCAAAATGTAGATAATGCAAATTGCTCAGGACTGCGCCTAGTAAATTTTGGAGGCCGCTGCAGCCATGTCCCCTATGCTGTAACTTGTCCCCTCTCTAGTTGTGCAGGTAACTTGATAGAAGGAAGCAGTACAAATGTGAGGGCGAAGGGGCTCTCTGCAAGGTCTCTTCACTAATTCCAGCAGAAAGAAAACAGTGCCACTCCTCTCGACTCTTCCACTCTGCTTGTGGTGTGGGGTCATGATGAGGGTCGTGGGCAGTGATGATTATTTTTTCCCTTCACTGGAAGGACAACCCCAGTAACAGCATAAAGGTTGTGCTCCTCATTGCAAAATATGTATTCCTGTAAGTATTTGTGATATAAAAGAAAAAGTGAAAAGAAAGCTGAGTGTTATGATGGTAAGGGATAGGGAGTTCTCCGAGGCTGGGCGACTGGGGAAGGCCTCTTTAGGAAGGCAATCTTGGGGCTGAGTAATGATAAGGAGAAGGTGATGCTGTGGTTTGTGGAAAAGCAATCCAGGCAGAGGGAATATCAACAGCAAGTCCACCTTCCAGGGTGAGCTAGTTAGTTGAGAACTTAGTGGTATCTGGTGCACAGGAGGGGTGGGAAGGGCACAGTGGGTGCCGGTAGATGACATTCAAAGGTATAAAGGGGCAGGTCTTTGTGGGCTGTAGAAGGGACCTTGCACTTTATTTCTTTATTTCAAGTGCAATCAAAAACTATTAGCTGGTGACATGATCTGATGTACATTATAAAAATATAATTCTGGCTGTTCTGTGCAAAATGACCTATAGAAAAGCAAGGTTGTGACCAGCGCAGCTAAATAAAAGATTGGTGAACTAAAATGGTAACAGGGAAATGAAAAAAGAATGAACTGGTTTAGGACTAGGAGCCACCAAGACCTGAACTTCAAGTTTCTTTCTTCATAGTTTTGTCACAAAAGCAGAAGAGAAACAAAAGATACAGAAAATTGAGCTGATTTTTTTACTACTGCCATGATACATCTCTTCTTATGATTTAGAAGTATATATCATTGTTATTCATTTTAATTTGCTTCTTTTATACAAAAAGAAATGAAGAATAATAGCAGCATCCCTCTTAGGCAATAATATGTATTAAAAATCACAATTGGTTCAAAAGACAAAGCAATATTTTCTTAAGAGGAAACACTTTTATTTTCAGATTATGTGGTGTTCACAGTCAGTTTCAAACTACTGAAATCTCATTTCCAAGTGCTGCCTGACTTTATACCTTGTAGCTTTGAAATGATTAGAAGAAATTTAGGGAGTACAGTATTCCAAGTCAGTTTTTCTCCATACTCTTTTCAATGCTTTACGTAAACATTTCTAGATGTGAACAATACTGTATTTGCACCTTTTGTTACAAAGAGACCCAATGTTTAATAACTACATGCTAGATCGATTTCTTATCTACGATAAGACCCTAGGAAAGAGTGAGACTCCAGAGAAAAACTACACTATGGGATAAAATCATCACCGCTTTTCCCAGTTTCGTTTTCCATGTTTCTAGTTACCTGTAATCATTTGCTGTCCAAAAATATTAAATGAAAAATTCCAGAACTAAAGAATTCCTTTAAGTTTTAGATGGTGCATCACTCTGTGTAGCATGATGAAATCTCATGCCATCCACTCCATTTCATCCAAGAGAAGAATCAATATTCCCTTTGCCCAGCATGTCCATCCATACATGTTCCTGACCATTCATCCATGTTCCCGACCATTCGTCACACAGTAGCCATCTGGGTTATCAGAGCGACCGTCATGATACTGCAGTGCTTATGTTCCCGTAACCCTTATTTTACTTCACCCTAACCCCCACGTGTATGAGCAGTGGTGCTGGCAATTCGGAAACACCATAGAGAAGTTGTGAACTGTTTCTTTTGGTGAAAAGGAGGAAGTTCTAACTTCATTGCTCAATGAGGTCAAGGTCTGTCCCAAAAGTATGGAGCCAATGTCAATGTTAATTATATTGACAATGTTAATTATATTGACAATGTTAATTAACATTGACATTGGTTCGATACTTTTGGGACAGGCCTAGTGTTTTATTAGTTACTGTTGTGAATCACTCACTGTGTTTAATTTAGAAACTGAACGTTTTCACTGGTATGTATGTTAGAAAAAAACATGGTATTATATATATATATAATATGTATATGGTTTGGCACTATCGTGGTTTCAGACATCCATGAGGGCAGGGAGTTTATCCACTGACAAAGAAGGCTACTCTATTTTTGCTTCCCTGGATCCCTTTAGTCTTTTCAAAACTGATGTCTGTTTACAATGAAAACCAATGCAGCCCTGAAAAGGCAAGAAATTTCTTAAGATAAAAAATGAAAATGGGTGGGAAGTATGTGCTGTTGGTAAGAAGAGAATAGCACTTCGCCTTGGTGATTACCATGTAGATTTCTAGATTGAACTTTATATCCTTTTAAACTCCTGTTGGAGTTATCCCTCCCATTCCTTGTGACTGGGAGTCACTGGCCCACTTATGACAACATGCTACATCAGCACCGGGTCAAAGGTCCCGATGTACACAATGCTCTGGATGTACACAATGCTCTGGAACCAAACGACAGTGTGATAAATATGGCATGAGATTCTTAAAAAGGGTAGCCATTACAAACCACCTTTGACTTCTTCAAATCAGCTTTACAACAGGCTAGTGAAACCATCACTTAACCACCCCTAGGGTTGCACATGTACAGCACATATATCAAAAACAATCTCTCATTATGAACTCTAAACTCTGGGAAAACTCTAAAATGATTGTGTATTTCTGATTTCCAGTGTTCTCACTGGATACAGTTTTTCCTGTATAAAACAATTCCTCTGTTTTCAATTCACTTCCACTCAGGGGCAGAGATTTATTTGACCATGAGAACAAATTAAATCTAAAATTGAATTCAAATAAAATATTATTTTTGCAAATGATGCTGCAGCTGCATGATCAGCTGTCTCTGCTTTATTGTCACTGCATTAGTCTCAAACATCCAGTCCTCCAATTCCAAGGAAAACTTTAAATGTCAAACCTACCCTTGATATAACATAGATCAACTGCATTTAGGCTTACATTTTCCTTTTCAGTGAGCTCTGAGTCCTAGATAAAGTCATCCACCCTTATGTTGATTATTGTACCAAGAATCACTGACATTATTTAGTTCAAGGGCTGGATCTGAGTAAGGCATCTATAAAATGCAGTGTTCATCCACAGTTTTAATAAAATAAAACTAGCAAGCCTGACCAGTGTGGCTCAGTTGGTTGAAAATCATTCCACAGAGCAAAAGGTCACCAGTTTGATTTCCAGTCAGGGCATATGCCTGGGTGCCGGCCAGTTCCCACTTGGGATGCATCTGAGAGGCAACCAGTTGATGTTTCTCTCCCTCTTTCCCTCTCTCTAAAAGTAAATAAATAAAATATTAAAAAAAAAAAAAAAAACTACCAAGAAAAGAAATAAGCAATAGCTCCAGCTTAGCTTCTGTTATGGTTGGAGGTGTACATGTATATCACATTTCACACAAAACCATCTGTTGTCTTCAGCAGCATTGGGAACATGTGTATGTATCTCCTGAAATGGTGACAGCATATGTCCCTAATGCTTCTTACTTTCCCAAAGTGCGTGGTTTCATGAGATGGTGTGCACGTCCTAGTTTACAGAGCTATTCACTTCTCTCTCCTCCTTGACTGTTATCCTTCCATAGAACAGTAGGAAGAGCTCTGAATGTGAAGTCAGAAGACTGAGGTTCAAATATAACTTGGAAACACAATCCGTGATCTTTTGGCAAATCATTCAACTGCCTTGACACCAGTTTGCTCACCTGTATAATGAAGATAAGAATATACCCACCTTTACTGTTATCAAAATTGAGTTGATACCAGGGAAACTACTTTGCAAATTTTTTAAATTTTGAATTTGTAAAGCATTATGCAAATGCTATGCTGAATTAGCTTGTGAAATACAATCCAATAACGACGTGTGCTTTCCTTCCGGACAGTCATCATTCCCTGCCATGTGCTACAGCTTTCTCGTCAGGGTTGTATTCCAGTATTTCACCTCCTGTTCTTTACCATTTTACTTTTTTCCGTCCATCCGTGGATCAGGGTTTCTCTGTAACCCAGTGGCTGCCTCCCCCCGCATCACGGTGCTCATTTACCTGCCAGACCATCGGTTCTGACTGGCAGAGACCTTGTCCTTAAACATTATTTCATGCCCGGTGCCTAAAGACCACCTGTCACACCACAGGCATTCAACAAATGTCAGTGGAAATAATGATCAGCTTACCAACTGAAAAAACCAATTTCAGATTTCCTCTAGTTGCTCTGAAACTGAAGTTTCATAGCCTTGACTTTTGCTTATACATTTCTGTCTTAAATAGTGCCTTTCTGTGTTACTGTGTGTCTTTCAAGTGGATTATACCATGATAATTTAGTGTGCCATTAAGCATTTAAGACAATTTACGTAGCTAAAGAAAAGAAATAATGTACAAACCCTCCCCATCTTTCCTGGGTTACTATTAACTAAACTTTTGAAACAAAAACTGGGAAAGTGTATGTTTATACAAGGGAACAGAATACCATGATTTGCATGACAAACTATTTTATTTTTGGCTTTAAATATTACTCAATACAGAGGTCCTTAAATCTCTAAGTTCTCCTACTGAAATTAAACTAAAATCTGTGGTCTACAAATAAGTTTTAACCCTAACCATAATGTTCATGAAAAACATATTCATCAAGTAAGGCAAGTTGATAATAGGACAGCTCCAAAATGATGTAATTAATTAGTGGCTTGCTTCCCCCGCCCCACAAAACCTCTCAAACTGAGAATAAACACCTTTCGTTAAAAAATGTGTCTTCACTGGTTAGATAACAGGAAATTAGATAAAACACGATTTGAAATTGCTTTGTTACCGTTTCTTGTTTTTTAACGATACAAGGGGCAGAACATGGGCTCTGAAATAAAATCGGCCTGGCTTCAGACTCTGGCTCCATGACATGCAATGGAACGCCCTTGAGTAAACCACTGAGCCTCCATTCCTCAAGTGTAAAATGAGAATGTTAAAATGTCCTTGCAGTGTAGTGTTAAGGATTCAATCAGGTAAAGTGCTGTCTCATAAGGGCTACCGAAATGATAACCGTTGTTACCCAGGTGACAGTGGCTGCTAGAACATAAACTCCATGAGGACAAGAGATCACCATGCTTTCAGTACGGCCTGACATAGAGGACATACTCAAGGCACATTTCCTGCCTGGATATAACTACATGGAAGGTGGTGAATAAACCCCTCATCTCCTCCCAAGACTATCAGTCACTCCTGCTAAAAGATATCTAATCCTACAAGTAAAAGCCCTGCCCAGTGCAAACATAGCTGGTATTTTTCAAAACATCTTCATTAGGAAACGAAAGCAGGAAGGGTGTGGAGGGTGGGGAATCCAATTTCTTTTATTAAAATACTGAAATCAGTCTGTCTGTTATTTTAAACTAGAGCTGACCACAGAACGGCAAGCATGGTGAAGATCACCCATCCCTTGGTCCACAGGAAGTATTTGAGGAGGAAGGAAAGGGCATAAAATTCCTCTTTCCTATTTAAGCCTCTGGTAATTTGTAGGTCAATTCATCCTCCAGTAGAAATAAAGGGAATTCACCCTGCTTATTAAATGTTTTACCTGTTATATGAGTACAGACAACAGAGTAAAATCTCAAGTAAGTGTTTTAGTAAAGAAATGTTAATTTATTTAAATAATTTGGTTCCCTGATACTCCCACCTCCAGGATTTCCCAATGAAGAAGGCAGATTAAACACATGCCCTTATCCCTTCTCCCCTTGAAACATCACTATAATGAAAATGAAGGGGTATTTTAAAAGGTATAAACCCAGAGCTAGAGGAAAAGGAGACAACAGCCAGTGTCATTGTGGGAGGTGCAAAGAACAGGGAAGAGTAGCAAATAGTTCAGCAGTCCCTTCAAAAGCCGAATGCTTAACCAGTAGATGCAGAACTTTGGAACAACCTAATTCACACTGCAGAGCCCCCAAATGCTCAGGAATTGGCAGCCTTAGATACTTCTGGAATAGATGAAGGTAGGGCTGAACTGAGGATGACTTGGTAAAATCCTGTTCAGGAAAAAATCAGAACCCACAAGTCCCTACCCCATGCTACACAGCGGGGCAACGACCCACCCCAGCAACACCAAAGTTGGAAGAGTCGTGGTTCTGTGGAACAGTGAAACAAAGCCTCGGAACTGGGGCACACGGTACAGTAAAGGATAAAGTACAGTACTGGAAACATAATGAAGATCAAATTCACATCCCTTCTCCACAAAGGTTCAAAACGCAAATCAAACTAAAATAGCACTGGATTTCTCAATAAAATACTGGACGCTAGAGGACAGTGATAGAGACTCTTCAAAATCCTGAGGAAAAGAAATGATTTCTAACCTATAATTCTGTAGCCATCAATATTAATACATAAGGGTATCTAAAGTCATTCTTAGGCATGCAAGCTTAAAAAAGTTCCTATATTTGCTTTTCCAGGAAGCTCCAGAAAGATGTCTCCCTAAAATGAGAGACTATAGAAAGGACAATGACTTGATTCCAAGAAACATGGGGCCTAAAACAAGGGGGAGCAAAGAAAACCCCAAAGTGGTAGTGTGGTAGGCAGTGAGACAGACATGAGCAGAGCAAGGGCGACAGGCCAGGTACAGAAAGTCACCAGGACAGAAAGCCCTGGTGGCCCAGCAATGGGCAAAACTGGGAACACAGAACCTTCTTCCCCTGGTATGTCACTGGTCCTGCAATTGACTTTTAATGACCTTTTATATCGCGGGTCCTGCAGCTCTGACCTGCCCGTTAGGTCTGCCAGTCATGTAGTAAACCCCCTTGGAGGAGGAACAAGGGGAAGAGTGTCCTCGTGAAACTCCCATATGGGCCCTTGCACACTTCCTTACACACTAACCCCTAGTAGTGAACATCTCTGCTTCAGCTGTGTTTCAGCTCCAGGTCCAGAGAGATGCACCAACACCAGACAAGTGGTCCTGTGGCTGATGTCAGAACCAGCTACACTGACTAAGGACCTCCTGCCCACCCTCCCACCCCCCCACCATGCTGAACAATCAGTGGAGACCACGACCCAGAAAGGACACACCTGGAAAGCAGATGAATATTCTATTGGGATTCTCTCCTGAGACCTCCAGATAAAAGCCCTCAGGTCAGGAGGGATTGTGGCTCCTTCCCCTTTGCCCACTCCCTTCCCCCAGAAACATCTTCCTAGCCTGTCTCTCTCTCCTAAGCCCCAAAGGCCTTTCCTTTGCCTCTGTAACGTGTTCCCTGAGCCCATTTCTTCCACAGCTCATTTCTTCTACCTCTGTGACTTTCTAAATAAACTTTCTCTTATAGGTTGAGTCTTGGCTCTAGCTTCTTTCTTAGCCAGAACTCAAATACAGAGGCTGCTGAACTGAGGTCCAATCCCTGGTAACATTCTGGTGCCATTTCACTGCCAAGAGTAATAAAGGAATAGCCCATGACAGCAGCAGCTTCAGCAGGTCTAGAACGTTCTGAGAGAAATAGCTTTTTAAAAAAATTAGCAATAAAATGCCCAAAATATTTGAAACTAATCCTGGAAAAATTTAGAGTTGAATTAGACAGAAATACATAGAAAATAGGAGTGTTATTCCAGAAAGAAGAGGTATATCCAGTCCTTGTTTTTTTTTTTAAGATTTTATTTATTATTTTTAGAGAGAGGGGTAGGAAGAGAGGCAGAGAGGAAGAGAGACATCAATGTATGGTTGCCTTTCACCTGCCTCCAGCTACAGACCTGGCTGGAGACCTGGCTTGCAACCTGGTTATGTGCCCTGGCTGGGGAATCAAACCAGCAACTTTTGGGGGTATAGCCAGTCCTTTACCTGGCCCAGGTGTGAACAGCATTTACATAGTCATGGTCAGAGGAACACTGATTTAACCAAAATCACCACATGTTGCATAGAGGTGAGATAGAAGGTATGGCTGGGGGAGGGGGGAAGAAGGCAGGAAAGGAGCCAGTTCTTCATCTTCCATAAGACGTCAATGCATTGTGCTTAAAACTGAAAACTAAATGAATGAGAAAAGTTACATAAATTTGTGATTTAGAAGGAATCTGCTAAAATAAAAATTGTTAAGTGGCTATCTCTTAGGAGTGGAAATGGTAGGGGTGAAGGACTACTATGGCTCATAATAAACCTCTTAGAATGAAATTAACTCTAAATTATGTGTATGTAGCACTCTGATAAAAGTAAAAACAAAACAAAATTAAAACAAACAATTCCTCCCTGAAGCCTTTACACCAAAGAGAAAACATTGGTAGAAAAAGTTATTCAAAGTGGCTAAAAATTGTTAAGTAGCCTAATTATGCTTCATGGTTATTAGGACTAAACTAGTGGGTGACAACTGGAAATGTGATGCTCCAAAACCATCTTCCTTTTGCTAAATGTTCCTTTTGTAGCTCATCACAGGAATGCTATAACAAAATAAATAGATGTACATGCAAATGAAATTTACATCGCCCACCCACAGGTCCCAGTAGACCCTGTTTGGAAATTTGGGCCTCTACTGTAATACTGCTCATTAAAACCTGACATACAGCCTGCTCAAATCACTGTGGAATGAATGATTTTTCAGGATAGTGCATTTACGTCTCAAAATTATGTGGCTGAGAATTCCACATTATGGGCAATTTCGTTCAATAAAGAAGGCCTGAATTTTGTTTACTTAGAGCTGTTCAAACAGAAAATAGCGCAATAATTAATAAACAAGAATAAAAGAATAAACTTCGTTTTGTGCCCTCACAACTATAAACCTACTTTTACCCCACCTTCTTTATAATCAAGTATTATGACTATATGAAATTAAAAGTATATAAAATATCAATATACTTACATGTACTATGTGCATGAGTGAATACACACAGGTATGCATGCAGCAATTATTTATTATGCCAGAGATTTACATACATTATATGATTTACTCCTCAAAAAATATTACAAAATATCATAAACTATTTTTTTTTTTTAAGTGGAGCTCAAGACTTTCATCCATGAAGGTGAAACAACAGAATACTAGCTTTTTCAGAGCACAGGTTCTGCAGCAACCTGGATCCAGATTCCGACCCTACTGCCTCCTCTAGGAAATGGGGATAATAATAGGGCCAACCTCATAGCCTAACTGGGAGAATTTCATGTATATTAGAGCACACATAATACTGGCTGGCACATAGTACATATTATGTCAGTAATGGTGGTGGTGGTGGGGTAGCCATACCTCACAATTCATCACGTACACCCCATCTTTGGGGCACACATGCACATAAGCACATGTTTACACATCTATATACAAAACATTTCTTATCTTTGAACTGGGGAATGACCTAAAATCCCTATGTTCTCATTTTTTTATCTTTTTCAGTAGGGAAAAGTAAAAAAAAAAAAAAAAAAAATAGACTACCAGTAATATAAAAAAATACCTTTCTGTTTCCTTCCACCTACGGCCAAAGTCACAATGCTGCCTAATTGCTATGTCGAAATCCTTGACAAGTTATGTCGACAACTCCATCTTCTGCACTTAGGTTTTAAAGTTACATAAAGTCAGTTAGATCAGCTTCTTTTAAAATTGATTATAAAATTAATTTTTGTTCTTAGTCACATTTTACAGTTTTTAGAATGACGTATAATACCAGTAGCCAACAAGTGCTTAACAGTTCATTAAATTGAACTTTTATAAAAGCACTAATAAGTGATTTATTTTCTTTTTAGATCTTCTCTTCTTTATTATTAGTAATTTATATTGCTATTCTTAAGAAAGTAATAATAGTTAATTTTGCATAAAATATTTCAAATAATTTTCACTTTGGGGAAAATATATTATTTTTAAATTCTCATTTCTAAGATATCAAACTAATGAAAACAAAAATGCAATCTGCCCTTACAAAGCCACTTAATTTATTGAGGGCTTACATTTATTGAGAACATTAAACTTAATAAGCAGTGGAGAAATACAGAAAAAGGTACTTTTGATTAGTAAGATCATTTCTATAGAAAATAAGTTCTATTAATATAAAACTTAGCCTCATTCTATCCAGTTTCATATAGCAAAAACTCTTGAGATACGTACTGTACATTCTAAAGGGAACAAAAGAGACAAAAGTTATTTTCCAAACTTTTTCTATATTAATGTCAACTAGAAAAGAATTTTTACATAAAATGAAGTTGTAATGTCTTTCTTGAACACTTTCATATGGGTTTTCCTGTGCCAGCAAGCAGGTAAGCAAGCATCTCTAATATACTTATATTTCACTGAAAGTAAAATTTTATAATCGAACACAAAAAGGTTGTTTTGACCTGATACTCTTCTAACTTATAACTAAAAACTCAGATTGTTTTTTTTTTCAAAACCAACATTCAACATATTTTGAAACCACAAAAATCAGATTTGTAAGTTTATTGGGTATTTTAATATTTTAAAAACACAACGCTTCTGACTCATATCTACATGCTACATAACCAACACTTTTCATAAACAAAACGTTTGACTAAAGGCCTGTATTCACTAAATGATAAATGATAAACTCCAGTCTCTCCCCTGTCAAATACAAAACTCTGCGAGCCTTCAGAAGTAAGTACGTCTCTGTCAGTTGTTTATTTTGCCTTTCCCAGTGATTGGAGGTTTAAAAATATTATATTACTTATAGTTAGTAAATAAGAGAATTCCAGCGCCAAATATTTGTACAAGATAATGGAACTGCCGACATTCTGTTAAGAATCCACCAGGACTAAACTAACAGTCCAGGAGCTCTTGCTGCTTAAAACACACAAGTGCACAAAGCCTCCGTTTCAGCCTCGTCAAGAAATGATGTCACAGTGGACACAGGCTGGGTACTTTCTAAAAGCCAAGTATTCACCATGTTTTATGTCTCCCTTACAAAAATTTTCAAAGACAAGGCAACATTCCATACCCGTTTTTTGAGAATAAATGGAAAGAGTTTAGTCTAACTTAGAAAAAGCTAGAGGCCCTAGCCAAGTAGCGCAGTTGGTTGGAGTGTAGTCCCAAAATATCAGATTGTGGATTTGCTCTCCAGTTGGGGCTCATATGAGAATCAATGAATGAATGTATAAATACATGGAACAACAAATCACTGTTTCTTTTTTTTCTTTCTCTCTCCCTAAAAATCAATTAAAAAAAAAATTAAACTAGAACTATTACCCAGTATTTGAAGAAACAAAGTCTTGTAACTCCTGAGCCCCTGCAGAAATTCAAGCCAAAGTAAAAAAGCATTGGTATGCTGTGATCCTTGATTCATGCTTCTAGTTGAGTAAATAGAGCAAAATGTTTCAAATAATGTATGTTAATTTGCTCCACTTTTCAATTTTACGTATACTGGTTACGGCTGAGCTAATTTATCAAAGATATTGGTGAAGTTCAAATTTGTACATGATTGCTTCACATGCTGTTGAAACCATTCGACAGAGAACTGTTACATTAGGATCTGAGGGACTAAGTCAAGGGCTGCAGGTTGCCAAGATCAGTGACCCATATCATGAGAGATAAAGCATTAAGACGGCAGCAATTAAGTAGCTGGATATGCTAGACAGCTCACCACGCATCTAGTTTCTGTTGCTTTTCAAGCTAGGTCTGCCCCATCTCAAGAAAGGTATGTTACTAGTCTCTAAATGTTATTGGGCTATTCCTCAGAACCTAAGACAAGGATCCCCAACACCAGAACCAGGGCAGGAAAGTTCGAATGGGAAAGATACTTAGAAATGTCCTAAGAAACAGCCAAAGTAACAATTCTGATCACTTGGACTTGGTCAAATGTGGCCAGATCCCTGTAAAATATCATGGGGCATGAGCTGATTATTGCAGGCACTTTTATGACCATACGGTTAGGAAATTGACAGTTTTAAAAGATGATGATGTTTTACTAGGGAAAAGGGACCTCCTACTTTACCGTGTGCCAATTCCTTTTGCCTCTATCTATATCTATGTCTGTGAAAGTAACTTCTTCTAAATCACATTCTTTTAGTTATTTCACCTTCATTTTCAGACAAGATATACACTTGAACTTCTATGTGCTTGTTCTCCTGAATAACCACAAACCTATTTGTTAAAAAGTATTAAAGAAAAAATGTTTCCTTTGAATTTTAAAAATCCCTGTACACAAATATTTATTACAAGTGGAAAGGTTTCTTTTTTGTTTGTTTGTTTTTACTGTTTTTGATAAATAGATTCAAGCAAAAACACCTTCTTCCCTGAATCAAAAACTGCATTTATTTTCTTTCTTAAATGAAGAAAGTATAAGAACATAACTCAATTCATAGTTGAGGCTTACTGTTTAGGGAAAGAAAACCTTGTGTGAATAATGATAAAAGCATTACATTCTCACCAAAGTTATCCAATTTGGATTAAACAGTTTGAATTAAATAGAATGAATTACGGAATGATTTTAAAGAGGTGCACTTGTGTTACAACAAAGATTTGAGTTATAATAAGCTTGAAACCCTGGAAGATCTGCTTTAATAAACAGGTCAACGAAGACTTGGAGGGAGCACACCCATTACCTGCAGGTAAATGCTTCTAACATGCTGGGTTAAGCAGTTCTGTAACAATCGACTGATACTAATAAATTGTTTATGGGACTTTCCCCACCCTGAGTCAGGAAAACTGCTGTAAGCATTCCAAAGAACTGCTGTTCTAACCCCCTCCACAAGCATCCTTAATGCTGGCTGATGTCCCTAAGGGCTTCTTAGCCCAGCACTCAGGTTCCACATGACTACTTTATTAGCCTGATAATCATATTTTCCCTATGAAATATGAACTAAACATGCTCAGATCAACAGTTTTGTTTATAACACACAACTGGAAAAATATTCTAAAACATTAGATTCCCCGACCTGAGTACCTTTATTCTTTCATCAGAAAAGGCACATTGTCAGAATAAAAGTACATCTCCAATTCTCAACTCTACTATTGATAAAAAGGTTCTCTACATGTGAAGCCACCTTAGCCCAGAGTGACAAGACCAGGTAGCTATTTTCGCCCAGTTAAGCAGGCAAAAGGCCCAGAGACAATCAAGGACAAAGCTACGAAGGTTATGCAGCAAAACATAGATCAGTTCAACATCACTCCTCAGCTCCTAAAACTTCAAGCTGCAGAGTCAATATAAACAATGTTAGAACTCTCAATTATCTGGCCCTAGGCCACGGAGCCAGCTCTCAGCCTTGCCACTTGGCTCACACCTACCTATGACCTACACATGCCCTTCTCCAAACACACCCTGAGTTTCCACGTCTTATCACTAATTTTCCCTCACGAGCCTTTCAATTCAAGGGCTCTTCTGTAAACCACTGTCCTATTGCTGACCACAGTTCACCTGCCCTCCCCCATCACATTTCAGCTCCAACACTTCCTCACGTCCCCTCATTAAATGTCCTCAATTGAACAAGCTTATTATTCCTTGGAGTTCTTTTAAAGTAACTTGAGGAACACAAAAAGGAACCTTTTATAATTAAAATATTTTTATTTTAATTATAATGGCAACTTCTCCATTGTCTCACTTAAAAGTTACCAGTCCACCATGGACATGGACAACAGGTGGGATTGACTTTGGGGGGAATGGGTGGTTGAGGAGGGGGACAGAGGGGAGCAAAAAGGTGATGGATGTAATACAACAACAACAAAATTAAATTAAAAAATAAACGTTACCAGTCCATATCTTCAGCTAGCTATGCAAATTCCACACAGAGCTTAGAATTTTTAAATATTTAAATTCTTGTGCCATAGAGTAAACACCAAAAAATTCATATTTTTACTTAAAAACCAGTCCTTCACTGGCAATATGACCTAATAAAATACCTAATTTGTAAAAACAATATTTCTAAAATGTCTTCCTGATTGTAACCATTTTGAGGAAATTTGTAGTTTTCAAATTTTAAAGTTTTAAAACTAAAATAATGGTAATCTAAAGACATTCAGAGACACTTATTTTAGGATAATTCAAATGTATTTCTTTAAAAATATTAAGTGACACAACTACAGTTTTGAACATTTTAAATAAAATTTAGTGTTTCTGTCATATGAGCTAAAAAAGACAGACAGAAAGAAAAAAGATAAAAGATTTATCTTAATCTGGACACATAACCAGGGTCTATTATCACCTTTTCTCTGAAAAAGGTTAAAAATATATGGATAATAATTCTGAAAATGTGAGGCTTTTAAATTTATAAAATTTCATGGGAAAAAAAGCTAACTTTAACCTATAAGCTATTGTTTAGTCATCAATGTCATTAGACACTGCACATAAAGTAAATATTAACATCATTTTTCTAAAACATTTATCTGAAAGCTACTTTCCTCATGGGCTTAAATGTCTTAATTCTCTCGTCTTTTAATGTGTTATTTGTTCTCTTATTTTAACTCTTGTACATTTAGGGACACTGTTTCCTAAGTCATTTAGACAGCTTTATGATTTTAAATTAATGTTTATGTTCTTTGTTTGCCAAAGGAAGTCAATGGACCAACAATGTGGAAGCAGATGAGGATATAAAAACATGGCACAGTTGCTGAATTTGCATCAAAGTAACATTTGAATTGGTGACCATTCAAATGTTCCAGCATTCATAGCTGGATAAGCCTTTCAATAGCTCTGGACAGACTGGGGACAGTCACCAAATCAATGGATATAGATTTATATGGCTTACATTTAATCATCTCAAATGTGCATTATTAAGAAACAGTATACAGGAAAGCTTAAAATGCTTTCTATGACAGAGAATGCCAAGTTATGCAAACAACAGAAATACAAATACTTGACTCATGCATACTTCAAACTCTGAAGTTGGCAAAAAGTCCAATGAGCACTCAAAACCCTCTCACAAGGACCCAATATTAAGGTCATGGATTTCACACAACTGTTTAGGGCCCCAGTCCCTGACACAACATGCTTTCGGAGGCATAATTAGAGGCACCCTCACCAACATCACTTAAGAAAGAGATGGTCATGGAGCTCAAGTTAGGTTCTTGTGCATTGAAAAATGAGATGTGTAAACTGAGCCTCTACATCCAGAAATGCCCACATTATCTTCAGTTTTCTATGCCTGAAATTTTTGTGAGTTTAACTACTAAATTTAACAACCATGTTTTTAGAAGATTCTAATGAACATGCAAAATAAAATACACACATTAAAAGGATACATGTCTATTACATGAAAAATGCATAAATCTTGAATACTTCATTTCCTGATGTCAAGTAATATAACCATTACTATCATGGGCAATTCTTTATCCACAATTCTATTTCAGCAAGTCTACTGAATTCCACTGCCTGTCTCAACATTCCAGATTTTTAGTTCCACCTGGCTTTTGAAAACTGCTAACCAGCCTCCCAGTGCCTCCTGCTGAATATCATTTCATCCCATGCTGGAAACTCAACCCCAGCATAACATCAGACTCTCCTATAAAGACCGTCTCAGCCCTGGCTGGTGGCACAGTGGATAAGGCTCCGTCCTGCGAACCCAAAGGTCACTGATTTGATTCCCCAGCCAGGGCACATCACCAGGTTCAAGCCAGGTCTCCAGCCAGGTCTGTAGCTGGAGACAAATGAAAGTCAACTATACATTGATGCTTCTCTCCCTCTCTGCCTGTCTCCCTTCCCCTCTCTCTAAAAATAACAAATAAAATCTTTAAAAAATAACAATATAAAAATAAAGACCATCTCAACTGGACAACCTCATGTGTTGCTCACTGCGCACTGATGCCATAGCCACACTGAATTTCTAAGTTTTGCCTAAACTTGCAATGTTGCTTTCTTCCTCTATGTCTTTGCAAATAATCTTCTAAAGCCCTGTCCCTTCCCTTCCCTTCTCTACCAGAAAGCTCTTACATATTTGCAGTCTCCAGCTCAAATGCATTCTCTCATGAAACCGGCTGGAAGCCTCCCATTGCTCCTTATTCTGCATTCCCACAGCAATTTATTTACATTTGATGTTGTATTTTCCTTTGTTATTTTCTTTGTATTCCTCCGTTTCATCTTTGTCTCTAAAGTGTCTAAAACTGACTGAGTACTCAATATATGTTCCAGGCAGGCAGAGGGAAGGGGGGAATGGAAGGAAGAACACAGAAAAGAAGAAGTGGTTCCTGCTTTGACAGGAAGAGAGAGAACCATGGAAGAACTGTTAGTTTCTTTTATAATAAGGTCATCAAAAGATGATATTTTAAAAAAGTTATATGATACTGAATGCCTTGGGAGTTATCAGTGAAGCACATTTAAATCTGA
Source organism: Noctilio leporinus (assembly GCA_004026585.1). NCBI lineage: Eukaryota > Metazoa > Chordata > Mammalia > Chiroptera > Noctilionidae > Noctilio > Noctilio leporinus. The sequence goes on along the minus strand of PVIW01000040.1, from coordinate 755,193 downwards.
CAGACGTAATGCCAGTAATTAATTAACTGTATTAAAATAGCAGTGTGGTAGGTGAAACATGCAGGTGGGTTTGACATAAGACAGCGTTTACACACTCCTGACAGCAACTGTCGCAAGGAGCAGAGTGTCTATGGGCCCCTGCTCTTCCTCATCTGTGAAGTAAGTCTGACCCCATACAGTGGCTATAAGTATTTTCTTAGAAAACAAGGGCAAAACACTAGGCACACGATGAACCTTGACTTAGAAATGAAGTTGCTAAGCTATCAACCAAACTAATAAAAATGTTAAATGCAATGGTTTAATTTTAACTTAAGCTATAAAATTAATAAAATGTATAACTACTTAAGAGAAGGCCTTTGACAGTCTGTAAAAAAAATGACTATTTAAAGATATTCCAATTCTGCATTATGATTTTAAACAAAAACACTGAGAATAGGGAGGGGGGAAGCACTGAATGGTTAATGTCTCTCCATGGCCACTAAAAATGTATTTGATTACCATTAAGAGAATCATTTCAAATCTGGTTCAGTCAATGTATACTTTTAAGAAAGTTTTAGAAAAGCTTCTACACAATCAACGGCCATATGAAAACCGTGAAAACCATGGAAATCGTTCTGTTCAGGCTATTCTCCTGAAAATAAGAAAACCTTCCCCTTTAAACACAAGGTACTGCTTCTAAACATGTGACATACATCCAACTTAATTTCTGACCAGTGCCTGACCAGTTGTGCTTTCCTGGCTGTGAAGCACACACTGGCGTCCCACTCTGACAAATGACGATCTCCTGATGGCCACATTCAGCAGTTGTCAATATTGTAAACATGTCTCTCTAGTCTGTTTACATTCCCTCTGAGCTAGCAGGGCTTTTCTAAGGCTTACATTAATAGCAAGGTAGAAGTGCAATAACAAATGAATTCATTTGGTCTCTAGCTAAAAGCCATGGGAAGTACCCATCTAAGGCTTAAAACCAATTTCCATTTTGCTTCAATTTCTCTTTTAAAGAGAGAAAGAATTTCTGCTAGTGAAATTACTTTGAAAGTCACTGCATAATCAAGTTTATTTTCCTAATCAATTTTTGGCTTGTTTTTCCACTATAACTAGAATTTAATTAGTCCCGATCTACTCACTTAAATATATAAAAGTTTCTCTGCTACAACAATTTCACATTTATTCATTAAGAATAAGTCTAGTCAGTGCAGGGCTGCCAAATTCAGCAAATAAAAATACAGGAATGCTGATTTAAATTTGAGTTTCATTTAAACAATGAAGAATGTTTTAGGGCATTATATCTTAATATTGCATGGGATGCAGTCACACTAAAATATGACTTGTTGTTCATCTGGAATTCGAATTTCATTGGATGTCCTCTAGGTTATTCATCTATAAATCAACAGATTGCCAAATTCATGATCAAGGTTCACCTGAAGTATTTTCCTATGGGTGTCCTCTTACTGAAGGGTTGTTTCCTGAGAGGTGAAGGTGGGGTGCGAGGGCAGCTGAGTTATAAAGCTCTGTTTTGGGGCTTTCTCACTTTTTCTTGATCAGTCTGATGAATACAGGCATTGTGACTGCTGGAACAGGACCACAGCCCAGTTGCCAGCTCTTTCTCAGTGATGGTTCTCAGAGATACCGATTGTCTTTTTTAAAAAATTCCTCCTACTAATCTGCTTTTCAGATCTTAACATGAAACAAGACTTTGAATACAGGGAAATGGATAAATTGGACTGAATGCATTCTGCTTGTTTAAATGTTTACCTCCGAAACAAAAGAAGCCGCTCTTTCTGTGCAACACCGTGTGCATCTTTCCCCCTCGCCCCTCTCGCCCACCCCCCAACTCCCCACCGTAGATTTTCCTCGACCCTTTCTTCCTAAGTTCCAAGGGTCCCTCTTCTGTCTCTGTAATTTGTTCCCTGAGCCCATGAAGACCAGCTGCCTCACCTCTTCTACCTCTGTGGCTTTCTAAATAAACTTTTGCTTGGATTTGAAAAATAAAAATAAGTAAAAGTAAGAAACTTCCTTAATTTCTTTATAACTTAGGATAAAAAGCTAAAGGGCACAAAGAAAGAAACCCTGGGAGTTGCCTTGCAAACCTGTTATAGTCAAACGAGCAGCCAGAAGGGAAACAGGCAGGGCCCTCAAGAGAACTTAGCCCAGGAGGCTAGAAGCAGAGGGAGACACGTCTCCCCCGCTGGCCCAGCGATCCTGAGCCTGGGCCGATAAGGCTGCCGGGCATTCTGAACAGCACAAGTAAACTGTGATAGTGCGGGACGGGGGAGCCCTGGAAAGTCCGTGCTGTCTTCCCCACTAGCTGGGAGAAGGACAACCTTGAGATTGCGCTTTCATCCCAAGGCCAGACAGGCGGGAGAGGATTGACAGTACTCAAAGAAAAAGCCCATAAAAACAACTTTAATTAACTGTCTGCCTCCCATCCTGCATGCACAATGAATAGAGTCTGGAGCATGATAAGGATTCAGGCTAACAGCCCCCCCCACATACCTAAATTTTGGTAGTCACATGCCCCCAAGAAAAGTTGGCACCACCTTCAGCCACCAATCAAACTGTAACTTCTTCACCCCTATCCAATTAACTATTTATGTCCGCAGAACAAAAGACTCGCCCTCTTAGCCATGGGGCCTCTGGCCACCCTTCGGGCACTCTTCGCCCTCTGGCCACCCTAGGGCAAGCTTGCCACCCAGGTCTTTGGCCACCCCTGCTTTTGCTCTCCCATTCATTAATAAACTTTGCATGCGCGCCAAAAGGCTGGCCGATCTGTAATTCTTTACTGCATTGGCAAGAAGCACCAAGGTTTCTCCTGTAACAAGCAGGTACCAAAGACGTGTAAAATCATGCCATATTTTAATGTCCCTCCAGTTAGCAAGCCATTTCCTTCATAGTCTAAACCTACTTAACAGCCAGGCTCCTCCTGTGAGCCCCTCCCACTATCCTCCGGGCACCAGCCGCCATCCCTTATGCTGGTCAGTCCTATTCGCCCTGTTCTAATTTCCTGTCCTTTATTCCATTTAGTCAGCCCGTATCAAAGCAATAGACAAGGTGAGTGGCTCACATTATCAAGTTGTCTGGAGTCTGGTAGTTTGATCTCGTTATAAAAAAAAAATGGAACTTATCATAAGGGAAATGCACCGGACGACAGAGGCTGAAAAAAGCCTCTTTTAGGGACATCAGTAAAGCCCCATGGCCGTTACTGCCTGGACTTACTACTGAACCTCATTTAAAATGATCTTTATTAGATTATTGTTGTCAGGTTTAAAACAGAAGATCATAGGGAAAACATTTTATACAAGGTGAGACAGGTTTATAAGCGCTTAGGAAAAGGCAGCAATGACAGAGTAAAAAAGTGATGCTGTTGTAACTGGTTTGCTATCCATGAGGCGCACACAGATTCTCCATTTACTAGCTATGCAAGCTTAGGCAAATCGTTTACCCAATCTGTGCCTCAATTCCTCATCTGTATTATGGCCATAATAATAGTATCTATCTCATTAGAATTGTGGAGAGGACAAAACTGATTCGCTCATGTAAAAGTTCATCTAAAATTTTCACGTGAACCTCTGCAGCCCCGGGAAGTACCTGAGAAATGTTCACTACTTCACTACTTCGATTATCATCAACATCTTTGTCATTATTATGATTTCAGGAGGTGGTATTTCAGACAAGTCTTTGTGTGTGTGTGTGTTTTTGCATTTGCTTATTGGGGATTTCATTATATCTTATTAAATTAATTGGTGAGGCGTTGGTTAATAAAATTTATCTAGGTTTCAGGGGCACAATTTTATAATACATCACCTGTGTATGGTATTGTATGTTCACCACTCCAAGTCGAGACTCCTTCCATCACTATTTATCTCCCCTTTACCCTCTTCTACCTCCCCTTTTCCCTCTGGTTATCACCATGCTGCTCTTTGTCTATGAAGAGGGGTTTTCTTGTTTTTGTTTGTTTGCTTAATCCCCTCACCTTTCTGAAAGGGCTGAAAGTATTGAAACAAAAGTACTAAGATGAAATTTCCAGCTAGGAGACAGCAAGAATAAGAATAACAGCAATGATGAATGGAGCAAAAAAGTTTGATCAAGGCTCAGAAGATACAGTTTGACCAGAGAACAACAAAGTAGGTAAGGAAGCTAAAAACAGAAGACAAAGGCTTGACTGCCTAAGAAAATGATGCAAGACTGAGGCATCACTGCATGCTTTGTTACCCAACCAAGAGTCTTTCAAGGTTTTGGAGCAAAGGAGTAGTATGATTACCGTTGCCTTATATTAAACTGGTGGCCTTGGTTTTGTGTTAAATCAGAGGAAACAGAGGCAGGAAGTTTATGAGGGGGCTCTGCACTGTGTCAGTAAGAAGCCAGGAGAAGTTGAATCTAGGCATTCCAAGTAACAGCAGAAAAGAGGGGGCAGCTTCCTGAGCTTGTGGACCCAGAACTCACGGGGCTTCGCAACTGCTTAGAGGAGGTGGTTCTGGAAAGGCACCCAGAGAAGACACTGCCTGACAAGCAGTTCAGAGGCAGAATGGTTATGGGTGACAGGTAACTGGGAGTTGAGACCACAGATCCTTCCTCATTCTTTAGCAAGGGGAAAGCTGTGTTGGGTTTAGACCAAGTAAGGTCTGGAATCCAGCTAAGATAAGCAGAGCAGCCCAATGGCAACGGGGAATGAAATGTCATAGGCAGTCAGCAGGAAGGAACAACCAAGAGGCACACACTAAATGCCAAGGCACCAAAGGCTGCCTGGTGAAAAGAGTGCGGCCAACAAATAAAGGGGAAGGGATGAAGCCTTATCAATCTATGAGGCGAACCTCCGGGAGGAGGTGCTAAGCCCTGGGGCTGAGTTTGGAGCTCCTTCTCTGCCTTACAGCACTTGGTGCACCCGGTATTCGAGGTCTTCCGGCAGAGCAGTGGAACTGTCTACCTACCATACACACTGGTCTCTTGGCAGAAACTAGCCTCTTCTGTATAAACCTCTATGACTCATTGTGCCTCAAGTAGAGATCAAGCTACTCTGGTCTTTGTCCACTTGGTTTACTAGCATGCAAGCAGAATAATGGGGCGCAAAGATGGTTTTCAAAATATGTTCATAAAAGCCTTCCTTCCACGAAACATGCTATAGCACCCCACCCCATCCCACAATCCAGGGACCATCCAGTGATTCCAGTTGAGGGGAGGAGAAAAATGGCAATCATACTTAAATTAAATTGGCCGTATAAATAAAACATCGTTGTGAGGTTGTATTTTTTCAAAAAGGATTCTGAGGGTTCCTCAAGTTTAAAATACTTGATCCATCCTTTAAACTATCAGTTTCATAGAAAATGAGTCCTTTAGTTTATGCTTAAATTACTGTCCAAATATCTTAAACAGCAAAATAAAAGTTCCAAACCCTTCTACCATTCTTCTCATCAAAGTACAGAGAAGTGAGGTCCAGGGTACGATCTCCAAATGTGGTTTATTTTCTGTAGCAGATTCTGTTTTCTAATCATAGACCTGAAGAAGAGTTATCCTCCAAAAAGCCCAGGAAAATATTAACACAGGTTGTCCTTACAAAATTCAAAGGTTTAGTTCAGCTTCACACTGCGATTTCATTTTAATTGGCTTCAGGTGGGAGCCAGCCAAGCGCTGGCTGCAGAAGCCGGCTCCTGAGAGCCAATTTGCGCTCATGTCTGCCCAATTCTGCATTCACCGATACCACGTTGGTCGCCTAAAATCCACCAGGCTCAGGGTATTTACCTCACAGAAACCTGCACATGCTACAAATCAGGGCTTTTATTTTCTGCCCAGGTCCAGCATATCAGCATGCAGAAATTGATGTTCCCTAGAAGGAATTAATGTGTAACTAGCCTTGAGGACTACTGCCCAGAAAGGAATATATGTACTCAATGAATTCATTTGGAGGGACAAAGGATATGTCTGCAACTATAGTATGTTAGCAGCCTCAAGACCTAATGCCACTAACATGTAACATATACACTCAATGCACTTCCAAAAATCTCTATTTTCAATTGGCTCAGGTTTTTAAAATTTAAAGTTTGCTAATTTTTTAATTAAAAGCTTAAAGCACAGATTTTGTAATCATAGCCTATGAGTGCTAAAGGGAATTAAAGAAGTTAGCCCAACTCTTTCAGAATTAAAAACTAAAAATCCACTAAGATCACAGAAACTGATGCTACAGAGTTGGAGAAAGCCAAAATCCCCCCGTCTGCAGTTTGGGGATAAGGGTGGGGTGAAGGTCAGCGGACTAGCCTTTGTCCTTTTCGTGCCAAGAAAATAGGAGGGGCCTTACCCAGAAGATGGTGATGAAAAGGCTGACAGTTCTGTCAGTGGTCAGAACTGCTTACTGTACACATTACATCAGAGGGGACTTAAAATAGGGGGCAGCCATCAATGTCCCAGGGCTCCCCTGGATGGACACGCAGACAGAGACTCATTCGCTCCCAGGGATGGACCACAGACAGACGTGTGGCCTGAGAACTCACCTGGTTTGAGAAACGGGGAGCAAAGGCGCAAAGGGAGACATGCAGCTTACACAGAGGCAGGGAATTACCTGTGTGTGTATAAGCGTTGGGGAGTGAGCACAAGATCCTCCCCTAATTGGGTACAGCAGCTGCTGGGAACTTTGAATTGATAACTGGAATGCTAAGTTGTGAACTGTTGTGTTTCTAAAAGATAGTATGTTTTGCTTGTCTGTTTGAAAACTAGCCTAATTGGGTAGGACTGTATATTCTGGGTGTTTTTAAAAGGTGTGGGATTTAACGGCATAATCCCACCTTTAATATAAATCTGTATACCCCCCAAATAAACAAAATACCTTTCGTTTTCACCAAACTCTGGCATTAAGAGTCATTCCTGGTGGTGGGCATATGGGTCTGTTAAAACTGAGGACCACCCCCAAAAGGGTCCGGTTACACTGAGACTCACTTGTGCCCACTAAACTATATAAAGGCAGTGCCAGGATCGTCATGGCTGCCTGCTACCTAACCGCCCAAATTTCTGTACGAGTTTATATGGCTGATTTGTTTTTAAAAAGAAAAGAAAAAGAAACAGAGTTCCATTATGACTCCTCGGTTCCAGTTCTGAGGGACATGTGGAGTGGTAATAAGGTCTATGACACTAGAAGAAAATTCATACTTTTGAATGAAAATGTCAACACATGGCCTCAGTGAGATAATTAAATAAAGCACATGCTTCCATACCCCACCATCTGAGTAAAACAAATACTTGCATTAAAATCGTTTTTCATGCCAAACGTGCTTCCCTCCTCACGGGATATTGAATAATTACCCCAGATTAGAGTCTTGGTGTCACAGTTCCCTAATCATACAATTCTGGGAGGCTGATTAAAAAATATTGGCTTTTTTAATCACAATAAAGAGGAGACAGAAACACCATACCCAGGCAAGAAGCAACAAATTTCTCTTCACTGTTCCACAGTATCCTAACATCCCCACGATGATAAGGAAACAGCAAACAGCAATCATGACCGGATGAACCACAGGAAAGTAAGTCAAGATGACAGCCTCCTCTACCCTGAAAGAACAAGAGTCACATTACAAAGAAAATGTCATCAAAAAGCACCCAAGAGATGGTACAAGACACAAGTGTGATTTGCATTAATAATCTTCAAGTCATCATGCATCATGCCTTCACGCCTATCTTCAAAATCACTGTGCTATCCACAGTATGCTTGCTGGTTCTATTTTCATTTTGTTTTGTTTAGTTTTTCGCACAAGTGGCACATTACAACTTCAACTCAGTTAAAAGATAAGGCACAGGACCTTAATAAGAAGTGGATCTACAATGAGCTCGGAAGCTTCAGCCTGAGGAAAGCACCCCGGACCCCTCGTGTTTCCCTGCTTGGGAGAACCTCCTCCCTCTTCTTCCCTGATCTGAAGCCCCATTTGCAGTACCTTCTCCCCAACAACGAAGGCTTCCCAAATGTGAAAGGAAAGTTGGTTTATATTAAAAGAAAAATGAAGGGGAGAGATGATTTTTTTTGCTAGAAAAGTATGAAAAAATCAGCAACTACAACAATAATAGGAAGAGTCATGAGAATAACAAAAATTACCATCACTACACTCCACTGTGTTAAGGACTTGACAAAAATATATATGTCAGTTAATCCTTAGGACTTTTCAGAGCATAATAAATTACATTCCCCATTCAGGGACCAAAAAAAAAAAAAAAAATTGGAGCTAGGACAAGTTGAGTAGTTTGTTCCTAGTGTGGACAGTGGACACACCTTTAAAATTTGAGAAGAAAATGGCATTGCTAGGTTTGGTTTTCACTAGCTAGAAATATGAAAGTAACAAGACTGGTGGTGAGTGTTGGAGAGAAAAGCAGCTCTGCTATCCTTTATATGCAAATACGCCAGAGCTGACCCACTGTCAGGAGTTGAGGAATGTTCTCTCAGGACCCTTGGCGAGCCTTAATGAGAATGCTAGAAAATGCAAGTGGCTACAGCAAAGGTTGCCATGGGCAGGGAAAGCTTTCCAAGTGCACAGAAGCCCAATGCCCTCTAACCGACTGAGGGCAAAGTTATAAAGAACCTACTGCCTGAGGAAACCTGATGAAAGAAACCAATCATTACTTGTAAAGCCTACCTGGTTTCTGCAGTTAAAGTCAGAACGTTATTTAGGTAGTCCCTCATCCAAGCAGAAACTGCCAACACGCTGATGGACATTAACTGGAAAGAAAAAAATGCCAATTGGTTACTAAGGATTTATGTGACATTCTCTGCCAGATTAATCGTTTTGTTGTTTTTTTTAAAGGGATTTTCATTGAGTAATCATGAGGTTTTTTCCTAATTACCATTTCCCCCCTGTTGAAATTTGCGTTTAAATGTCTGCCATTCCATTTTGTAATCATGACACAGTCACTAAATAAGATGTCACCAAATAGAATACACATAGCTAAACTATTAAATGACCAACTGATTCTAGGCCCAGGACAGAAATTGCACAAGATAAAGAGGCCACAGAACAACTAACTTATCAAATGTACAAGATATGTCTAAAATATGTCATATGTAAAAGCAAGGAAGCAATCAAATACTACTGATGTCAAAAAAAATGTCACAGGCACTAACTTGGAAGAGTTTCCATTGGCTAAAGTTCAAACAATTTAAGCATAAAAATAACAGCAATAATAATAATGAAGGCAGTGGTTCGAAACATCAACTATGCTAACCAACTATGAATTCATACTCATATTTAAACAAAACTCACTGGTTGCCTTTGTAGAATATTGGATAATAATCCAATATTTATCACAGCTTTTCTGTAAAAACTAAAGGACCAAAGACTTAATTAAAGTTTTTACAGGAACATCTGCTAATATGTGAAAAATTCATGCTATAGTATCACTATTTAACAGCTGCTTCTGAATAATAAATTTGTAGGCCAAGATCCTCCATGGCTGCCAAAATGATCAGGTCAGTGGTTCTGAATCATGTCTGTGAAAAATCACCCAGAACTATTAAAACATTACTGAGCCCAGATCCACCCTGGACCAATTGTTGGGAGTGGGGCCTGCGCATCAGAAGTGTGTCGACACTCTACAGACATTCTAACATGGGATAAGGGCTGAGAACCACTGCGTTACGTGAAAATTTAGAATAGAGAGAGCAGGTAGATGCAAAATACCAAACCCCTGATCAGTCTCAGTATCACAAAATACCAAACCCACTGATCAGTGTTAGTATCACAAAAAGGGCCAAACAGACATGTCTCCCAGCATGATGCAAAGAGAAGTACACAGAGACACCTTTGGAATATGAGTATTCTTACCAAAACATCAAACCTGAATCTAATTAAGCCCCGAGCTATATCAGTTCATAGGAAATACAGGGAGTAGATTTAAACTTGTTAAACTCCACCATGGGGATGCAACCAGCAAAATCAAGAATATGAGAAATTTACAGGACAAATCATCTGATTTCTTCAGTTAACCAAAAACTGGCAAGTGGGAAAAAAAGAAGAAAGAAGAAAACCATTGTAAATTAAAAGAGACTTAAGAGGTTACCTACTGCAACATGCTGATCTGGTATCTTATTCAAACCAACCAACCACAAAGAATCATTTAGGAGACAACTGGGGATAAATATGATTGGATATTTGAAAATATTAAGAAAGTATAATTTATTATTTAGTATATGGCAATAGCATTGATGTTTTTTAAATAACCTTATGTTTTAGAGATAGATATTGAATGGTTTAATAAATAATCATGATGCATGGGGGTTAGATGGGAAATGGAGGCAATGTTGATAACTGTTGAAATTGCTGCATGGGGATTAATCATTGTGTTTTCTCCTTTTTATATGACTCATGAGTCAAAACCCCTAAGTTCTGAGGATCTTTCCAATTTTTATAAAATGTGCCTTATACTTATCTTTTGAAGCCTAATACAGTGAAATTCTACTTTAGTTGATTTTTAATAATTCCCGACACCTTAATAAATATATTACCATTACATGTTATATAGACTTAGATTTAAATGCTGAAATAATGCATATACAAGATAGGAATGTACTCCACAGAGGGCGAGGAGACCAGCCTGCAGAGAGCCTGCAGGCTTCCTTTCAAAAGGTGGGGGCACAGCCCTGGCTGGTAGCACAGTGGATAAGGCACCGGCCTGTGAACCCAAAAGTCGCAGGTTCAATTCCCCAGTCAGGGCACATAACAAGGTTGCAAACCAGGTCTCCAGTCAGGTCTGTGGCTGGAGGCAAGTGAAAAGCAACCATACATTGATGTCTCTCTCCCTCTCTGCCTCTCTCCCTTCCCCTCTTTCCAAAAATAAAAATAAAATCTTAAAAAAAAAAAAAAAAAAAAGGTGGGGGCAGGATGGAGCTGGAGGAGGTAGTTTTAGTGTCTGAACGTCTGCTCTATATTCACTGGAGAATGGGGGCTCAGAAGCCAATGGCTAAAACAGGTTAGGAACCCTGGGATCACAGTTCAGAGGAGAATTAGGCCAGTTATTACTACCTTCCTTTCTGTTGGAAATGAAGAACAGCTTGCAAACCTAGTAAAAACACCCAGTGGGTCAGCCATGGTATATTAACCATGCATCTAGCTTCTGTAAACTTGGTATTTTAACATAATTTCTACATGTTTATGCTGGACACACCTCAGTCTGGACAAACTGATAATACGCCTGAGTTACCTGGCCTTTGGCAGCTTGCCCTCCACCAGCCCTTGGAATGAATCCTCCTCCTGGGATAAGTTTTCCATTTTCAAATACAAACCAATCAATCCAGAGCCCGTACCCGCAACCACCTCCTTTATGGAGTGAGCTCTCTCATGCTAGGCCACTCTACACCTGCCCTAATCATGCCAAGGTCCAGTGTGAGACTACTAGAGGCAATCGTGTACTCTAGAAGCTGCTGAAATTAATCGAACTAGCTAATCCCACATCTACTTACCCTGCCCTGCCTGTTCCTACTCTAAAAGTATGAGCACAGTCCCGCCACCTCTCTGCCTTGCAGTGGATTCTGGTGCTTCCCCTCTTGGCCCGCTGTGGTGAGACAGGTACTCTCTTGGGATCTGTGAGTAATATAATCTATCTTCACAATGCCGGTCATCTCCTGATGTGTTGGTCTTACCATATAATAATAGAACCTACTGAAACACACAGGCCTACCAGGGGACCATGGACTAAGTACCTACTTAACTCTGAGGCTACGTGTTCTCTCTCCACATGACTATATCTTTGAGGGACTTTGTCAGTTTCATGGAGACAGGAAAGTCTATGAATGTGCTATTTTATTCGATTATCTCAAATTACCTTGCAGTTATAAATAATTCTCTCCTCTCTTTATTATTCTTCAAAGTAAAAATGGATATTGGTTTCCCCAACCTCTGCTTTCGATGATTTTTAATATCACAGCTCTAAAGGTGTCAATAATTATTGAGTTCTTCACTTGTATAATACATAATCAATGGTTGTCATTATACACAGTTCTTCCATGTGTAACAAAAAGGTATATTTATTATAAGTGGCGTATTCCAAAATATTTCTAGTATAATTGGACAGTTAAGAGCATGAGTTTTAAAGTCTTTCTTCCATCCAGAAAAATATATACTGATCAGCTGCTTTTGGTCAGGAACCATGCAATGGATGGGGGCAGGCAATAACCGACACCAACTTTGTTCTACAGTGATATTTACTAAGTGAAGAGGACATGCACATTAACCAACTCATCGGGGAAATAAATGTGTAACCGCCAACTGGAATAAGTACTGGGGAGGAATAATACAAGCTGCTATAAGAACTCCTTTTGGGGTGACTGACCTATTCCATGGGGTCAAAGGGATTTCTCTAAGAGAGCTGAGGTCTGAAGAGTAATGACCAAGTTCATCAGGGAAAGGATGATTCAAAAGAACATTCCAGTCAGAAAGAACAATAAAGGTCCCTAAGCAGGAGGTATCGTACTTACACTTAAAGAAAAGGGAAATAGGCACATAAGAATAGAAAGCCAGGCAGAGGCCAAATCACAGGGTCTTCGAGGTCATTTTAAAGCAGAAGAACTTGACCATAAGGGCCATGTAAAGCCACTGAACTTTAGTTTGAACTCCATGCAGCTTCCTCTGCCTGCAACGCTAGCTTGCCCCAGCCTTTCCATCCCCATGGGCAGACCAACCTTATTTTGAAAAACCAGCCCAAATACCAGCTAGAGTGTGAAGACGTTCTCCCAATTCATCCCTTCCCCAGTCAGGGCTCAAGTACGGATTTCACAGGACAGTTAACTAATGTTCCTATTGTGATCCACCTGCCTCACATCTCTGGAGGACACAGTCCACTGCTTACAGCCCCATCAAATAGCTGAGTACCAGGCCCCATAGTGAGCCTAATACATTGGATGAATGAATGAGAAAAAGTAAAGGGAGATCATTTCTTGCTAGATAATTAATTTGCTAGATAAGCTAACTATTAGAAAACTTGAGAAAAATGAGGAGATGCTTGAAGGAAAATGAAGCTTTCTATCACTGGAAGTTTTCCAGTAGAGAGATGCTTGCTGAATTACAAGATCAAAAAATTTATATGGCAGGTCGGAAACTGGCTTAAGTGTTCTCAAAAGTTCTTTAAACTTCAAACATTGTGCCCTACTTGGCCCTACTGTATTTTTCACAGCAGTTATCCCAGCACCATAGCTATGGACAGAACATCAGTCAAAATAAATCCTATCAATCCAAAGCCTTATCTTATGCAACCAAGGAACTATCAGAATAAATTACTTTTTATTGTGATGTTATTTTTATCCATATTAAATGTCTGGGAACAGTTTCATCATCAAAAAGTAATTTTATTCACCAGGGTTGAGAACATGGTAACAGTGGCAACAAATACATGGCAAGCTATAGCAAGAAACTAAGCTGAAACAGATGACACCACCTTGATAACTAATCCTGATATATTAAATCTAGAAGAACAACTTATATAAGTAACCCAGGACTCCTTGCTAACGATGGTATTTTCTGCTAATTTTCCAAATTAAAATAATTCTTCAGCCCCCAATCATGATGATTAAATTATTAAGAACACCAGAGTTCTCATATGTAACTTGGCTTCTAGTTCCTTGTATTTCCTCCCATATTATAAAATATTATTTGTATTTCAAGGAAATATTTAGTAAGTAACAAAAATATTGCTTTACAGCAATATATTTAATATACTACTTGGCAGGACATTGGCCACATTCTGTCTTGCAAACATTTAGAAAATGCTAGCTCTCAACAAATGTTTGTAAGTATGAAATTTCTGGTGTAGGAGATATATTCTGGTTCTACTTGAATCTAATTATGTAAAAACAAGTACTAAATCAAGTTGTTTTCTAACTCAGGATTTTATGTGTATTCACATCCCTAAATTATCTATAGTTTCCACCAAATAGGAAGGTCACAGTCAAAAAACAGATTTTTAAATCCTTCCACTGCCTGCCACACATAATATATAGTCTTATATAAGGTGGCAGTGACACTAATTATTTCTGTTCAAGGTTGACAGATGTCTAAAACCACATACTTAAAATTTTCCTTTTGTCAAATCGTTACAAAGAGCAGAAAACAGAAGAGATGGGGCTTAGTTACAGTTCTACGTCTGCAAAGACCTTGGAGAAGCCATACAAATATTCCCAACTTCTGTTTGCTCATCTTAAAAACAGAGAAAATGGGCTACATTCTTTTTAAATTCCCTTTATTTTTATTAAAAAAATTTCAAATTGTTATTTACTGAAATGTAAAGGTCAATTAATCTGGATGATGTGGAATGGAAGCTCAAGGCCCAATGCCAACACTTCCCAGTAGAGTGTCTCAGGCCTGCCTCTTGGTCAGTTGGTAACCAGTTTCCCTGCTCCCAGGGGATGAGCAACAGAAAGAAAGCAAACAGGTAAAGTAACACTATTCTCCAATGCTGTGGGAAAACAGGCGCTGTAAATGCTGGCTGCAGACATAAGTTCCGGAGGTTGCTTCTGAGTATCATTTAACCATCAACATCTATTAATTGGAGCTGAATCAATCAACAGCACCCTGGAGCTGCTCTGACTAATGATTTTTATAGGTCATCCTGCTGCTCTGTACACAGGGAGCCCACACATCCTGCTCTGACCAGGCTTTAAGCCTCTGTGGTCCTGGAATAATTATTAGGAGCAACATCCCCTTCCTTTCAAAATTGTCCTGGTTTCCATGACAAGTTATCTGATCACCCCCTAGGGACCGCAGGTATAAGTGCAAAACACCACCTTCTGCACCGCAGATTCTGTGCAGACCAATGAGAGTAAGTAAACTCCACTTTCAATCCCTCAGCAGCTCAGACGGAGGTTATTCTCAGCGGGGACAAGCGAGTGAGGGGCTCCTGCAGCGGACATGGGCTCCAACAACTCGTCCTCCTCAGAAGGCATTCGTTCCCTAAGGATGCAGTGTGCCCCTCGATGCCCTGCTGAGCCACACTATAAAAAAGGAATGTATCCACTTTGCCCCTGAGACTAAAGTTTATTTAAAGTTTATTTTTAAAAAGCACTAACATTTGTTGGAGGGTACTGTTCCTTAGGAAGAGTGAAAGAAAACTAGAAGCCTCCCATCATGTCAAGTTGGAAGCAGCTATTAGAAAGCAGCACTTGAATGTGACCGCATATATAAATGCTGTGGGAATGCAAATGTCCACTTCCCAAGAACCCCTTCTGCATGGGTCAGACATACAATGACACTCACTGCAGATAGCTGACAGAAAAGAAACACAACACTGCTCCTGTTTCCTCTATCTTACATATATTCCAAAAGCCTTACCTAGATTTGCCACCTAATTTTCAGGCTTCCTTTGATAGTATGTTTCTTTCATACGACATTAGGGTAGCTTCTCTGTATTGCTATTATCTTTAGTATTTGGTTAGTGGGGGGAAATATGATTCTTATCTGCTAATAAGAAATGAGAGCTTAAAACTACAAATCTGATTATTATCCTTTTAGAAAATAATAAACATATTTGATCAACGTTCACCACCTTCAGAAATTTCCAAAGAGAACCATATTTATTTGAAGTTTTTGTTTTTGTTTTTTTAAAGATTTTATTCTATTATTTTTAGAGAGAGGGGAAGGGAGAGAAGCAGACAGGGAGAGAGAGACATCAATGTATGGTTGCCTTTCCCCTGCCTCCACCATATTTATCCATATTTACAAAAGCAGAAAATTATCATGGGCACTCATATCATAAGTCCACAGAACCGGTCTTTAAAATGGAGGAAAGTTTTCATATATTTAAATAATAGGCCATCTAAATAGTAAAAGCGGGACAAATTTAAAGATAACCCAATTCTTTGCTCCATCTTAGCCTGAATGTTAATCGCAGTCTCAAAAAAGTTCTAGGAATAATTTTCCCATGTGCACCCATGTCCCCAGTGCCCTTCCCCATTACAAACCCACCACACACTCAGGACAAAACTAGAAGGTCCAGGGGTGTCTGTCTGTCAAACCCAGTACAGCTGTACAGAAGTCTTGCCTGTTGAGGGACAACCACTCAACAGATAGCAGGCCAAGGTGCCCAGACACAGCAATGAAGAGAATGCAGGGCATCTGCGGTCCTCAATGTGCGGTGGGTTGTTCCTCTTGGACACGTCTATGCTCCACACCGCAAAAAATTAAATATTCAAGATATACATTTTTACTTTGAAAAATTACTCAGTGAGATTTTCAACTCTCAGAACAGCACAACAAAATTGTATGGGCCCCCAGTGTTTTCCCATTTCAGACTTATTTTTCTCTCCTCTAAAAATCCTTGTGGGGTGGGGAAAGGGAGAGGGTACCAGTATAGCAGACACAGGCCAGAAAAAGTTGATGTAAAATGCTGGGTGAAGAACAAAAGAATACAGTTCTTGATCTCAGAGGTAACGAAGACAGGCTTTTCAATCTTGCAAAACTAGAGGCAAGAACAATCTCCCAATCCATACTCCGGATGTGAAGTCTGGTTTAAGAAGTGGGATTCATATACCACACTGGTTTGTTCTTATTCTAATTCCAGTAAGAACGAAAAGAAAAGACAGAAGCCTTCTCCTCAGGATGAGGCGCTGAGACCAGCAGCATCAGCACCACAGAGGAGCCTGTTAGAAATGCAGACTCTCAGGCCCAAACCCACACATACTGAATCACAATCTGCATTTTGACACACAGGAGGCCCAGGTGAGTCATCCACACCCCACATATGCGGGTTTGAGAAGCTCTCTGCTCTACAGGACAGGAGTGAGCCATGGACAGCTAATCCTTACTACTGATGATGTTTCTCTGCTGCAAATGAAGTCCCCAACTGTGTCCAGGACAACTCTGCCTGCCCCTGGGGAAGAAAAAAGTTGGACTTTGCATCTCTGTTCTCTTGCTTACTACCAACTTCTTGAACGTCTCTGAGTAATTATGCTTGGTAAAAACAAACAAACAACAACAACAAAGACAACTATCTTCCATGGCTATTATGAAAGAATAGTGTAAGGATGGCCAGGCACATGCAAGACAGAAAACTGCCTCTGATTCAGAAGTGGTAGGAAATCAAGAACCAGCAAACATTGCTTTAATAATGCTGATTTCCCCAAAGCTGGCATAGACATTTCATATGATTCCAACAAAACTCCCAGAGATATTTTTAATTGTATATGACAATCTTAAAGTCAGTATGGAAAAAGAAATATTTTTTTTTTTAATTTTATTGTTGTTGTATTACATCCATCCCCTTTTTGCTCCCCTCTGTCCCCCAGAAAAAGAAATCTTTAACCAAGACAAGAAAGGCAGGTGCTTCAAAAGAACAGAACAGAAGAGAATGCATACAATTCTAGAAAAAAGTTCTATTAAAACAACATACAAAAATTTGTTTCTCATGCTGCAATGGATAACATAAATGAAATCAAGAGACAATAGTGTAAACCTAAATTTAAATATGAAAATATTTAATAAGTATGAATTATGAAATAAAGTGATATATGTATATATAAAATGATGCCGTGTTCATTGGTAGTGAAAAAAATAAAAAAAATAAAAAATAATGGTGAGATAACACTTAAATTCAGCAATTTTCAACCGGTACGCCGCAAGAATTTTTAAAACACGCCATACTTGACTCTTTAGTCAGAGGCATTGACCTCTTTTCCCTTAGATTGTCAAATAAAAAATATTAAAACAGCCCACACAGCTATAGCTATGTGGTGTGAAGGAGTAAAAATTATACCTATTTTTTGTCAGATCAGCAAAAAATAAAACTCATCTTTTAGTAATTAGTTTATGTGTGCCATGAGATGAAAAAAGTTGAAAACCACTGCTTGAACCCTTTCAGAGTGGCAAAAATTAAATGGTCGCAACACCAACAAGATGGCAACAAATATTTGTGAACATATAATGGGGTGTAGGGGGGTGTCCAGATCCCCAGGATTGCTAGAACAAAGGAATGTAACAGTGGTAATGCTGGTAGCAGTATAATCAAATCACAACAATAACAATTACCACCGTTATTAGTACAAGGGTTCCTCTGACTCAACAATCCACTTCCGGGTAATGTACTTAGAGGAGTTCATCACTACAGTAGTACTATTAGCAATAGCTGCCAAGTATAACTACAATTGCTGCATGCATAGTACTTAATGCCACAGTTCACACACTTTACAATATATTAACTCTAATGCCCTTGATTAGAGTTTTAACAACTCTAAAAAAGAAATTATCATTCTTATTTTACAGACTAGGAAATTGAGGCATAAATATGCCTAGTAAACATTAAGAACTTACATAAATGTTAGCTATTTTGCTGTTGTTACTTACATATTCTCTGTAAGTAACCCTACTCCTGTGATTCTAATCCAAATGAAAAACGAATTTCATAAAAAATATCATGAATGTACATCTGAATGCACATCTGAATGTACCTGAATGGGAATATATGGACAAGTACATATAAGTAAATATATCTTGTATGAGCTAGAAAAAAATACAGAAGGACCCACATGAGACAGCTCACATGGATTATTTTGTGGGCAGGAAGGTGGCATTGGGAGAATGGGAGGACTGGAGAAAGTGAAATGCAATCTCAATAATCAGAACACACGCAAAGTGAGAAAGCTGAAGTACAGGATTAAAAATGAAGAAATAACAGTTCACATTCTTTGGAGATACAAGAGTTCTGGAGAAGTTTAAGGAATAGGTGTTTCCAAGCAAACTTCATTACTCAGAAAAGCAATATTTTTGTTCAATGATTGGGGTTTTCCCCCCATGTAATGCCAATTAGTAAGAAAATTTCCAGATGACAGCTGGGGGTAGGGGTTAGGGGGTGAAGGGATTAAGCAAAAAGGACAAAGGACTCATGGGCATGGACAACAGCATGGTGATTGCTGGGAGGAGGGAGAGTATAAGGGGTCTAAATGGTAATGGAAAAAATACAATAAAGAGTAAATTTTTAAAAAAGAAAATTTCCAAAGCATTATTCTTTGTTCGACAACAATAAAAAAATATCCTAGTAAATTCCAAGTGTCAGAACCACACAATCCTCCGTGCGAAGGCACACTCTACAGGAAAGAAAGCTGAGGTCCACTACCGGTACTGTCACCTTTGGGCTGTTTGACCTTTGGCTACTCAATAACCTACACTTAGTTTTCTCACCCACTAAGTAAGGAAGTTCAACCAGGTCATGTTTAAATACATGAAATACAAAAACAAAAAGCCAGCAGATAGGAGTGATAATTATTAACATTTTAAAGGAAAAAAAATAATCAAAAACTTAATGCCTTACAGTTAAGCAAGTTAACTTAGTGGCCCACTTAAAACTGTACACTTCTAGAATTAAAAACTGCAAAAGGTAGTGATTTCTACCTTTTCAAGTGGTGAATTGAACTACTCAGCGCTTTAGTTTTCATGTTGAGAAAAAAACACGTTGTCAGTTAGCTATCTTTCAGACTACTCACTGAAGGTTTCATTTTTCACCTTAAAATGGAGCCATCCACAGGAGTTCCACCAAAATGACATCCTCTAGAGGCCACATGTAATAGCCCTACAAAGAAGGGCTGGTCAGTACCGGCCAGTCGGCCAAATAAATAAATTGCACATTACTTTTTAACAGAAATTTCTGAGCGTTATTAATAGAATACAAAATGGTCAAAAAAATTACTTGCTTAAAAATGACAGCTTCCTAAAGCAACAAAGTTAACTTTTATATTCTCCTCCAAAGTTTAATAAATAATAATGTGATTATTAATAACACATCATGAAAATGTGTGCTTAGGTGCAAAGCATAAAATGGCACTAGCTCATTGGATTGCCACGAGCTTGTTAAATTTAATGTATTTTATTTCCTTAAATGGTTATAGGATTTTCCAAAAGCATACACAGAACTCCTTAAAACTTTGCCAATTTAGAAACAGTTACATGAAAACCACCTAGTCTGAAATCTAGAAAAATCTACCGAGAATTTCCAACGTAGTAAGACTGCTCACCATAGCCAGGTTTTATAGGCTAGGATGCCCTAGGGAAACAAGTTATGCCTTGAACAGTTATCTGAAATTCCTAAAAGCAAGCAGTTCCCTAAGTAGTTGTCATAATTTTCTTATCTACAAGCACAAGCACGTGCATTTATTTATATCCCCAGTTTAACTTCAAGTCTAATTTTACTACCACTCATATCCAAGGGTGGAATTTTTTTTTTTTTTTTTCCAAATGGAACTTGAGCTAGATGAAAGACATTTTAAGGTCAAAATTGACTTCTCTGAAAAACAGAGGGTGTGATCCCACGTAATTAGTTAATGCTTAGCCATGCCCTTCGGCGCGTTCAGCTGTGGCTGGTGGTAGGAAACCTCGTCCAGCCGCCCCCACCTGTTGGTGAGGTAGACCTGTTCGACTCACCCAAAAGAGCAGATTGAGGGCGTAGAGGAGGCAGCGCAGGCACTTGACGGAATCTTCTCTGGCCATTGTGACCCCCGGCAGGGAGAAGCCCCATACTTTCACCACATCCTACCCCCACGGGCAAAGCAGCGATCTGCAGGGGGCGGGGGAGAACAGGGGACTCACCAACCCGCTCCGCACCCTCAGTCCATCCCTCCTCTGCCAACCCTCAGCTGGGTCCGGAGTCTAGTTCATCCGAGCCACCTTTTCATCGAAAATCATTTGTTAAAGTAATAGTAGTAACCTAACCCCCCACCCTCCAAGTTCCAAATCGGCTCCAGATAACACCTGCTGAGAATAGAAAAGATCGATTCCCCGCGTGAAAGAAGGCGCACAGTCAACTCCGGTCCTCAGGGGACAAGCGGCGGTGTCTTCTGCATTCTGATGAGACTTTCTTTAAAACCTGCCGCAATCCACGCTCCTTCTCGGGGACAACACAGCTCTAAACCAAAATACCCCTTGGAGACATCAGAGGCGCCGTCGGCGAGTCCGAGGGTGCGGGTGTCCCTCTCACTGGGGCGGTTCCTGTGCCTCCGCACTCCGCATCCCCCATCCCATCCCGCAGCTCGAGGACGCACGCGGGGCACTGAAGGGGGCGCAGCGCTGAGTTGGGATTCCGCCCGGCGACTAGAGTTTCTTTGGGAGAACGTGAGAAATGATGTTTCGGCCCGGGAATGATGGATTAGCCTGGGGCGGGGACGGGGACGGGGAGGGGCGCAGGGGAATTAGGGCCGGTGCAGCTGTGCAGGCACGGGGTTAGTCATTCACGTCCCCTCCCCCGGCCCCGGCCCGGGCCGCTGCGGCGACCCCGCGCTCCCAGCCGCTGGAGGAGCACAAAGCCGCGCGCGGTCACCCGCCCAGCCACCGCGTCCGCGCGCCCCCGGCAGGGCGCGGGAGGAAGCGCGGGCGGCCGGGAGCTGCAAAGGCAACTTCTAAGTAGTTTAACACACAGCGCCCTTGGGAAGCCGCCGGCGGGCTAGTGGGACAGCAGGCAGGAAAGACGGGAGACACGCGGCCACTCACCGTCCGCGCTGGGCCCCGCTCGCCACTCCCGCCGGAGAACTGTCGCGGACACACAGAGGGGGCTCATCGGGGTACGGACGCTCCTCCCGCGGAGCCGAAGGGCTGCATTGGCTCAAGCCGGAGACGCTTCCTTCTCTTCCTCTCCTCCCGCCGCCGCCGTCGCCGCCTCCTGGGAAAAAGGAAAAAAAAAAAAAAAAAAAAAAAAAAAGTCCTGGGCAGCAGTTGCTGGAAAGTCTCTGCTAAGCCACCTCCCAGCGCCGCTGTCCCTCCCAAGTCCTAGCCAACTCCGGACGAGGCAGCGACGGCAGCCAGGGCTAGCTGCACGGACTCTCAGCGCATGCTCGGGCCGCGGGCTGCCGGGGCTGGATCCTAGTGGGGGTTTCTCGTCCCGTCCCCCGGCGTGAGACCCTGAAGGTTCGCCTCACCTCTACAAGACACTGTTCAGAACAAGAGAAAATCTGGGGACTTTGGGGAAGCCTGCGCAGTAACCCCCTTTAAAATGGTTGTGCCGGAGGGGAGGCTCAGTTATAACCACAGGGAAACAGGCTTTTATTATATGAAAATATTTGTGTTTGAGAAGGCGGGTGAAGGAGTGGACCAACCCAATTCCTGCAAGGAGAAACCAGTTTTCACAACTTTGGGGAACCACCTCCTGTGATTTGTCACTAACTTGGTGCCCTATGATCCTTTTTATTGCTTTGTAGCCCTCCCGGTTTTTATTTAAGTTCTATTCTACTTCCATAATGCACTAATAGCATTCACCTAAATACCGGAGTAACCATGTCCAAGTCTGACATCCAGAAGAGGAAGAAAATATTTTAACTCTTTCACAAGTAATCTTCAAAATCTTCTTCCAATAAGATTGAGTTTTAAGTGAGTGATTTACCTTGAATTGTGTACATAGTAAAGAGGCTTTAAATTGTTTTCAATTAGAAATTTAGGAAGTCTTAAAATAATCATAGGGGACTATCTTTCAAAAATAGTCTCTTTTGGAAGAAGCTCTGCATTTAAAAATCACTCCATTGCCATTGGATACGTGGTTTAGAGAATTGCCCCTATAGATATCAAGGTTGCAGGTTTGAACCCTGGTCAGGGTACATAACAAGAATCAACAAACCTGACTTCAAATTATATTACAGAGCTATGATAATCAAAACAGCATGGTATTGTCAGAAAAACAGACACAGATCAGGAACAGAACTGAGAGCCCAGGTATAAAACCACATGTATATGGACAGGTAATTTTAGACAAGAAGCCAGAAACACACAGTGTGAGGAAGGAAAGGGGAGAGAAGAAAGCCATATGCAAATAAATTGTGCTGGAAAAATTAGAAAGCCGCATGAAGAAAAAGAAACTATAGTTTGTCCCCAAGTACAAAAATTAATTCAAATTGGATCAAAGACCTAAATATAAGATATGAAACAATAAATTACATAGAAGAAAAAATAGGTACTAAACTTACGGACCTTGGTCATAGAGAACATTTTATGAATTTGACCCCAAAGGCAAAGAAATTAAAGGCAAAAATAAATGAATGGCATAATTTCAAACTGAAAAAGTTTCTGCACAGCAAAATAAAACTGACAACCAAACAGGCAACAAACTGAATGAGAGATATTTGCAAACAACAGCTCTGACAAAGATTTAATATCTAAAATATGTAAAGAACTCATAAAACTCAAACCAAACAATACATTTTAAAAAATCGACAGAGCACCTGAACAGACACCTTTCTGAAAAAGACGTACACTTGGCCAGCAGAAGCTCAACCTCATTAGCTATTAGGAACATGAACATCAACACTATAACGAGATATCACCTCACACCAATTAGAATGGCTATTATCAACAAGGCAAATGGTAACAAGTGTTGGAGAGGTTGTGCAGAAAAAGGAATCCTCATTCACTGCTGGTGGGGAATGTAGACTGGTCCAACCACTATGAAAAATAGTCTAAAAAAAATTAAGAATAATGGTGTGGCTCTGTTAGTTGCAGCATTGTCCTATAAACTAGTAAGTCACAGGTTCAATTCCTGACAAGGGCACATACCTAGGTTGCTGGGTTGGGTTGGTCCCTGGTCAGGGTGCATACAAGAGGCAACCAAGGCAACCGATCAGTCTCTCTCTCTCTCTCTCTCTCTCTCTCTCTCTCTCTTTCTCTCTCTCCCCCCCCCTCTCTCCCTCTCCCTCTCTCCCTTCTCTTCTCTCTAAAAATAATCATGTCTCAGGTGAAAATAAAAACAAAATTAAGAATAGAGTTACCATATGACCCAGCAATCCCTCTCCTGGATATCTACTGGAAAAACTCAAAAGCATGTATTTGCAAGGATATATGCACCCTTAACAGTCATTGCAACATTATGACTGTGGCCAAGACATGGAGAGAACCAAAGTATCCCTTCATAGACGACTGAATAAAGATGTGGTACATATACACAGTGAAATACTACTCAACTATAAGAAAAGATGAAATACCGTCATTTACAACAACATAGATAGACCTTGAAAATATTATGCTAAGTGAAATAAATCAGTCAGAAAAAGCTAAGAACCATATGGTTTCACTCATGTGGAATATAAAACTAAAACTCTTAAGCACATGCAGCAATGTGGTGGTTGCTAGAGGGAAAGAGGTGGGGAGTTGGAGGGTGGAGGGCGTCCTAATATATGGTGATGGAAGATGGTCTGATTTTCGGTGGTGGGAACACAGATCTAGCACCATAGAAATGTACACTTGAAGCCTATGTGATCTTATTAACCAATGTCACCCCAAATAAATTTAAAATAAAATTATTTTAAAAATCCATCAATGAATACACAATTAAGTGGAACAACAAAATCAATGCTTCTGTCTCTCTTTCTTTAAAAAAATCAATCAATAAAAAAACTTTTAAATCACTTCATCAACCAATTTCTCAACCAATTGAGAAAATGCTCTGGAGAATGGCAGTTTTGCAGCATATTTTATTACAGTTTACATGCAACATTATTTCGTATTAGTTTCATGTGTACAGCTCAGTGATAGACAATCATACTTCACCAAGTATTTCTTACACCAACCTGGCATCATACATAGTTATTACAATATCATTCACTATACATATTCCCTATGTTGTAATTTACATCCCTGAGACTATTTTGTAACTACCACTTTTTATTTGCTTCTTGTTCCCACCACCATTTATATCTAGTCCCTCAATCCCTCTTCCCTCTGCAACTATCAGTGTGTTCTCTGTATCTATAAATGTTTCTATTTTGTTTGTTCATTTATTTTGTCTATTTGTCTTTCTCTGAATGACTTATTTCACTAAGTGCAATATCATCTAGGAACATCCATCTGTCACAATGATAAGGCTTCTTTCTTTTCTATGGCTGGGTAATATTCCATTGTATTTATGTACCAATACTTGTCTTATCCACTTGTCTATTGATGGGCATTTGGGTTGCTTCCATATCTTGGCTATTTTAAATAACACTGCAATGAACATAGAGGTGCATACATTGTTTCTAATTTGTGTTTTAGAAACACAAATTTCTAAATTTAAAATAACTTTGGATAAGTACCCAGAGGCGAAATTGCTGGGCTGTAAGGCAGTTCCATTTATAATTTTTTGAGGACCCTCCATACTGTTTTCCATAGTGGCTGCACCAATTTGCATTCCCACCAACAGGGTTCTCTTCTCACCCCATCCTCCCCAACATTTGTTGTATGTTGATTTATTGATGATAGCCATTGTGGTAAGTGGGGGGTGATATCTCATTGAAGTTTTAATTGGTGTTTCTCTGATGATTAATGATGTTGAGCATCTTTTCGTATGTCTGTTTGACCTCTGTGTATCCTCTGTGGAGAAGTGTCTCTTCATGTCTTCTGGCTAGTTTTTATTTGGATTGTGTGTTTTGTTTTCCTTTTGGTATTGAGTTGTATGAGTTCTTTATAAATTTGGAAATTAACTTTTATTGGTTGTATCATTGGTGAATACGTTCTCCCATTCAGTAGGCTGGATTTTCATTTTACAAGCAACAACTTTGAGGAAACCCAATAATGGGTTTTATTGGAGATTTATATAAGGGAAAATTCAGTTGAAGCCCTGTGTCTGTCGTTGGCTGTCTAGGGTCAGTTACTGCATGATTAAAATGGCAATGAGACATGCACTTATTTGGGTAGAAGTAAAAATCAAGACTACAAGAGAACCAGCGTTCTGGGTTACAGTTAGGATAGTCACTTGGTTAGCAAGTTATTAACCTGGAATGTAAGGCAGCAAGCCCAAAAGAGCCCAAAGATCTACACAAAACACCAAGAAAGATGTCCAATTATCCATCAGATGACTCTAACTCTGGCAGCAAAGTGTCTTCTAGAAGCATGGCAAAGAGCAAAGAAACCTACTTTTATCCTATATCAGTGTCTGCTCAAATTAGAGAAGTGCTGAGACAGCCCACTGTCTGAATGCTGTTGGCGCCACGCATTCCTCTGAGACATAGAAATGTTCCCACATTGGCAGTCTCTTGCTACCATCAAAACTGACACACACAAAAATGTGCAAATAACTTCCATGTCATTGAACAGAGATCTTCTATTGCTGGAATACAGCTTAGTGCTTTTCCATAATTCATAAACCTTTAAGGGTCCTAGAATAATACAATTTAGAGGAAGATGCTTTGAAAGTATGTATCCCTTCTTTAGTAAATAAGTAATATGGAACCATAGAAGTTAAAGGAGTTGCTCACATTATACCTCTAGTTAATCAAATTCCAAACTAAAATCCAGAATCATACTCTAATAGCACAATAGTTCAATGATTCTCAAAATTGCCCTATATTAGAATCACTTAGGAAGTTTTGGAAACCTTCTAACGCTCAAGCCATTCCCCACACCAATTAAACCAGAGTCTCTGCAGATGTGGTCTAGACATTCAGATTTTTCAAAGTTCCCAAGTTAATTCTAATCTGCAGTGAAGTTTGAAAATCACTGCAACTAATGCCTCACAGATGCCAGAAAACTAGCAAAGAGGTCTCTTCAGGTTTAGCTGGATCAAATCCCTTTCTTTTGAGCTGATAAATTAAAACTAATATCCTCATTTTACAAGTTAAAAAGAAAGCAGAGCTGTAATTACTGTTATAATATTCCTGATAAACCGTTATCAGAGTATGTGCATGAAGAGGAGATCTCACCATATTTGTAACATTGCAGGACTGGGCAGTCTTGATTGTTTCAATGGACCATACATCTCTAACTTCTACCCTTCAACTCTAGTTCTGCCTTTTGGAACCCGCGGCTTGGGCCATCTTCAGCCCTTCAGCTCCTCCAGGGCAGCCCCTACACCCTCCTTGTCCAATTCTTGCCTTCTCCAGAATTATAGAAGCATAGTAAGATTTGACGTCACAGATGGCAAAGATTCTATGGGCTCTGTATTTTTCTCTGTGAGAATAACTTTTTCTGTGCACCCAAAAAAGGAGGACGGAGAAATCCCAAAATGGGCATGACCATTTCAATGAAGAATAACACATTGGGAAAGGCTGCATAGTCTATTCATTGTCCATACGGCAAAAACTTAATTCTATAGCTATGTTTGCCTCATTAAGTACCTTTCGAGTGTGTTGCATCTACTGTGTCACATGCTGGAGATACTAAGAATAAGATGGGTCCCCATCCACTGAGAAAAGGCAAAACTATTCTTTCAGTTTAGTTGATAATAGCTGCTATTTATGAATAATCTCCTATGTGTCAGCCCCAGAGTCCAAAATAAAACTCAGCTATGCAGTAAGGTAGTAATGTAAGTTCCTCACTCCATAAGGCAACTCATTTGTCCATGTGTTATTCTACTTATTCTGCTCAAGTTTCGAAAGGGAAGGGGCAGCACAGGTATTTGGCAGAATGAATTTCTATTGTTTCTTAGCATAATGCCCTTACAGTACACTTGAGACGCTTCTTCACCATCAAGGTGGGAAAGAGACATAATATATTTCAAGCAGGTAATATGTGTCTGACATGCTAGATACCTTTCATAATACATCTTATTAATTCATCATAACTATAAAGTGAGATTCAGTTGATTTCTCTAGGGTAGTAAGTAAAGCAATTCTAAGATGTGTCTGACTCTGCAATGTTAATTGCACTAAAATAATATTTCAAATCTGAGAGTTATTGACATGCCTCAAGGAGAAAAAATATTCTAGGCATTTAAAAAAATTAGTTCTTGAGACTATAAGGCTGAATTTCAAATATGTGTGATCAAACTATGTCTGGTAAACCTACTTTTTACCTTTTATTTCTAAAAGAGCATACCCAATAGAACCTGACAAAATCATTCCTCACTGAATTAAGTAGACTTCTTCTCTTAACTACATGCTTAAGGTTAGAAAAAAAAAAAAAATACATGACACCCAGTTAGATTAGAAATTTAGATAAATAACAAATAATTTTTTGGTATAAGAATGTCCCAGATATACCACATTGGATATACATGTACTGAAAAATAATTCATTGTTTATTGGAAATTCAAATTTAACTGCACATTGTATACTTTTATTTGCTAATTCAGACAACCCTATAAAAACTAGAAAATTCAACTCAAAGTGACACAACAAAAAGGTATAAGTAAATATATAATTTTACATTAAAAATTCCCAAAATAACAATTCATCCATTTAACAATGACATCAAGGAATCAGTCTTTTTCTACTTTTCTGATTAACACAACATGTCACCTTCTGTTCTTGGGCTACTTCTCCTCATGATGACAAGATGGTTGTACAAATCCAGGCATTGCATTCAGTTACTATTTCTTTCAGAAGAAATGAATTCTTTTTGTGGGTCTCCCTGAGGGTCAAGGAAACCTCTCCCAGAAGTATTACAGAGGGTTATTCCTTATGATTTATTAGCTCTCAGCCAACCACTTTCATGACACTCTTCAGGAAACACCCTTGTTACCCAGAAAACCACTGAAGTAGGAACCTACTGGAACAGCGAAGGACCCTTACAAAACTCATATCGCATTGTTTCCATCCCATGAAAAGCTTACATCCCACACTTCATTGGCATTTGTACACCATACTATTGATGAAAGGATTGCCCCAAACAGCATCCTAAACAGAAATCTCCTAGAACAATTTCTCGTTAAAGGTTATCCAAATCCAACCTCTGTACAAAATTCAGAGATTTGGATTCATTGCACCAGCTAACATTGGTACAAACAATCAGTTTTATTCAATA
This sequence comes from Noctilio leporinus, assembly GCA_004026585.1. Lineage (NCBI taxonomy): Eukaryota > Metazoa > Chordata > Mammalia > Chiroptera > Noctilionidae > Noctilio > Noctilio leporinus. The sequence continues at coordinate 726,562 of PVIW01000040.1, read as the reverse complement.
AATATTTATTGAATTTCTATCACAAACCGAGAACTGTGCTAGAACATGCCAAAGGTTCTAAAATAATTTTGACTCTCGAAGAATATACCACCTCATTAGGACACATACTCTTCAGAAAGCAAGAATTCTTTCTTAGCTTTGTTAAGTAAGACTGTCTTACTTAACATATAGCTCTTTGAAATAAATTGTAAAGCAAAGAAGGAAATACAGTCTCCATTTACAAACAGCTATCGAACTCTAGCATTCTTAGAAAGATTCCTCAGGAATTATTCCATTATATTACTCCATCAGCTTCTTATCACAGTACAACCAGGAGAAAGAAAAACCAATACTTATCACGAATATTCATCATTTGTTGACATCTGCTGCCCTTTCAGTTCACTTGCTGTGCTTTATAGTTTCCAGGTTATTCCAACAGCATATTAATAACATGTTCATTTATTTACACCAACAAAATACTTAATTTAAAATTTTATTTTCAATTAGCTAATCCAAGCTCACAAGTATCTTCATCCTACTACATAAAAACTATTTCAGGTCCTGGCTGGTGGCACAATGGATAAGGTGCTGGCCTGTGAACACAAAGGTCACTGGTTCGATTCCCAGCCAGGGCACATAACCAGGTTGCAAGCCAGGTCTCCAGCCAAGTCTGTAGCTGGAGGCAGGTGAAAGGCAACTATACATTGATGTCTCTCTTCCTCTCTCCCTACCCCTCTCTCTAAAAATGATAAATAAAATCTTAAAAAAAAAAACTATTTCATGTACAAAACCAATTGTGATTATGTGATTATAATACAACCTTTACAAAAGTTTTATCATGGCAACTTAACTTTCTATTTGTGTTATTGTTTGTGTGTGTGCATATTAGCCACAACCATGTGTGGCAAACTAGACATGCAGTGAATTTTCATTTCATATTTCATGCTATGCCTGAATTAATGATTGATTAGTGACTGAAAAAATAAAGCCAGTGTTTCTGCTTTCTTCCAGTGATGATGCTACATTTTTTTATTGCAAAAAAACACTAATAATATCCTTTATGTTTCACTGTCTTTATATTGTCAATATTCCTTCTAAGAAAGTAATATTAATGATTACTGCTTCCAGAAACAAGGGAAGAGATATTATATCAGGGACATAAGATGTCCATATAGAACTCATAGAGTTAGCTTTAATAACTTACAATTATTTCTGTTATTTTAATACATTTTAGCTTTATGAGTAAAATTACTCACTGTGAATGACTAGAGAAAAGACTTGAAATTAATATGTTTGGTTTAGAAAGCTGATGCATATTTTCCAAAAAGACTAGTAGGAATTAAATTATGTGTTTTCTGGCGTGGGGGGAGGGGGGGCGGTGCGCATAAATTAATGGTGTATGATGACTCACCTTAGCACTGGGTCACAGAGAGGAATCTTTCCAAGTCTGTCACTACGGAAATGAGTCGGTTCTCACTTCAGGGAAGGTGGCCTAAAATGTGGCAGGGTGTCAGTTTGGGCTGCTACGCTGACCATATGTGAAGTTAATTAACTAGGTCCCAGCCGCTATTTCTTACATCAGACATGAACTCTGAAAATATAGCAACCAAAACTTACATTACTTGAGTTGACTCTCTCTCTTTTTTGGATGTTTTTTCACTGTCCCCAAGTTGCCTTTCACTAAGGATATTATCAACCATCTCGCTTCTACCCTCCCCTTTTCAACCTTCACTCTGCTCAGGTCAGGATCACCCACCACCCAGTGGCAACTATGCATCCAAAGTTTCACACACATGCCTCCTTCAGTTATGGGAGCAGACAAGGATAGCCAGAACCTAAAAACTAGACCGATCGATTAGGATGCGACTGGAACTTGAGCGAAGAGCCATCCAGAGGCTATGGACATGCAGGCAGTTAAGCGGAACCAGGTATGAGGGGAACGCGTTGGGCAGTGTGAGGTGAAAATCTCAGCAGGAAGGCAGATGGCTGCGCCCTAGAGGCCCCGTGGAGGGTGACAGGCAGTTGCCTTGGCAGATGAACAGAACTCCATGTCATAGGAGGAGCAGCAAAACAGCAAAAACTAAAAATGAACTGAAAACCCCCCAAAAAAACCAAAAAAACAAAAACAAAAACATGAAAAGTAAGAAAATACCCCCTCCACAGGAAGGTGATTGAGCCACTGTCCAAAGCTTGGTTGGTGAGGGTGGTCCAGGGAAGTGAAGACAGTTCCTAGAAAAGTAAGATTCTAGAACAGGAACCACCGTCCCAAAGAAATCCCTCCAGTCCCTAGTTTTAAGGGTCATATGTTAAGATTAGAGAAATTCATGGTTCCTGGATTAAGAAAGACCATCAACGCAGGGCTGAGGCACTTGCACTTGACTCAGAAGCAAAGGCAGCTGCTGACAGATTTTGACACCAACAGAAGAACAACACAAGAAGCAAGAATTTCAAAGTCGGACCTCAATTTGAATGCTGTCTTCACCCCTTGCTAGCAATGTGATAATGAACAAATGACCTCACCTCCTCACCTCTGTAAGCCTCTGTTTTCTTATCTGCATACCTACTTCCTCAAGTGGTCATGGGCATTTCGTATGCAATGTGTGAGGCCTAAATTTAGCTGGAGTCATACCGTCCTTTGAGGTTTAAACAGAAGATGCTGAGCTTCTCTTCCAAAAGCAGCGGATAAACTTGTTTCCCCCTTGTAATCATCCTGGGGATTCTTGGGATGAGAAGAGAGGAGAAACAATTCTTTTAGAGTTCTGACTCAATTTAGAGGCCACTTTGCCTCTTATAAAGGCCATCTTTTCCTTTAAGAGTGACCACCTTCAGGAAAAGATTTCTTCCCTTTCAAAGTATCAAGCCAACATTCTCAGTTGCCTTTGACTGAAGTCTCAGAACATCTGAAGGGATTTCTGTCGCAGCTCCACATATAACTCAAAATACAGTGGTATTCCTAATTCCTTCAGGAAGGCCAGTGCTGAAACTGATGAGTACAGAACAAGTGACGAGTTAATGAAGCATTTTCTCTTGTAGGTGGCCTTGTGACTCATACAAGTTCTAGCAAGTACTACGAGTCCCAAGCAAGCACCAAGTGCAGAAACATTTTTTTTCTCATCAAAATGTGACAAGTACAGTCTTGGCTGGTATGGCTCAGTGGATTGAGCACCAGCCTGCAAACCAAGGAGTAGCCAGTTCAATTCCCAGGCAGGGCTGTGGGCCAGGTCCCCAGCTGGGGGTGCACAAGAGGCAACCACACATTGCTTTTTTCTCTCCCTCTCCGTCTTTCTTCCCCTCTCTCTAAAAATAAATAAATAAAATATATATTTTTAACATGACAAGTATAGGGTTTGATGAGTTTGAAGTCAATGAGTACAGATGTGTGACTGTGGTAGAAACCCTCTTGCTACTCTATTGTACCATTATACTTGCATCCTTCTGGTGGTCTGTCCCTGAAGTTTCTGTGTCTGCCACTCTTCCCTGCACCCTTCTCTGTTCTTCTCTCTCCCTGCTTATACTCCAATCCCAAATCTCTAACAACTTCTCGTGTAGGTGACATGGTTTCCTTTTCCTGTTTTATAGTCTCCTCTCAAACAATATCCCAGAGGTCTCAGCTTTCACACAATTTTCTCCCTATGAGAAATTTTAGTGCAAGACAAATGGGAAGGGATCCATGAAGCTCACGAAGCTACACAGCCTAGACTGTAGATGGTGCAAAGAGAACCTGGGATTAAGACAGCAAGGAGGAGTCATTCTGGGATCTGAACATATATCAAACACTAACCTCAGAAAATGTTCATTTTGTTTTGAAGCCACCTTTTGATTGGATTCATTTGTGCTGGAATATATGCCCAGGGACATTGTTGAAAACAATGCAAGAATTAGCAGGAAATCAGTAGGGTTTACCAGGAGAGCCCTCCTAGTATATGCACTGTCCCCTCAGGGTGGCTGTGATGTCTCCAAAGCTGTGCCTCCTTGAAGAGCAGCATCAGAAGCTTAACACCATAAGGGGAAACAGACTTCACTAAAATAATCCATCCAATCACCGAACAAGCAAATCACAAAAACAAGTCCCAAAGAAAGAGGGGATTCCCAGTACCTAAAGTTGTTGCAATGCATTATCTAAAATGTCTGATTTCCAAGAAAAAAATGCTGAGGCCTGAAAAGAAACAAGAAGGCATGACTCATACACCAGAAAGAAAGCTGACAACAGAAACTGCCTATGACAGTGACCTGATACTGGCTCTAATAGAAAAATATTTCAAACTAGCTGTTATAAACATGTTCACAGCACCAAGGGCAGTATGAGTAAAGAAGTAAAGGAAGGTGTGGTAGCAATGTCACATCATATAGATATATCAATAAAAAGATATAAATAAGGACCTAATATTTCTATATATCTAGACCCAATAATACACTTTATATTTATATTTGTATACAAATACATTGTTTATAATAATGTTATATATGTACACATACAGATTACATATAATGTACTGTGGGCTTATAACATAGAAATACAAATACTATACTTGCCAATAATAACACAAAGAAGTGGGTGGGAGCAAGGTCGTAATGGGCTAAGGAAATGGAAATGACTGTATGTGATAAAGTAGTAATTGTATGAGAAAGAAAGGGAGGGAGGGAAGGTGGGAGGAAGGAAGCAAAAAGGAAGGAAGGAAGGAAAGAGGGAAGGAAGGGAGGGAGGAAGGAAAAAGGAGGAAGGAAGGAAGGAGAAAGAAAGGAGGAAGGGAAGGAAAGGTAGAGGGGAGGTGGGGAGGGAAGGAGAGGAAGATGCCACAGTCTGCCTCATCAAAGGTGATACCAGCCCCTATCTTCTATCTTCCTTAGCTGTTACTTGCTGAATTCCTGATGCCCTGCTCCTGCACGCTCAACCCTACTCAGGTGCTAGAGCAACCTTGATGTTGCTGCACAGATGGTAGAGCAGGATGGACAAGGACACATTGGCTTCCAAGTATCCTTTTACCCCACCCGTCCCCCCACTGCAGCCTGTATCCACTGGTCCAGCGCTAATCATGGGCTCCTCCTCTGCTTTCCCTACCTGACATTCACATTTTAAATCCTATTTAGAATCAGTAATCCTTCCCCAAACCCCATCATCTGACTATGTCCTAATGCTATTCCTAACTTCTTCCTCCAGAAGCTAGATCTTGCTTCCAATATTTGCTTTGCTTTTTTTTTTTTTTTTTTACTTTTGGGGACCTGTTAAGACTGAATCCCTAAAACACCACAAGGTACAACCTGCTTAATTTTTTGAATTTTCGTGATGTTGTGGACCTAACACATGCACCACAATCACCCTCCAACACACACACACACACACACACACACACACACATATTGGAACTCCTGGGATACTAAAACCTGCAAGAAGCAAGTCTGGATCTGCCTTGACCCTTCAGATATGTACTTCAAGCCCTAGAGCTGGGAACTCTGTCTGCAGCCCTTTCCAACATTGACCTGAAGGGATTTTATGGTTTTCATACCTTTGGTTTTGTTCTGCCTCTAAACAGGCTTGAATTTTAACAACGAATACATTAAAATCTCTTTTCAGGGTTGATCTCACAGCTTATGGAGGTAGGCAGGATATTAACCTTCTCCACTGAGTGAGTTTGTAACATGCCATTCTGCCTCCTCACTGTCAGGTTGGTTTCCTGGTCTGTCTGCTATTTTTGCTGGTCATACATGGTGTGCATCAAGCCGCACAGCTTTCCCCTTCCCTGTTTCCCTGACTATTTTCTGTCAAAAGCAAAGGAACAAATTTTCTAACCTATTCTGGGCAGAAAATCAGGTGAACCATGGTGACAGAACAGAACTCAAAGTCAGAGGAAATATATTCTAATGAATGTCTAGAAAAATCCATGTGATTTAGTGTAAGGAATTTGTGCTGTTTTTGCATAAGGATTTAATGTAAGGAGTGTGTGTGTGTGTGTGTGTGTGTGTGTACGTGTGTTTTTTTACTTGTCTATGTAGTTGAATTCTGAGGTCAATGGCCTCTGTTCATGAACGTGTTACTGAAATAATCTTTTGGGGGAAAAAAGACCTTGAAAAATATATATGAAGAGAATTTTACTTTTAGCAGATCAAGTTTAATCTTGTATTCGAGCTACTTCAAGCCTGTAGAGTAAGTGAAATGACCAGTGAAGTGGGAAGCAAAAGACTGAGGTTCTAACCTAGATTTTTCCTGAGCCAGGAAACCTAAAATTGTTTAATGGCTTTCCATCTGGAAAGATAAGAAATTTTAATCTCCAACATTCATTAGCTTTTAAAATGTTTCTATTATAATTATAAATGAGCAATTTGATCAAATATTTAAAATTTTGTCTTTTTTAGTTATAACAAAAACTACCACCCAATATGCATGGTAATTTTTTTAGGGGCAAAATAGTCATGACCTAAAATCCTTTTCTTAAATCTGAAGACTAAGTACTGATATGGGGAATGTTCTTCAATTCTACCACTAACAACAGTTCAGTGTTTTGATACCATTATGAGAAATCACGTGTCAATTGTTAAACTTCAAGTTAAGTTTATAATGTTGGTTATTTACATATTATCTTTGGTTAAAGAAATCTGTTTCTAAAAGAGCTTTAGATAAGTTCCTTGTATTATATAAATCAAATACTCATGTCTTAGATGAATCTAAGTATTAGAGATGTTAAATTTGCTTTCTTTCTTATTCTTTTGTCTTTCAACCCTGAAGATGGCTGTGATTAAAACATACAATTGTACTATGTATCCACACTCATATTTGGTCCTGTACTTTTTTATACATTGGACATTCATAGTAGGCATAATTGACTTTATAAATTTATGCTAATTGATAGCTACTAATTTCACCTATTAACTCAGATTCAATATCATAAATCATGATGCACTTATCCTATTATTCTTTTATTATATGATTTTATGACTCAACAGTCTTCACAAAATAATCAGCACAGCAGTAATTAATAACAAACAAGTACATATGAGATTCACAATTGAATAGAAGTAATGATCTCCAGGATCTGTTCCAAGACTGTGCAACATGTACCCTTGTTGGTGTCTGGACCATAATGATATCAAATATTTTAAGTATAACGTCTGAATGAAACATGTGCTGCCATTTTTTTCAACAACATGAGAGAATATGTTTACAGGGGGAAGGAGTAATATAATAATCAGTTTATTTGTTTTTAAACTGCAACTTTTAGATTCTGCTTTCCTTCAACACCATACCCAATCTCTGGATATCATAGGATATTTGTTCTACAGACACAGATGCCAATATAGTGACTCAACTTCTGTTGTCACTGTTGACCTTCATTCCAGGTTTCCTGTTGCTCCTGGTGATATAAGCAAATCCTGGCATGACTGCATCGCCTCCCTCCATTGCTCCCATGGCCTTTCCCACTCCTCCCTTGGTTGAAGAGGAAGGATGTGTATGTGGAGAGTTGAGCTGGTCCTCTTCCAGCTGGTGTAACAACAGTGCTTTTCACAGGTTCATAATCGGAGTGGTTTGGCATCCCAGTGTTTTCCTCTGCAAATTTTTCCTGGGAGTACTTGATTAACTTTCTGGGGCAGACTTTGTTTGGCACTGGATGGAAAGTACCATAACTAACAGAAATCAGCTCACCGGACTAATAATTACATTCACAGGTCTAAAATGGAACACCTGTGCTCTCCCCTTTTCACTGCCGAGAGAAATTCCCCTCTGCTCCAGAGGCCTGGTTCCAGAAATCACATCTCTTCCAGGAGGTAAATAAAGCCTTCGGGGGACCATGTAGGTGTGAGATGATTTCAGGAGGTGAAATCTGTTTGATCACCACTTACACACAATGGGGTGGCCTATGAGAATGTATTTCCTTTTACAATCTTCCTTACTACATTTAGCATTTTCTCTTCAGTTACGATCCTTAATTTTTCTATCCTAGTCAAAAACGTATCCATAAATAATTGTTTGAGCTCCTATTTCACACAAAAAAGTACAGAGGTGCTATTTTGCTGATGTAAGCTCTCCTCGTTTCAAGTTCATCATTTTTTCTCCCTCTCCTCTGAATTAAAAGGGCTTTGGATGAGAAGTGATAGAACATTGATGTGTCACATGAAACTTTTGCTTTTCCACTCAGCACTAATGAAAATATTTGCCTTCTACTTAACTAACAGGTCTTTTCTTTAAAACTTGCTGAACTTGTTTTTTAACCTAGTAACTTCAGTGCAGACCATAATAGAGATACTTTAGATTTTCATCTCTTTCATTCCTTAAGAAAACAAGAAAGAAAAGGGGGGAAAGTACACATACTTCCAGGCTAAATGAGAAGATGGAAGGAAAGTTTTTTTAGTACATAAAGTAATAATTTTAAACTCTCATTGCTCTATTAAATTATTGCTTTCCTTAACTACCAAGTCAAAAAAATCACTATAATGGACAAGATATATTTAAATTGTCAATATAATTTTTAGATTATTTAATAACAATATGGAATATATAAATAGAAATGATCCTTTCTCATTAACAGGTATATAGTGCTTTGGAATTTTAACACTAATAATTGCCCACTGTACTACCACTGAACAAAGGGCATATCAAATCCTGCTACCCTAAGAACATTTAAATTGTACCTGTAAATGCCCTGTAAATCTACCCATGAAATATTTTTTTTAAATGGTAAGACATAAACATACACTCAGTCAGTATAAGAATACTTGAAACTATTTCATCTACTCAACAAAATTATTCAACTGAAGCTAAATAAATACTCATCAAATTACTACCCAAAAGAGTCAGCAGCTGCTTCTATTTAAGGCTTTCATATACGTCCCTACTCCAAGTTAGCCCAGGAAAGAGGCAGCAGGATTAATTTCAAGTGTTCTTTCTCCCTGCAGGGCACCAGGAAATGGTGGAAAAGGAAGCAGCTGCATTTCCTGAACCATTCTGTCCCTTTTATTATTATTTTGTTCCTTTTCTTTCCTTCCAACTGTCTCTTCCTTCCCTTACACAAGCTCATATAGTTCTCAGGCTTTAAATTACATTTAAGCCCTGGCTGGTGGCACAGTGGATAAGACGCCGGCCTGCAAACCCAAAGGTCTCTGGTTCAATTCTCCAGCCAGGGCACATAACCAGGGTGCAAGCCAGGTCTCCAGACAGGTCTGTAGCTGGAGGCAGGTGAAAGGCAACCATACACTAATGTCTCTTTCCCTCTCTGCCTCTCTCCCTAGCCCTCTCTCTAAAAATAATACACAAAATCTTTTTAAACAAATAAATTACATTTATATCTTGACATTTATAAGAACATCTCTACCCAGACTCTCTCTACTGGAAACTCTAGATTCTCGTATCCAATGAACAGGGCATCTCAAACTTTCCGTGTGCAAAATGGAACTCATAGCAATAAAGAACCACACCACATCTCAATTAGTTAAGTGGAATCACTGGTTATTCATTTTTAAACCCAAAACCTAGATTTCATTTTTGAGTAGTCATCTTTTTCTCTTACCTATATTCATCTTTTCTCTTACCGGTATTGTATTCACTCTAAAGGGATGTTCTAATAATTCTCCTGCAAAATATACACCAAATCCATCCTAGTCAAGAAAGTTAGTCTCTCAATTGGACCCTTTTATATTGATTTTATGACAAAATTATCATTACTTTCATACTTTTACAACTTACTTGATTTCTATTCATTTCATAGATTGTGTTATAGAGCTTAATCAAAGGTTCTTTGTAAAAAAAATTAAAAATTAAAAAATTAAAGTTTTTAGAAATTTACAACTCAGAAATTATACTCTCCTGAGACTTTGCTTTCTTTGTATATTTTCCTGACCGAATCTATCATCAAAATTCTTTTTGATCAGTTCCTAGGGCCTCCCTAAATACTGCACTTTTATGTACACTTGAAATTAATCATAAGTAAATGGCATGGCGTTTAAGCAAGAGTGACAAATGTTGCTCAGAAACATTTTAGTTTTTCATAATTGTGAATAGCCCTAGAGCTCCATCTAAGCCTTTACTTGCTCTGCAATTGCAATACTGTACATCCAGTTTCTATAGATGGCTCACTGGCATTTTCAACAAAGTAGGCCGAAAACTGAACTCTTTGACACCCCCCAGCTGAATTAAGTGCTCTTCACTGATGCTCCCATTAACACTTTACATAATATCTTTTAACATGTAAATTTTGTATCATAATTATTTATCAGTCTATATTCTCTACTAAACTGTAGCCTCCTTAAAAGCAGTCTATTGTATATTGTTCAACTCCTCTAAGAGCATTTTATATGTATTCTGTAGTAGACATATTTTTCAAATTAAAAATATTAACTTCTCTAAAATAATATAATAAAAAGTTACTGTTTCACCCAATTAAAATCTACATCATAATAAGAAATATAACCAGCCCAGGCTAGTGGCACAGTGGATAAGGTGTTGCCTGTGAACCCAAAGGTTGCTGGTTTGATTCCCTAGCCAGGGCACATAACAAGGTAGTAAGCCAGGACTCCAGCCAGATATGTAGCTGGAGGCAGGTGAAAGGCAATCATACATTGATGTTTCTCTCCCTCTCTGCCTTTCTCCCTTCCTTTCTCTCTGGAAATAATTAATAAAACCTTAAAAATATATATAACTAACTCTTGAAGGTAATTTAAAGTTAGTCAATTGACATATATTTTAATACCTACAATATTCAGTTTCCTCTGAGCTAGATTGGGAAGACTTAAATGGAACAGTTTGTCAACTGGACAATTTTGACTTTTGGCATACCAAACAGAAGCTGAACAAAGTGTCTCTGGGATGATAATAAAGTATTCGATCTTAATGCCCTTTATTTCATGGAATTGGTCATCAGTTTTCTTCTGTTATTCATTAGATCCCATTTTCATTACTCCATTAAAAAGCTGTCTTTAGATGTTCAAAGACTTCATTGAAGAATAGTGAAATTCAGTAAGGTTGTCAATGGAAGAGATCTTTTGCCTCTTATATAGCTCTCTAAAAAATCTTTACTCCTTTTGCCTCCAAATATTGTCACCTTCTTTGATCTTTCTTTCTCTCTCCTAAATCATCCTATTCGCTTTCTTTAAAATTGTTTAGAGTTGGAGCCTGATATAAAATGTCACTTGCAGAATCTCATCAACCATAATAGCCTATAAAAGACAACTTTTTAAATAGTTTCTACAATGGTTTCAGAGTATGATATTTTGCCTCAACTAATCAGGGGAGGAAAAAACAACCTCAAGCACCCACTGGCTACATAAGCAAAAGTAACACATGGGCATGTGGCTAGTGAATGAAGGAAACTAGAAGGAATTAAGTAGGCAGCTCGAACTCTATATGGACAATTGTTGGGTTTAGGGATCTTTCTCACTCCAATGGGGTACAGGATCTGTTATCTCTGGGAGAACGTATGATGCTAGGTCTTCAACCCCTTAAAGTCTGAAGTTAGAGTTCTTGGAGGGTATCATTTACACTATGCAGATCATGGCCTAACATAGCACAAGGGTCTATGGAGCTTCCACTTGGCAGCCAGCCATGATTCACTGCAGCGGCATATTGTCAAGGCAGCTGCTCCTTCATCCACACATCCACAAACACACATAGTGAACCCGCGGCAGGAATTAACCCTTTCTCACCTACCAACACAGGCACAGCCTTGTTTTCATACTACCCATAAGAATCGTATTTGATTCACTGAGCACCGGCTATGCGACAACTCTCTTTATAGAATATTTCTAAGCTTAACAGCAATTATATATAATAGGTATTATGACCCCCAATTTACAGATGAGAAAACTAAGAAGTTGATTATCTTACTCAAGGACTCAGACAAGTGCAAGCCAGAATTGTAATTCAAATCTATTAAATCTGCCTGGTTCCCAAACTCTCTTGCCATTGATAAATAATGATCTAGGCCCTGGCTGTTGGCAGAGTGATTAAGGTGCTGGCCTGCGAACCCAAAGGTCACTGGTTTGATTTCCCAGCCAGGGCACATAACCAGGGTGCAAGCCAGGTCTTCAGCCAGGTCCATAGCTGGAGGCAGGTGAAAGGCAACCATACATTGATGTTTCTCTCCCTTTCTGCCTCTCCCTTCCCCTCTCTCTGAAAAATAATAAATAAAATTTAAAAAATAATAATGATCTATTTATGCACCATACTAAGTCCTAAAGGATGGGGGAAAGGTTTTTGAAGCACAAGCTCATGAAATCATTGAGAATTTAGATGAATTCTGTTATTAAAGTTACAAGCCAGTCTTCATCATTACCAGAGCTAACTTGCTTCAGAACCATTAAAACTTTTGATTACCAAAGTGCTTATTTTAATCTCAATGATAGTTATATTTTAAATATTCAGTGCTTTAGGAAAATAACATTGTAATAAAGCACTAAAAAGTTGTAGACATTCCAAAGAAGGAAAGGAATTGCCAATAACATGGTCAGGATGCATTATGTTAAGGATTGGTTGCTTATCTCTCAAAGGGCCATCCTATGTTGGCGTTCTCTAGTGAATTTACCAAGTTACCTAACCCAAACCCACAGGAGCTTGATCTGTGCTTGATACTGAAAGTGATTCCTATTAAATGAGAGATTTGGTTCTTCCAGACTATTTTTTATATGGGAAAAATATTAATAGATTGTTTTAAACAATTCATTACAGTTAGAAGTAAAAAAAGAATTACTTCTTTATAGTTTTCCATTCATATTATAAGCCTTATTATCCATTATAAAGCTAGCCACTTTTCAGTCCCTTTAAAGATTGCCTTTAATTACTACCTGGAACCAGTTACACACCTTGTTAATTAAATTCCTTTTAACATTTTAAATTGCATTGACACATTTAACATAATTATTTTCTAAGCACACATACATTTTCTAACAAAGTTTCTCAACTATTTAAGTAATACATAAATACATATAAAATTAATAAACAAAACTTTAAAATGGTTTCAAGTTTTTTCAGTCCTCAGGTATTATACATAAAATTAATTATGTTCAGTCTAGACACAAAATTCTAAGTCAGTTCTCAACAGACATTTTTAAATGGTGTTACAAGGTTGGCTTGTTATTCTAACAGGTTTATGTCTCTTACACATTATAGATACTTAATATAGCCAGTATGCATATATTAATTAAACATATTATTACATTTTGAGTCTATTAACAATTTCTACAATTTTCATCTCCCCAGATATGAACATTTCTTTTCCACAAAGAAAATATACCATCTCACAATTTTTTAATTTTATTTATTTATTTATTTAAATATTTTATTTACTATTTTTTAGAGAGAGGGGAAGGGAGAGAGGCAGAGAGGGAAAAAGACATCAATATATGGTTGCCTTTCACCTGCCTCCAGCTATAGACCTGGCTGGAGACCTGGCTTGCAACCTCATTATGTGCCCTGGGTGGGAATTGAACCAGCGATCTTTGGGTTTGCAGGCCAGTGCCTTATCCACAGTGCCACTAGCCAGGGCTCACAACTTTTTTAAATTCATTGATTTTAGAGAGAGAAGGGAAAAGGGAGAGAGGAGAGGGAGAGAGAGAGAAAGAGAGAGACACTGATTTGTTTTCCCACTTACTTATGCATTTATTGGCTGTTGTGTTACATGTACCTTGGTAGAGATCCTCGTTATATCAGGATAATATGCTAACGACCTTAGCTACCCAGCCAGGGCCTCACAATATTAGGGGTTATATCCCCATATAATTTTTGGAGCTGTCTCCTCAGCTTCTCAATGGCCTCAGGCTACTCCTAGAAGAATTCTGTCTGTGACTGAGATGAAACATACTGAGACCTGTCGATTATAGGAGAATATAATAAGGACTTCAAAAGTAGCTGATATTCATCAGAAGTGAATCCTACCCTGGCAGGATGGCTCGGGTGGTTGGAGCATCATCCCCTACACCAAAATGTCATGTGTTCAGTTCCCAGGCAGGGCACATACCTAAACTGTGGGTCCATCCCCAGTCAGGGTGTGTCCGGGAGGCAACTGATCAATTTTTCTCTCTCACATTGATGTTTCTCTCTCTCACTCCCCCTTTTTCTTTCTCTGCAGCAAATAAAAAATGTCCTTGGGTGAGGATTTTTTTAAAAAATAGTAAATCATATCATCATCTAATTTTCAAGTCAGGTTATAATCTCTAACTTCCACCCTGGTGGCGTTACCTCCGTTGCCCCCACCACCCCACAAATCATTAAGGCAATCCCCACCCTTTTGTTCATGTCCATGGGTCATGGTATAAGCTCCTTGGCTACTCCACTTCCTGTATTGTACTTTATTTTACATCCCCATGGTGTTTCTGTTATTACTAATTTATACTTCTTAATCCCTTCATCTCTTCCTCATTTCCCCAAACTCCCCTCCCATCTGACAGTGAAAATGCTCGCCACATCCATGATTCTGTCTCTGTTCTTGTTTGCGTCACTTGTTTTTTAGACTCAAACAATGATAGGTATGTGTTTACTGTCACTTACTGTCTATAGTTTTGACTTTCCTCTTTTTCTTAAATAAGTCACTTTAACATTTCATACAATAAGGGTGATGATGAACTCATTTAGTTTTTTTCTTGGCTGGGAAGCTCTTTATCTGCCCTTCAACTCAAAATGAAGGCTTTACTGAGTAGAGCAATCTTGGCTGTTGGTCCCTGCTTTTCATGACTTTGAATATTTCTTGTCAATCCTTTCTAGCTTGAAAAGTTTCTTTTAATAAATTAGCTGTTAGTCTTATGGGAACTCCACTGAAAGTACCTAACTACTATTCTCTTGCTGTATTTAAGATTCTCTCTTTATCCTTAACCTTTCACATTTTAATTATGATGTGCCTTAGAATGGGCCTCTTTGCATTCATCTTATTTGGGACTCTCTGTGCTTCCTGGACTAGCATGTCAATTTCTTTTACCAAATTAAAAAAGTTTTCTTTCACTATTTTTTCAAATACATTTCCAATTTCTTGCTCTTTCTCTTCTCCTTCTGGCATCCCTGTAATGCAAATGTTGGTATGCTTGAAGTTGTCTGAGAGGTTTCTTACACTATCCTCTTTATCTGGGACTCTTTTTCCTTCTTGTAGTTTTTATTGGTTGTTTTTTCTTTTCTTATGTTCCATATCATTGCTTTGATTCTTGGCTTCATCCATTCTACTGTTGATTCCTGATAAATTTTTCTTTGTTTCCATTAGTATACCCTTCATTTCTCCATGGGTCATTTTTATGCTTTCAAGGTACTTATTAAGTTCCTTGAGCATCTTTATAACCAGTGTTTTAAACTGTGCACCTGACAAATTGCTCACTTCCATTTTGTTTAGTTCTTTTTCTGGAGTTTTGGCCTGTTCTTTCATTTTGACCATGTTTTTTATCTCCTCATTATGGTGGCCTCCCCATGCCTATTTCTATGTATTAGGTAGAGCTGCTATGGCTCCCTATCTTGGTAGTATGGCCTAATGTCATAGGTTTCCTGAAGAGTCCATTACCCAAACGGATGGGTAATGAGGTGCACCCTCCGTGTAGTCTGAGTACATCCCCCTCCTGTAGTTGAGCCTTGTTGCTGTTGGCAGATGAGTAGGAGGGGTTTACCCAGACCAGTCAGCTGCAAGGGCTGGCTGTGACCACTGTCTACCAACTTCTGCCCTCTGTGGAGGATCAGTTATGCAGGGACAGTGTGGTAATGTTCTGACATGGTCTGTAGCTGTCCACTGGGTGCACAGGCTCTGGGGTTTCCAATGTGGTGCAGCCACCACCTGTGTTCCACCCAGGGCCACCCCACATGAGTTACAAAGCAAACTGCAGATGGCTGATACTTGTGCTGGGCTTGGAAGTTCCCAAGTGAAGCTACACTGTAATCCAAAACTGGCTGCTGCTAGTGTCAGGCCTGGGGCCACTTAGCCAGAGGTATGAGGGCTGGGGGCTTCCTGAGGTTGGTTATTGCTTATTTGAGACAAGTTAAGAAGATGTGAAGCTTGAGCCAAGACCAGACATTCAAGTGGATAAGCCACTATTGACAGCTTGGGTGGGCCATAAGTTGGGTGGAATGGGGCCTCATGGATTCTGCAAGGCAGAGCAAACTGTGTGAGCCAAGGTGATGGAGTTTCCGATATGACTCCCACCAGCCAGCTCTGTGGCTCTGTGGGAAGTGGGCTCAGAAAAGGAACAATGGTCTTAGTTTGTCTTTCTGTCTGGAAGAAAGTTGTCACCCAGTTCTTGCCCTGATGCCAGACATTTCACAATTCCATCCCATATGCCATTGATGCTCTTCAAGCTGCTGCCCCAGAGCTGGAGCTCAGAGGGAATGAGTCTGAGTAAGTCTGCTTGTGGGCCCTTTAAGAGAAACTGCTTGGGACTCCAGTTCTTCTCACCAACTCAAACCCCATTGGTTTTTATAGCCAGAAGTTTGGGGGCTTATCTTACTGGCACTGGAACTGTGGCTACGGGGCCTGGTGGGACGCTCAGATACCTGGCTCCCAAGATGTCCCCACCAGATTTTTAAAAAGATTTTATTTATTATTTTTAAAAAGAGGAGAAGGGAGAGAGGCAGAGAGGGAGAGAGACATCAATGTATGGTTGCCTTTCACCTGCCTCCAGCTACGGACCTGGCTGGAGACCTGGCTTGCAACCTGGTTATGTGCCCTGGGTGGGAATCGAACCAGCAACCTTTGGGTTTGCAGGCCAACACCTTATCCACTGTACCACCAGCTGGGGCATCTCTCCTAGATTTTAATCCACCACACCTGAGTGTGGGACCAGCCCATTCTGTGTCTCTGCATCTCCGAATTTCCTACCAGTCTGGACGGTTGTGGTTTCTTTACTTTTGAGGTTGTCAGACTTCAACTTCTGACAGTGAGTGATAGTTGTTCCATAGTTTAGTTGTAATTTTGATGTGGTTGTTCAAGGAGGTGAACCATGTTTACCTATACCTCCATCTTGACCCTGGTGACCATACCTCTTAATTGGATTTTGCTTTCCTTTGTTTTGCTCTCTTAGTTCTTAAGACAAGTAAAGCATTCACATCTAGGTGTAGAGATATTTGAATATAAGGCAATCTGCATTTTCTCACTTTTATTAAAGCACTTAACTCATCTAAACATTAAAACCATTTGGATTGAATTTTGAAATGTCTTAGAACTTCACCTGACTATTTTGCTCACAAAGTCTGAAGTCATTCTATTGACAGACTCATCTCTTAAGGGCAAATGCACATTAACAACCAGGATTAAGAAAGTAGAGTATCAAAACAAAAATGCCGATATTTAAATTAAAGAAAGAAATAGAACTTGTAAAAAAACCCAAACCCTTAATAACTTCTGGTGCACACATTATTTTCATACAAGAAGTTTTATAAAGAAGAAATCTATCACTTAAAGGTTACTTGATGAGTATGGAAGCAGAACAAGGAGAATTAAACATATAATTTGGATAAGAAATGCTGCCAGTGTGAAATGATCTGATACAGAGGGGCCTCATAGACAACATCCTTTCCTATATAAAACGTTGGCACTAACCTTAAGGCAAATATAGGGTCAGGCAGGTGGAGCTCAAAACGTCAGCTTTATGACTGACAAAAGCTAGAAAAGGCACAACTTGCAGCTGAGAGCACCTGATAACATGTCTGCACTGATTTATATCAATGAACATCGTCACTGGTGCAGCTGCCCAACCAGCTACCCCCACAGCCAAACCCCTGGCTGCAGGCCAGTGGGGAGACCGAGATGTATGCCTCCTGTGAGGAGGCTGGTTTACAAAGAGAGGAGAGACACAGAGATAGAGAGGCGGGCAGAGTGATCTCTCTCTTTCAATCTCACTTATTAGCTAAGACACTTCTCCTCCTGTGGGAAGAAATGGAGGAAATAAGTAGTAGGGTAATGGCCCAGTTGAAAAATAGGTACCTTTTGCCCCTTTCAAAGAAAAATGCAGCCCTGGTTGGTGTGGTTCAGTGGATTGAGTGCTGGCCTGTGAACCAAAGGGTTGCAGGTTCAATTCCCAGCCCGGGCACAGGCCTGGGATGCGAGCCAGGTCCCCCATTTGGGGGCATGTGAGAGGCAATCACATATTGATGCTTCTCTCCTCTTCCTCCCTCCCTTACCCTCACTCTAAAAATAAATAAAATCTTTTAAAAAATAGATAATTGTTTTTAAAAAGAAAGGAAGAATGATGCAGTCGTGTAAATACTGGTAGCCCAAACTTTATAGGTAATTTAGGGATTAAAAAAAATAAGGTTTCTTCATCAAGCTTTTGGAAAGACAATGAAATCAAACTGCCACAAAGCAGAAGAAGGAGTTATTGCACATATTATGACTATCCCTCAACCAGGAGCAGCTTTCCAACCAGGCGACAAGAGTGCCAGTGGAAGCCCATTGCTGGCACACTATGCCAGCCACTTCTTACACCCCATCCGGTGCCTGTGTCAAAAATTCCTCCAATAGGATTTCATTTTTCTAGGTTCAAGCCTCTGTTAAAATGCCAGCTCTCAGAATATAAGCTAAATATTGCAACACCATCGCCTGAATTTCTTAAAAACTAGGATAAAACTTGACATTTGAGGAAGGAAGTGCACCAGAAGCTATAAAGTGGGTCATTAAACTGGAAAAGACAGCAATCTAACTTTTCCTATTTTCTACTTTTAATGCACCATCCTCTACCAATAATAAGACAAGTCAACTCGAGCAGCTGAGAGAAGATAAAATGTAAGGATATAGAGGAATTTCTAATAAATTTTAAAAATTAAATGTCCTGGCCAGAGAAGAGAGTGACAAGGGATTCCTGATGAAATGATATGAAAGTTCGGTGTAATGTTTTAAGTAATGGAAAAAATATATACAGCCTATCATAAATCATTGATTCCATTTATGCCTAGTGTTTTATAATATTTCCCTTGTGGTGCCTACTGTTTATCCATATTTATTAAAAATAACCTGAAATTAATGCAAGTGCCCAATGAAAATACTGTAAAGCAAAAACATTACTTACCAGATTACTTCGGCTTCAGTTTAAAAGAGCTTGAAGTTTTCTGTCACTCAGTGACAATATTTCATTTTGAGCAGCCTTGTCTACTTTCATCTCTGCACTTTGTACAGCATGTTGAACTATTTTCACAAGATCAAAGGGAAATTTACTGTACTTTATTTACAGAGACAAATTTAATGGGTAACCAAGGTACTTATTTTACTAACCTGACTAGTCCCTTTGAACCACTGTCTTCACTGATGCATAGACCGTGCTCAAATGTAGAGCAGGCCTCCTTGAATCTAGAAAATGTTCTTAACCTAATTCGTGCACTTGAACTGTATGCCATGGATTTCACTGTGCTGTAAGAACACAACAGAGGTTTCTTCAGGACACATGAGAGCTAAAAGCCCTTAGAAAGCAAAAACCAAAACAAATAAAAACCATACAAGCAACGAAAAATTAAAAATATTTCATCTCAATATCAACAGTAAGAATAACTCATCCCAAAGTATGTGATTATGAGAGGTTTGTTTTTTTTTTTTTTTACAGTTATTGACCCACGTATCTGTCTTAATCTGGCTATGGAATGGCTTATCATGCTCACATGTACATTGATGTAAGTGGAAAATGTTGTGTATTTTCCATTAATGTAAAACTTTATTGCCATGGCGAATATGGCTCACTTGGTTGGAGTGTCATCCTATTCATTCAATTCATTTCCTGTCACATATATTGCCAGTTTGATCCCCAGTCTGGACGTGTACCCTGGTCTGGGCATGTCAACAAGATAACCAATCCATGTTTCTCTCTCACATTGACCTTCCTCTCTCAAATCAATGGAAACAAAAGTGTCCTTGGGTGAGGATAAAAAAATAATATAAAGGTGTATGTGAAGCAAGGCAATATAATGGAAAGAATATAGATTGAGGAGTTTTGAACTTCAATACATCATATAGAAGGAACAGAGTGATTTTGTCTAAATTGTTAACACCTCTGAATCTGATTCTTTATCACCAAACCAGTAAGTCCCTTTTTATGATAGGCACCAATGCTGCTCACCAGAATCTCTGGCTTTCATGCTTTGGGTCACACAAGGAAATTGCATTCTCTTGCTCATTAAGGTTACTCATGGTGCTATAACTTACTGTGGCCAATGAAATGTGTGTGAAGGTAACAAGTCATTTCTGGGAAGAAGCATTAATTGGTGTTAGAAACTTTACAAAAGTATCTTATTTTTCTGGGACAGTCTTGGGAGCATCTGAAGGGGAACCCAAAAATACCAGGAATTATCTTCTTGAGGGTGGATCCCTGGAAGTACAGGCTTGCCCCACTAGGTGAGTGCTTTAGGAACCCATCTGCATGAGTGTACCAGCTAGTGTTGTGAGGGGTTGCATTTGGTTTCAGTGAATCTTTTTTTTTAATTTAATTTTATTGTTGTTGTATTACATCCATCCCCTTTTAACCCCCCTCTGTCCCCTTCTCCACCCACCCACTCCCCCACAAAATCAATCCCACTTCTTGTCCATGTCCGTGGTTCTTCCATGCTAGTTCCTTGACTAAACTCCTCCCCTTCTTTGCCTCCTCCTCTCCCCTCACCCTTGCCCACTGAAGGTCTATTCATTATATTCATGTATCTGGTTCTGTTTTGCATGTTTGTTTGTTTTGTTCATTATTATCCTGTCATGGATGAGATCATATGGTATTTGTCTTTCACTGACTGGCTTATTTCACTAAGCATAATACTTTCCAGTTCCATCCATGTTGTTGCTGTGTAGTATTCCATTGTGTAAATCCGCTAATCTTTTTAAAAGACATTTCCAACACATTTGCTTATTTAATGATGGGTGATTTATGAGTGCACCTGTTTACACACACACTGAGTGTTCAGCAGATTTTGACCAAAAATGCAATGACCCCCATGCCCCACCCTCCTTATTTACCAATTCTCCCCAAGCGACTACTTTTTGTTTCCACAAATGAAAAAGTACTCAAAGAAAAATGTTTTGTCAATGTGGAAGAGGTGAAACAAAAAATAACAGAAGTACTAAAAGGCATCAGTATCAACAAGTTCAAAAACTATTTTTGACCAGTGGGAAAAAGATTTTGATAGGTGTATTGCATCAAATGGAGAATACTGAAGTTTAAACATGTAAAAATCAACACACAATTTTTTTATAAATAAATTTCTGATTTTTTGAGTCTCCCCTCTCATATGGTGCTATGATATGAAGTTACGAGTCTGAGCTACCACATGGAGAAGAGCTGCCTTTGAGAGTTAGCTAGATCTAAAACCTTGCTTTGTAAGCGACTGGGACCTGTTACCACAAGGTAACCTACCCTATTCTGACTGAACAGCTTTTAAGTATAGTAATAAAAATAAAGCCCCTAGCTGAGTGCTTAGAACATAGTTGATTAATATATACTGGTTTTTCCCTGGCTGGTGTGGCTCAGTAGACTGGCACCAGCCTGCAAACCCAAGGGTTGCCTGTTCAATTCCCAGTCAGGACACATAACCAGGTTGCAAACCAGGCTCCCAGCTGGAGGCAGGTGAAAGGCAACCATACATTGATGCTTCTCTCCCTTTCTTCCTCCCTCCCTGCCCCTCTCTCTGAAAATAATGAATAAAATCTTTTATATATATATATATATATATATATATATATATACACACACATATACATATATACTTACATGTACATATATATGTATATGTGTGTGTGTGTATGTGTATATATATGCTGGTTTTTCTTCTCTTTTTTCTTTAATCCTGTGCATTTTTTCAAAAAGTGAGTTTGCTATTATAAGCTTATAATAATATAAAGTTAATAAAGTTTACCCTAACCCCTTCCATCCTTCCCTATTATCTTTGTATGTTTCTTGCCTCTCTCCCTGGCTCATGGACACCGGTTATTATAAGAAGAAATTTAAAAGTATTTCATAAAAGAAAAAAAAAGTATTTCATAACCATTTCCTCACTCTTCACAGTGGCTGTCTCAAGAAAGAGATTTTGAAGATTGGTTACAATCAACTGGAATTGTTTGTTGTATTTTTTTGTCCCCCAGAAGTTGCAAGGGCAGTGTTCTTTAGATTATCTTCCTTTGATGCTATCACCTTTGACTATTTACCAAGAATCATCACAGTTTTGAAGAGTATTTCTCATTATGTTTACTTCAGGGTCACAATTTCCCTTGGTCTAATTGGTCTGAGAATTAGCTAAATTTCTCTTAACTTACCTTTGTGTTAAATTGGTCTTCTTTAATTCACTGTGAGACCCAGAAAATGAAAACATACAGAAATAGAACAGAACAATTTTTCTAGTTCAGTGGATGCAAGAAATGGCCTTCAACACATCATTCTATATAGTGCAGGGCAAGTAGGTTTACAATTGTTCTTATGGAAAATAATACAATAATAAACTCTGTGCTTTGCACACTCACAATTACAAGCCTACTTTTACCCCACCCTGTATATATCATGGACTTTGCACCAGGCGCTTTGCAAGCAACCTTTTATATAATCTTCTTCACAATGCTATAAAGTAGGCAATGCAATAAAAAATGTTGAATTTGGGTTTAGGGATACTAACTTATCAACATCAGTAACTAGTGATCAGTGAAGCAGAGATAGGTGCCTAAGCACTTTGACTTAAAAGTCTATACTCTTAACCAAGTCATAGGGTTAAAGGGCTATGTAATCAGGTCATTTTAAATTGATGTCTATAGATTAAACTCCATTTTCAATCCCTGTGGGATAACTCAACTATATTCCACATTCCTCTATAAAAATGGAATGCCTATGTCTGCATACAGGAATATTGCATATCATCACAAATTATATTTTTAAATTTTGTGGAAATTAGAGGGAGGAAAAAGAAGGAGATGATTTTATTTTTCTCTTTGTCATACAGGGCTCAATGGACAATTATTCAGTTATAGTCTTGGGTTATTCATCAAAAAGATTTATAAGTAGGTATTTTTAATCCGTATTTATTGAACTCTTGAATATAGTTATATAGGAGATAACACAGCAAGAGTTTTATGAAACACAGAAGTCAGGTCCTTCCTCCTAAAACTTAGTTTCACAAAGATTAACAGCTGAAATATATATTACATTTTTTGTCGTTATGTAGCTGTGGTCTTCAGGTATAACGGGGATGAGAATAATACAGCTCTGTTTTTCTTTGCAGCATAACTTCATTCCATATTTAATTTAAACTGCTGTGGAAAATTTTCTTTTTCGCCTCTTATTTTCATTACATCCTAAAGAGGAAATGAAGACATTTGTTACTTCCTAACGCAACATTAATTTTTAGCATAAAGAGGCTGCTTAGACTACTTCTGAAGTTCTGAGGTAGAAAGAAAATAACAAATATAAACTGAAAACAGAGCAAGAAAAATCTGTGGTTTTCCAGATTAAAAATATATATTGCTTTAAAATTCAACTAGCTAGTTTCATATTTTCTCACATTATATAGACCTCAGTTTGTACATATCATTTCTGCTATTTGTACTTATAAGTAGGAGGAACGAAGGCTCTCAATTTGTACATATATGTATTCAAGAGAATGTTCTAGATAAAAATTTCTTGAAAGTCTGTTACTCACTTGACTCCATTGTGAAACACACAGGGTGGGGCAAAACTAGGTTTATAGTTGTGAGTACATGAAAGTGTTTATTCTTGTATTATTATTTATTGATTATTGTATTTTTTCTGTATGAACAACTGTAAACCTACTTTTTCCCTACCCTGTACTTTCTAATTCTAGAGACATGCATACCTATATGGAATAAAAATATGTGGGGATAATATGTGTCATGGAGTTTCATATACATAATTTAACATGGATGAGTACATGTTCATATAAATGTAAGTGTACATGTAGAGACGAAAATAATTTGAGGAGTTGTTAATATCATGCCTCTAGATGGGAAAGGTTCTTAAATTATCAAATATAGATAGTTATTTAAAACTTCTGCTTGATTAGCTATAAATTGCTGCAAGGAGAAGGGCTGAAGATGGAATGGTAAGTGAGCTAAGGTTTCCTCAGACAGCAATTTTAAATTTTAATCTTGTCAAATAGCTGTAAATTATAACAGTGCTAATTATAATTGCTAATTATAGCAATGAACCATGAAAATTTATACAAAGATAAAAGATTATGCACTAATGCATGTTTTAAACACCCTTCTGTCTACCTAACAGAGATAACTTGAATTTTCATGGTCATACAAACCAATGGATGCACATGTTCTCTCTTTTTCTCTCTTTGCCTTTGTCTTTCTGTCTTTCTCTCTGTTCTCTGTCTCTCTCTGTCTTTCTCTGTCCCTCACTGCCTCTCATGCTTTCTCTTTCTCACAGGTTTTGTTTGTTTCACAAAATGGAGTGATATTGCATACATTAAGAAGCAGAGTGTTTATTTCCATTAAAAGTGTATCATATGCATTCCTCTGAGTCAGTAATATAAATAGAATTTATATTTTTGAATAGCTCCATTGTGTGGATATAAAAGATTTTTTTACTCATTCTTCCTAATAACACTCAACATTTTAATAGTTTTTTTTTTTTACCATTTACAATGTTTCAGTAAATATTCTTATGTGCAAATATTTACAAACTAATTATCTCTATATTTATTTATTTCTATATAATAAATTCCTTGAGGTGATATTGTTTTTTGTAATACATACTGCCAGTATTAATCTCAGTCCTGTGGAGCTCATGACTCCATTACCTGTACCTTGATCATGGGTAGCATATTGCTTTGTCAGGAGAATATCTCAAAAATTATATTACAATGTTTTAATAGGAGTGAATTGTTATACTATTCCCACTTCTGTGAATTCCTCCTCACTCCAAATGGAGATAGAATAATAAAGTAAAAAAGAAAAACTAAATTTTATAGCAGTTTTATGTAAGTTCCAAAAATTGGAAACAAGCTACATGACCATTAGTTGATGAATGGATGAACAAAGTATAGTACATCCCATCAATATAAAACTATTCAGCTATTCAAGGACATATACTTCTGATACACCTAAACACATTGATTAATCTCAAGTGCAACATGCTAAGTACAAAGATTCTGACAGAAAAAATTACATCATGTCTGTAATTACAATACATTCTGAAAATGGCAAAACTGTAGAGACAGAAAACAAATCAATCAGGGGTTAGTGTGCCAGGGACTGATTATGGGAAAATGAGACAATGTAATAATGACTAAAGGGACATAAGTGAAATTGGGAGAATGACGGAGTTCTACAGTATATTGATTGTGGTGCATTTTTCAAAGTACCAAATGAATGCTTGCATTCTGTGTGAATTGTAGCAGTAAATAGTTTACTTTTGGTTGGACGGTGTCACCTTGTAAAAATGTGTGTTTTGTATGATGTAAGCAGGTAGTTGATGGGTTGTGTTAACATTTGTTCAGTTTTCATTATTTGATGTACATGGATAATATTCTTTTGTCAGAAGTAGCAAAAGGGTTCTAGTTTTATTAAATAATAAATTTAAGTAATATTTTTCAAACTAGAAAGATCAAGCAAAGTTGTGTCATGGTTTTTAAAATAAAGGAATTAATTTAAAATTGTATTTAAATTTATCATACCTGATCATTTTAATGACATAAAAGTGTCATTAATCTTTCAAGAGAAACTAATATAAAATACAAACAATTGCTGTAAGATTCAAAAGACATATATGAAAAATGGCATTTGTTTTATAAATCTCTTAGGAAAATAGAAATATCACTTAATTTTTCTCTTTCTTTCTTTTCTTCTTCTTCTTCTTCTTTCTTTCTTTCTTTCTTTCTTTCTTTTTTTTTTGAGAGAGGAGAGGGAGAAAGAGAGTGAGAGAACTATCAATTCCACTGCCTCCCAGGGGTTGTGACTGACTGGGAATCAAACTAGCGATTTTCTGTTTGCAAGATGATACCCAACCAACTGAGTCACACCTGTCAGAGCAAAACTATCACTTTAGGAAGAAGACATAACATGGAATGAGGTTATTAAGAATAGACATTTATTAGAGTTCTGGTACTTTTGACAATTTTAGCTCTCTCCTTCATAAACTGATTTGTGATCCACCATCAGCCAGAGCCTCAATCCATACAAATATAAAGAAGATATTATCAAATTGTATCCTGTATTTTTTTTCTATCAAAGCACCCTTTAAAAAATACTTTCTGCCCTGGCTGGTGGCACCGTGGATAAGGTGCCGGCCTACGAACCCAAAGGTCGCTGGTTCGATTCCCAGCCAGGGCACATAACCAGGTTGCAAGCTAGGTCCTTAGCTGGAGGCAGGTGAAAGGCAACCATACATTGCTGTCTCTCTCCCTATCTGCCTCTCTCCCTTCCCCTCTTTCTAAAAAAATAATAAATAAAATCTTAAAAAAAAATACTTTCCTGTCTTCTCACATTGATATTATTAAAAGTAATACCTACGCATGCATTAATCTTCTTTTTCTTTGATCATGTTCTTGAGCAATGTTTCCATTGATTAACTTAGTTAAATAAAATATTGCTAGCATGTAGATTTATTCATTATTTATTTCCAATTATGATTCGAAAAGTATAGTTTATTTCAAATGACTACAGATCAAGTTAAATTATCATGAATCTGTTTTTCTATAAATAAATTGCACTCAAACGTAGAATGTGTGATAAAATAAATATAAATTGAGTTAATTGATACAATTTTTAATTTCTCAAAAAGTAAATTTATAAAGAATATTCTCATATTATGACCTTTTTTATTACTTTAAAATTTTTATTTTATTTATTTTATTTTATTGTTGTTTAATTAAAATTGTCCCAATTTTTCCTGTGTAGTTCTCCCTTATGACTTTTCTTTCAAATCCTCACCCAAAGATATGCTTATTGATTTTATTTTATTTATTTATTTTTTAAAGAGTTTATTTATTACTTTTAGAGAGACGGGTAGGGAGAGAGGCAGAGAGAGAGAGAGAGAGAGAGACATCAATGTATGGTGCCTTTCACCTGCCTCCAGCCACAGACCTGGCAGGAGCCCTGGCTTGCAACCTGGTTATGTTGCCCTGGCTGGGAATTGAACCAGCAACCTGTGGGTCCTCAGGCCAGCGCCTTATTTGCTGAGCCACCAGCCAGGGCTTGCTAATTGATTTCAGAGAGAGAAGAAGGAAAAGGAAGAGGAATAAAGAGAAACATCGATGTGGGAGAGAAACATCATACGTGCCCCAACCCAGAACCTAGGTATGTGCCCTGACTAAGGATCATTGAATCTGCAACATTTTGGTGTATGGGACAATGCTCCAACCAACTGAACTACCTGACCAGGGCTCATCTTATGATTTTTTAAGCCATGTTTAGTTCTCTTTGTTAAGTAACAACCTTTTTTTTTTTTTTTTAAACAATCTTTTAATTGAGAAAAAGAGCATGGTATATAGAATATTAGGGAATTACTCTTAATGAAATAGTAGAGAATGTGTTGATATAGATGTTCTGTTTTGTGTAATACTTTGAAGTTTCTCAATTTAGTGAAAATAGGATATACAACATCTGTCCAGAAGGTATCCAGCCATGTAATTTGAAAAAGGGACAATTATTGAAGAAGATACAAGATACAACAAACATTGTACATAGGACAATGATGCCTCGGTACCCTTCAAAGTAGGCACCTTGGGACCTGACACAGTTCTCCCAATTGCCATCAGCTGCTGAATTGTATTTCCCTGAATCTCATTGGTGGTCTGAAATCTCTTCTCTTCCAAAGGTGATTTTAGTTTTGGGAAAAGCCAGAAGTTACAGGGCACCAAATCTGAGCTGTAAGGAGGCTGAGTCATCTGGCTGATTTGATGTTTCACTAAAAATCTCTGCCTAAGACATGATGTGTGAGCAGATGCATTGTTCTGATGAAGCTGCCAGTCACCAGTTGCCCATAGCTGTGGCCTTCTGAACCATTTGAATAGTTTCCACAAAGGAATGGTTAAATTTAACACAAAATTTGATGTTGATTCATGGCTCTGCTCACTCAGTCATTTTGAATGTGATGGCCACACAGTCCACATGCCCACTCGACAGCATCTACCACCCTCGCTGACTGGTATAATGAAGTCATTGTTGTTCATGTATATGCATTCTAGTCCACTTTCTTTGGCTGCCAGGTTACATTTATGTCTTGTAAACTGTTTTCATTATATTAAGAATGGCTAAGCCCCGGCTGGTGGCACAGTGGATATAAGACACCAGCCTGTGAACCCAAAGGTCACTGGTTTGATTCCTAGCCAAGACACATAACCAGGTTGCAAGCTAGGTCTCCAGCCAGGTCTGTAGCTGGAGGCAGGTGAAAGGCAACCATACACTGATGTCTCTCTCCCTCTCTGCCTCTCTCTCTTCCCCTCTCCCTAAAAATAATAAATAAAAATCTTAAAAAAAAAAAAAAAAGAATGGCTAGACTTTTTCTGAGCAGACCTTGTAAGAGACTTAGCATGCTAATCACAGAGAAAAAGGGTTAGTCTCTTATTCATTGGTGAGTATAATTTAGACCTGAGTAACTTATGGCTCATATGTAAGTGGAATCTGTGGAATGTCTAAAATCTCTCAGTTGTGGGAAGTCCCCATACAACCATAAAAGCCTGAAGGCCTATACCTCATTACATGAGGTGAGAAGAAGATCCCAATCCATCAGGTTAAGCTCTTCTACTGAAACCCTGCTCAGTTTAAGTGGAAGGTCATTGTCTTAAACCCTTGTAAGAGGTAGAAAATTCTAATGTGGGCTGGCAAATTTAAGTGTTAGAAAACATGAAGTTCTGAGTGACATGTTGCTATACTGGATAGAGGTATGAAAATCTTAATTAAAGGTCACGGTGGCATTTACTTTTCTTTCCCAAAACATTACATACACAATGTGGTACTGGGGAAAGATGGGAAGGCTGATGTATCCTACACACGTACATCCAGTGTATGTAGGATGAATATCTTTTAGGGTGAAGTTTTCCTGGGAAGCAAAGCTAGACAAACACATGTTCATTAGAGAAATGAGTAAAAAAGGAGAGATTATGCTACTCCTTTAGCTGGACAAACGTGTCCCCAAACCACCAGGGTTCTGTTGAAGGAAAAGGTTTTCTGGAGTTGAAACTGTGGAATTTCAGGAGAAAAGAAGATTCTTTATTCTAAAAGCCGTGATGGTGCAGGATTGATATGTTAATCACAATATAGGAGTCACTTCTCTGTCTCTGCCCAAGTCTGAGAAAAGAACTAGAATGCTATCCAAAGCTGTTTTACTAATTCTTAATTTTCAAGGTAAAAAACCATCTTCCCGAATGTGGGTGAAGCACACCTCAGGAAAACTTTCCGATAGAAGCTACTATGGGACTTCCTAGGGAGAATCAGAAATTTGAATGTAAAGAAAGACTATTAAGCCCTGACTGGTAGCCCAGTGGAAAAGTGCTGGCCTGCAAACCCAAAGGTCACTGGTTTGATTCCCAATCAGGGCACATAACCAGGTTGCAAACCAAGTCTTTACCCAGGTCCCTAGCTGGAGGCAGGTGAAAGGCAACTATATACTGATGTTTCTCTCCCTCTCTGTCTCCCTCCCTTACCCTCTCTCTAAAAATAATAATAAGTAAAATCTTAAAAAAAAAAGGAAGACTATTGTCATGGAGCATATGGAGTTCATCATGCTGCCTAGTCCACTCTTGGAGAAAAGCACAAACTTGGGAGAATAGGTTTCTTTAGTGTTTCTCAATGCAGATCTGTTAGTCTCACCATCTTCAGAATTGCCTAAGAGAAGTGAAGAGAGAAGAAATTTCCCACCCTAAATTATGTGTTGGGAACATACATTTGAGGTGGAATTTGAATAAACTTTTATATCCATTGTCAAAAGCACAAAGGAAGTTTGATAGAGATTGCCTTTATGCTCAGGACTAGTGGAAAGAGAAAGCTTTGGAGCTGCCCTTGACATTTACCCCTTTGACCCCTTTGGGTCACAGAACATGAGTGCAGATATAAGTAACTTGTCCAGTTTTTACTGACAGAGTCTCTCTTTCTAATCTTTACCCAGGCTCTTCTGAGATCTTTTTCAACTAGGCCTGAAATTTTGGGCTTCTATGTTTAGATATGCACTGTTCAGTTTTGGGGGTGTTTTTGTTTTTGTTTTGTTTTGTTTGGTTTGTTTGTTTTAGATTTTATTCATTATTTTTAGAGAGAAGGGAGGAAGAAAGGGAGAGAAACATCAATGTATGGTTGCCTTTCACCTGCCTCCAGCTATAGAACCAGCTGGAGACCTGGCTTGCAACCTGGGCATGTGCCCTGACTAGGAATCAAACCAGCAACACTTGGGTTCACAGGCCTGTGCTCAATCCACTGAGCCATCAGCCAGGGTGACCGTTCAGTTTTAACAAGGATCCTGTTAGCCAGGATATTTTATCCTTGACATCTAATCAGGTTCCTCATCTTCCAACATCCTGAAATGGTGTTTGATCCCTCTGCCTACCTTCATTTCATTAGCTGGAATAACCCCTTACTCCTGATATTTCTGAGTAATTTTCTATCCACCAACCCCAGCCTCTTCCTTGGATGGAAATATCTGTTTTTCCTTGGTGTATTCAGAGATGAGCCCAATTCTAACTGAGATTTTTATTTGTTTGTTTTTTCCCCTGTTGCAATAGTTTTTCTAAGCAAAATCTGTTTTTACTGTTTTACTGCCCAACTCTGTTTATCTCTGACAATACTACATTTGGCAGGAATGCTGCCAATTATGAGAATGCTGCTGTACACTAGATGTCATTGCTAGAGATCACACCTTGTAGATAACTCTGAGCTGGACCTGACCAGGCACTCTAAATAGCTGCTTCTCCAACAGGGCTCAGTCAATGCTAATTCAGTGCCATGGTTTACTTATAGAATTTTATGGCAGGAAATCATTACTTATTTGAGATTCAAATAATCATAAATAAAGCCATTGGAAGCTAGGCTCTTCAGCTTTAGCTAGATTTCCAATAAATTCAGCTCAGACTGAAGTAATATTCAACGTGCATTTTGACAGGACATCTAGGCCTTCACTAATAATATTTTATTATTTATTTATTTTTATTTTTAAAAAGATGTTCTTTATTATTTTTAGAGAGGAAGGTAGAGAGGCGGAAAGGGAGAGAGACATCAATGTGTGGTTGCCTTTCACCTGCCTCCAGCTACAGACCTGGCAGGAGACCTTGCTTGCAACCTGGTTATGTGCCCTGGCTAAGATGGCTAAGACTCAAACCAGTGACCTTTGGATTTGTAGGCTGGCACCTTATCCACTGTACCATCAGCCAGGGCCACTAATAATATTTTAAACCAAAGGATCCCTAGTGGCTAAAACCTTGAGACTTAAAGAAACTCTGCTATCAACTCTTTGGCTTTGGCCAAAGGTAATGTTATTAATCTTGCTTACTGTTATCTTTTTAGCTGTCCCAATAAATAAATAGTGCATGTGTGCACACACATGCATATGTTTGAGGGAAAAAAAAATAGGGGAGAGAAGGGGAGAGAGGGAGAGAGACTGGGGCAGGCAGTATATACATCAGCTTATCTGTGTGTTGATGTGTCTGGACATCTGAAATCGACGTGAAAGTGAGACAAAAATGCATAGTTGAGGTTAACAGTAAAATATATGAAAAACTAAAATTTCAAAACTATAATAGCCACTCCCTAACTGTGGAGGTCATGTCTCTGACAGTTTCCAATGGAATTTATAGTGAAAAAGATAAAATAAAAACTGAAGTCAGAAATTAACCAATTAGCCCTGGCTGGTGGCACAGTGGATAAGGCACCAGCCTGTGAACCCAAAGGTCGCAGGTTCAATTCCCCAGCCAGGGCACATAACCAGGTTGCAAGCCAGGTCGCCAGCCAGGTCTGTAGCTGGAGGCAGGTGAAAGGCAACCACACATTGCTGTCTCTCCCTCCCTCTCTGCCTCTCTCTGAAGGAAATAATAAATAATATCTTTTAAAAAAAAAGAGAGAGAAGAATTTAATCAATTAAGAAACTATTATCACTTAGGATGTGATCAATGATGGCTAATGACAGCAAGCAACAATTTGTTCCGTACTATTATCTTTTGTTTACCACCTAAACCACTACCAAAGCTTCCTCTCTTCACTGCAGCTTTAACATGATATACACACAGCTGTTGGATTAAGTTGAGGATTATGTATAAAATAACGTAATTTTATAAAGTCATAATCCATGGTGTCCAAACTGAGATTAATAGTACAGTCGGAACACAACCAAGAAGATAATTTCAAAATAATTTGAGCTCCTCAGCCCTGACCAGTGTTGCTCAGTAGTTTTGGGTGCCACCTCACAAAAGGAAAGGTTGCTGATTAGATTACTGGTGAGGGCACAAGGCACCAGCCTAGGTTTTGGGTTCAGTTCTCTGTCAGGTTACATACAAGAAAGAATAGATTAATGTTTCTCACATCAAGGTTTCTCTCTCTCTCTCCCTGATTCTCCATCCCTCCTCCTCATTCTAAAAATACATAAAGTACATTTAAAAACAATAATTTAAGCTCCTCACATGTATTTCATAAAGTCCATGAAGGAGGCATATTTTTATTGTAATGCTTAAAATTCTTCTCTGGCTCAACAGCTTCTCACTTCTGTACTACCCCATTTCAAAATTCCTCTGAAAAACTTGCATGAAAGTTTTAATCCTCAAACCAATCTAGTACTTAAATTTTTCTCTTCCAGCCCACATTCCTTCCTCCAATAGTTCATTATAAAAGCCGCAAAGATAAGTGGAACAAGACAGGACCATTTTTGGAAATCTAAAG
Source organism: Noctilio leporinus (assembly GCA_004026585.1). Taxonomy (NCBI): domain Eukaryota; kingdom Metazoa; phylum Chordata; class Mammalia; order Chiroptera; family Noctilionidae; genus Noctilio; species Noctilio leporinus. Next base: position 693,869 of record PVIW01000040.1, on the reverse strand, counting down.
GGTGAAGTCAAAATTTATTTTAGCAGATAAGGGGAAAGAGAAAGTTCAGTATCACTTATTGTTTAGTACATTTGCCATATCACATTGAGAAGACTTTTGTTTCTTTATCCAAATGCTAATTCCTTTCTGATTTGATAGCTTAGAGATGCTGACATCTACATACCAATTTCTTTCTTCCTGTTTCCATGTTCCCACAGCCCTAGCTCCTCGCTATCAGCTCTTATTTGGTACATGACACAGCTCACTCATGCTTTTCTGAAGGCTAAGTTTCCTTCTCTTTAACGTTCTTTATCTTTTCCAAGATTTAACTGCAAAAGAAAGTATACTTTCTCTCCCACTTGATTTTCTTCCTTTTTCTATTCCTCACCAGCTTTAATTATCAATAAGAACGATTTGAAAGTCAAGCACTATAAAATCCCAAATGGGGTAGCTGGCACAAATGCATACATAAGTGATTTAACAATTCCTCATATTTTACCCAGAGAATAACCTTCTGCTGGGACATGACTATGGTATTTCCAGGTTTGCCTTAGTTTACACAAGTCAGCTCTTCACCAAGAATATCTTTTGTTCAGGCATAATTGCATTACTTGAACTCGGTTTGTACAATTCTCTATGTTTCTTCTGCTCAATGACTGCAAATGCCCCTTTCAGCCTACAGCGACAGCTGCTTCGACATCCTGTTCACAGTGGTGTTGGGTTGCATGAAGGATCACTGAAATACCAGAGGACTGGCTGTGGTCCAGGATCTTGGCAGTGGTGATAGTATCTGGTTGTTTTAGATAAAGTATGGTTTCAATTGATCATGATAAAATACACTAAGAATAAGATGCAATAATTATGATAGATGAAATCTCACAAATATGTAACAGGCCACAATCTGCCACTGTTCTTTAAACCTTGAGTTTAGTTAGGAATCTGAAGCCAATAGCTAGACTACTCCACCTTCCAGCTCAACCGATTTTGATCAACTGTTTCAGTTAGTGCATAATTTCACAATGTGTTCTGCCTAGGCATGTATGTAGTAATAATAGCCTTAATTCCAATCTGGCTGGTACAAATGTTTGATGGATGAAATGTATCTGTGTGGCCAATGCATGCTACATTAACCCTTCAAGGTTGTTGTTTAATGCTTAATTAAATAGGCTGAACCAGTTTTTGCATGATTGTTGCCATGCTTTATGTCATATGTCCCTGAAAACTAGGCCAAAACATTGGGTTGTACACAGAACAATGCCTGATCCAAGCCACAACTGGCCTAGAAACTTCTAAGAACTCCGCCAGTTAGAAAAGCTGTAGTTGGGCTTAGCTAAGATCATATGACTCCTATATATTTCTTATTATTGTTACTTTGTTACCATTGTCCCACCATTTCCCCTTTGCCCTCCTCTGCCTAACACACCCTGTCAATCCCCACATTGTTGTCCATGTCCATGGATCATTTATACATGTTTCCTGACTAGTCCCTTCTTCTTTCTACCATTGTCCCCCTCTCCCCTGCCCACTGGTAGCTTTCAGCCTATTCCATGTGTCCATGCCTCTGGTTCTATTTTGCTCATTAGTTTCTTTTGTTCATTAGATTCCTCTTATAAGTGAGGTCATATGGTATTTGTCTTTCACCACCTGGTTTGTTTCACTTAGCATTATACTCTCCAGTTCCAACCACATTGTTGCAAAAGGTAGGAGTTCCTTCTTTCTTTCTGCTGCATAGTATTCCATTGTATAAATGTACTGCATTTTTTTTTGATCCATTTATCCCCTGATGGGCACTTATACTGTTTCCAGCACTTGCCTATTGTAAATAACTCTGCTATAAACACTGGGGTGCATAGGTTCTTTTGAATTGGAGACTCAGTATTCTTATGGTATAATCCTAGCAGTGGAATCACTGGTTCAAAAAGCAGTTCCATTTTTAATTTTTTGAGGAAATTCCATACTGTTTTCTATAGTGGCTGCACCAGTCTGCATTCCCACCAACAGTGCACTGGGGTTCCCTTTTCTCCACATCCTCACCAGCACTTGTTGATTTGTTAATGGCTATTCAGACAGGTGTGAGATAATATCTCATTGTGGTTTTAATTTGCATCTCTCTGATGGTTAGTGATGTTGAGCATTTTTTCATGTGTCTATGGACCTTCTATATGCTATTTTTTAATTTAAGAATAGTTAGTATATATTATATACTAATCAGTTAAATTAGTTTCAGGTGTACAATATAGTTATTTGACATTTTTATACCTTACAGTCTGATCACCTCACTAATTCTATTAATCATTTGTTACTGTGCAAACTTATCAGAATATTATTAACTATAATTTCCTTCATATTTTCCATCCATCCTTTCATCACTTTTGGCAGTTATCTGCTTTATTCATTTATTTATTTATCAGTCTACACCGTGTTTCCATATCTTGGCTATTGTAAATAGTACTGCAATCAACATAGGGGTGCATATATCTATTTGAATAACTATTTTTATTTTCTTTGGACAAATACCCACAGTGAAATTTCTGGGTCACATGGTAGACCTATTTTCGATGTTTGAAGACTTTTCATATTTTTTTCTGTAATGGCTGTACCAATTTGCAGTCTACCAAGGATTCCTTTTTCTCCACACCCTCACTAACACATCATTTGTTGATATTTTGATTACAGCTATTATAATCAATGTGAGGTGGTTTGTCACTGCAGTTTTGACATACATTCCGTGGTGATTAGTGATATTGAGCATCTTTACATGTCTTTTCATGTCCTCCGCCTATTTTTTTTACCAGATTGTATATATACTTTTTGTTATTGAGTTGTATAAGTTTCTTATATATCGTGGATATCAACACCTTATCAGATATTTCATTTGTTAATACATTATTTCATTCAGTAGGTTTTATTTTTGTTTTGTTGATGATTCCCTTCACTGTGCAAAAGCTTTTTAGTTTGATGAAGTCCCATTTGTTTATTTTTGCTTTTGTTGCCCTTACTTAAGGGGACATATTCAATAGATATTACTATCTATGTTTTCTTCAAGGAATTTTATGGTTTCAGGATTTACATTTAAGCCTTCCATCCATTTTGACTTTGTTTATTTTTTAAAAGATGTATGTATTTACTTTTAGAGGTGGTGAAGAAGGGAGACAGAATGGGAGAGAAACATAGATGTGAGAGAGGAACATCAAATAAATGGTTGCCTTTCGCACATGCCCCAGCTGGGGACTGAACCCAAAACCCTGACTAGAAATTGAACGTGAGAACTTTCACCTTTTGGAAGGATGCCCAACCAGCTGAGTCACCCCAGTCATGGACTGAATTTATTTTTGTCAATGGTTAAGATGTTGATCCAGCCCTGGCTGGTGGCGCAGTGGATAAGGCACTAGCCTGTGAACCAAAATGTTGCTGGTTCAATTCCCAGCCAGGGCACATAACCAGGTTGCAAGCCAGGTCTTCAGCCAGATCCGTAGCTGGAGGCAGGTGAAAGGCAATCATACACTGATGTCTCTCTCTCCCTCTCTGTCTCTCTCCCTTTCCCTCTCTCTGAAAATAATAAAATCTTTAAAAAAAAAAAAAAAAGACATTGATCCAGTTTTATTTGTTGCATGTATCTGTCCAGTTTCCCCACCACTGCTTATTGGAGAGACTGTTATTTCTCCATTGTATCTTCTTACTTACTTTGTCATTCATCCATTGACCATGTAAGTGAGGGATTATTTCTGGCTTTATTCTGTTCCATCGACCTGTTTTTGTGCCAATACCATGCTGTTTTGATATGACTCCCTTTTTTGAGAATGTGAAGGTAACAGAGAAGCTGCAATACTAAAAGCAAACATTGATGCAATAGAAGTATTGAAAACAAAGCATTAGAGAGTTAGGATCACGCAGTCAAAGTTCAAATTAGACTGTGTCAATTACTAAGGCTTTAAGTAGAAAAGAATATGGAGGAAGCTACAAATTGAGATTCCTTGACTAGAGTTCTGCCTGATCACTGTTTATACCCACCAAAAGATGGTGAATTTTATGTCACAAAGCACATTGGTCATGGCAACATCTATGATGTTAACTTAAGAAAAAGTTTTTTCCCCAAATGATACATCTTTTTAGAATGAAATATTTACATTTTATTTGTAAATTTTTGTGTTACATACACATAATCTAAATGTTACTTTTTTAACTGTGTTATGTGTACAATTACCTAGCTGTAAATGCATTCAAATTGTTGTATAAACTAAAGAAAGGAGCAGGACAGAGTGGGATAAGGCTGGTTTAAATAACCTCCTGCCCATAATTTTTATTGTTTTACAAGTGAAACTTTTGCTATTAGGTAAAATTTTAAACCGCTGCCTTAAAAAAATACTAGTGATAAATAAGCTACTTATATTCTTTGACTTGTGGCCTGTTCTTGTGAAACCAAAAATTAAATTTATTTCTGAGTCTAAGACTATGCTGGAAAATATTGTTCTAGAGCAAAACTATTTAATTTATATGTATCTTAACTATATACAAATACATACATGCACAGTCATTTAGGAAAAAATTTAAACTCCAAATAAGTGTTTAAGTTTTAAAAATCAAGTATTTTTTTAAATTGTTTGATTGGAGGTCATCTTTTCAAACAACAACAGTTTGAGAATTTGAGACTTCTTAACACCATTTTAATTTTAAAAACTAAATCTTTATGGATCATAATGTTAGGAGCTTCTTTTGCAAGAATAAACCCTGAATCTATAAAATAAAGATAACTTCATGTATTGAAACAGAATTGCTAACATTTATACACATTCAAGTTTTAGTTTCTATTCAATACCTCTGAGCCTTGTAGAGTGACACTGAGGCATGAACAATTTGTAGGTCCCCTTTAAAAATATTAATACAATTACCCTGGCTGGTGGCTACAGTGGATAGGCACCAGCTTGTGAGCCCAAAGGTTGCTGGTTTGGTTCCCCAGCCAGGGCACGTAACCAGGTTGCAAGCCCGGTCTCCAGCCAGGTCTCCAGCCAGGTCTCCGGTTGGAGGCAGGTGAAAGGCAACCATACATTGGTGTTTGTCTCCCTGTCTTCCTCCCTTCCTTCCCTTCTCTTTCTAAGAATAATGAATAAAAATCTTTAACAAATATTAATACAATTATAAAAATCAATAGTTATTCATAATTAAAAAGAACCACAAGTTTACATTTTTTAAAGTGACAAAACCATAAACATTATAAAATCCAAAATGTTGAGCTAATGTTTTTCATTGATTAGTCTGACCCAGCTCTGAATTACTTTCTTTTTACTCTATTTTGGGAATATAGGCTTTTGATGACTTTTCACATGTTGATAACTTTGTAACATTGTATCATAGAAAAGAGAAATAAATCATTCTCTTCTCAAATGGTTGATTAAAATTTGTTTTTTATATTAGTACTATAGGCAGATAACTTGCAGTTTCACAGTACTTTATTGTTAATGTCATGTAAACATCTAGAATTTTTTTAAATTTGAGAAAAACCTCTATTAAGCTTATGATTTCATAAATGAGCTGTACGATCTCAAGAAAGGTCACATTTTCTTCTGCAGTTTCTATTCCTAAATACTCTTTATGTTGACAATACTCATTAACCAGTTTGTCACATAAATTGTAGTTTTTCAGTATTCCTCATATAAATTTTTAAAGTTTCTATTTAAAATTTTACTGATTCTCACCCTGGCTGGTGTGGCTCAGTGGATTGAATGCTGACCTGCAAACCAAGGGGTCATGGGTTTGATTCGCAGTCAGGCACATGCCTGGGTTGCGAGCCAGATCCCCAGCTGGGGACTTGCAAGAGGCAACCACACACTGATGTTTCTCTCCCTCACTTACTGCCTCTCTTCCTCTCTAAGAATAAAGTAAATTAAATTTAAAATTTTAGAAGAAATCATTGAAAAAATTGACTGATTCTCATAATTTTCTTTTTCAATGTTGTTGTATATTCATTCTCCATGTTTTCTTTGCTATCCTGATTCTTTTCCTTATCTTTGTGATTTAAACAATCAGATTTTTTTACTGTGTGATAATAGGTCATTGGTATTTTAAAATTTCTTCCATTATTCTTTTTTCTGGTTATTATTATTATTATTATTGCCTCAACTAGAAGACTTCCTCACAATTATATTTAAATTTTGGTGGGATAATTAATTCTGGAAAAAAAGAAACAATCTGAAAGTAATGGATATGTTTATTTTTAAATAGCCACTACATTATAACATATTGAGCTATATATTGTGTAATTAAATATTTCAATACTACACACATTGACTTATTGATGGATTTGGACTTTTGTCACTGGAACTACTGTCACTTCGGGTCATTTCACTGGGTCAGTAGGTATCTGCATCATGCCTGGGTTGTAAAAGCCAGTCTTCTTCAGTTCATGATACAGCAGGTATGCTAAGATACAATCTAGTGTTAGAAAGCATAAAATGTGTGAAACTAATTGCTTATAGTAGTACTAAAATTTGACACCTTAAGAACGTAAAACATCTATTACATACAATTTTGCTCAATTTTCATATTGAAAAAATAGACATTATTTGTAATTCTATATGTTGTATTCCCAAGTATGTTCCTGGTAAGAAAGGCTTCTTTTATTTAACAAGGCATTGATAAGAACTGAATCTTTCACTCACAATTTTATACACCAAATGATTGAAAGGAGCTTTCACCTATTAATTTATTGTTTTACACATTGCTGTAGGACACATTCATACAATGACATAGGTATGACTGTGCACCTTTGTATCATGGGACTATGTAGTTAGTATAGTAGGCACAAGATGACTTCTGGAAGCCATTCCTACACCTGGTGTTAGAAACAAATTTATTTACAAGTGACTATAAATACATACATATTTCTAAATTCACACTAAATGTGCATATGTTGAAATCAAATTCTTGTTGATTCCCCAAATTGCTCACAACTCCAAAGCTCCTGACACAAGAAGAAATGTGACAAAGGAAACACTCAAGTTTAAAGAGATAGTGTTTTTCAAGTATAATTAGAAACATTTTTTATGCCAATTTTTAAAATATGACCAAATATAGTAGATTGAATGGTGGTCCACAACCACATATTCATTTAAACCTGTGAAAATGACCTTATTTGAGGAAAAGTCTTTGCAGATGTAATTAAGGATCTTGAGATGAGATCATTTTGGATGGCCTAGGGGGTCCTAAGTCAGATGACAAGTGCCCTTAAAAGAGAAGGGAAGACATAAACTGTACACAGAGGAGAAGACAGAGGCAGAGTCTGGAGTAATGTAGTCACACACAGTGCTTACAGCCATCACAAGATGTGAGAGGCAAGGAAATGCTTGCCTGAGGCTCCAGAGAAGTCCAGCCTGCCAACACCTTGATTTCAGACTTCGGGCCTCCAGAAGTATGAGACAATCAAGTTCTTTTATTTTAAGATACTGAGTTTTTGTTATGGAACACCAAATCCTCACCAGAGCTCTAGGGACTTACAAGAAGTCCAGGTAAGACAATAGCTTTCTTGTGCCTTGAATGAAATTAAGATAGCCAGAGTTCTGTGTGTAACTTTACATGTTGAAATAATTTCATTTATTTTCAGACTCCCCAATTGTTAATATTTTATTTTAATACATACATATGTATATATCAATTTAAGAATAAGTACAAACACAAAGCCTGACTCTTTCCCAAATAATTCAACACTTTGATAATGATTTCTTTAGCCATACAGAAGCTTTGTAGTTTGATATAGTCCATTTGTTTGTCCTTTTTTTCCCTTGCCCTATGAGATATATCAGCAAAAATACTGTTAAGTGAAATATCTGAAATTTTTCTGCCTATGTTTTCATCTCGGACTTTTATGATGCCATGACTTATATTTAAGTCATTTATCCATTTTGAGTTTATTTTGGTTGTCTAATTTCATTTTTTCACATGGTCCAACTACTTCTCCCAACACCATTTATTGAATAAGCTATCTTTACTCCATTTGTCTGCTCCTTCCCCCTTTGTCAGGTATTAATTGATCATAGAGATTTGGGTTTATTTCTGGGTTCTGGTCTGTTTCAATGATCTATGTGTCTGTTCTTATGCCAGTACCAGGCTGTTTTTAATAGAGTGGCCTTGTAATATAGTTTGATATCAGGTATTGTGATCCCTCCTATTTTGTTCTTTTGTCTCAAGATTGCTGATGCTTTTTGGGGCTGTTTTTTATTCCAATAAATTTTTGAAATATTTGTTCTAGATCCATGAAATGTGCCACTGTTATTTTAATAGGAATTGCATTGAATCTATAAATTGCTTTGGGTAGTATGGACATTTTATTTATGTTAATTCTTCCAATCCATGTTCTATAGTTTTCCAAGTACAGGTCTTTTACCTCCTTGGCTAAATTTATTTCTAGGTACTTATTTTTAGTGTTGCTATAGTAAATGGAATTTTTTTCTAGTTTCTCTTTGTGATTATTTCATTGTTGGTGTACAAAAATGCCATTGATTTTTAAATACTGACTTTGTATCCCACTATTTTGCTAAATTCACTAATTAGGTCATATAGTTTTTGGTGGAGTCTGTAGGCATTTCTATGTACACTGATCATGTCATCTGTGAATAATGATAGTTTTACTTCTTCCTTTCCAATTTGAATGCCTATTATTTTTATTGTCTGACTGCTATAGCTAGAACTTCCAGTATTATGCTGAATAAGAGTGGTGAAAGCAGACACATTTGTCTTATTCCTGATCTTAAGGGCAAACCTTTTAGTTTTTTCCTGTTGAGTATAATGTTGGCTGTAGGTTCTTGTATATGACTTTTATTATGTTGAGGTATACTCCCTCTACTCCAACTTTGCTGAGAGTTTTATTTTTGGGGGACTGGATTTTATCAAATGCCTTTTCAGCATCTATTGACATGATCATGTGATTACTGTCCTTCATTTGTGTATGTGGTGTATTATGTTTATTGATTTATTAATATTGTACCTTCCTTGCAACTCTGAGATGAATCCCACTTGATCATGGTATATGATCTTTTTAATGTATTGCTGAATCCAGATTGCCAATATTTTGTTGAGGATATTAGCATCTATGTTCATCAGGGATATTGCCCTACGGTTTTCTTTCTTTGTTTTGTCTTTACCTGGTTTTGGAATTAGAATAATACTGGCTTGATAAAAAGAGTTTGGGGGTCTTCTCTCTTCTTGAATTGTTTTTCACTTGTTATTTTATTTTTATTTATTTATTTTTAGATCAAAACATTTATTTCTTAAAGATTTTATTCATTATTTTTAGAGAGAGGGTAAGGGAAGGAGGAAGAAAGGGAGAGAAACATCAATATATGGTTGCATTTTACCTACCTCCACTGGGGACCTGGCTGGAGACCTGGCTCACAATCTGAGTATGTGCCCTGATTGGAAATTGAACCAGCAACACTTGGGTTTGCAGGCTGGTGCTCAATCCACTGAGCCACACCAGTCAGGGCCTCTCTTCTTGAATTTTTGGGAATAGTTTGAGAAAGATAGGAGTTAGTTCTTCCTTAGATGTTTGGTAAAATTTACCTGGTAAGCCATCTAGTCGAGGGCTATTGTGTGCTGGGAGTTTTTTGATTACTGCTTCAATTTCACTAGTTTTTATTGGTCTGTCAGGCTTTCTGTTCCTTCTTGATTCAGGTTTGGAAAATTGTATGTTTTTAGAAATTTTCCATTTCAACCAGGTTGCCCAATTTAATGGTGCAACCATATAGTGGTTTATAATGATTTTTTACAATCTTTTGTATTTCTGTGGTTTGGTTGTAAATTCTCCTCTTTCATTTCTGATTTTATTTATTTGGGTCCTTTCTCTTTTTTTCTCAATGGGTCTGGTTAAATATTTGTCAATTTTGTTTATCTTTTCAAAGAATCAGCTCATGAAATTATTGATCCTTTGAATTCTTTTAGTCCCAATGCCCTGATCTTGATTATTTCCTTCTACTGGCTTTGGGCTTTATTTGTTATTGTTTCTCTAGTTCTTGTAGAAGTAAGGTTAGGTTGTTTATTTGAGAACTTTCTGTTTTCTTTAAGTAGGTTTGTATTGCTATGAACTTCACTCTCAGGATTGCTTTCACCGTGTTCCACAGATTTTGGGTTGTTGTGTGTTCATTTTCATTTGTTTCCAGAAACCTTTTGATTTCTTCTTTGATCTCATTGTTGGACCACTCATTATTTAATAAAATTATTATTCAGTCTCCGTGTATTTGAATGTTTTTGAGTTTTTTCTTGAGCTTGGTTTCTAGTTTCAATTTGTTGTGATCTAAACACATGCTTGATATGATTTGAATTTTCTTGAATTTGTTGAGGGTTGTTTTATGGGTGGTACAGCTTTGAAAACGATCCATGTGCATTTGAAAAGGATGTATATATTTTGCTGCTTTGGGGTGAAAGGTTCTGTATATATCAATTAAATCCATTTGATTTAGAATGTTATTCAATGCTACAATAGCCTTATGGATTTTTTTACTTGGAAGATTTATCCATTGTTGACAATAGGTGTTAAAATCTTCTACTATCAGTGTGTTGCAGTCAATATCTTTCTTGAAATCCTTCAAAATTTTCCTTATGTTTTAGGTACTCCTATGTTGGGTGCGTATAAACTCACAAAGGTTACCTTTTCTTGATGGATTACTCCCTTAGGTATTATGAAGTGTTCCTCTTTGTCTCTTTTTATGGCCTACTTTGAAGATTCTTTTGTCTGACATATGTATTGCTACCCCAGCTTTCTTTTCATGTCCATTTGCTTAGAATATTTTTTCCATCCCTTCACTTTCAGTCTGTGTCCATCTTTTGTTTTGAGGTGTGTCTCTTGTAGACAGCATATATATGGGCCATGTTTTCTTATCCATTCAGTTCCCCTGTGTCTTTTGATTGGAGAATGTAATCCATTTAAATTTAAGATTATTGTTGATAGGTACTTATTCATTACAACTTTTTCCCTTTGTACCTGTGTCCCCACACTTCTTTTTCTTCATCTTCTTAAAGCAATCCCTTTTTGCATCTCTTGTACTGCAATTGGGTGATGTATTCTTTTAGCCTTTTTGGGGGGGTGGGCAAGTGGGGGCCTAGGAAACTCCTTTTTGGCCCTCCATTTTATTTTATTTTATTTTATTTTATTTATTTATTTATTTTTTATTTTTTAAGATTTTATTTCATTATTTTTAGAAAGAGGGGAAGGGAGAGAGGGAGAGAAACATCAATGTATGTTTGCATTTCACCTGCCTCCAGCCACAGACCTGACTGGAGACCTGGTTTGCAACCTGGTTATGTGCCCTGGCTGGGGCATCAAACCTGCGACCTTTGGGTTTGCAGGCCGGCGCCTTAACCACTGTGCTACCAGCCAGGGCTTGGCCCTCCATTTTAAATGACAGCATTGCTGGGTAGCATCATCTTGGTTTCAGGCCTTTGTTTTTCATTGGTTGGAATGTTTTTGCCATTCCCTTCTATGTGTTTCTGTTGAGAAATCAGCTGATAGCCTTATCAGAGTTCCCTTGTATGTTATTAGCTATTTCTCCCTTGCTGCCTTTAAGATATTGCCATTGTCTTTAAATTTTGCCATTCTAATTATGATGTGTCTGGGAGTGAGCCTCTTTGGGTTCACCTTGATTGGGACTCTCTGCACTTCCTGGACTTGTGTGACTTTTTCCTTCATCAGGTTAGGGAAGTTTTCAGTCATTGCTTTTTCAAACAGATTTTCTATCCCTTACTCCTCCTCTTCTCCTTCTGGTATCCCTATGATATGAATATTAATACATTTCATGTTGTCCTAGAGCTCCCTTAAAACTTCTTCATTCTTTTTTAGTCTTTTTTCATTTTGTTGCTTTATCTGGAATTGTTTATTTTCCCATGTTGTCCTCCAGTTCATTAGTTAATCCTTTGCTTTATATAGCCTGCTTTTAATATTCTGTAATGTATTCTCCATTTCAAATTTGTATTCTTCACTTCCTCCTGGCTCTTACTGATAGTTTCTATGTCCTTTTTCATGCTGGTGTAGTTTACAATAAGTTCCTTATAGCTTCCATGGAGCTCCTTGTAGTTCTCACTGAGTTCCTTGAGCATCCTTATAACTGTTATTTTGAACTAAATGTCTGATAGTTTGCTTACTTCAATTTTATTTAGGACTTTTCCTGGGGATTCCTCCTTTCCTGTCAACTGGGGATCATTTCTTTATCTCTCTATCTTAGATGACTCTTGTTTTTTGTTTTTGTATATTAGATTGATATGCTTTGACTCCATGTTTTCATGATATGACCTCCAATGGTAGGACACCTGCAGGACTCAAGGGTATAATCTCCTTGATATACTGAGCTTAATGCTCTTGGGGTGCCCTTTGTGCTATTTATGTGGGTTCTCTGATTATAATTGGATTTGGAAGTTGTTGGGTCATTGTTTGGTGGATCCTTCCCTCTGGCTGACCAAGTCATGACATCCACCACATCTTGTATCCTGTTGTACAGGTGCTGCCAGAACAAAACAAAACAAAACAACCCAGGAAACAAACCCACACCCACAAGAATAACTCCCACTCACAAGCACATATCAACAGCAAATGAACAAATATTAATAAAGACGTAAAGAGGTTAAGACTATTATAAGAAAGAAAAATTAATATGAGATGACTAACTGAAAGGAAAATGACTCTAAGAGGGTAGAAGGAGAAGAAATAATAAAAGTAGGGAATAAAAATGGTGAAGAAAGGAAGAAAAGAAAACTTACATAATGAATAAAAAAGGGAAATAAGACAGTATGGAGAGAAGGGAAACATATACTACTAGGTCTAAGCAAAATTTTTACAAATACATTGAAAAATATAGGAACCAAGTTGGAGAAAAAGACCCACCACAACACTGTCAACAACAAATAAATATAGGTAGGATGGAAATAAGAAGAAAGAAAGGAAGAAAATCTTAAGGGATGTCTATAAAAAAGAAAAGTGATTTTGAGAAGATAGAGGAAAAAGGAATACTAAGAGTGAGGAATGAAAATCAGTCTAAGACAGGGAAAAATTAAAACGTAAAATGTAAAAAAGAAAGGGCTGGTGAACAGCAAAATAGAGTAGGAAAGGGGACACACTACATTTGAGATTTGAAATACAAAAATAGTGAAGATCTAGAAATAAAATTGAAGAAAGGCAACAGTAACCACCATATTAGCCAATAAGTAAAAGTTGATTAAGGTGGAGAGAGAATAAGAGAATTTTAAAAATGGGAAAAAAATGTGGGATGACTGATGATAAGAAAAAATGGTTTTGAGAGACTGGAGGGGGAAGAAATAGTGAGCGTGGAATAGAAACAAGTCACAGCAAGAGAAAAAATGAAATTAAAAAAAAAAAAAACAAGACAAAGGAAGACTGTAAAGTGGAGTAAAAGAAGGGAAGAGCAAAATATGAGACTTGAAAGAAACTAAAATATAAAAAGTAATGATATAATAGGCACAAACTTGAAGGAAAAGAAATGTAGTTTAAAAGCTATGCAGAAGATAAATAATGCAAATTATGAAGAAGACAACAGTGGAATTCATCTCCATAGAATCCAGTGTTTACCACTGTTTTCTCTTTCAGGATCCACCTCTGGTAATGTCAGATGGTGTCCTAGTCTGGCCCTCAGTAGCCTGCTCATGGCTACAAGTGATCCACAGTCTGTGGTTGTCACCATCCGACTTCCTTTCCATCCCCACTGGCTTTCCATCAGCCCAGGACCCAAGAGAGGTTCATTTAGTGACCGAAAAGGACTGCCAGTGTCTTATCCATCTGCCTCCAGCAGGGGCCTCTGGTGTGGTGAAGAGAGTTGGAACCCTGGGTCACCGTGGGGGCACTATCTTCAGGGAAGATGATAGGAGTGTTTCCCAATCCCTTCACCCCATGTCCTGCTCTGTCCCAGATTCTTTCAAATAATGTATGGTTTCTGGTGAATTAGCCGTTCGTTTCCTGTGAGGGGTCAATCAGTGTAAAAGGGACTGCTCTTTCCTGCTTGGTGCAGACTGCAGCTCTGTCTAGGCATGAGGCTGGGCAGGACCCTGAATCCTTTTGTTTCTCCTTCTCTAATCTTTCTGCTCTGCTGGTTTCAGTGGATCCAGGTCAAGGAACAGTGTAGCTCTCACAGCGTCTGGTAAAGGGCCCTTTCAGAGCTTTTTCTTCTTCCCTGGTAGAAATGCGCCCAGCAGGGAGCTCCAGAGACAAGCCTCACTGATTTCCATAGCATGTAATCTTGCAGGTGGGGGTTGGGCTCACCTGTCTGTGAGGGGACCTGCCTGGCTGCAGCACATCTCAGGCATTCAGCTCCTGGAGATCCAATCCCCAGCCTGCCACTCTCCGGAGGCTTGGGCCTGAACTCTCCACTCTGTCCAGACCCCGCTCACCCCTGTTGACATTCTACTTAAAAGTTTTTCCTCCTGTCATTTCTCTCTCCCAGATTTGGTAGTGAGAGTCCCTGAAAACTGATTCATGAGGACACCTTAAACTTTTGATGCTGTTAATAAGAAAGACATGAGATGTATAGGTGTGGTATAATAAAAATATCTATTTTGTCTTTGTACCCATTTCCTGGCACAGAAGTCCTAAAACTTGTGGATTTCTTAAATGATAAGGATATCTTTTGTTATTTATAATAAGTTCCTTTCAATTATACCTGACTTATGCTAATGAGATGATTTAGCAAGCCCTGAGATCACTTCAACATAGAGCTAATCAGCAGAAAGCCTCAAACTCTGGAAAGCAAGGAGGAGTCAGAGATTTGTGCTCAGTAACTAATGACCAATAATGTAATCAGTCATCTCTATGTAATGAAATCTCAATTAAAAACAACAACATCTTAAAACAGGATTTGAAGAGCTCCCAAGTTGGTGAACACATTAAGGTGCTGGGAGAATGCTGGGCCCTGAGAAGCTATGAAAGCTCCCAGCTCTCATATTTTGTCGTAGGGATCTCTTCCATATGAATGTTCTTGAGTTGTGTCCCTTTTAATAAATATGTAAATGTAAATAAACTGAGTTCTGCCAGTTATTCTAACTCTTTTAGGGTGTGGGTGGAGAGTTGTAGGAGCCACACCGTTTGCACCCAAATCAGACAGAAGTGTAGTAGATAATTTGGGGACTTGGGACAGGTAACAACATCTGGAGTGAGGGAATCTTGTGGGACTGAGCCCTTAAATCTCTGGAGTCAAACACAAAATGGAATTGAATTGCAAGATACCCAGTAGGCATCAGAGAACTGCAAAACTGGTCGTGTCAGAAAGACCTCAATCAGGACAACCCCATCTCCCAGGGGTTGGACACAGAGAATTAGTTTACAATCTTTTAGTACAACAACTACTTTTAATTAAAAAAACAGCTAGGATGAAAGTAGCCTCAACAATCCTCAACAATAAAGGGGAAACTAGAAGGAAGAAACAGAAGACAGTAGGGAGTTTTACCTTTCACACCTAATCCTGGGCCTAACTGCTGTTCCCAGCATCTACTGATCTCCCAAGTCTCATTAAATTGTCATGGAAAATTAGATGACACACTCAGAGTTTACAGCTAGACTTCATCAATTAAAAGGATGCAAAAATGAGATATACACGCACAAGTTCAATATAACTGTTGAGCAAACAAACCTCTCAGTTCCTTAACTGGACTTGCTAAAAATGCAATTTATACTTTTAAAAAAGAGTCATGGTGGTTTCCCTAGGGACCAAATTTATATTCCAAACAAATTCAAGGTATTTTCTTTAGATACATTAATTCATAAAGTGAGCTGACAGTGGCATTTATGCTATTTTATGAGAGGTTAGCAAAGTTGGAGTTATTTACAAGAGCGCTGATAATGCACTTTAGAAGTGGCCACAGTGTGTTTGTCCAAGGAAAGTAAAACATAAGGATTTTATCAGCTTGTTAAGCTCATAATTATGAGGTCTGTCCAGAAGGTACCAAGCCATGTAATTTGAAAAATAGACTCAAGTATTGAGGAAGATACAAAATACAAGAAACAATGTAGAAGGCACCCTTCAAAATAGGCATCTTGGGACCTCACAGAGATCTCCCAATCGCTGTCACCTGCCCCATGTTTTCCTGAAACTCACTGACATTCTGAAATTTTTTCCCTTTCAGAGGTGATTTTAATTTTGGGAAAAGCCAGAAGTCACAGGGCCCCGAACCTGGGCTGTAGGGGCAGGTGAGCCATCTGGGTGATTTGTTTTAGGAAAAATCTCTGAACAAGGCGTGATGCATGAGCAGGTGTGTGTCATGGTAAAGCTGACAATCACCAGTTGCTCATAGCTGTGGCCTTCTGAGGCCTTCTGAGGCCTTCTGAGTCATCTGAATAGTTTCCATAAAGGAATGTTCAAGCTTAATGCAAAATTTGATGCAGATTTGTTGCTCTACTCTCTCAGTTATTTTGAATGTGATGGCTGTACATTATATATACTCATTCAATGACATCTACCACCCTCACTGATTAGTAAGTGAAGCCTTCATTGTTCAAGCATGTGCATTCCAATCCATTCTTCTTGGCTTCCAGGTTTCATCAATGTTGCACAAACCATTCTTGTTATATTAAAAATGGCTGAATTTTTTCAGACAGCTCTTATACATACATAACTATGTAGTTTGGACTATTAATGAGATTGATTTCTTCCTCAAGAGAAAAGAGGGGAGGTTGTCTTGTAATGAACAAGACATTACAAAAAACAGAGCTACTTGTAAAATTACTGTGGTTGTTATTAAGAAGTAATGGTCTCTAGAGAAAGTTTCCTGGAATCATGTAAACAGTTTCCCAGAATATCCCCAAATCTCCTTCTCCCAGAGTAACAGCCACACCCTTGCTCGATTATAAATTTATAATAAACCTACTAGGTTAGCAGAAGATTAAATAATACCACTTTGGGTCCTGGCTGGTAGCACAGTGGATAAGGCACCGGCCTGCGGACCCAAAGGTTGCTGGTTCAATTCCCCAGCCAAGGCACATTGCAAACTAGGTTGCAAGCCAGGTCTCCAGCCAGGTCCATGGCTCGAGGCAGGTGAAGGGCATCCATACATTGATGTCTCTCTCCCTCTCTGCCTCCCTCTCTTCCCTCTCTCTGAAAATAATAAATTTTTTTTAAATCTTAAAAAAAAATTAAGCCCTGGCTGGTAGCACAGTAGCCCTGGCTGGTAGCACAGTGGATAAGGTGCCGGCCTGCGAACCCAAAGGTTGCAGGTTCGATTCCCCAGCCAGGGCACATAACCAGGTTGCAAACCAGATCTCCAGTCAGGTCTGGGCTGGAGGCAGGTGAAAAGCAACCATACATTGATGTCTCTCTCCCTCTCTGCCTCTCTCCCTTCCCCTCTAAAAATAATGAAATAAAATCCTTAAAAAAAAAAAAAAAATTAATCTCGGCTGGTGGCACAGTGGATAAGGCACCAGCCTGTGAACCCAAAGGTTGCTGGTTCAATTCTCCAGCCAGGGTACATAATGAGGTTGCAAGCCAGGTCTGTAGCTGGAGGCAGATGAAAGGCAACCATACATTGATATCTTTCTCTGTGGCTCTATCCCTTCCCCTGTCTCTAAGAATAATAAATAAAATCTTTAAAAAATAACTACCACTTGGTTGATCAAATTTAAGTCTATTTTATGGGTGATATACTCTCCTTTTTTCCACTCTGTTCTATTCATACTAGGCTTCCTGTTGTTCCTGTAACACAACAAACATGCTTTTCCCTTAGAGCTTTTTACTGTCTCCTCCACCAAGGATATTCTTCCCTAAGGTACCTGCTTATATTAGCCAACTTGGGCTGCTACAACAAAACACCATAGATTGGATAGCTTAACCAATATGCATTCGATTCTCACAATTCTGGAGGCTGGAAAGCCCAAGATCATATGTCAGCACATTTGGTTTCTGGTGAGAACTCTCTCTGTGGTTTGTGGATGGCTGTGTTGTCACATGGAGTGAGAGGGGGTCTCTGGTCTCCTCCTCTTCCTATAAGGGCATTAACCCAATCATGGGGCTTCACCCTCATGACCTCATCTAATAATTTCCTACCAAAACCCAATCTCCTTGTTCCATTACATTTGGAATTAGGGCTTCAACATAAGAATTTTAAGGGGACACAAACATTCAGTCTATAGCACAACTTCTAAGGAGGTTCTACTTGCTCTAAATGAGCTTTTTGCTTTTTTTTCTTGACTTCTTATTGTCTACCTTTTTATATGATCTTTCATTTAGCCCTTCCTAATTTTACTGGGTTAATGGGAAAAAGGCCAGCAGGAAGCCAACTGAAAGCTTAGGACTAGTGGAAGCACTGTAGGCAGGTAGACAGATGTGAGTAGAGCAAGGACAGTAGGCCAGGTACAGAAGGTCACCAGGGCAGAAAGCCCCAAGTGCCTAGCAATGGGCAAAACTGGGAAAACAAGCACCTTACCCACAGGATAACCTTTCTTCCTCTAGCATATTGCTCATCATTTGATTTAAAACCCATTGACCATTCATATCCCGGGTCATGCAGCTCAGACCCTCTCCTGACATCCAACTGCACTGATTAATGATCCTTTGCTATGATTTCAACCACTCAGCAGAGAAAGAAAGACACACCTGTAAAGCTAATGAATATTCTATTAGGATCTTCCCCTGAGACCTCCAGATAAATTCCCTCAAGACATGCAACCCAGTGCACCTCTCCCAGGAGCACACCTGTGTATTTTCCCTCTGCCTCTTACAAACAGTGAAGGTGTGTTACCTTCACTGTCCTCTCTCCTAAACTCTAAGGGCCCTTCTTTTGCTTCTATAACTTGTTTCCTGAGCCCATTTCTTCTATAGTTCACTTCTACTTCTGTGACTTTCTAAATAAACTTTCTCTTATAGTTTGAGTCTTGGCTCTGGATTCTTTCTTAACCAGAACTCAAGTACTGAGGTATGGAACAATTCCACCAGTCTAACAACTGTTTCTGTTTCAGCACCAACAGAAAGGAAGGGGTAAGTATTTCAGTTCCTTTCACCCAGCATTTTCAATTAAAAAAAAAAGTTTTATTTATTATTTTTAGAGAGAGGGGAAGGGAGAAAGGCAAAGAAAGAGAGAGACATCAATGCATGGTTGCCTTTCACCTGCCTCCAGTTACAGACCTGGTTGGAGACCTGGTTTATAACCTGGTTATGTGCCCTGATTGGGAATCAAACCAGTGACCTTTCGGTTTGCAGGCTGGCACCTTATCCACTGTGCCACCAGCCAGGGCAGCATTTTCAATTTTGAGTTCTATGAGCTTCAAGCATACTTTACAGATATTATTGAAAGTAAACACATATAACTTGCTCAATGAGCTCTTTCTGAAAATTTTAATGGGAAATTCTACCCCCTGTGAATTTCACTGAATCACTGATATATAGTTTAATAATATCTTCTAAGGATTCCAATTTTAAAAGAGATGTACTTCTTAAAGAAATTTGTCTTGCTATACTTTAATTTGTATTAATAGACATAAATTAAAATTAAAATCAAATTAATTATAAAAATCAATTCATTTGCACTGCTGTACATTTATTCCAAAATACCCATTTAGAAGATTTTTTCAGTCATTAATTTTGAAATTTAATATTTCATCAATGTGTCTACAAATATAAATCCAACATAATTTATTTCTATAACTTGCTTTTCATTGTAACTTTTCTTTTTAGAGCACTAAAAAACAATGTTTTGTTCTAAAATTATTGTATAAATTTCTGTTATTTGTATCAATATATCTGCTATAGAATTCTGTCATTAATCATGACATTCTTTGGTTAAATCAGTTATAGAATAACCATTTTACTACATTCTCACATTCTTCTATAGCTACATTGGTATATAAAGCCATATAAAATTTCTTCTTATCAAGGACATCTCATAATTGGATCAATAAAAATTCCAGAAGACATTTAACAAAGGCAAACAATAACCTCCTCCAGGTAAGGCTTGTGTTCAAGTGTAAACCCAAGGTAGGGAGTCATAACCTATAACCCAAATAAGTAATAATTAAAAGAAAAACAAGTGCAAAAGTACAAGTTGGAAAAACAAAATGTTCTATTGTTATGGTTATACCAACAAAGCACATTAAAATGAAGTTAATATTCTTTCTCCTATGTCTTTACATATTTTATCCAAAAGAAGATAATTGGGTAAAACTCCTACTGACTGAAGGGTTTTCACAAACCAGTGAAATGTTATTAAGCTTGAAAAGGGGAAACAATATTCTAAGTTTGCAAGTTGATGCTTCACCAAGAGTCCAAACTGGTTACTAACTCTTGGATGATTTAATTGAGAAGAATATTTCTAGTTGCACTAACGTTTCTTATGTCTAAGTTTAGCTGAGTAGTGAAGACTAGGAGTAGCCAGAACCTGTATTTATAATAAATCACTAAGCTCAACAAGTCAGGCACAGGTTCATCTGGTTATTATAAAATAAAAAAGCCTACTCAGGAGACAAAAACAATGTTTAATATTGAATAACAGAACATACAATACTCTTTTATTGTGTGGTAGGCTGTCTCCAAGAGAACTACTAATGATCTTCACCACCTCGTATTCATATCCTTGCATATTCTCCTCCCACATGAATCAGAGCTGCTCTGTGTAACAAATAGGAAATAGTGAGGATGACATGTGTGACTTCTGACATGATTTCATAAAGTGCCCTATGGCTTCTGATTTGTTTTGTTGGATTGCTTGTGCTGAAGGAAGCCAGCCACTAGGCAGTATGGATACTTCGGCAGTTATATGGAAAGATTTATATGAAGAGAAATGGAAGCTTGCTGTCAAAAGTTGGTATCATGTACCATCCACATGAAAAGGCCTTCGTGGAAGCAGATCCTTTAGCCTCAGTTAGGCCTTCAGATGACTCTAGCCCTGACAGACATCTTGACTGCAACCTCACGAAACTGGCGTGAAAATTACTGCCCAACCAAGCAGCTCCCGACTTCCTGACACAGAGATTATTAAGAGATAATAAATGTTTATTAAGTCACTAAGCTTTAATTTGTTTTGAAACAATAGACAAATAACACATATTGCAATCATTATTAAGACAGTAAAGAGGCTGACAGAACAATAAGTGTAAGTCACAAACATTCAATATTTAAAGCAAATGTGTTACTGTTATAATGACTCAGATCTATGGCACAGGGTCAAGTTGCATTATCAGTAAGAGCTTTGAGAAAAAAATGCCCAAAATACATCCTATAGAAAATGTTGTGCTTTGACCAAGGTACTAGAAGGGGAGAGAGATTACAATGATAAATTGGTAGTCCAATTGATGGAAAAGTAGAAATCTAAGGCTCTGAATTATAACTGTAAGAACGTTTCTAATATGCCCCTTTTCCTGTACCTGTGTTTCTCTCTCTCTTCTCCTTTTTATAGCAGTCACTTTAGCATCTCTTACATTGCTGGCTTGGTGGAGATGCACTTTTAGCCTTCTTTTGTCTGGGAAGGTCTTTATTTCTCCTTTCACTTTAAACGAGAGCCTTGCTGGATAGAGTAGTCTTAATTGTAGGTTCTTGCCTTCTATTACCCGGAATATTTCATATCAATCCCTCTGTCTTGTATTGTTTCTGTTGAAAAAAAAAAAAAAAAATCAGCTGATAGCTCTATCAGAGCACCCTTGTATGTTACTAGCTGTTTGTCTATTGCAGCCTTTAAGATTCTTTCTTTGTCTTTAAATTTTGCCATTTTAATTATGACATATCTTGGAGTAGGCCTCTTTGGGTTCATCTTGATGGACCTTCTGTGTGTCCTGAACTTGTGTGACTTTTTGCTTCACCAAGTTAGGGAAGTTTTCTGTCATTATTTTTTCAAAAAGCTTTTCTATCCCTTGTTCCTTTCCTTCTCCTTCTGATATTCCTATGATGTGAATTTTGTTATGTTGCATGTTTTCCTGATACTTCCTTAAACTATCCACGTCCTTTTTAGTCTTTTTTCATTTTGTTGCTCTGACTGGGTATTTCTTTCTACCTTGTATTCCAGCTTACTGATGCACTCCTCTGCTTTATCTCACTTGCTTTTAATTCATTCTAGTATACTTTTCATTTCAGATATTATATTCTTCATTTCTTCCTGGTTTTTATTTATAGTTTCTATGTCCTTTTTCATACTGTTGTCATTCCTACCAAGTTCCTTATAGCTTCCGTAAAATTCCTTGTAGTTCTCACTGAGTTCCTTGAGCATCCTTATAACCATTATTTTGAATTTTATGTCTGATAGATTGCTTGCTTCAATTTCATTTAGCTCTTTTTCTGAGGATTCCTCATTTTTTTTTTTTTTAGGAGTTATTTCTTTGTCTGACCATTTTAGGTGAAACTTTTCCTTTGTTTCTGTGTCTCAGGTTACTCTGCTTTGCCTGCCTGTCTTTGGGGATGGACTTCTGTAGTAGGAGTTCTGTGGAACTCGGTGGTGTATTCTCTTTGATCTTCTGATCTGGCTGCTCTAGGGTTGCCCTTTACTCAGTTTATGTGGGCTCTCTTGTACTTGGGCTTTCATTATTGATGGCTCATGTGTTGGTAGGTTCTTCCCTCCAGCTGTCTGACTGGAAGGTACAGCCCCTGCCACTTCATGTATGGTGTTGAACAGGTGCTGGTTAACAAAGTAGTTCTAAGCAGAAAACCAAACCCATGCCACCAAAAATATCCCCTGACACATCAGCAAGATAAACAGGAATTGAGCAAAGATTGATAAAGGTGGGAAGAGATTAAGAATATTATAAGATAGAAAGAAAGAAATAAGAGATGATTAAAGGAGAGAAAAATGATTTTTGAGAGGGCAGAGGGAGGAGAAATAATGAGTAGAAAATAGAAATGAAGTGAAGGGAGAATATGAAATTTGAAATATAACTAAAACAGAAAGATGTGGCACAACAGAGTAAGAAAAGGAAAGAGTACAATAAGGAATAGAATCCAGGCTAAGAAAGGGAAAAAATAAAATCCCAAGCTCAAATACACAAGGAAAGGAGGAAGGCAAAATGGAACAAGAAAGGTGGAGAGTAACCTGTGAGATTTTAAGTTTAAATAATAGTCAATAAGACGCTGGCTGGTGGCACAGTGGATAAGGAGCTGGCCTGCAAACCCAAAAGTTGCTGGTTCAATTCCCAGCCAGGGCACATAACCAGGTTGCAAACCAGGTCTCCAACCAGGTCCGTAGCTGAAGGCAGGTGAAAGGCAACCGTACATTGATGGGAAAAAAAAAGAAAAAAAAAAGTCAATAAATAGGAAAACAATTGATGAAGAAAAGCAATAACTGTAATAGGCACACCAAGCAAGCTACAATTTATAAAGGAGGAAAGAAAATAAAAATATTATAAAAAGGGGAAAGAGTTTTGAGTTGATAAAGGAAGGAAACTCATTCTGAGATGATAGAGGGATGCAAAAGAGTAAGGGTAAGGATTAAGAACAAGGTGTAGCATGGGAGAAAATAAAATTTACAATAAAAAATAAGAAAGGGTGTGAAGAAGATGGAATAGAGTAAGACAAGGGAAGGGTGCAATGTGAAATTTGACATCAAGATAAAATAAAAATATAAATATATACATAGAAAGAATCAAAGTAGAACCTGGGTGGTGGCACAGTGGATAAGGTGCCGACCTGTGAACCCAAACGTCGCTGGTTTGATTCCCCAGCCAGGGCACATAAACAGGTTGCAAGCCAGGTCTCCAGCCAGGTCCGTAGCTGGAGGCAGGTGAAAGGCAACCATACATTGATGTTTCTCTCCCTCTCTGCCTCTCTCCCTTCCCCTCTCTCTGAAAATAATAAATATAATCTTTAAAAAAATAAAAGAAAAAAGAAACAAAGAATAGTGAATTAGCCGGCATACAGCTGAAACAAAAGAAGAAATATTCAAAGGCCATGTGAAATAAAGAAATTCTGAAAAAGAACAAGGTGGGATTTGTCTCAGCAGAGTTTGGTGTTTGCCTTCTGTCTTCTGTTTCTAGACCTGCCCGTCGCTTTTTATCTGCTCCAGGTCCCAACCGGTCATCCAACTTCTGGCAGCACTGCCTGTATCACCTTCACCTGCCTCTAGAGGGGGCTTCTGTTGCGATTGGGAAGGTGGGACCCTTGGGCCGCACTACTCAGTCTTCTGCGAAAATTGTGGGTGTGTTTCCCCTGCCCGGCACCACCCATCTTGGTGTGTTCAAGCTTATTTCCAATAACGTGTAGTTTCTGACGAACTAGCTGTCGGTTTCAAGGGAGGCCCCAATCTGCCTGAGAGGGTCAGCTCTCCGCTGCTCCGGCTGCAGGGGCCCGGGGAGCGGAGGCCGGGTGGGGCCCTGATTCCCCCTGCAGCACCGATTTCTGATCTCCCCGCCTTGCTGGCCTCAGTGAAATAGGGCCCAGGAACCAGTGTATTTTGTCCCTGAGAGAAGTTCAAAACGGCGCTTGAGGGGCTCCTCTTGCCGTCTTGCGCGAGCAGATACGCGCCCTGGAGGGGACTCGAGCCCCGTCCGGCCTGTGTCGCACAGCTTCCCCTTTGGAGGGGCGGGGTGCGGCTCGCAGCCCTGCAGGAAGTGGCCCCGGGTGAGCCCTCCCGTCGGGACAACGGATCTCCGTAGCCAGGAAGGGGGCTCTGCCCGGCCCTAGGCGATCTCAGGTGCTCAGCTCCGCCGCTGCAGGCAGTCCCGAACTCCGCTCCCTGCCCAGCGGCGCTCCGTGGGAGCACACCACACTTTCCGTCTCTTCCTCTGGCTGGCCGGGCGCCTGCCCAGCACCCTTCGCACCCCCCTTTCAAAGCCTTTCTGGGCGCACCCACTGCGGTACTGAGTTACTGCCCAGTTTTCCAGACACCCTCTCCAAAACGCCAAAAGTCTCTCAGGGCACGGCCTGCCTCCACCTGACGCAGGTGCGGATGGAGTCCCTCTGGCTCGGCACCCGCCCAGTCGGAGCTTGCAGCCGCAGCTATGGGTGTGCTGCTCGTTAGATGGGTGCGTGGCCTGGATCTGCCTGCCTTTCATGTATCCAAGCCGCTCCCGAACCAGGTCTGGGGGTTCTCTGCCCTGGGAGGGGAGGGAGCTTCAAAGCTGTGATCTCTGACCAGACTCTGGGGTGCAGGCACCACACACGGAGTATTTCCCTTTCAGCCTATAAAATCTCCCTACCCTCTGTTGTGAAGCTTCTTTTGCTCTCCTTGGCTTCTGAACCTCATATCAGCTAAGATTCTGTTGCATGTTCAGTTGATTGTGGGCGGATCAGCCAAGTATCCAAGTTGGGGGTAAGAGCAAGCCTATTCAACTTCTTCCTCCTTGGCCACCATCTCCTCCCTGCACACAACTTTTGCCCCTGTTATCAATCTGGCTTTTTCCAAGTTACAGATCCTTTCCTCAAACCATTAACAGTATCTACATATTGGTATATATAGTTCCTTACCTCGTCACCCCACTCCACAATTCTTATAGTTATCATTGCTTCCATGCCGCTCATTCTCCGCAGCCACAGCCCATCTTCATGTTTTACCTTCTCTCTAACTTAATCACAGAAGTAAATCTCAGTAAGCACGATGTAACTCCATGACAGGTGATTTCACCCACTCAACTCCCTCTTTCTAGGTAATAACAAACCCCCAAATTCTACCAAAGATGTGCTGCTATTAAGTTTTTTTCTGGAATTAACCATCTTAGCTTGAGTTTCCCAAAAAGCAGAACTTAGGGCTTTAAAAGATCAGCGATTTTAAACCAGTGTGTTTGCAAGTGGCATATTGGTGTGCCAGAGAATTTTTAAAAACATGCAATAATGGACTATTTAATTGGGGCACTGGCTTCTTTTTCCTTAGACTGTCAAGTAAAAAAATGACAACAGCCAACACACACTACCCATCTGTCATGAACTATAAATATATAGGTCATATAATAGATTTGCATCTTACTGGTCATATCACATAATAAAGTTGTGTCTGAGTGGTTAATCCTTGGTACCAGAAATTCTTATGTACAAGTATAGGCATCCGATTTTTTAAAAAGTCACTTTGGAGCAAAAAGGGTAGGTGATTACTATTTTTTTTTTTTTAAACCAACATTGATGTGAGAGAGAAACATTGGTTAGTAGCCTTCTGCCTGCACCCAACCAGGATTGGACCTGTAGCCTAGGTGTGTGCACTGACAGGGAACTGAAACTGCAAACATCTGATGTATGGGACAATACTCCAACCAAGCCACCTGACCAAGGCTTTACCTATTTTTTATTTATTTTTTAGTCAGATTGGGAAAAATATACTTTTTGGTGTGCCACAGATTTTTAGTAAATAGTTTTTGTGTGGCATGAGATGAAAAGGGCTGAAAATTGCTGGCTTAGATGAAATTACACTATTAGAGGATAAAATTCAAAGGAGCAGAGGTGGGGCAAAAAAGATTGTGAGGAAAAAAAGGAGTCGATAGGAGGGGTTTTTGACCAGAATGCTGCTCAGTGCTATTGCTTGTTCTCAGGAGGTGTATAAACTGCATTTCCAGATAATGACTTGGTGGGTCAGAGGGTAGAAATATTCATTGGTGGCCACTGTCCAGTGGTCAAGGATTTGCCCTGTAGTATGTTAAATGCTCTGAAATTACAGTGTGCATGCAAAGGCATGATCACAGAGCAGAGGCAGGACATCAGAGGCATGCATTATGGGCTGGCTGGAGGCAAGAATTTCATGGAATACACTAAAGGGTGGAAGTACTGTTCGAGAGGATGTGATTCATCCATCTGGTTGTGCTTTAGTGAAGTCAATCATAGTTCAGGAAGCTCAAAACAAAAAAATAGGTGATGCCAGAGGCTATGAAATAGTTCAAAACAGTATCTTATACACAAGGCCTCTAAATTACCTGTACTGCTTGGTATTCAGGTCTTGGCAGCATTAGTTCATCAATATAGTGAGCCAACATAATGTCTAGTAAGGTGTTGAGATGATCAATGTCCCCATGGTTTATAGTGTTTTATGGTGCCAAAGCATGACAGTAAAAGTGTACAGCTATCCCTTCTAGATGAAGTACTTTTTCTGATGTTCTTGTTTACTGAGATACAGAAATAAGAATTTCACAGGTTAATAGCTACATATCAGGAATCAGGGTATGGGCTAACTGGAAACAAAGGATCCCAAAAGAAGAAAATGTTCTTTGCCTAAACATTAAAAAATACTTATATAGTCATAATGATGTGTTTCTTATTTTTAATCGTTTAGAGGTATCTTATAGTCAATGCAGGAAAGATTAGTCTGTGATTACAAGGCAAAAATGGAATATTTACAAATATGACAGTGTAAGAGTATAGCTACAGTAGATAAAAGCTGAAATGGAGAAGGTAAGCTAGAAAACAAAATAGGTAGTCTAGTGACCGTCTTTCAAGGGAGCATTGAAGAGATGCTGTCTCAAAAATATAGAGTTAGGGCTACTGTGAGAGTTAGGATTATATACTTTAAGTGTATGTAATTAATATTACAGATTTGACCAATGAAACAATAATTATAGATCAAATCCTGAAAGTAAGGAGGAAGTACAGGTGTTCATCTTCATCTTTTGTATTGAAAAGGCAATGTATCTTATCCAAAATGATTAACTTAAGAACTTTATAGCCCTGGCCAGTGTGGTCAGTTGGTTGGAGCATCAGCCTGTAAGTGAAAGGCTGTGGGTTCAATTCCTGGTCAGAGCACATACCTAGGTTGCAGGTTTAATCTCCAGTAGGGGTGCTTACACAAGTCAACCAATCGATGTTTCTCACATCAATGTTTCTGTCTGTCTCTCCCTTCTTCTGTCCCCTCCTTTTTCTCTAAAAGCAATGAAAAACATGTTCTCTAGTGAGTATTAAAAACGACTTTCTAAACATAAAATTCTGTGTTCGGAAGCCCACTACTAGAAGAATTAAATAACAAAAATAGTATGTTTTGGTCAAGATGGCAAAGTAGGTAAGTGTTGTGCTTGCCTTTCATGACCCTTTTAGAATTACAGCTAAATTATAGGAAAATCAACCTGGAGAACCATTTGAAGACTAGCTGAAGAGAAGCTCTGTAACTAAGGATATAAAGAAGAATCTACATCAAACCTGGTTGGAGAGGCAGTGATACAAAGCTGACAGGTGCCTTAGCTGTGTGGAGGTTGACATGAGGAGGGATGTCTTAGCTACAGAGGCCCCTTCTGAGGAGTGAAGGGTCCCAGGCCCACACCATGCCTGCTAGCTGAAAGCACCAGTGCTGGGAAAAGGAGCTCCCCCAACAGCTGGCTGGGAAAATCAGTGGGGATTTCATCAGTGTGAGTGAGATGAAGGGCTGCTGGAAACCCACGTGTCTGCGCATAGACTCGCTCACTTAGTCGCTCATCCTGAGCTCCAGTGAAGGGACTGCAGCTTGCAGCCTGGAAGGTAGCAGGGACATACAGGGAAAGACAATCACATGGTTTTAAGGGCTGGAGCAATGGCTGCCATTGTTCCTATGTTGAGCCCTCCTCCCACACATACTGCATGACTCCCTGAGACCTCATCCAAACCAACTCATGCACCCTAGAAGGATCTTTCAGTGTCAGGTACCTGACCTTGGTCCCTGAACGGCCAGAGACTCCTGCAGCAGCTGGCAACTAGCCTCAGCCTCAGCATTGCTGGAGCCTCTTTCAGGGGCAAGCAGCTGCCTGGGTCTGCACTTCATCTTTCTAAATATAAAAAAAAATCCCTCAAAGGCCAGCAGGCCCAGGCAGGCAGTGGCTAACCTCGGTATACCCTGTGGCTCTCGCTGTGTGACTCCAGACTTGGCACTGGTACCAAATCTGAATCTGCATCAACCTGGTAAAAAGCACTCACCCGACCCTGGTGACTCCCTAAAACACAACCATACCACTCATGTACCACTTTGGGTACATTCAGCAGCTCAGCTTGAGGGGTAGTCAATAGATGGTGGCTGGAATTGGGATGCCCAGTGCCTTTCAGTGAGTGTCCCCAGGCCCAGTACTATCTAAGTGCAGCACAGGCAGACACCAAGTGCAAATTGTTTTGTGGCTCCTAACAAGTGGTCCCTGGCTGGTCAAAGGCAGCAGCGAAGCTTGGGCTGCACCAGGGTCCCCTTCAAGAGGCTCCAGAGACAATATACATGGTGGCTGGCTTCAGACCACAACAGAACACCACCCAATTAGCTCTGAAAGCAGCACACCTAAAGGGTGGTCTCGAAGGCACTAGAGCTCCACTGGAGCTAATTCTGCTCTGTGAGATCAGCCTCCATCCATACAGCAACTTGCATGCAATGGCCATAGCCAATCCTCACAGCCAGTCAGCTTGAGGGTCAAACCTATCCACTAACGTGCCAAAAAGACTCAGGTTCAACAGCAGAAGAGCACACACAACCCAAAAGAAACACTCCTGGAACACCCAGCTATGGTGATCATGGAGACTATACCCCCTGGGCCCCACAAGTCACCTACTACATGACACCATCCTGCCAAGACTGGGAGATGTAGAGAATCTAATACATAAAAACAAACGCAGAAAGGCAGTTAAAATGAAAAGACAAAGAAACATGTTCCAAATGAAAGAACAAGATAAAACTGCAGAAAAAGAACTAAAATATAATTAAGGCAAGCAATCTAACATATACAGAGTTCAAAACATTGGTTCTAATGATGCTCAATGAATTTAAGGGAAGAAAATATTATGAAGACTTATATGTCAACAAGTTGGACAATCTGAAAGAAATGGATAAATTCCTTAAAACATACACTCTTCCAAGACTGAATCATGAAGAAACAAAATGTCTGCACCGACTGATAGCTACTAAGGAAATCAGATCAGTAATCAAAAATATCTCAATAAACAGAAGTTCTGGACTGGATGGCTTCCCAGGTGAATTTTACCAAAAATTAAAAAAATAGTTAACATCAATCCTTCTCAAACTATTTCAAGAAAGGTTCCCAAACTCATTGAATGAGATGAGTATTCCCCTGATTCCACAACCAGACCAAGACATTACAAAAAAAAAAAATTATAGGCCAATATCCCTGATGAACATAAATGCAAAAATATAAAACATATTAGCAAACTGATTTCAGCAATACATTAAAAGATGTATATCATGATCAAGTGAGATATTACCCAGGATGCAATGTTGGTTCCATATCTGCAAATCAATTAATGAGACTCATCACATAAAGAAAATGAATGATAAAAAACATAAAAGCATATCAAAAGATGCAGGGAAAGTATTTGACAAATTCCAGCATCCATAAAAATCCTCAAAAAAGTGGGAATCGAGGGAACATGACTCAACATAATAAAGGTCATATATGACAGACCTGCAGCTAACACCATACTCAATAAGAAAAAGCCAAAAGCATTTTTCATAAGATCAGGAACAAGACAAGGATATCCACATTATCACTTTATTTAGCATAGTACTTGAAATCCTACCCATACCAATCAGATAAGAAAAAGAAATAAAAAGCATCAAAATTGGAAAGGAAGAAGTAAAACTGTCATTATTTGCAGAACCCATGAGGCTACAGAGAGAGAATCCTAAAGATTTCACCACAGAATTACTAGAGTTGCTGAATGAATTACATAAAGTTGCAGTATACATAATATTCAGAAACATGTTACATGTTTATACACCAATAACAAACCACCAGAAAGAGAAACTAGGAAAATAATCCCATTTACAATTGCATCATAATAAATATCTAGGAATAAATTTAACTAAGAAAGTAAAAGACATAACTCAGAAATTATAAGACACTGAAAAATGCAATTGATGAAGATAGAAATAAATAAGTGAAAGCATTATACCATGCTCCTGAATAGGAAGAATTAACATCATTATAATGTCCATAGTAGCCATAGCAATCTATAGAGTCAGTGTAATTCCTACCAATTATCAATGGCATTTTTCACAGAATTAGAACAAATAATTCTATAATTTATATAGAACCACAAAAGACTCCAGTTAGTTACAGCAGTCTACAGAAAAAAGAACAAAGCTAGAGGTATCATGCTGCTTTATACCAAACTACAATACAAGGCCAGAGTAATCAAAACAGCATGGTACTATCATAAAACCACACAGATGGATGGAACAGGATAGAGTCCAGAAATAAACCTACACTTGTATGGTCAATTAATATATGTCAAAGGAGCTAAGAATACACAACGTGGGAGCCAATCTATTCAATATGTGGTATTGGGAGGACTGGACAGATATATGTGAAAAATGGAACTAGATTGCCTTCTTACACCATATACAAGAATAAGCTAGAAATGGATTAAAGTTGTCAATTTAAGACTTAAAACCATACAACTCCTAGAAAAAATCATAGGCAGTAAACTCCCTGATATTCTTCTTAGAATTATTTTTTCTGATATATCTCCTTGGGCAAGAGAAACAAAAATAAATAAATAAATAAACAAACCTCATATAGTAAGTCAAAACCAAATTTAAAATTGTTTAAAAATATTAATAAAGGAAAGAAATCTTAAAATACTAGAAGAAAATGGAGTTGGTGCTTAAAATCTTGAAATACTGTTTTTATTGCAACCTGACAAAATTCTGAAAACACACAAAAATTTTGATAGCTTTGATTCATATTTGGCAGATTTCTGTCTTTTATTTTATCATAATTTTTCTTATTATGAACAATACAATAACTATCATTATTACTTTTACCAAAAGAATGTGTAATGATATTGAAAATAAAAAGAGCTTCTATCTCAAGCTCTCTTTGACTTTTTGGTATCTTATGAGCATTTAATTTGGAAAAAAAAAAGATATTTTAAAAGTTCCTTGACAATGTTGAGTCTAATGTATGAATAAATGTCTCTGAAATGTAGATGATTTCATTAAATCATCTACAACGGAACACATGATTTTAGTAAAGTGTTGGGTTCTGTGGTTCCCAAGATTAAGTTATTAAATACTAGAATAGTCTAAAAAAATATCACCGCCCTGTTGAGGTGGCTCAGTTGGTTGGGCATCGTCCTGGACAGCAAAAGGTTGTGCGTTGGAGTCCTGGTCAGGCACATACCTGGCTGTGGGTTCCTGGGCACGTACCGGAGACAACTGATCTAGGTTTCTCTCCCACATTGATGTTTCTCTTCCTTTTCTCTCATTCTCTTTCCCCTTCTCCTTTCGCTAAAATCAATAAATATATCCTTAAGTGAGGATTTTAAAAATTACTATCAATTATACATTAGTATTAGGTGATATATTTCATTTTCTTAATATTTAGATGCCATTGGTAATTGGGGTTTTTTATGAGTAAAAAGTTGCAGATGTCAGTGTTTAATGTAAACACTAAGAAGATAAAAGGGTCATAATCATATATTTCTGAAACTTCCAAAATCTTGAATATACTCTTCTATAAAATGTGGTGGGTTTTTTCCCTCGAAAATACAAAGTTTTTTCTTTAGTTTAACTGTTGCTTCTGTTACTGTTTTTCTTTTGTTTTGGAGGGGAATGGAGAACTAGAAAGGAGAAAAAGCTCTGGAAGACAAATTATACTGCAATTTATCACTGTCTTCTGCTGTACAATTTTCTCAAATCAACACTCTTTGGTTAAGAAAATAGACACAGTTACTGATAGGGCTGAACCACTGACCCAAGATGGTGGTCTTCAACTCTTCAACTACAATCTGCAACAGGTTTTCTCAATCTTGGCATTATTGACGTTTTGGACAGGATAACCATTTTTGCAGTGGCTGTCTTGTGGATTGCATATTTAGCAGCAGCAACCTTTGCTGCTACACCCTAGATGCCAGGAGTACTTCACCAAGTTGTGACAACTACAAATGTCTTCAGATGTTGCCATATGCCCCTGCAGGGGCAAAATAATCCTGTAGAACCACTGGTCTACAGGTTAGCAATCATATCTGTAATGTGGTCTCATTATGAACCAAGGCCCTAGGCATTGAGCAATGTTATCTGTTCCTAAGGACCCACTTATAATCTATGTCTGGCTGACACAGAATTGTTTACTCCATCAGGACAGTCCTAAAAACACACATGTTAAATTAAATGAGAAGGCAACTTAAGCGATACCATGACTCTAAGTGCCATTCCTCTCAGTGTCCTCCCTTCCAGCCATCATCACATAGTCACCACAGTGGGAGCAGTCATATTAATTAGTTCAGACAATATTTCACATCCAAGTTTCAAAAGCAAGGCTTCAAGAAGGTGATTTTCTTTGTAAAATAGAAAGTGATAGAAGCTTAATACATCAGGCCGGGTGGCTCAGTTGGTTGGAATGTCATCCTGTGCACCAAAAGGTTGCTGGTTCCAATTCCCAGTAAGGCACATGCTTAAGGTGCAGATTTGATCTCAGTTGGGGTGCATTCAGACAACAAATTGATGCTTCTCTTTCACATTGATCTCTCTCTCTCTCTCTCTCTCTCTCTCTCTCCCCACCCCCTACCTCTCATTCTAAAAATCAACGGAAACTGCCCTTGGGTGAGGATTTAACAAAATTAAAAAAGACTTAAGGCCAAAGGTGCTCCTGAGGACATGCTATATGAAGAATTTAAAGTTTCCTTTCCGTTGGACTCCTGGTAACAAACATATTTTGCATTCATTTTTTTTAATCGTGGTTTTTTTTTTTTTAGAGAGAGAGGGGAAGGCAGAGAGGCAGAGAGGCAGAGAGGCGGAGAGGCAGAGAGACATCAATGTATGGTTGCCTTTCACCTGCCTCCAACTACAGACCTGGCTGGAGACCTGGTTATATGCCCTGGCTGGGAATCGAACCAGCAACCTTTAGGTTCACAGGCTGGTGCCTTATCCACTGAACCACTAGCCAGGGCTGCATTCAATTTTTTAACCGTTTCCGCACATCCTCATTCCTTATACTTAGCCAGTAGCTTTCAGTGCAGTACTCTTACATAATCTTCCCTGTATCCCTCCCCCTTTGAATTTAATGACAGTGGCAGTATACAGTTAGTGGTGAAAACATCTTTGGTGAGGTCTGGGTGGTGGCCAGCCTCAAAGCCTCAAAAAAATGCGGGACACAAGACAAAGCTAAGAGTAGTACAAAGCGTAAGCAATGTGGATAATTTAGGAGGGGAATTAATGATATTAATGGTGATGGTAATCAGGAAATGGAGGCACAGAATAGTAAAATATCTTTCTCAAGGGGATGCAACTGGTGTTGGAGAATAGTGACAAAGAAAGAGAAAAAATGAAAGCTTCTCTGGGGGATCTCAACAGGAGAAATTTGCAAGGTATTCATTTGTGCTGCAATTAATGCAATTCTGCTACAATTCCTTCCTTCTCCAAGTCTCTTCATTCTCACGTTTCAAATCTCTTCATTCTCACGTTTCAAATCTCAAGAGTGCATCTAATATGCTTAGCTATGGCCTGCCCCTGTTAAATTAATAAGCTGTGATTAAAAAGCATAATAATGTAATACAGATAGGGTCAACACTGCATAGAAGGGGCACAGCCTAGAAATGTAGTGGTTCTAAGAGGGCATCCACTCCAAGTAACATCTACCTTATAACTTAATGATCTAAGGGCTATCCTGATTTTCTTCAGCTGACATATGGTCCAAAAATAACAGTAACATTCATTAAGTAAAATAAATAGTGTTTGGTTTTATTATTTTTTAGTTTCTCTGGAGTGTGTAATGTATTTACTAAGTTGGGAATTATCTATTATCTCATTTTCCTTGATATGAAAAACTCCATGAAGAAGCTCAGTTTGCACTGAAATGATACACTTCTATTTCTTCCATTTCTGACAGCATGCTATTTTAGCTATCTCAATGAGCCACCTGCTGAAAACAACAAAAAATGCTGGGTAAAAAAACAATTCAATGCATTGATAAACTGGTAGGAAATGAAGGGATTCTCAGGAGGGGAAAAGTGAAGAAAAGGAGGCTATCCTGAGAAAGAAGTGAGGGCCAATGTGGACTCTGCTAGGAGATTATCTACCAAAGCCTATACATCCAGAGCTCCTGCTTTGATAGGTGCGCAGTTGCCAGGGTCAGGAAGTAAAGCCAAGGGCCTATATCAAAGGAGTTTGTTGGGAGATAAAATTCTGGGGCCCCAAAGGGCTATATTCTCAGTGTAAAGGTGAATGAGAAAAAAACCTGATGCACAGGTCAGTAAGGAAAAACGTCTGTCTTGGCCTTGGAACTCGGGGGGAGGGGAAGGCCGGGCAAAATAAAGAGAAAGAAAAAGAAAAAGAAAAAGAAAATAAGTCTCCTCTGGGAATGTTTAAGAAGCTATTTGTGTAATCCAATAAATCTCAAGTAAAGAATGTAATCTGGTCCTAGGTTTTTTGATGCCTCCAAGCAACTTTCAAAAGCAAATTCTAATACTCTCTAAGAGAACTCTCAATTCAGGTCACAAGGAATCCCCATAGTTACAACTCCAGAAACATGAGTGCGGAGTTAAAAATCACAAGCCACAAGGAAACAGGCAACATGAGCAAAAGCTAGA
Organism: Noctilio leporinus; assembly: GCA_004026585.1. Taxonomy (NCBI): domain Eukaryota; kingdom Metazoa; phylum Chordata; class Mammalia; order Chiroptera; family Noctilionidae; genus Noctilio; species Noctilio leporinus. The sequence goes on along the minus strand of PVIW01000040.1, from coordinate 658,539 downwards.
TAAAATAAGAGGCAGCACAAAGACCCATACAATTTTCAATCTTGGATTTAATATACACAAATTATAGACTGTGTTTAATTTGTATAAACAATTAGAAATGGCTTAAAAAGAAAACTGAAACCCAGGACGGTGGCAGAGTGGATAAGGCGCTAGCCTGCGAACTCAAAAGTAACTGGTTCGATTCCCAGCCAGGGCACATAACCAGGGTGCAAGCCAGGTCTCCAGCCAGGTCCATAGCTGGAGGGAGGTGAAAGGCAACCATACATTGATGTCTCTCTCCCTCTATGCCTCTTTCCCTTCCCCTCTTTCTAAAAATAATAAATAAAATCTTTTAAAAACTAAAGAAAACCAAATAGATTTTCTAAAAATGAAAAGTATTTGAAACTTTTGAGGTGAGCCATATAAACAAAGATTAGGAGAAATGGAGGATGTTCTAAGAGGTAATGAAAAAAAAATGGGAAATAAGCAACACTGAAGATATAATGGTTGAGAATTTTCTCACAATTGTTGCAGGACGATAACCCTGAGCTTCAGGAATCCTCTCAAATGGTTTTTAATTTTTTTTTTTTTTTTTTAAGGAAAGAGTAAAAGTAAGTTAGGGAGAGAATGATGGATGGACGGATTGAAGGAAGGAAGGAACTGAGGGAGTTCATTACTTGGAAACTGAAAACATCAAAGATCTTAAAAGCAGCAAGAAGAAGGAAGAAAGGGGAGGGAGGGAGGAAACCGAAGACACTAGATTTTAGATAAAAGTACAGAAAACAGATTAGGTAATTGTTACTAGGATTGAGGTCAATTTCTTTTGGGGTTCATGAATATGACAGGTAAGTATACTAAGAGTAATAAGTCCTCAGTAAAAGAAAACGTGAAGGGGGACGGGGAGCAGGAAGCACACACAAATACATAAAGTGTTTCGACTCCAATGAAATATATAGATGTTAACATGAAGTTACGAACTAAAATTCCCCCGAAACATGAAGAAAGTAGATGGAAAATAATAGCCAACTTGACTGGGTGCAAAGGCTTTTAAGAAACTGAGCAGCGAAGGACTATCACGGGTGAACATTTGCGGGGTGGAGTCAAAGGGCAGAAAAAGACACGCACAGGACTACAGACGTCTAATACAGGCTATTTAATAAACATAGTTATTTCTAGCACAGTGTGTTACATATTAAGGCTCCATCCATTCTCTCTGCTTGCTATTTTTCTTTCTTTCTTTCTTGCGAGTGCAGTTTGAACGTATAGCTCAATTTCATTGGCATGACGACGAGACGGACCGAAAACAAGAATATACGAGACCATTGAGAACTAGTTATGCAATTTTTAATAGGGAAAATATTCACCCCCTATTTAATATTAACTATTTTGGTTACATGATAGCCAATCAGACGTCCCTCTATATTTTTAGGAGTGAATACTGAGGATACATTCTAGAAGCGAGTTCTGTTTTGGAGTCCAAATTGCCGAACTTTACTATGAAAGGTTCTAGCATTCGAACCTTTGCTATTTTTCTAGCACTACTTGAGATCCATGACTCACAAATGCTGGGGAACGTAATCACAGCAGTAAGAACAGGTGAAAAGTTGTTCCTAGTTGTGTTATGCGGGCGCATACAATTCCCGTCATTCCCTGTGCAAAAAATCAACAAATAAACAGAGCCACCGCATTTGAGATTCTGTTGCGCAGCCCTTTCTACAGCTCCTGGTATTTGTAGTTTCCGGATGAAAAGCTGCCAGCGCGTTAACTCTTGCTGCAAAGGTAATAAAACTACACTTCCCACAACGGCGCGGGGACGGGCTCCGGTCGGCCTACGTCACTGCTTCAGCTAACCAATGGCCGCTCCGGGCGGCAGTGAGGCAAGCGCTGTCAGGCGCCAAAGTGTTTTTTTTTTTTCTTTTCTTTTTTTTTTTCCGCCGAAGCCGAGCGGGCGCTGCTAGCGGAGGCGCCATATTGGAAGGGACAAAACTCCGCCGACAGCGAGTGACACAAATAAACCCCTGGACCCCCTCGTTCTCTAAGCGCCAAAGGCCGCGATGTTGTACCTAGAGGACTATCTCGAAAGTGAGTGGGCGGCGCTGGCGGGGACAGCCTGTGGGACCTGCGGGCGGGCGAGAGCGCAAGTGGACGGGATGGCGGGATGGCGGGAGGGAGGGGGAGGCGGGGGATGTTTCTTTCTCACGGTTACTGGCAGCCTCGCTCTGGGCTGCCGGCTCTTCCGACCCCCCCGACGCACGCACGCAGTGACGTAGGCGCGTACTGTCGCCGTTGGCCCCGCCCCTCTGACGGACTCTCCCTTTGACAGTGATTGAGCAGCTTCCAATGGACCTGCGGGACCGCTTCACGGAGATGCGCGAGATGGACCTGCAGGTGCAGAGTAAGTCGGCGCGTTTACCCTTGTTCGCTTCGCACGTTCAGTGCCAGACTTACTTGCCATCGACTCCAGCGCCTCTGCTGTTTGACTCTTCCGGCTCGTTGACTAGTACATAGGAATTGTCAAAAAGAACTGTCCATGCCAGATCTTGCCTCTTCTTGCCTCCCGCTCTACTTTTCTCCTGGCTTTGACAAGAGGAGATTAAATTAGAGCGCCTGTGTGTGTTTTTTTCCTTGAATTTGGGACTGTGCAATACAATTTCCTATTCATCGAGAATGCAGATACATGTTTTAATGCACATCGGCATAAATGCTAAAATTTTGACTTTGAGTCTTTATGTAGTTGAACATAGATTTTAGCATTTACACTTTTGGTAATGTTCATCGTAATCAAATTTTTGCAACAGCCGAAAACACATAGAAGCATGGGTCGTATGTGGGTTTTATTATTATTTATTTTTAGAAATCCTTGGCATGTCAACTATGAAGAGTTACACATTATAGAATATATTCTTAGTTGTCAACAGCGTGGGATTTTGTTAGTCAAAATGAGTGAGGAAAATAAGCTAGTTGTCTGCCATCATGAGATTTTTGGCTCGTTCTGTTAGTGATAGCTTGGTAATTTAGTGACTTTTTCCCAAAATTAAACTTGCTCCTTCATAGAGCAGTATTTGGTTTATATGGCCTAGTTTTTCTTTTTTTTTCCTGTGAAGTTTCTTAAAAGGGTTTATGATCCAGAAAGAATCAGTGCCTTTGGAGATAAGAAGGTAAATACTTTGAGCAAAATTACACTTGAAACATGGTAACAGTGCCCTGACTGGTGTAGCTTCATGGGTTGGGGGTCATCCTGCCTGCCAAAGGGTCACTGGTTTGATTCTGGTCAGGGTACATGCCTGGGTTGTGGGCCAGGTCACCCCCCAGTCATGGGCAGACTGGAGGCAACCAGTCTATGTTCCTCTAGCACAATGATGCTTCTCTCCTGTTTCTCTCTTTCCTCCTGTATCTTTAAGAATAAAGTCTTTTAAAGAACAAATAAGAAAATAGTGAAGGGTACTAAATTTATGGTCCTGTTTTGAAAGAATCTTACAAACCTTTCCCCTCTGTGAATATAAAATATAGCTGTTTATGGTTGTGTATAGGTACTATGTTAAAAATTAAGAATGTGAAATAAATTATATGATACACAATGAAAGTGAATAATCAAGTGTACTTTTTATTTTTTTTTGCCATGTGTCACTCCCTTCCTTTGGAGAAATGTAGGTACTGTTTAATAAAATTACTTAATGGTATTAAAGACTGGACTTCATGGAGTGCATCTGCAGAAGATATTTTTCTTGTTCTCATTTATTCCAGCTGTGATAAGTTTATACGTTTCTAGTCCTGCCAGATTTTCTTCTTATAAAAGTCCTGGTGAAGTAAGGTCAGATTTTAGGCTGCAATAGGGAGGAAAAAGAGTATCATGAAGAGAGATCAAAGAACCAAACATTCCAAAGTGTGGGAGCCTCATGGTGTAGCTGAGAATTTGCTCCCTTCTCCCCCTTGCACCCCCACCACACGTTTCCATACCCTTTGCTCAGGACTATGCTTTTCTCAGCGTATTGTCGGTTTCATGTGGCACATAATACAAATGAAAGTCACCTTTTTATTCAGCATATTGTGGAATGGAAGTGTAAATTGTGTGTTTCTCCAGCTTGCTCACAAAGTTCACTTTAATGTAACTGAAATGCTAAAGGTTTGCTAAAATAGTAGTGTTGTATATAGGTTTGGGCACAGATGTTAATGTTAGATCTGAGTTCATTTTAGAGCTTTACTGACATACCTGTTGATCTTGACCTCATTAGCAGTTCTGAGGGGTTTTCATTGTCTATAAAATGAAGATCATCTGAGAGTTAAAATAATAGACCTAAATTAGAACATATAGTACCTGATACAAAGTAGCATTCAATAAGGAGTTACTTATTTTATGCTTTTTAAAATTATCATTAGAAATTTTAAATTCTCTTGTAATTTGGATTTAGATTATATAAATTAGAGGTGTTTAAACTTGCATTTTAAAATAATCAGAATTTTCTAAAGTTAATAGACATCATGTATTCACAAAAGAGATCTTGTTAGCAAACAAGTTTGGAAATGCTTATTTAAACAAAGGAAAATTATTTTAAAAAATTAACTAAGATTTCTCACTGAAAATCTCCAAACTTTTGAAGGATATATCCTTTGAAGGATATAAGTAAAAAAGATTTTCCTTAAATTATGTGGCAACAGAATCCCTTTTTTAACCAGTCATGAAATGAGGTGACTATTACTGGCAGGCATTTAGGAAAAAAGTTAATGAGAATATGGAACACAGTGTATTTAGTGAATAAAATGATTGTATTTACTGCTTTTAATCATGATATGAGGTGATTGTATATTTAAGGTCATAATGGTAATAGGTTAATATCTTTATCACTTTTTCTTATTAAAAGAAATTAAAAAAAAGAAATGACAGTTATCTAGTGGTGCTTACAATAAGAAATTGTGTTTTGGCACATTTGACTGATTTAATACCATTAGCTTTTGACCTCAAGGCAGTAATATTCAGACACTGTGGTATAGGGCCTATATTGTTGACAGCTTTGACTGTTGGAAAAGGTTTTGAAATAACAAAAATAAGTTATCAGTAGGGAAAATTGTAACTTTCTTTTTTATTAAGGTAATTAAGTTATGCTATATTTATGGAATTAAAACATGACATATTTAAGTTAGTGGCCACGTGAAGGAATGTATGTTTTCAGATATTTGTCCCCCTCCAAATCAAGCATGTGTATTCAGTGTATGCATTTAGCTATCTAAATATGAGATGTGTTTATTATGTTGTAGATGCAATGGATCAACTAGAACAAAGAGTCAGTGAATTCTTTATGAATGCAAAGAAAAATAAACCAGAGTGGAGAGAAGAACAAATGGCATCCATCAAAAAAGTACGTTGAATACTCTGGGTCATTGATTAGTTAAAAGCGGGACCCTCTGAGAAAGATATTTTAAAATTAAATAGTTTTCTGGATAGCAGGAGGAAAAGTTTTCAATGGCTCCTTAGAATTTAAATAATTAGCTGTGTTTTAGAGCTTCAAGTGTAGGAATTTTAATCACTGAAGCATTCTGGTAACATAAAAAATTGCTTCAGTAATTAGTGACTTTTATTAGAGAATTACAGAACCATAAAATTACATTTTTAATTAGCAGACATGGAGTATAGTTTTTATATTGTTAGGTACCTAAATAGGTAGAATCGCAGAATAGAATCTGAAGAGCTGAGGGGATCCTTAAAAAAGTCCTTTAGTTTAAAACTTAAAATGTATACATGAATTAGGCCTAGAAATAAAGAATTCTTTGAGTTTTTAATTCACTGTATAGCACTTAAAGTTTTCTTTCAGATTAGAATGGATATCAGCTCTCCCTCCAAGGTTGCTTTAGAGGTAGTATGGTCCAGTGTTTCTGGGGGTGCTGGAAGAGCGACTTAAGGCTCCTGGATCTGGTCATGACTCTGCTGTTTCCCACTGTGATGTCGGTAGGGTCTTTAATATCTCTGAGAATAATGCCCCCGCCTCCCCAGCCCAGCGTCCTCAGAATTGTTCAAGGATCAACTCATAAGTTTGAAAACTGTTAAGTTAGAGTATTTGTGTCATTTAGTTTACTCCATGGGGGGGTGATTATTTCTGTTAAGAGAAAAAAGTGTGGAATCCATGACAGGATTGGCCTTGGCTTAGAGGGTTCCCAGAGACGGAGGGGTGTTTGAGTATAGACACCACATACATGCACCCTAAACTCATGCGCCATGCCTGTTAGGTTTTTGGTGGAGTATAATAGTTGGGATATACTCTGAAAAGTCTAGCATTCCATGGAAATTTAGAGAATCTATTTTTTAAAAACAATAATTTCATTTATACTAAGAAACCAAAAGTATAGGTTGAATTGATATCTAACTTAAAATGAGAGTTATAGAGCAATTGGAAAATAGAAACATGCAGGTCAGATTTTTTTTTTCAGTAGTTGTACTTTTATTAAAAAAAAGTTCTAAAAGTGGAGACCTTAAATATTTTTATAAATTAGACAAATCTTAACTGAAAAATATTTTTTAAAGGAAATGAGTCTCTTCATTAGCTTATATAACTTTTACTAGTACAAAGGCTAGACTTGGAATAGTATTTATTTTTATTTATATCATTTCTAGGAATTCTGAACATCTCTCCTTAATTCTTGTGTATAATTTGAAATCCTTTCTTATCTCCACTCTTTCCGTAACTGGATTTTTATTGCTTATTTAGGATGACTGAGTGATAACAAGGCATGATAATTTTAAGATTGTTAATTTATTTTTGAAATGAAAATGTTTTTATTTAGGATTACTATAAAGCTTTGGAAGATGCAGATGAGAAGGTACAGTTGGCAAACCAGATATATGATTTGGTAAGTAAAATTAATGTGCATGCTATGCCATAAATACTTGAATTATGATTATTTTAAATTTTATTGGCTTAAATATAATAGGAACAACAGACTAAAACATTTAATTTGAGAGTTCAGTGTCTATTTGGTTTCTTTATGGAAAAAGAGTCCTGGATTGTCCATAGTTTTAATTAATAGGTCAAGATCCTTACATTTTAGCTAAAGTTACATTGCTTTTCAAATTATACCTGGTGTTAGACATTTAAATTTTTATCTTTTAGCAAAAATTCACCAGTTCTTTATATTATTTTAGTAATCCTTATTAAGGTGGTGTGTTTACTTAACTGATAACTCATATTGAGATTGTTACTGTGGTAAAATACACATAAGATGACAGTGTTAAGTTCTTGGTAGTCTGATTAGAATGAAGGGGAAAATCATTTGAATTGGTGTTAACAGATCATACTCGACTATGTTCAGTGATGTCAACAGACAGTACACAACTAGCTTAGGTGTCAAAATGGGAAATGGTAGATTAAATAAACTTTAAAAGGTTATTTGGTGGAGCAGCAGTGCTTATAAAAGACGGAAATCACTAAGACAGGTATATGCAGTATTTCTCAAGCTGGTATAAATATGGTGTTTTTTTGTTTTGTTTTGTTTTTAATGTAAAGCAGCTTCTCCTAAAACAGCTACTTTAGGTGATACTCATTTCTGGTTTGCCTCAAAGCACGTTGAATGTTCACTTTTGGTGAATTTTACCATATAGATTTTATATACTATTTTATATTCTTGTCTGGACACAATCTTATCATTGGACAAGTATGTAAATGTAATTATCATTGGTAAGCAAGACCCAAGGAAAAAGATGCACACCACATATGGTATACATTATAAATACACAAAACTAGAAAATGTCATGTAAAGCCGTAGAAAATGCTTGCTTGTTTTTATATAGTGAAAGTATTTTATGGCTATAATAACCTAGGCTTGCTTGTTCTTACAGTTATTCTGAAAACAATTTCATAAAAGGTACTGCCTAAAGAAAGGTAGAGAGGGCTGTCACTCGATTTACTGTGGAATAAAAAAAGTTCTTAATAATTTTGATCTTGAATTATGTTTATAAACATAGAAAAAGACATTGTTAGTTGAACCCAAGACAAATTTTTTAGTAACATTCTTCCTCAGATTTAATAACTATGTGCCAGTTTTTATTTAGAGACCACCTGCTTTTTAGATCATATAGTGCTTTGGCTCTACTCTGTTTTGTTTATATTTTATTATTTTGCTTCTATTTATACCTCTGTTAAAAATCATGCATTTAGAAAAATATACATAACATAAATATATGCTTTTTAAATGAGTGTGTGTGTGTATCTTGCCTGTTACTTATGAACCAAACTTTTCATCTGCTCTATGTGTGATAATATAGTTTACCTGGGTATAATGGAGGAATAAAGAGAAAATACTACAAATGGCTCCTGCCCTTAATGTAAACTAGTTGAGAAGACATGCCTACAAAGTAAAGTGAAGAGCCTGAATAGAAACATTTAACAAATAAAGATGAATGCAGTTGAGTATTAAGGCATATCTGGTAAAAGACTGAACTGAGCCGTATGGAGTTATTGTTGATTTCTTGGAGGGTATGAGATAAGTTTTGAATAAGATTTATTCAAAGGCTCAGGGGTCTGGATTAGGTATTGTATTGAGGGGAAAGCATTTTACTCAGAAAGAAAATGAAAGTTAAATTCTTTGTGGGGAATTGATTATTTACCTAGAGAGTGAAGTAATAAAAGATGATGTAATTTAATAAAATGTGATAAAAAGCAGGTGTTATAACATCTGACACAAGTTCAGCTACTTCACTGATAGCGGGACTTTGGAAAAGTTCTGTAATTCTGGAACCTCAGTTTCCTTCCCTGTGGAATAGTGGTATTAGTTTGCACCTTCAAGGAGTTACCACGTGTATATGTAATGCTCTTAGCTTGGCAGATAGTAGGCACTTGCTACTTTAAGTTCTCACTCCATCTCATTTCTCTGACATTTTTTAATTTCTTGAAGCCGCTCTTTCAGCTCTGCCAAGCTAAACCTGTTTTATTCCCATCCCCACCCCCATTTCCAGCACTGCCTTTTGTCTTCTCGTTTTTCTTTTCCTCTCCTTCCTCCCTTTCCTCCTCCCCACTCTGCTTCCTTTTTACTTTTTCTCCTCCTGTTTCCTTCCCTCCTTTTTAATACTCCATTGCTGTTCAGGTGACCATCATGTTTGTAATATAAAAATCCATTCTTCTTTGAGACTTAATATTAATCATCAGTATTATCCTCTCACCTCTGTGGCCTTTCTCTTCCTTCTTCTGGGTTCGCAGGCGGGCACCTTATCCACTGTGCTTCCAGCCAGGGCTTCTCTTCCTTCTTGTATATCGCTTATAGCGGTTGTTGTTCCTCAGGGTTTGGTCTTTGACCTGTGTTGTTTCTTACTCTTTTCAAGTTGATTCTTATATTGAGGTGACTCTTCCCATCGGTCCCTCCAGTTCCAGAGACCAGAAGACCAAATGCCACATGGTGCAAAATTGTTTTGTCAAATGCCAGTTTCATCTCCATTGTCCCTACACATACAACCCAAGTTGAAAAACATTCCTCCATTGTTTTTCCATGTGTTCATTTAGATTTGACAATTATACATGAATTATTCCTCAAGCTCAGGCTTTTCTTCTGAGCCTGTTCATCTTATCTGTGTGTTCCCAGGCTCTGGAACTCCTAATATTAAAACTTAACTCATAGCCTCCCCTTTTTCTTCCCTCTCTCTCTCTGCCCCCCCCTCCCCGCCCAAGTACACACGTTCTCTTTCTTAATCCCAGGAGAACTGCCCACCCCTTAGTCATTCACAGTTGAATAGAATACTCAAAGGCAGCCCGGACTCCCATCTCCCTAATTTCCCCACATTTAGTTATTCACCAGATCTTATTCATTTTACATTCTGAGTATGTACCTCTCATTATTCCTGCCTCTCCACTTCAGCCTGCCATTGTTCAAGTACTTTAGAAAGAAAATAAATTGCCTGGAATGCCTTTCCTTTTCATCTGTGCTTGATAATCTTTATCTTTCATAATCCTCTATAAGCTTTGTTTCTTTATTAAAGTCATCTTGATAATCTTGTTATTTACATCATTTATATCTAGAAGAGACTGGACAGCTTATAAAAGAAAAGCCACACAGCAGTGGTTTAAACAAAAGACTTGTTAATTTCATGTAAAATAACTGTGTGAGGAGATAGATCAGGGCCTGTGTGGCAACTGCAAGGTCATGGCCGGCCCTGACTGTTTCTGGTCTGTTCCCCCTTCTGGACGGGGAGGAGAACTGCAGCAGGGCGTTACTCCGAAGCAGCCTTCCTGGAAGGCGCACCACCCGCTTCCAGTGCAAGGGGAGCTGAGAAACCTTGTTCAGTGTGGTGCGTTGTCAGCCCCTCCATGTGGGGTTCTGTGCGTGGCGTAGCTAATTGGCAGCCTTGCCCTACCCCTCGCCACAGTCATGCCAGCTCCCAGATCATTGTTACCTGAATTTATTACATTCTAATTACGTTGTATTTATTTTTTTACCTTTTGCTGGTGTGTTTGTCTCTTCCCTGCTATAAATGTCAAGAACTAGATCTTTTTGTGTGTGTGTCTTCCTAGTTACTCCTCAATAAATATTTGTTAAATAGAATCACCTGGATAAGTTGATGGAGAAAAAGGAGCATAACTGACAAGACAGGAGTCTTAGGAATAGATAGAGTTTAATGGTGTCATTGTTGATATCAAATATACTTAATTGGGTGATAATTTCTTAAAAGGTAATAGAGTTGCATTTTAGTATCCTGACATTGGTTGGGTAGACCGCAGTGCAAATGGCCACTTCTTTGCAAAGGATGACTTTAGACCAGGAAAGGTGAAAGTCATACAGTTCAGGTAACTTTTCCTTTATGGAGTCATTTTCGGAGACCAAACAAGCTTACGATCTATGCCTTTGCTCAAATCTTTTTGGAATCCTCCTTTTAAATTGTGTTCAGTTTTATTGGTTTCATTTGTTGGGGTAGGTATCCTTCTTTGATACATAAGCTCATTTTGAAAGTTCTTCTAAAACAGGATTTATAGATGTGCCTTCAGCAAAAGGGGCTTTTAAAAATATTAAAATGTATTGTGATATATATGTTTTGAAGGTCTTAACTCTTTCACTTTATAATTACACATTACATAGAATTTTTTTGTTCTTTTCAATTCCTTTGCTTTTAGAAAGATTCCTTTTAAGTTATACTAAAACATTTATTAAATGTTACTAGATCTTGCTCTGGCTGGCGTGGCTCAGTTGGGTGTCATCCCGCAAACTAAGAGGCCTCAGGTTTGATTCCTAGTCAGGGGATTCCTAGCCTGGGTTGTGGGTCTGGTCCCTGGTCAGGGCACATGCAAGAGACAAACAATGGACGTTTCTCACTCATATTGATGTTTGTCTCACCCTATCTCCCTCTCTTCCCCTCTCTCTGCAATTAATAAAAGAAAAACATTTTTTTTACATAAAATGTGATTAGACCTTACTATACAAAGTTATGATAATAGTGGATATCCAATTAACTCATTCCCAACAAAGTCTTAGTTATTTATTATTATTATTAATATTATTATTATTATTTCATCCTTGCCTGAGGTTACGATTACTAATTGTTAGAAAGAGAAGGGAGGGATGGAGAGAGGGAGAGAAACATACATGTGGGAGAGAAACATCTATCTGTTGTTTCTTGTATGTGCTTGGACAAGGGACAGAACCCGAAACCAGGGCAAGTGCCTTAACCAGAAATCAAACCCATGCCCTTTTGTTTGTGGGACAATGCTCCAACCACCCGAGCCACACTGGCCAGGGCCTATTTTATTATCTTTGCAAAATAAAAAATAGTTGCAACCAGAGTCCCTGAGGGTAGGTGAGGTTCTTCATCGTTCTGTACCCTCAGAGCCTGCACAATAGTTAAATGGTGCACAAAAGGACAAAGAAGACTTTTGAAGTGATCTAATCTGGTATTTTCCAAACTTCGATCATGTGCATTCTACCTGTAAGGTTTTTACAATATCTCCATAACACCTGTACATCTACTTACCAAGTGAATTTTTATGAAATTTATTTAAGGGGTCAACTTTCAAATCAGATATTACTTGCATAAATGAAAGCTAGCATTAGTTATCACAACTAAGTATTAAAATGTTAACACCAATCATGCATCCTCTTGGAATGTTTGTGCTTTGTGCGCTGCACTGTGTTGCTGGAGCGGCTGGTGGTTTTTCAACACTTGATGCTTGAGGCCAAGAAATTTATTAATCACGCAAGTAATTGCAATCAAACATAAGGGAATCATTGATTTGTTCAGTAGGAAGGTCACTAAATGCGTTTACCATCTCACATTAGTTCTACTCCCCAAAATATCAGCAGGACACATCCAAGTAAAGTTTTTGTAAACATTAAAGAGGAGCTGAGTGGATGGGACATCGTGTAAGTATAAAACTACAGTACTTTTTATTCATAGATCATTCACTCAGTAAACAGTACTACTTCAACTGACTAATTCTATGTAGTGGGAGAGTATAACTTCCATTCAGCAAGTATTCACAGAGCTCCAGCTATGATACTGGTGCTAGGTGGGCAGTAACAACACAGACAGACAAAGAATGTAAGCCAGTTAGTAAATGAAGCTTACTTTAGATTTTGCTAAGTGCTATGAAGGATATCAACATTGCGGAGAGAGTGAGGAAGCAGGAGTAACTGGGGGAAGCTGTTGAGAGTGTGTTGAGGATGAATGTGATCCTCTGAGGTAACAGTTGAGAGGGTACTTGGAAAAAGAGCCAGCCACCTGGAAAGCTTCAGGAAGAGCATTGTAGGCAGAGGATGTACCAAGTGCGAAGTCTGAGGTGGAAAAGGCCTTGGCAGATGGACCCAGGAAATGGCCGGTGTGGCTGAAGTGCAGTTGAGAAAGGAGGAGGGTATGAGGAGAGCAGTTAGTACCCGCAGCCCTTGCAAGTGTGTGGGGCAGTGTGACTCCGTTCATTCTAAAAGCAGCAGGAGGCCAGCAAAGGATGCTGAACCTGAGGTGAGGGCGAAATTCACCTTAGAAAAGATGTATGCCTTTTATGGTAATTTAAGTAAGCATATACTATTTTGACAAATTTTAAGATACACCAATTTAGTTTGATTTTGCCCTTCGGTGTTTTATATAGTGTATGGTATTACATTATTTTTCATTGAAATATTTTTTAAATAAGTAGTAAACTTTTTATTCCTATAATGTGCATTGTACCGATAAGCTCATTTATTAAGAAGAGAAACAAGACTGTGTAAATAACAAATGAAGAATTTTGAGGAATTAAGTTTCAATAAAACAAGCTAAAAATTTATTTCAGTAATGTTAGTGAAATTTAACTAACAAAAAATTCTTTTACTACAATAATTTCCATCTAGAATCCTCATACTTATAATCATATACTTATTTGTGTTCCGCAGCTAGATGTCACTGTCATTAGGCTGTATTAGATTACAATACTTCATAAAATTGATTTATATATACTCTGATAATATTGGAACCTTTAGTTATTGCTTGAATTATTTTAGCAGTCTCTTAAAGTGCCCAATAGTAACCTTGAATCTGCTGCTTTTTATTATACTGGTCTATTCTTGAGATAATTTTATTTCATGCCAACATCTTACCTATAGATTTGAGAATTCTTTATCCGATACTCTAATTAAGAGCAAGTTTGACCTTTTGCTTTGTCTCCTAACCTTACTGTCTTGTAGGAAGGTGATTAGATGTAGTTTATGTGCAAAGGTCTCAAGTATTTGATTAAGCCTAAAGATAGATGAAATTTTCATTTAGTTTAAATATAATTCAGAGATGGGAAGAATTATTTCCATGACTTATCAGAGAAATACTTTACCATCATGGTTCCTTTTTTCCCCCAATTTACCCTTCTTACTCACTATTACCTGATCTTTTCAAGGATAGAAATTTATCTCTTATTGCTGTGAATTTCAATTTAGGACCCTCTAGACTGAGTGCTTATTCTGAAAGGGTAAGGTAGATATCTACATTTTAGAATTTGACTGTATTGGGAACCATAAATCATGTAGAAACTTTTAAAAAGCTATATTGCATTTAGTTCAGTTTGGGTCCATCAGTGACATGTGAATATTTGAATATTAGAAGACCGGGAGAGTCAAGAGAATAAAGGATTGCAACTGTATGCCAAAATGTTAAAGAATGAGGATTTTTTGTTTGTGTCATGCACAGGAGTCAAGTGTGACTTAAATATCTTTGTGCTGGTGAATATCTTAAATAATGTTGAAAGAATTTTCTTTGTCTCTAAAGAGGTCAGAACAATGATGATAGCTTTAAGCTTAAAGCACTAATAATCTGGGATTATAGTGTATGATTTTTGAGTGTAAGGCAACTTTGTGACTAGCATTTATTGACATCAAGAAGGAACAAATCAGTAATCAGACTCTGGTCAGCTGTGTGTTAGGAATCTATGGTCAATGGAAAATCTCAGTTGGATCAGTGCCCTCTTTACTGCTGTAAGTCCGTGTTATGGGGTCAGGTATGCGTGCAGGGGTCGGGCAACTTAGGTTCTTGCTTTGTCTGTGACCTGTGAGGCTGTTAGATCAGCTAGGATAGATACTTTAACCACTAAGAATCATGTATGGGAATCATGTAGAGGGAATGAACTATAGATTTCAGTCAAGTTCAATTAAGCTTTTGCTGTATCTATTTAATACTATTTAAGCATTCTGGTGCTTTACAGCTTACCTTCCCGTGTTTAAGTTACCTTCCAACTTCAAATTTGATTTAGTACAGCAATGGTGAATCTAAGAAAATTCTCATTAACTAATAATTACTCATTAATCAGCTCATAATCTTTTTTACATACCAAGAGGTGGGAATGATTATAAATGTCTCCTGAAGCTGCCCACAACAATGTGGTTAAGGCTTTGCTGTGTTTGTTTATTTTAGTTATGCATTTGTTTGTTACAGTTGTTAATTCTTTGGGTTGCATTACTTTTTTGAGCTATCAAGTAGTGGAAATCCTCATTATTATTTTCCATGCTTTCAATTGTATTAAACCTTATCAGTACTGTTTTCAATATAGTAAAGCACTTTTTCACCACAGGGTGGAGTTGGGGTGTGATGATATCTTCATCTTACCCTAACCCCACTCTCCCAACTGAGATTCTTATCCTCTTCCTCTTCCAACTATATATACCTATTACAGGCCACTCCATATTCTGCTTTTTCTCTAAGAATACTGTTTGTCTCTCTGCCTCTTCACATTCTTTAATTATTACTCCTTTTTTCTATTTGAATACAATCTGTTCTTCACTAACACATTCGTACTTCCTTTATGTCTGTCATGCCCAATGTTATATTTTTTCTTGAAGTGCTACTTCTGACCCTTTTTTCAGCTGCTGCTTATTTGTTACATCTAGGGTATAAATATACTTTAAACCTTTATTTTATTAAAAATCTTATATTAATCTTAGTTTTTTAGCTATATTCTAATTACTATGAAGGCAGGGATTCTCTCATACTTCATGTATGTACCAAGCACATAAGAGCTCAATATTTATTAGTCGTATAATTGTAAAAGAAAGGTGGTGGAGTATTTTCAGCACATTAGGTGGTCTTGGAATTCAAATATGAGCATTTTTCTGACTTCCCTTGAGAATTAATTTTGACAATGTGAAATATATTCTTGAAGAACAGAGGCCTGTGTTCATACTTTATTTTTGGAAGGGAGGGTCCTTTAAAGGATGCTCAGTTACCTGCAGACTCTTAGAATAGGAGCAGGTGCCCACAATGTGTGACCCTGAAGGATTTTAAATACTGGAATGACAACTTCTGTCAAGCTCTGAAAAATATGTGTGTGAAGATGGAGGAACATTGGGCTTTAAATTATTGAAAAATCACAAACCAATACCCCAATCATTGCTGTTAATATTTAAAATAAATAATACAAATATTCCTATTTTGTCTATTTACTATACTGTACTACTCTGAGTTTTAAAAAAACAGCTGGCTTCTGCATATACAAGTTCAGAGGGCAATGTTAGGAATAAATGGTGAAGCACAACTTACAATTAGATCAGAGTTAAATCCATTACCTATTGACTTTGGGCATGTTACTTAACCTCTGTGAGCTTTAATTTCTTCTTATGAAATGGAAACAGTAATAGGCTATCTCAAAAGATCAGAAGGAGGACCAGAAAAGATAGACCATCTAAAGTAGCACATTACCTGGCATCCAGCACACACAAATTATCTGTTGCCAGTTTTCTCCCTTTCTCCCTTATTTTAGATACACACTATTTAATTGAAATTCTTATTTAAAGTTTTTGTTCTTATAATGAACCTTAGACATTTTGATATTTATAAGAAAGTTACTCTTAATTATTGACAGCAATCCTTTACAAATTAGAGATTGAAAAAACATGTCAGTAATGTAACATGAATATTTTTCAAAGATTTCATGATTTTTGGTTTCACTTCAAAATAGTAAACTTGAAAAAAAACATTTTAATGTTAAACTTAACAGTAAGTTAAGACTTATTGCTAGTTTGAGGTGTAATATCATTTTCTGAATCAGTCAAAAGGTCTCTAGGTGAAAGAGAATATAAAATTTACTACCTTTACAAGGGCAGTAGTTTCACAATAAAACCATTTTACCCAGGCTCTTTGGGGAATGGAGTTTTCTGGCTAAACACTCTTTGTTTCAGCCCTTTATATAAATGTTTACAAGTATAATGGTCCACTTTCCTGCCTCAGAGAAATGAAAAGTATAGACTAGACTAGCTTCTTTGTTTGTGGACTGAGGGTCTTTCATTACTTGTTGTAAGTAACTGCATGTGGGGTGGTGGTGTGGAAGGCTTTGCTATGAGCTGGGTGAGGCTAGGCCAACCCTAACCCAGGGCATGTTGTGAAAAGTTACCAGCCCTTCTGCACCTCCCTTCCTCCCCCAAATACCTAATACCAGCTTTGGTTCAGTTTGTTTTTCTTTCTTTCTTTTTTTTTTTTAAAGATTTTATTTTATTATTTTTAAAAAGAGGAGAAGGGAGAGAGGCAGAGAGGGAGAGAGACATCAATGTATGGTTGCCTTTCACCTGCCTCCAGCTATGGACCTGGTTGGAGACCTGGCTTGCAACCTGGTTATGTGCCCTGGCTGGGAATCGAACCAGCAACCTTTGAGTTCACAGACCAGTGCCTTATCCACTGTGCCACCAGCCTGGGCCTGGTTCAGTTTTTATATCTTACTTTTTTCCAAACATTTTTAAACAAATGGCAGTTTTGCTTTCTTAAAACATAAACTTTAGTAAATTTAAACTTCAGAGATTATATTGCTAGCATCTTCATGTTACAGATTAAAATCTGCGGGTTATGTTAATTGATCTGCTCAAGGATACAGAACAGATTCACTAACAGAAACAAAGATGTAGATTTTCTCATTAAACTGATACTTTAATAGTGTCCCATATTTTGGTGGTTATCTTTGATCTTCTTTGAAACAGGTAGATCGACACTTGAGAAAGCTGGATCAGGAACTGGCCAAGTTTAAAATGGAGCTGGAAGCTGATAATGCTGGAATTACAGAAATATTAGAGAGGCGTAAGTAAAATGTACAGTTTTCCATCCATGTTGGACATCATGTGTGTGAATCTCTGAGGAGACCCTTGACCCACAGGAACTTCTCAGATCCTGCACTTTGCTGAATGGTGGCAACCAGGTCAGAGAGCTTGGAACCTTGACAGTTGGAACTATTTGGGTCATGGAAACTGAGGGAGATAAATAAGATACTCATTCACTCACTATGAGAATAGCATTTTCAGTCATTCCATTTTTAAATTATGCATATACACCAGTAAGATGAGTGGTAAGAACAAAGATTTAAAGAAAAATAACCATCCAAAAACAAGTCAGCCATCTGTCATTAAATGTAGTGACTTTGCCCTGCCTGTTTATGCGTAGTGTAAACAATCAATTTTGAGAAAGGTTATTATTTCTTCTCAAGAACAGTCTTAAGGCTTTTCTTCAACTGTGTTACTGAGAAAATTTTAAAGGGTTCCACAAAACTGTCTTTTTCTCAAAAAAGCCTTTCTGAACTTTTTTATATCAGCAGGAAGCCATTTTATTTATTTATTTTATTTTATTTTTGCATTCCGTTCATCCCAGTTTTTCCCCCTCTGCTCTCCCCTTCCTCACCCTCCCCCCCCTCCCCTCACAGTCAATCCCACTTGTTGTCCATATCCAAGGGGCATCCATGCTAGTTCCTTGACTAAACTGTTCCCCTTCTTTGCCTCTGCAAGAAGCCATTTTAATAGTGTTTCTTTGCAAGGCTCAACATGGTCTCTTGCTATGGTTTACCCATATCCCTTCTTGGATTTAACTACGGAGCCCTCCCCAAAATGAAGGCATGAGCTTTGTTTAACTTATTTAGCACTTCTTCCATCCTAAATATGTAACATCCATAAAGGCATATAGAGTGGTGCTAAACCGCAAGTAGGCGCTAGCTCCTTGTTAGTGAATCAAGTTAGCGTTCTGGCTGATTTCTACTAGAATTTAAAAAGGATTCAAATGTCTTCTTTTTCTTGGTCATTTCAACAGCAAGAACATGTATTTATTTCTTAACCCAGAAGAAAGGTTTCTGTACAGTGTGAGGTTAATTTATCCCTGTTTATACTCTCACGAGAAGTCAGCTAGAGAAGTAGCCAGGCATGAATCCATCTTGCTGTCCGTAGTTGCATTTTGTATTCAAAAGTAGATCCATCGCTCTGTAGATTTTTTAAAAAGATTTTATTTATTTATTTATGTATTTCAATGTATGGTTGCCTTTCACCTGCCTCCAGCTACGGACCTGGCTGGATACCTGGCTTGCAACCTGGTTACATGCCCTGGCTGGGAATTGAACCAGTGACCCTTGGGTTCACAGGCCAGCACCTTATCCACTGTGCCACCAGCCAGGGTCTAATTTATTTATTTTTAGAGAGAGAGAAAGAGAAGGAGAAAGAAAGGGAGAGAAATAGCAATCAGTTGTCTCTTACAACCCAGACATGTGCCCGGGAACCAAACTGGTGATTATGTTTATGGAATGATGCCCAGCACAGAGCCACACCAGTGAGGGTGAACCCATCACTTTAAACAATCATCTAATATTCCAGGGGAACCCTTTCTGAAGATAATAAGTATTTTGAAACAAAATAAAATATCCTATAGCTGCTTTTTTTTAATGCTTATAGGTGTAACAATAATTGATACCTCTTCAGTGCTGCAGGATGGTTCATGAAGCATCCTCATATCATAAAGACACAGACATAGGAGACTTAATTGGCTTCAGTATAAAAACTGTTCCACCTTATGCCATGCCACAATTTTATCTCAAAGGATCAAAATGAACCCAGAACATTTTTTAAGAAGTTTTTTAAAATTTGGCTGTAGAGATTTTATGCTTCACTTTCCACAAGCAAAATATCTAATTTAGGAAGTTTTTACTGTCTTATATTATGTTAACGATCAAAGAATTTCCTTTCATGTAGTGATGACCCATTGCCTCATACTTTAGGATTTCTCATAGAAAAGTTTTCAATTCAGTAAAACTAGGTTGAATGTGTCAGCTCTTAGCAGTAATGGAGTTATAATATCCATTCACCCACTTATGTACTACAGCCTGTTATGAATTCCCTTATTAGCATGACTCAAGCTGTTTTGCATTTAAGGTGAATATTGAGAAGTGAGTTACTATTGTTTATGGAAAGTATGAAATTGACCCAATGTTTTCGAGCAAAATGAGACAGGCATATGGATCAGTTTGCTAGTCCTCTTCTGAGTAAGGGTGCACAGTACCTGTATTTGATTGGCATGTAAAGTTCTGTGGTGACAGTTAATGGCAGTGACTCTTTGTGTCCTTCCCCCACCCTTTTTTTTAGGATCTTTGGAACTAGATACTCCTTCACAGCCAGTGAATAATCACCATGCTCATTCACATACTCCGGTAGAAAGTAAGTTTGGTTTCGTGCAAATAGAATTTTAAATAAATTAAAAACTCGTATTACCCATATATTCTTTTATTAGGTCTATGGAACTGATTGAGAAATAAATACATTCCCTTCCTTTATTTTGTTAGATATATATTTTTCATGGCAAGTATTAACAGACTTCTCTTCTTCACTTGGAGAAAAGCATAGTTGATTTGGAAACAGGGAACCTGGTTTACTCTGGAACCCATAGAGGAAGAATGTATGGTACTAATAGCATATACTCCTTCTGTACAGACACCTGGCTGTCCTTAGGGAGTGTTAACAACGGAGCTGAATAGTGAACTACTTGAGGGCGGGCTCTTTGTCTTTTTCTTTCTTACTTCTCAAGTGCTTAGACTACTGTTGGGCATATAATAAAGTTTCATTCAGTGACTAAATGAATGGTTTAGTCAGTTGGCTTGATGACTCTATCTGTGCATTTTTTTGACAGATCAATTTAACATGAAAGAAGCGTTGATTGAAAACTTACCTAAATTGTAGATAATGTTTTCAAAACAATTTCCTTCACACTACATCTGAAACCATGGTGCATCATGGGTTATCTTTAATGCCTTGCTACTGAAGTTATTTTTAAATGTCTGAGCATTCTGTTCTTGATAAAACCTGTGACACAGAGAGTGGTTTGTCCTGTCTTTTAAGAAGACATAATGTTCTGTATTTTGTGAGGAACTCAGATCATAAATGTACCCGTTTGTAACTAGATGGAAGTATTATGCCTTGTCTATGGCACTCTGGAGTTTAAAAACACATGGATTCTTTATTTGTGTGCAGAAAGGAAGTATAATCCAACCTCTCACCATGCAACAACAGACCATATTCCTGAAAAAAAGTTTAAATCTGAAGCTCTTCTATCCACCCTAACATCAGATGCCTCTAAGGAAAATACATTAGGTAGGTTTCCTTCTTAAATATGATTGGTTACTTCAGTTTGTTCATGTTAAAATAAGGGGAAATGAAAGAATTCAAACTTAATCATATGAGTCTTTGCCTCGTTCAAGTCTACATTTGGGGAAAGAAGAAAAAGGGAAAACATGACACGAACATTTTCAGTTAATGATTACGTCTGTGATGAGAAATAATGCACTTTGAACGCACTAATGTTATGTTCTCTCTGAGCATTTTTATTTCCTCTTTAATTCCACACAGGTTGTCGAAACAATAATTCTACGGCCTCTTCCAACAACGCTTACAACGTGAATTCCTCCCAGCCCCTCACACCCTACAACCTCGGCTCGTTCTCGTCAGGAACCGGTGCCGGTGCCATTACCATGGCGGCCGCGCAGGCAGTCCAAGCGACAGCTCAGGTAAAAGGCAGAGGTCATGCCCCAATTGTTGGCACGCTCCAGTAGAAACAACTAGAGGTGAACGAAGAGTTTTCGTAATTGTACAGTTTCATTTTCAAATCCTAGTTTGATGATATCTTGCATTTTATTTAAAGAAATGAATATGTGGAAATTATTTGATTGATAATGAAAAGTAAAAAATAGACTCACATGATCTGATGCAGATTCCTTCTCACAATAATTACTCATGATGTCCGTGTTCTTGACTGTAATCCACAGCACCTGCTAGGACAACCTTTTGTTCTTTCTAACACTCCAGGGCTTTCTCTGTAGCCTCAGACCTTAGATTGCCTTGAATTGATTCACTTCTATAGTTTGTCTCTATTCCAAATTAAGTGACCAATGCTATAGTTACTTCCTACCTGTGTAAAAACAGATTTTAAGGTCTTTACATAAAAGAGCTTAAATATCAATGATGAAAATAATGGTTTAAACAAAATAGTATTGGTTAAACCAAAATAATGCTGTAACTAGTTACACTTGAAAAAGATCTACATACTTATGTATATTAATACTGTCAACGGATGTTTATTTAAGATGAAAGAGGGACGAAGAACATCAAGTTTAAAAGCCAGTTATGAAGCATTTAAAAATAATGACTTTCAGCTGGGAAAAGAATTTTCAATGCCCAGGGAAACAGCTGGCTACTCATCTTCTTCAGCACTCATGACTACATTAACCCAGAACGCCGGTTCATCAGCCGCAGACTCAAGGAGTGGGAGAAAGAGCAAGTAAGTCTTACAGGCACTCGGTACCTTTGCCAGGTGTGCACTTGGCTTCCCACTGGGCTGTCATATGTTAACAAAAGCATCACGTGAGGTATCAGGATAAACCATGGAGAGGTGGAAGACATCACATTGTCTTTCACACTGCAATGCTTTTAAACAATGGTTAGAGTCTCAAATTAGGTTTGTTAATAAATGTTCACTTTCTTTTATTCATTAGGACAGACCACTTTATGAGAGACCTTCATTTGTAAACCTTTATTTTGTCATGTGTTTTAGGTAAATTAATGCATAAAATACAAATTACATCCTGGAAATTTTTTGTTTTTAAATAAGGGTCTTCATTTTGATTAAGAACAAGGTGTCTTAATTCTTAGGTGAAAACTGAAATTATGAAAATACCCCTAGATTTTGTATATGGCACACTTAGGATAAGTATCTGCATACATCAGGTGTCCATACATAATGAAAAGTCAAAGGCTAGGCCAAAAGAATCAGTTACCTAATAATTATATTATAATTTTTCTATTGTATTCTATTTTTGTAAGTAAATCCCTAAAAAATTGATGTGTAGAATTACCACAAAAGGGCTAAGTAATTTAAAAATTAATTCAACTTAATGACCCAAATTTATTATAACTGTTGGTAATAACGTTTGTATTTTTAAAATACAGATAATGCTAAATTACCTGTGTTTTAAAACTCTTGGTTTTCCATCCTACACCAGTAAGTACTCACACAATGCTTGATGGTCATGATCATTTTCGCCAAATGCTTTTGTATACATATTCAGTTTGATGAATAGTAATATTCAGTTTGCTTAAAAGTACAAAAAAATATCTGTAAAGTAGCCATAACTAATACTAACTCTTAAAGGTATTACCTACAACTTAAGTCAGTAGTAAATAGTGATTAAAAAATTATTTTAAAAACTTTGAAATATTTTGAAAATATTCTTTTCTCCATATAACAAAACTAAACCATTATGAAAAATGTTGCTTTGGTGTTTTAAGCAATTGTACTTTTAAGTCTCTTTATCAGATTTATTGGGTCTTAAACATTATATATAACTGATTTCATATCATACCGTTTTTATTTAGTAGGAGTTATTCTCAGGTAATTTCTTGATGCTGAGCAAATAAAACTGATACTGTTTTTTCAGAAACAACAAGTCATCAAGCCAGCAATCATCATCTTCCTCCTCCTCCTCTTCCTTGTCATCATGTTCTTCATCATCAACCGTGGTTCAGGAAATCTCTCAACAAACAACAGTAGTACCGGAATCTGATTCAAACAGTCAGGTCGATTGGACTTATGACCCAAATGAACCACGATACTGCATTTGTAATCAGGTAAAAGCCTGGCATATGTCTATAAAAGCACAATCTGAATAAACTAGGAAAAGGAGAACAGTTTTATTTTTTTTGAAGTGCTATTTTTACTCCAGTTAAAATACCCTTCCTTTTCTTTGTTGTATAATTTTCTCCTGCTTGTTATAAAAATAACATTTGTTGTAAATACAAAGAGTATAGAGAAACATATAAGTTATCCATAATCTCAGCTCACAGATATAACCTGTAATTAAACATTTTGCTGTACCACTATTGTATATCCCAAGTGCATATTATTATAGTCTGCTCATGTTGCCAAAATACTATTCCACAGACTGGATGGTTTAAAGAACAGAAATTTATTTTTTCACAATTCTGGAGGCTGGGTAGTACAAGATGAAGGTGTTAACTGAATCCATTCCTGGATTAAGAAAAGAAAATCCAGTAGATATCTTTACAGTAAAAGAGGTTACTTACACAAGAACAAAATTGGACTTACCCATGATTTCCCTCTGTAACACTAAAATCCAGAATTTGATGAAATATACTGTATATATAGAGTTTTGAGGGAGAAATCTCAGTGTCCTCCAAAAATTGTTACCCAAAAAAGTAATTTGTTCATGTGCATAGAATCAGAAAGTAAGCCATCTAGTTAACCCTTTCTGGAAAATTATTCATTTCATTGAGAACTTAAGTGAATTCAGGAATTACAAAGTTGTGCTATAAAATGTTAGAAATGAATAACAAAGAAAATGAGAAAAGATATATGTATAATAGGAAGTAAGTTTAGAAATTTCAGTGAAATGGAGTATTGACTGCTAAAATAAAAATGACCTAATCTGACAGAAGAAAAATTAAAAACCTAAGTAGGAAAGTAACCAAAGAAGAAACTTAAATCCTTACAGAAGGAACCAGCCACAAGGTTGGTTTACAGAGCAAGTTCTTTCAGTCTTTCAAAGAGGATATAATTTCTGTCTATCTCCCCCTGTGCTCCTGTAAAATCTTTTAGAAAAAATATATAAACTGTATAAATTTATATACTCTATTTCTTAATATAATTGTATATTCAGTGTATTTCCCTTATTTTCTAACATAAATTATAAATTATTATTTATGATTTTCTAATCATAAATAATTTGGATTAAGGTGCTTGTTATATCGTCATAATAAGAATATTAACTTTTTTAAACTAGGTGTCCTATGGTGAGATGGTGGGCTGTGATAACCAAGATGTAAGTATTAAGTTTTTCTATTTAGAAATGGAAAAAGTCACATATTATTAACTTGAATATTTTTTGTTTACTCTCTCAATCTAAGAAAGCATTTGTTAGTTATATCATAGTAATGCAGAATACTCCTCCCCAAAATAGAATAGCATCCCTTAATGTGTTCCCTTTTTTAACTTTTAAAACTAATTTTAGGGTTTTATGCAGATTATATTTCTCAAAAAGATGTTGTGTTGTATGAAAATTAGAAATACCCCCTTTTGCTAAAAAATACTGTTTACCAGAATCTAGTTCACTTATCACAGTGAAGAACTAAAAACAATACATTCTTTCAAGAAGCATGATGCTCAGGTGAAGTGTGGGTATGGTGAGAATCTGATGTGAGATTATTTCCCCCTCCCATTAGTAGAGTATTTCCTATCGTACTCTGCAGGTGTCAGTTGAGAAATGTCACTTCTGATGTAAAAAAATAAAGGCTGTTTGAAATTGCTTTTTCCTTTGAAAACTTAATTTTTGTTAGAGATACACTTTTTTTTTTTTTTTAGATTTTATTTATTATTTTCAGAGAGAAAGGCAAGGAGGGAGGAAGAAAGAGAAAAAAGCATCAATGTATTGTTGCCTTTCACCTGCCCTCAGCTAAGGACCTGGCCGGAGACCTGGCTTGCAACCTAGTTACTGTGCCCTGATTGGGGAATTGAACCAGTGACCTTTGGGTTCACAGGCTGGCGCCAGTTCACTGAGCAACCAGCCAGGGCTGAGATATGCTTTTATTAAATACTGAGAGTGTGTGGTTTAGTAATTCTTACTCTCTTCTTATTTTCATATATCTTTTGTCCATCTTTTACTCCAGAGAGGGTAAAACTCTGAATTCTATAGAAATCCTATTCAGTAAGGTCAGGATCCTAAGGTTAACACTGAGAGATTTAAATTTTTAAACAATGTGAAGATTGAGCAGGGTTAGCTTGGCACGTTAAAATTTGGACTACTTCTTCCCTGACTGGTGGCACAATGGATAAGGCACTGGCCTGCAAACCCAAAATACGCTGGTTCAATTCCCACCCACGGCACATAACCAGGTTGCTAGCCAGATCTCCAGCCAGCTCTGTAGCTGGAGGCAGGTGAAAGGCAACCATACATTGATGTCTCTCACCCTCTCTGCCTCTCTCCCTTACCCTCTCTCTAAAAATAAAAAAAAATAATAAAAAATTAAAAAAAAATTTGGACTACTTCTGACCCAATAAGGTCCCAACAACATGTTCGCATAGAGAAAGTGCCTCTTTCCACTTCCTTTTGTAGAGTCACTTGTGGGTTGTTTGTGATTATTGTAAAAACAGTATTGCCCAAGCATTTCAAGAACAGTACTGGAAACTGTCTTTTGGGCAGTTAGTGACAGTGGCAAATGAGATACCTGACTAAGCCATCCTACTCTGATTGCTCTCATTCCCAGTTATACTCCTCTGAATGCTAAAATTTTCTGTGGAAGTGTAGAACTGCTTAATATATTGCAGAGTAGAGTGTTTTTCCTCTACATATCTAAGAATGGATACGAAAGAAAAGCCATGGCATTCCTTTATGTCTTTAATTACAAGTAATTCACCCCTATGTGGAAAAGAATAAAGCTGAATATTAAATAAGATCTTTAAAACACATTTACCTTCTACATAAGAGACCCATCTCACTTCTTGTCTTTGAAAGTTGGTTTCAACTTACTCTCCATATAATTTTAGTGAAAATAAAATTACTTTCCAAGTAATTTTTTAAAAAGATTTTATTTATTACTTTTAGAGAGAGGAGAAAGGAGAGAGGCAGAGAGGGAAAGAGGTATCAATGTATGGTTGCCTTCCACCTTCCGCTAGCTACAGACATGGCTGGAGATCTGGCTTGCAACCTGGTTGTGTGCTCTGGCTGGGAATTGAACCAGTGACCTTTGGATTTGCAAGCTGGCACCTTATCCACTGTGCCACCAGCCAGGGCCCAAGTAATTTTAGGAATAACATTAGTGAATCTTAGTTCATTATTTAGGATTACACGAATCTCAAGAGTTCATAAAAATGCATAATTTTTCTATGCCTCCATTTCCTTTTCTCTGAAGCTTATCAGTTGGACCATATGATTTGTGTATCAGCTCCTAGCTCTAAACATTTTTTCCCCATTAATTTAACTAATACTCAGCCTACTGAGCATATGTTAATATACTCCCTAGCCTTTAGAGGTACTAAAAAGGATTTCTTTGCAATTTTACTTTCTAGTGCCCTATAGAGTGGTTCCATTATGGATGCGTTGGCTTGACAGAAGCCCCGAAAGGAAAATGGTACTGTCCACAGTGTACCGCTGCAATGAAGAGAAGAGGCAGTCGGCACAAATAAAGGTGGTCCTTTTGCTTGAGAAAGAAAAAAACTTCAACTAAACATTTTATATAGGACTTTAAAGAGGAAGAAAAGAGAAAGAAGAAACAATGCATTTCTAGGCAACCACTTAAAGGATTTACATAGACAATCCTGTAAGATCTTGAATTTGAATTTTATGGGTTGTATTTTAATAATGTAAGTAAATTATTTATGCACTCTCGGTGTGCTATGAATATTATTCCAGTTAGCCTTGGATTATTTCAGTGGCCAACATATGCAGACATTTGTATTCCTCAGCCATTTTCTCAATGTAATGGGCATTCTATAATTTAGACTTCAAAGAATTCCAACGATGAAGATTTTAAGAAAAGTATTTTATATTCAACAGGTATGTTCTGCTGCATGTACTGTACTCCAGAGCTGTTATGTAATACTGTATATAAATGGTTGCAAAAAAAAAGTTAGTGCTTCTAAAAAGAATTTAAGATAATGGTTTTAAAAATGCCTTTATAATAAGCTTTGTTTCTTTGTGAAACTACATTCAGCAGGCTGAAAGAAATGGTTCATGTGATGAAGTGAGCTGGCGTCCTCTAGAGTACCTGGGTACATAAACAGAAACTCCTGTAGGTAAACGCTGATCTGTGCCATTAGTCTTTATATGTTTCTGCATCCAGACAGAGTGCAGTTCATGGGGGGTGGGAAGGGAGGGGCAGAAGGGGAAAGGGTATTAAAGTGATACATTTTTATACCAAATGTGTTTATTTTTTTGTGCGAGTAATCCTTAAAATTGGAATTGTATTAGGTGTTAAAATAAAGTTTTTAAAAAATTACTTGTATTTATAATTTACACACTTAATAATGAAAATTTCTTAATTCCAATTTTTTCAGAATGTAAAAAAGGACAGAAGCCCAGGACACATCTGTGTA
The DNA here is from genome assembly GCA_004026585.1 of Noctilio leporinus. NCBI lineage: Eukaryota > Metazoa > Chordata > Mammalia > Chiroptera > Noctilionidae > Noctilio > Noctilio leporinus. The sequence continues at coordinate 630,752 of PVIW01000040.1, read as the reverse complement.
ATCTGATTTCTTTAATAATGCTTGAAATTTGTGATATGAAAATAAGGGAAAGACATTTTAATGTAAATTTGAAATGCAAATGTATTTTTTAGATCATTCTCTGCCTTTTCCTTCAGTTGGAAGGACATGGAAGAAGTCTAATTACAGCAGATAAAATGAAAATAATGGTTATAGATGCTTTGACTTGTGGCACTGTGGCCAGTTTAAGTAAAGAGATCCCCTGGATTGGAGCTTAAAGTTCAGTTCTGTTTTTAATTTTACCACATATTGGTATGACAGTTCATTCAAGTCTTGAATCACTGTGGGTCTCACTAAACCAGGGTGATGCTGGCTGTAGGGTGATGCTAAAGCAATTCTAAGTCTTATTCTATAGGTGCTATTTAAATCATACATTTTGCATACTATCAAGTCTGGTTGGTAGAAAGATCTTTAATGCTTTTACAATACGTTACATATATTTTTTGGTATCGAAACTTACTGGATCCATCAGATTTTTGCTTTAATGAAAACCACTTATGAGCCTCTTAGAACTTAATCAGAAAACTGCGAAGTCTGTGCAGTGCTACCCAAAAGTTACGGGTCAGAGGATTTCAAAGGTCTCTTCCAGCTTCGCCATTCCACAGTTCTGAAGGGCCGCAGTCTGAGGTTGTAACTGGACAAGCTCTAAAGCTAAGCTGGGTTCACTTATGGATCCTTATGATTTCATAGTATCATGAGTTTCATGATTTAGTGGTATTCAGTATTTTCATGGAGATTTTATAAACCTTTAAGAAATAATATATAATGTAGTGTTCAGTTAGCTTATCAGCATGTTACCCAGAGATGCATAGTGGTATTCTTTAATATGTCAAAATATATGTAATGATTTTCTCCAAACTTATTTGTATTATAGAAGTTAGTCAAAGGAAAAAGCCTTATCTCCAGCCTTATTTTAAGAGAACGTTCCTTGTCAGAGTCAGGAAATTCCTATTTTCAGCTGCTACAACCTTTTGCAGAATTCCACTACTTGCCAAGTCACTCAGAAAACATGTTGACAGATCTTAAACTCAAACACTGAATATTTTATGAAGCATGCATAAAAAAGTAAGCCCAAATTTTGGGCAATTATTTAATAATAGGTAGAGTCTGTTAATATCTCATACAGCCAGACATGGAACTACCTCATAAAAAGAATGTGGCCAACTTAATATTCTTTGTGACATGTACACCAAGGGGTATAATGAGCATTTTGGTATTATAAAATACACATTCCAAATCTTTGCTGTACAAAACTCGTGTAATAATTGGTGGCACAAAAAAAAAAAAAAAAAATTGTGGGTTCACAGTTTTTAGGTGGTGAAAATTGAGGCCTTACTGCTGTGGAGTTTGTATTAAAATGTTCATGGTGACACACTTGAAGCAATAAATGGCTTAATTAAATGCCTAAATGAAGCTGAGTGTTTGATGAACATACAATTAATTATTCTTTTTAAGGGCAGCTAATTTTTTTGCTCTTTTCTCCTTTAAAGCAAATTCCACTTATTTTAGATTTTTAACAAACTTAGGCTTGTGCAACATTAATGCCCTTTGTCCTTAGACCTCATAAGTGGTCTTCTTGATCTAATTAATTATTATTTCAATATTAGACAAAGTAAATGTCAAATATACTTGGTTTGGAAAGGGTAAGATACTCTTTGAATGTGTAGATATTGTAGCATGTGGGCATTAAACTCTCACATATTTAAAATGAAATCTTTCAACAGATGGTCTTTAAAAGAAAACGTACCCTCAAAAATGTTTATAATTTTACAAGCATGAAGTACCTAAATGTTGAGAATACAGAAATGAACGTGCACGTGTATGTGTGTTCCTGTGGGAGGCGGGACGGACAGACCTGCTAACAAACAACTGCAGTAGTTGATACACAAGTGTAAATTGCAGTTGTACGCAACACGCTGGGAACACGGGGAGACGTGACATAGGAGGTTTCATGTGAACTGAATCCTAAAGACAAATAAGTAGGGAAGGCTTTCAAGGCAGAAGAGATTGTTCCAGAGCCATGTACATTTGGGGACTGTAAAAGGAGTCAGAAATGAGTGGGGATCGGGTATAAGATGCAGCGTCAGTGAATGAAGCCAGAAGCTGAGCAAGAGTCTTCATGAAGAACATACTTACGCTGTGCCATGAAATTGTTAACATAAATAGCGGTGACCTTCCCATGTTGCCAGCTAAATACATTATTGTTGTTATTATTTTAACGATTCAATCCAATCATAGCACTTTTCTTAAAAGTACAAAAGATAGTAACAAAGTAATTGTTTAAAAATATACTAAATGTAGGGTGAATCTTTACTCCCAATTTTTGAAATGCTACAAGTCAGAATTGCTAGTTAAGATTTTTAGATTTCCTTACTTAGATGATAAAATTCAATTATTCAAACATTGTAATTTCTGACTCAGGATCTTAACACGCATGATTTGATTTCTGCTACAGAGAAAAGTGAGCTTAAGTGATGAACTGACTTATTGTTATTTTAGTTGAAGTTTGACATAAGAAAGTGGTATACCCCCTCTGGCCATTTACATTTTAAGGTAATAGGTAAATAGCTTCACTAATAAATTATCAGGGACTTAGATATGTTTTTTTTATTTTTAAATTTATTTATTTTTAATATATTTGATTTATTTTGCTATTACAGTTGTCCCAATTTTCTCCCCTGTGCCCCCCTCCACCCAGTAGCCCATTTCCTCCAGCAATGCCCCCATTAGTTCATGTCCATGAGTCGTGCATATACAGTCTTTGGCTTCTCCATTTCCTTTATTAACATCCCCCTGTCTATTCTATAACCACCAATGTGTACTTTTTTTTTCCTTTCACATCCAGACAATTCACCATTTAAGTACTGCCTTCTGATAACTGAGAGAAGGACTTTGATATTTTTTAATGTTTATTTGAAAGAAATATAATTTTTTAATAAATTCTTCAGAGCCATATGACTCAGTTTTTAGTTAATGCAAAGCCACTTTTTTGTTTTTGTTTTTGTTTTAAGGTTTTATTCATTATTTTCAGAGAGAAGGGCAGGGAAGGAGGAAGAAAGAGAAGCATCAATGTATGGTTGCCTTTCATCTGCCTCCATCTAAGGACCTGGCTGGAGACCTGGCTTGCAACCTGGTTATGTGCCTTGACTGGGAATCAAACCAGTGATGCACCACAGCATCTCATTTCCATGTGTAAATTAAACAAAATGCTGTGCCTGAGGGAAGGCCTGTACACTGCCCCCTTTATTCTTTGACCTAGACCTCTGCCAAATCCTGCTGTCACTAGTCATCAGCCTTCAGTGGCTTCTGAACCACTAGAAAGGAAGAGGAAAATCTTTACTAACCCCCCCAAAAAGGTTCAGTGGTCTTAAATCAAAACCTATAGATACAAAAAGTGACCACGTAAGTGAAATGATTTCGAGAGAAGCAACGTAACTGGGTTGAAATGAAATTAAGCAAGTTTAAATGTTGACTGCATTAGAAATTGCACAACTCTTTTAGTATTTCTCTTCAGCATAGAACCATAAAAGGGCCTGACTGTAGACTGAACTTCTAGTGTATCATTATAATGAAAGGCAAATGTAAAGTTCTAAATATAGGTGAAAGGATGCATCCTAAACATGATATAGATGAACACTGTCTATATAACTTTATGAGATAATGCATAATTGTAACTAAGTATAGCATTTTCCTTCCAAGGACCAGGAAGGGCTCTAAGGCAAGAATTTGACACTGCCTGTAGAATCTTCTATTAAATCCTGTGTATTTTGCACCATTGAGAATAACCACATGAACTTGACTTTCATTGTTCTTTTTCTACCTAAAGAACGAAAAAAGGTTTTGCTCTGTGAGTTTACCATTCAAGTTAATGATAATATAATAGCATTGTCAGGTAATTATAAATAAAGTTCCTCCTATATCTTGACAACTGTCACAATATCTTCATTAGAACATATTCTGGGGAAGAAACTTTTATTTTTGGATTCATACTGTTTGTAGATAAAACCTAAATAAACTCTTAAACTTAGAAGGATAGCCACCCTTGACCTGGACCTAACTTCCCAGCTTTTATCCTCAGTGCCCTTCCACTAAGACATGAAACCTGTATCTGCCCCTTTAAGGCAGTTGAAATCTTTGTGACACTGTAGGGCCTGCTTAAGAAAAACTCACTTTCCTTAGTCACTTTCCAAAAGATGTGGTTTTCCTATTTTGAGTCTCCATGGCACGTATCTTCACCTTAGTTGTGTCTGGAACAGCTAGCTGTATATTCTATCAGCCTTGTTTCCTTTTCTTCAGGGCATGTGGCTAAACCTCATCTCCCAGCTTACTTTCACTTAGGTGGGTCAATATATGACCAGGCTCTGGCCAACAGAATGGGGGTCAAACACTATATGATAATTTGAAGCTTGGCCCCAAAAGAGCTCTCATACAATCCTCATGCCATGTCTCATTCCTCGTCTGCCTGTGGGATTCAGAGGACCCTAGTGGGTGAGCAAGACTCCAGTATGGAAAGGTGGAAGGACTCTGGGTACCAAATACCTTAATAGAAACTGATAAACACTGGAAAATGATGAGAGCTGTTATTGTATCATGCCATTAAGATTTTGAGGTTGTTTGTTACAGAAGTTATTGCACATTGACCAATTAATTTATCACTGTTATAGTTTCGTCATTTACAACATGTATTGTAGGTCGTCTGTTTTCCAGTTTCTTAGAGCGATGTTTTGACATGGCAAAAATTTAAATACATGGTTCATGATTGAAAAAAATCATCTTATGGTCAAAGCTAATGGAGTCAGTTCTCAAGTCAGCAATAGAGGAAAGGTGGTAGGAGCTGAGGAGACAGCCTCTAACTCTCCAGGGGAGAAGCGCGGGAAGCTGAGCACCCAGGTATTGGTGACAGCACTGGCCGGACGTGGTCACATCACTATGGTGGAGTCTCTTGAAATCAAGAGAAAGGCTTTTCCTGCAGGAAACCAAGAGGGCCCAGAGTCAAGATTTCACCTTCCTGCCAGCTTGTAAGAGAGGAAATCCATGTCAAAATGCATCCTTAGAAGGATAACTTAGAAGTCTCAGGTGAGCTTTGAGAACTAATGATCACTGAAGCCAATACTGTGTATATCCTACGAGGAAGCTGAGATATTCAAAGAAGTAAATTACTTTCCCAAAGTTCCTGACCCCATGCTGCAATATCTGTTACAGATCTTTTTTTTTTTTTTTTCTGCTCTAGTTCAAATGATAAAATTTGGAAAATACCTCTACAAACAACAATTATTAAATATATCCTCTCCCTCTCTCCACACACTATACCAAAAGCTAAACTGAAGCATGCATGTTAGAAAAGAGTACAGCTCTGGCCAGGGCACATAACCAGGTTGCAAGCCAGGTCTCCAGCCAGGCTTGTGGCTGGAGGCAGGTGAAAGGCAACCACACATTGATGTCTCACTCCCTCTCTGCCTCTCTCCCTCGCCCTCTCTCTAAAAATAATAAATAAAATATTTAAAAAGAAAAGAGTACGTATATTTTGTGTTGGAGAGGTCTGTCACTCTCTTGTCCCAGGTTGATGTTCCTTACATACCAGCCTTCCCATACCAAAATAATTTAGTGAAAGAGGTACTGTACGAAACCACACGCACACACACATTTACTCTGAAACACCGCCAGAACCTGCAGGTTCATAGTTCTACTGCATATTTACCCTCCCACTCGCCTCACGGAACCAACTTACTCCATCTTCATTCCTCCCTCTTCTGACGCCTTCATACTCTTAACACATGCTTTCCTTATCGCTGGGGCATAAACCCCTCCCGTCTGTAGTCTCCACCCACAGCTCACCCGCACCTACCCTTTTTCACTCTTCCAAACTAGCATCTGCCATCCACCTCCATCTCACAGAGGAAAGGCGAGAGAGATCTAACACTAAGTGGGCATGTTTGGTTTTGATGCTTCTGTGCTCCAAGAACTCCATTATACTAATAATTATCTGTTCATGTGTTTGATGCCACACAAGACCGAGTTCAGCCTCAGGATGCAAAACATAACAAACATGCATTCAGCATGCATTCTTCCAACAAATGTGCACAGGATGCTTAGGTACTTTCCAGACATTATTCCATCTAGTCACATGGCAACAGCACATCAAAGGAGTCATTAGCATCCCCATTTCATAAACCATATGCTTAAAAACAATTGATAAAAAAAGCAAAGTGATTCATTCTCAGGTTGGGTTAACTGATATCAAATGTTGTTTGTGGACCCCCTTAGTTTGTTTGGTGCTAATTCCATCTGTAGCTTGTTTTCTACCTCTTCTTTCTGCTATCCTGCTCTAATTAGACCTTTTCTTTCTTCTGCAGACAATCCTCATCTACTGTTCTCTCCCACCCCCTTAGACTAATGGTAAAAAAGGAAACTGGGTTCTTCAATCCACCAGCATTATTTCTAGTATACTAACTTCCCATCTTCTGTCAGAATCCTGTTATCAGTAGTCTAGCTCTAAAAATGATCTCTGTTGTTGCTTTTCCCTTCTCCCAGCCCAAAGGCAATATGACTTTAGCATCTATTTATTATCCCCTTTGTATCCTGTAGTCAGCAATTTAATAATGCATAAAAATGACCCTTTATATCCGTCAAAGTCTTGGATTTTCAGACCTTTAGCTTGAATAAAACTGCATGTCCCTTTCTTTTGATGTAATGAATAACTTTGTCACACACCCTGGATCTCATCAACCAAGGGAAAATTCTGCCTAAGAGATCCCTTAATTCCTATGCTGTCTTAAATCACATTGCATCCACCAAAACTCTGTCTTCCAACGCATTATTCACTCATTTCCTCTAAAATTCTCTTTGCTTCCTCTACTCCTTCATTTGTCATGGGATTGAGGGCCCTGACACTATAAATTAATATTAAATACACTAGAGGAAATACGTTATATGCAAGGACTCGGGATAAGTCTAGATTGAGTGTGAATAGCTATTCTGTAAAACTTAATTAAGTTTTAAATAGTCTCCCATCTATAGGGTGTTAAAATAGTCTCCCATCTATAGATGCCCATTTCTAAGTCTATGGTAGTTTGGCACCCCTAGGGGGCGCACCATCTCACAAAATCTAAGTGACTGACAAGCGCTTGCCAAAAGCACTGGATCACTGTGGGGGTGTGGCCTTACGGAAGAAACTCAGCCCACAAAAGTGAGTTTGAGTTACAAACAGGTTACAAAATCTATTTAGATTTAGAGCCTTTGAAGAATGTCTGCTCTGAACCTACATCGGTTCGCAAAGCGAGAGCTGGGAGAGGCCGGGCACCCTGAGCCAGGCAGATGGCTTTTCTCCTTCAAGTTCCTTCAGCTGACTCAGCAAAAGTGGTTGAAGTTTGCAGAACAGCCGGGCTGGGAGTGTTCTTGTGGAGGTCTGCAGAGCAGGAGTAGATTGAGCTGAATTCTGGACAAAGCATGCTGTGTACCCCTTTCTGCTGAGCAAGTTACCTGCCACCTGTTACAATCAACTCATTAAAAGAGCAGGGTCAGCAATTAGCCTTGGAAAGACAGCCATTCGTTCAGGAAAGGACTAATAATAACTGAGACAGAAGTTAGGCACTAAAACAGAAAGCTCACTTCCAGTTAATCTGTGCATACAGCAGGTTAGCTGTTCGGGGGTCCAGGTGGGAGTGTGGCCCCAATAAGAGTGACCCCAATTCTCTGGAGTGAAGAGACTCCCAATTCACACAGTCTCCTTTACTCTTATTCTCTCTCCACTCTTGTCATCAACTGAGAAAGAGCTATTTGTTTTTGCAATATTATATTAGGAAACAATTACATAAGACCTCGAACATCAACTGTGTATTTAAAATTTTGCAACTCTAAGGAGGCAGCCACATTTCGAGGTTAAATGAAAAATGCTGGCCCCAGCCTGGGGTAGCCCACCCTTTCTTTCCCGTCCAGAGCTGGCCGCGCGGCTCCAGCTGCCCCCGAGGACCCGAGGAGCCCCGGGCGTAGGAGCCCCGCCCCGCCCCGCTGGCCCGTGCGGCTGCGGCGCCCCGGCTGCCGCTCCCCGCGCGGAGGGCGGGCAGGCGCGCGCGTGTGGCTCTGTGGGTCCGCTCGTCGGAGATGAATTGGAGTCACACGACTGGGTGTTATCTTTCGAGTGGTTCTGCTCAACAATCCATTAGGGAGGGGGCCACGGAAACTTTTTCTGCCTAAAAGGATGAAAACCAAGTAAGTACACAGAACTTTGAACTTGAAACGGGAATGTTAACAAATACAAGCAAAACCCTAACAGTAGCCAAGTCCATTCAACCCGTTTATTCCTCTTTTTAAATATTAAAAGCCGTAAATGCTTACAGGAAAGTGGCAATTGAAGGCTGAATGAGGGGAAGCAGTTCAGGAACTTGAAAGGCGGAAAGCGGGACTGCTTTTAAAACCGGAGGAAAAACGAGGAACTGCTAAGGCAGGCTGGCCCGCGCCCAGCTGTGCAGCAGGCGCTTTTGGTTTTAACCTATTGCGTTCTTCAAGGCTGTTTTTAGGCTCCAGATTTACCCTGGTGCTGCCTTCTCTGTCCCTGTTAAGTCTTCAGTGTGAGTTGAAGGATGTTGTGGAAATAAGGCATTGCCGGAAGCAACAGTTTGGCAGCCTGGGGTACATTCAAGTTATTAGTTACAACTATTATTATTTTGATGCCTCTTCTTCTTTTTTTTTTTTTAAACTCAGGCCAGCCACTTTTTACTGTCATCCATGGAAGGGCTCTTAGTAACCGCCTCAGACTTTTGGGACCCATAATTCTTTGGCATGATTCTTCGGAAAGTTCTTAAGCGGGATGGAGCAATCTTGATTTAAGTTGTGGAAAGAGAAGACAGATTTGTATTTTTTTTTCATGCGGACAAAAAAGAGCTGCCATGACTTTCCCGGCAACGTGAACAGGGGCCAAGTGAAGCTGAACTGGTCATGGTCTGTCGTCCAGTGTTCCTTTGTCGTCGGCGATTTTGCCCCCGGCCCTTCTTGGTGGGTTTGGTGGTGGCAGTCTGTCTTTTCTACCAGACCTTGACACTCCGAGGGTCGAAGAAGCTCACAGCCACTGTCCCTGGGGCTGCCCCCAACACGCCCACCGAAACCCAGGCAAACAGATGCAAGAAAGTATCCTCTGCGGACGAACAGTGCTTCCTCCTCTCCGCTAATGCTCAGGAGATGCGAAAGGTAAGACCGTCGTAAGATTAACCTTGACATTTTCTGCACAGATAGCCTCTCTCCGTCCTTTCCATAAAACTAAAATTAACTTCCATGAGGTCTGAAAGGGAGCCAAGATATACACAGCCCAGAGAGTGACCTTAAGACAGACAGTGAAACCCATGTTAGCTTCAACTTTGTACTTCCACAAAGTCCTGGCCAGTATTCCATCTCTTAGAATTTCACTTCATTTCAGTTGAATGAAAGAGTCAGTTTGGAAGAGATGGGAATGATGTGAATGCTTTATAAAATATTAGGATTCTGATAGACCTGAAGATTTAAAGTTTAGGAACATAAATCAAAGATTCCTAAAATTTGGTAAACACAGAGTGTTTCTTTCCTCAGGGCAGTCAATATAAGTGCCCAGACCACTTCAGACTCAAAGATATCCAAAAACTTCATTTTGTAATATGAATCCATTTTTCAGTGGTGAACACATTGAACATTTCTACAGCAAATATTTATTTCTGAAGCATTTAAAAGAAAAATGTAATAGGTTTCTTCAAAAGAACTGACATACTGCAATTTATTGCTTATAGAAATAGGAAAAGATAGATTATTCTGTACTTATCCTATGCTAATTAACTTTATTAACCTCACTTGTCAAGTGTTGGAGAAAACACATAAACACTCAGAATTTCTGTTTTAATATACCACTCTGTTTATGCCTGTCAATGAAATGATGGCATTTAAAACAGTCCATTCTGGTACTCGCATTGGCAGCACATATACTAAAATTGGAACGATACAGAGAAGATTAGCATGGCCCCTCGGCAAGGATGATACGCAAATTTGTAAAGTGTGCCATATTTTTCTGGATGAAAAATAAAATAAATAAGTAAACAAATAAATAAATAAAACAGTCCAGTCTGAAGGAGAAAGCAGATGAAATTTGTAGTAACAAAGTCAATTATAGCAAACTAATTTAGAAACCTTTAAAATATTATTTTATTTCTGCAGTAAATTCTATGATCATGGTTATTGTTTGGAGCAGAATTTCTTGTTAAATATTGGCACTACTTCTGCTATTATTTCTAAGACTTGCAGCACCTGTACTATCTTATTTGAAAAACTCATGGGTTTCATATCAGACTCCTAATCCCATGATACAAATAAATTAGGTCTGAGTGTCATTATTTTGCAGACAAGGTGACAGGTACTCCAAGGTGTTCAGGGAGGCCCTGGACCAGCATCCTGACATGGTACCTCTATCTGCTTCCCACTGCAGGACTGATGCTCTAAATAAAAATGACTTCAAAGCTCTAATAATAATTTGTGAAATCATGAGTCTAAGAACTTACTGACATGCAAAATAATATTAGGTTAGAACAAGGCAAATTTGAACTTTTAACCAAATGACTCATTTTCTCCATACGAGGCCTGTCCTGAAAGTGGTAAGCCAATGTCAACATAACTAAAACAGTTTGTGGGGCTGATAACTTTCGGGACAGACCTCGTAATGTCAAGTAGCATCTTAACCAAGAGATATGTTTTGCAAAAAATAACAGATGATAACTTAACATAGAAACACTTCACCAGATGAACTTCAACTGTAAGTGTGAATCAATTATTAAATACTTTAAAGTAATGAAAGAATGTGCTTTTTTTCTTAGCATTAATTTAGCTTGCAATTTTTTTTTTTTACAATGGGTGTAAATTGTGACTTTTTAAAAAAATTTTTATTGTTGTTGTATTACATCCATCCCCTTTTTGCTCCCCTCTGTCTAAATTGTGACTTTTGAAAGTCACTTCTTGTTTGTTTCTAATATTAATAAATATAATTTATTTAAAAATAATGGAGATGGTTTTGCTCTTTAAGTGCCTACATTTTTTGCTGAGAATTTTGTACAAAAAGCTTTCTATTTATTAACTCACAATCCTTCTTACTCCCTACTTGACTTTACATGAATCCTGCTTTTGTCTGTTACTTAGGCATATGTTAACTGTTATTTCTAGGCTGCCACAAAAAATTCCATTTGAGCTTTGGATCTTCTGCTACTTATAAACCATCTGAAACTTATTGACTGCTTGTGTAAAACATTCACTCTAGAATTTTTCTTCATAAAAAATGACAAATACATAATGACCTTTTCAAATTTTTGACAGTATTAAATATTTTCATCATAAGCAAGATTCTAAATTCACAGTTACAGTTCAGAAATCCAGTAGATTTGAACACTGAATTTCCAAACATTTGCCACTTAACTATTTCTAACTTAATGTGCACCAGCCATTCGGTGAGAGCCATTTTTTAAAATAGAGATAAAATGGAAGTTAGATGTGGAAGTTAACGTACAGCAGGTATAAATCAGTTATTCTTACAAGCATATGACCCCAAAAAGAATGGAATAATCCAGTTTTGAAAATTAATATATTTTTTGATAGCTTATGTAGAGAAAGAAAGGCCTCTGGGGTCAACATCTAGATTATTCTCACAAACAGCTATTCCTTTATTTAAAAATAAGTGATGAGATGCTATGTAAGTATTCCTTTAGGTCTAAAATATAGCTTTTAGGACTTTTGTAGAAGAAACATTGTTTCTATCTATAAAATTTGGGTTTTGTTTTTACTTTGATTGGCATCCCAAAATATGCATGTTACTAGGACTAGGGTTTTCCCTTACTTGTGTCTATGTATCTTTAAGCGATTTTTAAAGTTGCTTAAAACAGGTGGATATGACCTGAGGTTCATGGACTTCAAGAAAGTATTTTGATGTATAAGGTGTCTACCAAACTCAAGCATTTTATGGAAAATATTATATGTACGTGCAATTCTATGGGAAAAAAATCATGATTCCCTTCAGATATTCAGACTTAAAGAAATACTAAGAAACATGAAAAATGCTTAAATAGCAATACAATTAAACTTTAAATTAACTGCCTCTCTGGAAAGTGGAAGTTACATCTGGATTTGTAATTCGGAAAAAAAAAAGGAGAAAAATTATTAGAGAATGCCCCATAAGACATTTGAAAAAATGATTTAATGAATGCTATAGAGTCTGCAGGAATAAATATTCAGAAACTAAAGTGTAACTTGTAAAGTATTTCTTGAATCATAGTTTTCATACTTTCACAAATGAGCAATGAGTATGGCACAGTCTTTTGATTTCAGTTGTTTCTAAGAGAAGACCTTTTGTGCTGCATCAGCCTAGCAACAGAGGGTTCTGTAGTAATAATATTTAAAGGTGGGTTCCCTTCACATCTTTACAATTCCAATCTGGTTCAATGTCTAAAACTGTTTCCAGTATAAATTGAGATCATGGGATAGCATATGCCAATTTTCCAAAGTGAGGAAGTACTCTCCCTCTTTCTGGCCAAATTTTAATTCTTTTTTTCCATTTTAACTTTCCAGGAGCCTTGCTAAGCAGATGTACTTCTGTCATTTCTTCTGGATTTTCTTCCAACATAACTTGGTTGAATTTTGGCTGGTAATTTGATGTGACTTGAAATTATATCAGTTTAATATATAAAGTGAAGACAATATCAATTGTCTTCATTAAATTAGGTCACTCAGATTTACCAATTTTATGGAATCTGACATTTTAATACATATTTTGTAACACAGGATCACATAAATTATAAACAGAAACAATGGAAGAAAATCTCCTTAGTATGTGCTCCCTTAGTGGAAACTTTGCTTTTGGGGAATACGTTTGTACTCACCCTAGCCATGTGTTTCTGATTATGTCCTGTTACTGTTCTACAAGGAAAATTACCATTTCTTTGTTGCTTGACTGTTCATTCTCCATTTCTGCTTGACTTTTCATTCTCGTCAGTGACGTTCCTTTACAACCACCCTTTCCAGCATCCAACTACAACCCGATGCAAATAAATGAATATTTTCATTACAAATATTTTTTTTTGTTTTGTGCTTCTAATAATGTGTTTCTAAATACCTTCCAAGATATTTAACATTTGAAAATTTCTAAACATTGCTTGGTTAGGCCAGTTTGCTAGAAACAGAAGCAGCACATACTTAATGCCAACGCTTCATTGAATGGGTACAATCCTAGGATGTAAGAGTTGGGGGTAGGGAGCAAACACAAATGGCTGCATTACTGAGAGACATTTCCAGAGAGGTTGGATTAAACTACTGTGTATCAGAAGAGACACTGGGGTAAGCAGGCAAGGAGGGCTAGTAATTCCTTTGGCTTTCCCCTTCTTCTGTCTTTCATTGGCTAGAGCCAATGAACACTTCCAAGTAGTGTTGCTTGGAGTCTCTGGGCAGCCAATGGGGAGTCAGAGCCTCACTGTATAGTCCTGGCAGGACAGAGATGAGCTGCTCTTTCCTTTTCTGTATCTATATCATCTATATCTATGTATATGTCTATGTATATATCTATATCTATGTCTATATCTATATCTATATCTAATCTATATATCTATATCATCTATACCTACACCTACACTTATCTATCTATCTATATCATCTAATCTCCTCACCCCAGGACATTTTTTTTTTTTTAATTGCTTTTAAAAAGACAGGAAGGGAGAAAGAGAAATACTGGTGCCAGAGAGAAGCATTGATTAAGTTGCCTCTGTACACACCTGGACCAGGGATGGTAGGTGCCCTGACTAGGAATCCGACCTGCAACCTTTGGGTGATGGGACAACACTTCATCCAACTGAGCCACACTGGCCAGGACCTCTCTCCTTTTCCATCAGGACTGTTCATAGGTGCTCCCAGGTCTGTGGCAGCCAAGGTGGTAGAAACAGTTTCCATGCCTACCACAATAATGACCTGAGTAATGCCTACTGGAGGGACATGGGAGGTAAGGTGATCTAGTGTCTGATATTGTAGTTATGCTAATTTTGCTTTCTAAAGTCCATAGAAAATGCCAAAATATGTCCATATTCTTGGGAACTGGCATTGTTTTCTTTAAGCGAAATGCCTGTAATTACCTCACTGAGAATGCTCCTCTCATCCCATTCACTTATTGTTACTTATTCATTTTCTGCATTCAGTAAGTAAATATTTATTGTTTAGTTTATATGTCCATGAATAGATTTATGTTGTAGAGAGAACACTTCAAAAAGCACATTGCGGAATGGACTAGAGTGAGTAGAATAGAATGTAGGCAGAGCAGTTAGAAGGCAATTTCAAAATATTAATACCTTTACTTGGCCAAATTTTCTTTTCCTCTTATATTCTTTATTTACTTATTTTTCTTTAAGGAAAAAGAGAGGGAGAGCAAGGGAGAAAAACATCAATGCGTGATTGCCTCTGGTGGGCCCCCAGCTGGGGATCTGGCCCGCAACCCAGGCATGTGCCTGGACTGGGAATCAAACCAGCGATCCTTTGGTTCATGGGCTGATGCTCAATCCACTGAGCCATACCAGCCAGGGCTCCTCTTATATTCTTGAATATGTTCTTTCAACCTTTTCTAGATTGATTCAGAATTAGTCTATTAGTCACAATATTACAACTGTAAACCTTTCCTGTTTACTGCCCTTCTGCTAGTAAATATGTTTGTAACTGATAAAATAATAAGCTTTTGCAGCACCTGGCAACCCACCTCACCCAATATGCGCCTTCTCTCTCATTTCCTCCAGAGGAACTGTGGCAGGTTCTCTCTGGGTGCACTTCTGGCCCATTCCTACAGAAATGTCCATTTTGGTGACTCCTTGGCTACCAAATCAAATAATTTATTTTCAGTCCACATCTTTTTTTTCTTTGAAGAATTTTACACTTTTGGGCAACAGCTTTCTTTTGAAACTCCTGTTTGGAATTCTGTGACACAACAGGATTATGCTCTGACCAATGTGTCAACCTTGAAGCCTCCTTTCAGCATTCATTTACCCTGTCTGAGGCTAAAAGTAGACATTCCTAAGTTTGTTCATTGGGCCTTTGTTGTCTTGTTTTATACTTTCCTTTGGTGATTATTTCAACTTTGCATGTTGCTAATTTTCACTCTTTTACAGATAACCCATCAGGTATGTTTGTATTTTGGATCTCCCTCTTGAACCTCCAGACCTGCTTCTCTAATTTATCTGGTTGTTTTTTATTTGGGGAGTAACAAGAACTTTGAAAACTCAAATCATTTTCTCTCAAAATTTTCATGCCCAAACCAATGACTCTTCTTGATCTATTTCCGTAAATAGCACTACCCTCCCACATTCCTCTGGATTGCATAGGTTTTAAAATTTGGAGTTATGTTTGATATTTATTGCTCTTTCTCCATACCTTGCCTATCCTAATCTGCCTAGCCTGGCTCCTCACCGTATCTGTAGGCCTGTCACTGATCTGCATGGACAGCTCCAAGGTAGAAAGGCAACAACGTTTTTCAGACTATTTATTTATTTAAAAAGATTTTATTCATTATTTTCAGAGATGAGGGCAGGGAGGGTGGAAGAAAGGGAGAGTAGCATCAATATGTGGTTGCCTTTCACCTGCCTCCAGCTAAGGACCTGGCTGGAGACCTGGCTTGTAACCTGATTATGTGCCCTGACTGGGAATTGAACCAATGACCTTTGGGTTCGGAAGCCGGCGCCTTATCCACTAAGTCACACCAGCCAGGTGTTCTTCACCATTTTTAAAAGTACAGTTCAGTAATACTAATTATATTTTTCATTGTTGTGTAAGTGCCACAATGTTTTTGCCTTGTTCACAACCCTTATTTGGAACCATTTATTACAGTTTCACTCAGCTTGAATGTTTCATCTCCCTGGCTTCTGGCCCAAAACAAGATGTCCTGTGTGTGGTTTATATGCTGTTGTTAGACAAGCTGTTCCTTTTCTAGCTCTGACTTTGAACTTCCCTCTAAGACTATCATGTGCCTTTGGCCCTTTATCATACTGAATGACCTTATTAAATATCTCCTTAGCACAAGCCTGTATGGCTTTATAAAGTGGCCTTTTCTCAGGCATCCCAAATAAATTCAGAAAATAACTAATCAAGGTTTTAAAACTTTTGAGCCTTCCTTCACAACCTGTATGCTGTGTCCTCATTGTCACCAACGTAGTAGACTATTTCAGGAGCCTAACTGGTTATCCCCCAACCTACCTTCACATTCAAAGCTGTGCCCAATTCCTCCAATATTGCTTCTGAAAAGCCTTCAGTAGTTCTCATGTTAAGTGCCTGCTAAGTTGAGTAGAAATAATCTCTTCTGCTTCTAGCATTGTCTGCCCTGCCTTGTCTCTCACTCTGCTTTTATTTTGTAATCCATAAGCCAGCTCATACCCTGTTCTCCAAATGCCGACATTTCTACTGCTGCCTGCAGTCTCCTCCAGCTAGTCTGCCCCTCCAGTCGTCTTTCCGATCACTCTCAAAGCATTCCGAAACCTACGGAATTTCACCTCCTCCATGGTGACAGGCCTTAATCTCTATAAATTGATGTAGACTTAAAGATGCCTAAGGAAACATATTTTTTTTTCATTATAATAATTTAGAAATGAAGAAACATGAGAATGTTCAAAACTAGAACCCAGTTAGAGATCATTACATTCAGTGTCTTTATTTTATTTATTTATTTAAAGATCTTATTTATTTATTTTTTTAGAGAGAGGAGTAGGGACAGAAACATCGGTGTGTGGTTGCCTCTCAAGCACCCTCAACTGGGGACCTGTTCCATAGCCCAAGCATGTGCCCTGACTAGGTAGGAATCAAACTGAGGAACCTTTAGTTCACAGGGCAGTGCTCAATCCACTGAGCCACACCATCCAGGGCTCAAGGTCTTTTTTTATAAATTTACAGAAGAAAAATGCCCCTCTCAAAGTAACACATGGAGTTGATAATGATAATGGATTAGATTAAGACCTGTGTTTTTCTCTATCTCCAATCTATTTCCATATACTATCCCCATTCGCTGGTGTTATGAATGTACGCATTGACATCCTAACCCCCTAGTACCTCAGAATGTGATCTTATTCAGAAATATGGTTGTTGCAGATATAATTAGTTAAGATGAGGTCACACTGGAGTAGGGTGGGCCCCAATCCCATATGACTGGTATTATAAGAAGACAGCCATAGAAAGACGGAGACACACAGGCAGACTGCCATGTGAGGATAATGACAGAAGTTGGAGTCATGCAACTGCAAATATGGCCTGCAACGCGGCAGAAGCTTGGAAGAATTCCTCTGCAGTTTTCTGAGGCAGCGTGGTGCTGCAGATACCTTGATTTCAGGCTTCTTGCCCCATTAACTGTGAGACAACACATTTCCATTGTTTTTAGCCATCCAGTTTGTGGTACTGCGTTACAGCAGCCCAAAGAAACTAGTAAAATTGGGGAGACAGTGCAATTCAGCACATGAGCACTGGAGTCAGATTAACACACTTGTTTTCTCACTAGTAGGGCACATTTCTTGACCTTCTTAGGATTTTGTTTTCTCACCTGCAAGTGGATATATTATGATCTTACAAGACGAAGTGTGAAACACTTGAAGTGTCTGTCAGAAAGAAAGTGCTCATTGAATATTAAGTATCAGAACAATTATTATTTCATACCCTTGAGGATTTCCTCATTTCTGCAGTGCCTACTGACCCTAACATCTGGCTTTCACAAAGCAGGTGAGCAGTAAATAATTGTACTAGGGAACATGAAGCCTTGAGCAAGAGTGTCTGAGATGAGAGCCTTGCTGGGTTTCTCTCCCCGTCTGTCAACCTCTAAGCTGATGCAGTTTCACAGGAAGATGAACCATTAGAATCAGGACAAAATTTAGGGAGATTCATATGTTATTTCAGAGTCAGGTCTGCTTATCTGCAGGCAAGATCTTCAGTTTGGGCTGAATTCCCTTTTTGTATGTTTGTTTGTTTGAGATGTTGGGAAAATAACATGCTGTAGCTGGGGATGTAGAAAAATGAGTTGGGAAGCAATAGGGAAAAGGTTAAGATTTTGGGTGTTGAACAAATGTACAGCATATATGGAGGTTGGGGCAAAAGTAGGTTTACAGTTGTGAGTGTGTGAAACACATTTGTTCTTGTATTCTTTTTTTTTTAATTTTATTGTTGTTGTATTACATCCATCCCCTTTTTGCTCCCCTCTGTCCCCCTCCCCACCCACCCATGCCCCCCAAAGTCAATCCTACCTATTGTCCATGTCCATGGTTCCTTTATACTAGGTTCTTGTCTAAGCTGCTCCCCTTCCTTGACTCTGCCTCCTCCCTCCCCCCAACCCTCTTCCCCCTGACCACTGAAGGCCAATTCACTGTATTCATATATTTGGTTCTGTTTTGCTTGTTGTTAGTTTTGTTCATTATTGTCCTGTAAGGAGTGAGATCATATGGTATTTGTCCTTCAGTGACTGGCTTATTTCACTAAGCATAATACTCTCTAGTTCCATCCATGTTGTTGCAAAGGGTAGGAGTTCTTTCTTTCTGCTGTGTAGTATTCCATTGTGTAAATGTACCAAAGTTTTTTGATCCAATCATCCACTGATGTTCTTGTATTCTTATTTATTAATTATCATGTTATTTTCCATACAAACAACTGTAAACCTACCCTGTATATGTATTGTCTGGCTCCCTACCTAGAATATAGGCTTTTTAAAAGCAAGGGCTTTTATTCCCTTGCTGCTACATCCTCACTACCAAAACACACATAGTACTGAATAAATACCTAGCCAATGAGTGAATAATAAATGAATCATGAATTTAAGGGTCAGAGAAGGCCTGCTTTAGAGCAGAGGCCAGGAAATGAACTGAAGGAACAACTTCTTCCCTCTTTGTTTTTCCTTTGCTAACTTTCAAGTTCTCCACTTCATCTTTTTCTTGTCCCCTTGAACTCCTGTACCATTTCTTACACTTCTGATTAATGCTGGTCATCCTGCCATTTTGATACACTGAATGCGCTTCTTCAACTGTCATCCTTTTCTCTTGTTCTCCTCAGCTCATTTGTCTTGTTGGGAACTTTATCCTATAAACATTCTAATGGATCTACCACATTAAAACAAATAAACAAAAAAAGCAACTACTTTCCAACTACTTCCCATCTCTCTTGGCTTCTTTGTCCCTGTCAGCTGACCTCATATTTGAAGGTGAAGATTTTAAAATCATGCTGATAACATGTAAATAAGCTCTCAGGAGATATTGTCAGCATATTTTCTGCAACTTTCATAGAATTAGTTAGCATTTAATGCCCCTAGATTTCTCTGAGATGGCTGATTAGAGCTATGTTAAATTTTTATAATGAAATAAGCAATAAGCACATGGGTGAAAATTGTTCATGCTGAGAGAATTTTAAGTTCAAATTTGCTTGTGTTAGATGCATTTTAATGGAACCTTGATGAACTCATATTTAAACATGTTATGTTAAATTTCCTATGAATCAAGGAATTAACCAGTTTATGTGTCATTCGTTCTTGTTTTTTCAAGATAGTGGCAATAGCTTCTGCTACTTTAATTAATCCTATTTCTTGTTGTAATGCAGGTAATTAGAAAGTCACATTAGATAAATCCTTTTAAATGGAAACCATTGACAGTATAGAAAGTGCTTCCTGTTATCAGTTTTGAGTATGTTGCCTTTAAGAGAAAGAAATGTTTTGGTTTCATTTTTCCCTTTGGTTTCCTTTGGATATTTTTTCTAGAGAGCCATGGTCACTGAAAGGATGAGCTCATGTTCTAAACTAGGATTCATATTCTAACAGAGACTATACCAAAGTTGGAAATTTACAAGAAAAATAGTACTTGGTCAACTGTGTTCAAAATATAAAGCAAAACATTCTGACCTATTATGTAGAGTGTCAAAAAGGAATTGATAAAGAAAGGAATTGAGTCTTTGCTATGTAGACCTTGATGAAAAATTTTTTCCCAATGAAATTTACTATAGAGGCTAAGAGTACTTATGATACAAAATAAACAACGAACCAAAATAAGTTTATTAAGACTAGCTTATGGATGTGGAGGTACAGAATGGGTTCAACCATGTGTTCTGACATATAGCAATATTTGGTATCTCTAATCCTTACCTGGGGACCCCAGAGAGAACCCCCTCCCCACCACCAGTTTGCTTATATTGCACCTCAATCAGAGCAACTTGCTAAGCAAGAGTCTAGGTGACTCTGAATATTGCTGATGAGAATAGACCTATCTCCAGAAAGGCTTTCTTTTTTTTTTTTCTTTTTTCTTTTAAAGTATATTTTATTGATTAAGCTGTTACAGTTGTCCCAATTTCTTTCCCTTTGCCCCCTCCACCCAGTTGCCCTCTTCCCTCCACCAATCCCACCCACCTTAGTTCACGTCCATGGATTGTGCATATCAGTTCCCTGATTTTACCTTTTCCTATATTGTTATTAACTTCCCCCTGTCTATCTTGTACCTGATAGTTATGTTTCCTAATCTCTGCACCATTTCCCCACTTCTCCTTCCTCCTTCTAGCTGATAACTCTCCCAATGATCCCCAATCCAGCAAGGCTTTCTAATCTCAAACCTGTCAGGTATATTGGATTAGAAGTTTAACAAAGCATAGATATGTTGTGGAACAAATATGGATTTTGGTGCACGTTGGTTCAAATGCCTGCTGCCATTTACTAGTATAGCACACAGGCAAATTTTTCCTGCATTTCTAAACTCTCATTTTCTCACTGGAAATATGGAAATAAGTTCTCCTTATGAGCACTGAATATGTGGCTGAAAACACCAAGCATGTCGGCTGATCAGGTTGGCATTCAATGTGGCGTGCCTGCCCCTGAGTACCTGGGTTTAAGCACTTTAGATGGCTTATATTATACTTATTTCAGGAATGCACATGCAGTAGGCATTCTTGATCCTCAGTCTGTGTGTTTTCTCCATTAGCTTTTGCTCAGGCAAATGTTTAAGTCAGCGTGTCCTATGCCAACAGGCTTCAGTTATTTTTCTCTGAAAGCTCTAAATGCAATCAAATGCGGGCACATTCCACTGGTTTTTCCAGGGCTCTGCATGGTACTTCCTTTCTCTCTGGATCAAGAAGGTGTTTGAGTCCAAGTAGTGGGAATGTGATACATTTTTTCCTGATTTCTAAAGTGTAAATTATTTACAAATTTTGATATCTTAATTCTTTTTCTAATCAGTTTTGTATAGCACATCTCACAGATGATCCGAACAAATTGAGCTGATTTCTGCTGCCCTACATGTGTATTCTGATTATATCTGAGAGAGGGATCTGGGAAAAAATGGCCGATTCAGAATGGGAGAGGCAGGCAAGTGAAAAAAGCTTGATGATAGTAGTGAATAACTTATGGGAGGAAAATAGAATTTGTTTAAACAGTAATATCACTCCAAGGTCTTGGTGACATAAGAGAAAGTGGATATTGTTGGGGAGGTGGAAACCTTCTGAGTCACCTGTCAAAGGTTTGCGTATCTGAGGCAGATCCTGCCATGTGTGTCCCAGTCACTCTCTTCAAAGGGATCCAGTTCCCACACAGAAGAGCTGAATGACCAAGGACGAGGGACTCATTTGGGTTTCTTTTTCCTAGACTGTAGCATAGGGTTGGGAATGTCTGTGGCAGAGATGTTATGGAATCAAATTAGACACTGTCACTGAATGCTTTGGAAAATACTGTGATGATAAAAAGTAGTGGAATAAATGTTGTTAAGGGGAGAAATAGGCATACTAACAATTTTAAGAGTTTATTTGAGCAAAAATCTATTCAAATCAGGCAGCACCAAACTGGAAGTGGGTAGGAGCAGTCCAGCAGCAGGAGATCAGGGAGAGGCTTTTATACAGAAAATGTGGAAGCAAAGTAAGGAATTATTGATCTGCTGTTACTTAAAGCCTTAGTTGGCTGTTTGTGATTGGTTGTTCTTAGATTCTAATTTTATGACCTTGAGGCACTTATAGACTTATATTTTGGTATGCTTCAGGAATCAGTCTCATGGCCTCCTTGTCAATTAATTTAAAACAACCCAAGGGATAATGTCATGAAAATATTCTCATTGCATTTGGCACCTCTTGAAGTAAAAGAATGCATATAAGCAGCATAAATGTGAGTACCAGGAACTCTCCTTTTGTTCATTAAAAAGTTATAACATAGTGTGCTATTTAAATGTCAAGTTATACAGTTATGTTTCAAAATGCCACTAGGAATCCAAAATTGTGTTGTCACAATTGACTTTCCTCTTGATGTTTCACTGTTTCTTTTACAAGCAATAGAAAATGTAATAGTTTCAGCCCTCAGCCTGGTTCTTCCCTAGTGGAAAATCTAGCATTAATTTAGCCAAAGTGCACAAATGCTTCAGGAAAAATGGAACAGGAAATTAACTTTTCTGCAGCAGTGCAGGAACTACCTAATCTTAGAAAACTATCAACCAGGAAGTCGACTTAGGGAGCAGTAAACCTTCTCTACTGGACATACCCAGAGGGCAGAAGTGATTTCAAATAGGCTTTTCCTCACTCCTCCCTTTATTAATTATCATTATGATTTTTGTCTGAGTAAACGGTGAAAACATTAACAACACATCTGAAGCTTGCTACACATAAATTAACCTTATTTATGTAAATATTTTAATGCTACATAGGCTACTTTAAAAGCAGATATACTTGGGGCAGAGTTAATTTTATTTTTGGTGGTAAAATAGATAAGGATAAAGAAAAAAGAGGTAAGCTGATTACTTTCCTTTTAAAAAAAGCAATGGTTAAGCCCTGGCTGGTGGCACAGTGGAGAAGGCACTGGCCTGTGAACCCAAAGGTCTCTGGTTCAATTCCCAGCCAGGGCACATAACCAGGTTGTAAGCCAGGTCTCCAGCCAGATCCGTAGCTGGAGGCAGGTGAAAGACAACAATACATTGATGTCTCTCTCCCTCTCTGCCTCTCTCCCTACCCCTCTCTCCAAGGATAATAATTAAAATTCTTAAAAACAAACAAATAAATAAATAATAAGATAAAAAAATTGTGTCTTCTTTATTTTAAAAAAGTGGTTAAAGAAATACAATGTCTGCTTGAAACAAACTCCTGGGGAGCAGATTAAATGTGTTTGTGAGAATATATTCTGTCAGAAATATAAACCTAAAGAAGCTAGAATGGTCTCCTCTTTTTACTATAAAATAATGACATTTTAAAAGGAAGACCCCTTTCTGTGATATAAGTGGGAGGCTGGCTCATTAGTCATTTGATGCACACATATTCCTAAACACAATTCTTAACAAAGCCCTGAACAAAGTCACCATTATAATAATGTAACCAACCACTCTCTATGAAGTTGAGCCTTTAAATAAAACCTAATTACTGGCCATTGGATCAGGACAGGGATCAAGTTTACACAATGCCTGGCAAAAAATAGTTTGAAGGAATGGTTGAATGGGACCTAGTATAATTCATGCTGTGCACTAGTGTAGGGCTTCCTGTGGTAGCTAGCAGTCCTTAAATTCTTCTTTTGTATTTTTAATTGGTTTCTTAAACTCTGCTGTCCCATCTAGTTCTTCCTCTGTTTAGAAGATGTCCTTACCCCCTGCTTTCCTGAGAAGACCAAAGCAATCTGTGGTGTTAAATGAGATGGTCTGTTCTTTAGGTCTGGCCTATGTATGAGGCCTTCTGCTGGACCCTTTAAAAATAAACAAGATTTCCAGGAAGGGAACTCATTTTTCTAGACAGTCACAGAAAAAAAGCCAAATGCTCTTCTGCAATAATACATCTTCTAACGGAAGAATTATAGAGTTAAAGGAGTTTCAAATTTGATAACAGTTTTGGATGATGTTTCATTCTTTCCTTTAGACATAGTGCTTATGCTGTGCTGTTGCTAGAGACTGTCATCCTGCCAATTTTTGATTTTTAAAGCAAAAAGTTGGCCATCAAATGTGTAAACATTCTAGATTGAGTGTGCAATTTCGAGAGCTCTAAAACAGACCTTGAAAGGAATATGCGAGGTTGTGTTATGTGTTGGCACAAGAGTGCAACATCTGGCAATACGAGCAGGATCAGGGAAACCTGGGTGGAGGCTTCTAGGATTCTTAGGGCTTAGTCAGGCTGGGAAAAGTGTTATCGGGGGAAGTCACCAAGGAGAGCCAGGGTTGCATATTAATACTGGCCCGTAGGCTGAAAGGACAGGATGAGGAAGCCATGGGAAGTGAACAAGGGTGCTCAAAGTAAACAAACATCAGTAAGTGCGGAGGAGTTAATGTATACTCAAGGAAACATGGTGTACAAATTTGGTATAAAGTAGCTGTTTCTTTTATGCCGGCTGGTGTCTGAATCTTTCACATTCTCTCCCCCATTCTTCTTAACACTTTGGCCCCCGTATGGGTAGGATGGAGGGTTTGTGTACCTCTATGCTGTAACTTTTCATTCAGCCAAGAACTGGAGCTGACCTTCGCTGCCCTGGAGCTGCGAGGTCACCTGCATGGAGTACGTTGGCTTTCATCCTTAACCATCTGTGCAGCTCCTGGGGACCCCAGGTTTCTGAAGAGAATCCAGGTGAACTTGTTAGCACAGGGAGGTGAACATGGTGGGCAGGGGGAAGACAAGAGCCAGAGATGCTATGGGCATGGGACTGACAAATTAGACACTGAAGTGGGTTTGGGAACCCATCTTCCTCTCTGGGAGTGGCAGAGGGCTATGAATGTGGTGATTGGAAAATCTTCACCCCACAGTTGTTTGATTTGGCTAGACTCTCTGATCAGAAAAGGGCATGTTCACTATGGTACTGAAAGAGATTCTGGGCTGGCCACCCCAGATTCTTTCATGATGGTCTCCTGCAGAAGCTGGGGGTCCGCGTGTGTGTGCAATGGTGAAATTCAGGGAAGACACTGGGTTTAGAGGAGTGTTGAAGTCCTAGCATAGGAAGGGTAGTGGCGGGGATGAGCAGCAAGCTGTGTAGGGGGAGTGGAGGGAAGAGAGTGAGGAATGAAATGGAGAATGAAAATGGGAGGTTCATCAGCTTAATATGTGAATACTTTGGAAGATCCTAAGAGTGGACAATGGTGACTATATTTTCTAAGCCAAAAAGAGGGAATGTAATAAAGGACTTGGAGCTCTGGCTGGTAGCACAATGGAAAAGGTGCTGGCCTGAAAATCTAAAGGACTTGGTACACCTCAAGTGTGAATTTATTTAAACAACATTATAACAAAGTATAAAATGAAATCATAATCAGTTGTGCAATTAACAAACTGCCTGTTTTTTATTACCCAAACTGAAGAAGTATATTGATTACACACATGGTATCAGTGGCCATTTTTTTCATATGATATATTTGCTCTAACATTGGCTTTTTATCAGAGAATAGTAGAGATGGTGACCTACTGATCATGGAAGGTCAGACCCAGCTCAAGAGGTTCCTATTCTGTTTAAAGAGATACTGAGTTGCTTTTCAGGGGCAACAGACCAAAATCATGTGTCATGCTGCCAGAGCCTGCGCAGAGGAGATAACTTGGCCTCCAGCTGTACCTGGAACCAAAGTGTCTTCTTCCTTGTCGCGTTCCCCCTCTCCCACCCCTCCCACCACAGTTGTCACCACAGGACAGAGGCATGATAGGAACTTGAACACCAGAGTTTGGTAATAATTATTTTTATCTTTATTGTCAAAAAAAGTGAAAGGATCAAGCAGTACAAACCGGTAGTTTCAAAAGAGTCATGGGGATGTAAAGCAAAGCGTAGGGAACACAGTCAATGATGTTGTAATAACTATGATGCCAGGTAGGTACTGGAAATATCCACCTGAATTGTGAATTACAGGATTTTCTGACCACTGTGATGTATCCCTGAAATGAATACAAAATAACCCTAAATGTACACTGTAATTAAAAAATAAACAAAAATAAATGCTTTAAATGTCCCTAACTTACAAACGCTAGCTTTTTTATATTCTACTTGTAATTTGAAAGACCTTGTGAAATCGTATCCTTAAATCGTTTTGGCCGTGGCTGGTGTGGCTCAGTTGGTTGGGTGTCATCCCACCAAGTAGAAAGTTCTGGGGTTCAATTCCTAGTCAGGGCACATGCCTGGGTTGCAGGTTTAGTCCCCAGGTAAGGACACATATGGAAAAGGTGCCCAATTGATGTTTCTCTTTCCCGTCAATGTTTCTCTCCTTTCACTCCCCTCTCTCTAATAGATAAATAAATAAATTTGTTAAAAACATCTTTTTAAGGTTTTATTTTGTTAAATTAATTAAATAAGGAAGCCATTAGACTGAGGTGGCTCTAATGCTGTGGCAGCCAATGTCAGCCTATGAATGCCTCAAGGGACAGGCAGTGAAATGCTTTCCTTTCTTTGCATCCACACTTCATGCATAAAGTTTTCCCCCTGGTTCCTGGTGGGGGACTTAGATGGGGAGTACGCCTAACCACTTCTGCGTTGATGCTGCCCAATTTTAACTGATGTACGTTCAAATAATCTTAATTTTTAAATGTATTTCAGTTTCTCTTTCAACACTTTAAAATATCTTAATTTGTCAAAAGGTTCTTTTATGCAATAACTTCTTTAAGAGATATTTAAATGCGCCTTACATCTATGAGGTGCTGTGTAATGTCAAGTGCTCTTATCTTCATTGTTCGAGTCTCCTTTGATCCCCACAGTAGCATGAAGCGTGAGTCGGAAGGTTGGCACTCGCTTGCTGGGGGAAGTGCAGTTCATCAGGTGGAGTGGAAGTGGTCTTGGCAGATAGTGAATGGGGTATGAGAATAGAGGGGAGACCCAGGATTCAGAAGTTCTTGGGGGTGTTACTGTGCAAAGCCTGTTACCTAGATTTAGAGTCTCTGGCATCTGTGGAAGTGGTTGGTAGAGTATATGATGCTTAGGTATTGATGTTGTTGTAATGAACCCAGTGTTCTCACTCTCTCTCTCTCTCTCTTTTTTTTTTTTTTTACGTTGCTTTCGTGTGGACTATTTTAAGTCTGAATTGCTGAATTAACTTGTTGTTTTGGCACCAGGGGACAGAAACTTGCCATTATTTGAACAGTTTTCCAAAAGAACAAGGTCGCTCCTTGTGTTCTGCTTGGTTTTTCATCATTGTTAGTTGTTGGTTTTACATTTTCTACATGATGGAGATTGTTTACTATTGATACTGTGGTAGATTCAGGGGGCTAGAGGACATTTACTGAAAAACCAGCAAATGCCTGCAGGACTTGAGGATAGAAAGAAAATAGCTTTTTCCTCCTCCTAAGCTCTATGTGAGTTTATGAAAGAAGATGGGGAAGGAATGGGTGTGTGTGTGTGTGTGTGTGTGTGTGTGTGTGTGTGTGGATGTGTGCACGCCCCACAGGAAAGAAGCAGAGAGGGAGGAAGGCTGAGAGAAGAGGAAAGTACAAAAGAGGGACACCAGAGTGGTTTTTTAACTTATTTTTTTTTATTATTTTAAAAGGTTTTATTTATTATCTTTAGAGAGAGGAGAAGGGAGAGAGGCAGACAGCGAGAGAAACATCAGTGTATGGTTGCCTTTCACTTGCCCCCAGCTACAGACCTTGCTGGAGACCTGGCTTGCAACCTGGTTATGTGCCCTGGCTGGGAATCAAACCAGCGACCTTTGGGTTCGCAGGCTGGCGCCTTATCCATGTGCCACCAGCCAGGGCCAGGGTGCTTTTGGTTTGCTCCAAAATAGGAAGCAAAATCAATTGACCAAAGGAAAAAGCAATCTACATTCTCTCCTGATTGCATTTAAAGCATTATTATGTTTTAAAAGATCCTTTGAAGGAAGCTATCATGACTACCATCTCCCAGCCATTCCCCTGTGTTTATAATCTCAGTTTAGTCTTTGCAAGTCTGTAAAGTTACAGCAAATAGCAAACTGATGACCCACAGCTGTGCACCATGGGTGGCGCCTCGAGGAAAATTAGTTGGAAGCAAAGGCTCCAGAGGAGGCTGAAAGAAAATGGGAGGGGAGAGAAGAGACTAGAAGCTCCTCATGTTGGCTGAAATGGATGAGCATTTCAGTGGGGGTGAACAGAGGCAGCCAGCCACGACTGCAGTCCTGGAGAGGCAAGAAGTCCCGGCAGGAGACTCTAGACATGGTAGACTAGTAGAGAAATTACTATTCTTGTGCCCTTAGTTTTGTTTTTAATTTCTCCCTGTCTCCAAGATTCCTGCTCTGTGTGTTAGCCTGAGGAAGGGATGAGCAGCACACAGTTAAGCAACATGCCCAGAGCAACCGAAGTGCTCAGAAATTGTTTGGTCCGCCTGTTTCCTTTTTTCCTGCCTTGCAACTTGCTCTTCTTTAGCTTCTTCTGTTCTCTTCTTTCCAGTTACACAAGCTCTATACTGTGCACTCCTTTTATTTAAAAAAAAAAAAAATAGGTATATTGATTTTAAAGACAGAGAAAAGGAGAGGGGGGAGGAGGGAGAGATTGATTGATTGATTGACTGGTTGTCTTTCACAAGTGTCCTGAGAGGGATTGAACTGCAACCTAAGTATGTGCCATGACTGGGAATTGAACCCCGTCTTTTTTGTGTATGGGACAATGTTCCAACCAACTGAGCCACACTGACCAGGGCTGTGGGCCCCTTTTAGAAGGCACTGTCTGGTTCCAGGGTGTGAGTGAGGAAAATGAGCACTATTATAGAGATGACCTAGGAACTCCCAGAGTTTACCTTCTGATTATAGGTTAATATTTTCTGGATTTGATGGAAAGTTTTTTGATAAGCAAACATAGTAATATATCTCTTAAATCTCAGTATTTTAAATGTTTCTAGTGGACTACGGCAACTTGACATTATTTATCATTACAGATTTTCTAGTTTAAGATGCCTAATCCAGCGTCTGTCCTGCTGTTCTGTGTTTTCCCCTCTTGTGCTGGGCACTCTTGTTCTTCATCAGCTTACTGACTCCCTCTCCGTTTACTTAGTATATTTGCAGCAAATCCTTTTTGGGACTTTTCTCTTCACTCTTGTTATGTTTTCATCCTCTGTACTTAGCTCTCTCTCAGCTGCACAGACCATGACTTGTGATTTGACTGTCCTATGGCTTTTTCTCTTCACTCTCTCTAACCAAACCATGCCCCACAGTGCCCTATTTTCTGTGCCTGCCCTCCTGCTGCAGGTGTCCTGGGGACCCCAGGGTCTGTGACCCACTCTGGGTTCTTGGCTTGCACAGGAAAGACTGCAAACACGAGCCAGCATGGAATTTAAAGTGAAAGTGACTTTATTCATGAATAAGCTACTCCAAAGACAGAGCAGCAGTTGGTTTTAGCTGGATCTTCTTCCTTTATAGAGGTTCATTTAGTCCAGGGTAGAGTATTCGATGGAGAGGAGGAATATTCAGGATGTCCCTAGGAAAGGAGTGCTCAGAGAAGCTTGTGTGGCCATTTCTGATTATGGCCGTCCTTGGAGTGTCCTATAGCATGCTAGTGGGTGACAATGAGCGTATAATCAGGCTAAGGGTTACCTAGGTGAAATTAGTCACCATATTGGATCAGGCTGGTCTCTGCTGGTTTAAGCCATAAACCTGGTGTGGGGCGGTTTCCTTCTCGACAGCTCCTGTATGTTTTATTGATTATGGCTATATGGCTATATGGAAGTGACACCCAGTCACTTCCAGTGCTCTTCCTTCCTTTATGATGAGATGACTTTTAGGACACATCTCAGGTCACTTTCTTATGGCTTGATCACTTAGGTCACTGAGTTTTTCCTTTTTAAAAATTTATTTTAAAGAAACCTCTTTTTTGCATTATGAGCCCACTGGCATACAAACCTTAGGAAATCTTGTGATTTAGGTTGTAGAAGTCTGGGCTTCCAGAACCTGTCAGAATATCCACTCATTCAGAAATGAAGTAAAATAAGAAAAATATCCTCCCTTTATCTATATAGCAAGTCCCATTTCCCTATCTGCCTCTTTGCTTCTCTGGCTTCTAGCAAAAGTAGTCCAAGTTCATCAAGTTTGACCTAAGTAGAAAGACCAGCATGAAGTTATCACTTTTAAATTCTCTTCAACTCACTAGGCTTTGGTTTCCAACTAGCTACTTAACAAGATAGTAAGTAATGTTGCATTTCCTCCATTTTTATTCTCATTGCTAGTTATCTTTTATTACCCACCTGACCATATTTACCACTCACAATAAAAAGTACCTATGACACTGGCCTTCAAAGGATTTCTGTTTTAATTTTTCTCCCCATCTTTTCTCTTCCCCTAAGAATGACCTTTCTCCTCTCATTTTCTTTCACACATAACATTTATAACACAGGCAAAACAACATCGCATCATCTAAAAGAGCTCTGGGTCATTCTTTCATGCTCTATCTCCCTGACCTCTTATCTCTGCATGAAGTTACATTGCATGATTTCATTGTTTATTGCTTCTCCCACTAAAAAGTAAGCTCAGAGAAAGACAGAACTTTGTCAGGCTTCTTCTGTGTTATGTACCTCAGAGCCTACAACCATGCCTGTCACATAGGAAGCCTTCAAAATATTAAATAGATGAATGAATAAACATTGAAGAAGAGCCACTGGGAGAGAACAAGGAAAGCATATTAAGGATCCAGGAGTAGGAGCTAAAGATGAAGTTCTCAATGAATTGAATGTGGACTAAGGGAAGAGGTTTTTGCCTGGAGGAGAAGGAGTCTGGAATCTAAAAAATAAAAAATAAGCAGGCCCTGGCAGGTAGCACAGTGGATAAGGCGCTGGCCTGTGAACCCAAAGGTTGCTGGTTCGATTTCCAGCCAGGGCACATAACTAGGTTGCAAGCCAGGTCTCCAGCCAGGTTCTTAGCTGGAGGCAGTTGAAAGGCAACCATACATTGATGTTTCTCTCCCTCTCTTCCTTCCTTCCTGCTCTTCTCTCTAAGAATGATGAATAAAATCTTAAAAAAAAAACACCAAAACAAAAGAATAAGCAGAGTGATTAGTCAGAGCTAAGTGGAGGACAGGTTTCTTCTATGGAAATCAGAGAAAAAGAGGAAATATTCCTTGTGTCAATAGCCTACAGGTTTGCCAAAACAGACTGTGTAACTCAGTGTGTTTCCTTTTAATAGGGCTGGTTTCCTCTAGGGATGAGGAGGCAGTTATTTATAGAAATAAGAGGCAGCAGGAGAGTGGAAAAGTTTTGTCACCACGGACAATGTAAGAAAGAATTGACCACAGGGGTGCAGAGCAAAAGGATCTGGGAAGCCTGAAGACTGAATTGGCCTTGTCAACCAGAATCTGTCCAGCAGGGCACGTTTCTTCAGCAGCTCACTGCGGAGCTCTTCCTTGGGTCTTTCAGCTCGGTTTCCATAACATCGTATTTCCCCTGATTTACCTGCCTTGTCCTGATTTCTTGTAACTAATTGCTTATTTCTGCTTTCTTTGATAAGCTGAAAGCTCTGGAAGGGCAGAGATCTGTCTGTCTTGTTTATTGCTGTATCCCCAGCTCTTCTAGGCTTGAGGTTTTGTCACATGAATGTGATGGAAGCACAGTGGAGAAAGGGAATTGAACACGTCAGGCAGACAATGCTTGGGATGCCGAGCCATGGAATCTGGGCTGCAGAAAAAGTAGGTGGAAAAGGAGGCTGGTAGAAAGTTGGCATTTGGGGGAAGGACTGGTGCTTGAAGAACTGATGTTTTGGAAATACATGAGAAGAGCTATAAATATATGAATATGATTTGAGAATGAAATAGTCATTTTATAATTTAAGAGGTGGGGCTGTGAGGGGACCACAGAATCCAGGATGTCACCATTAGAATGGATGTTTGCAAGGATGCAGAGGAGATAGTCACTGGGGATGGAGAGGTCATGGATATATTATGACTTGAGAGGCAACTGCTAAAGCCTCCATTGAGATTTTCTAGTGGATTTTTCACCTGATGGTAAGTATAATAATGAAAGGGTATGCATGTGTTTACAAATAATGAACTGACACTTTGCATTCATGCATTAATTCATTTGCTCATTCATTCATTCATTCATGGAACATACAGACAAGAAGGAGAGGCTGACATGAAACAAATTACATATAATTATAAATTGTGAAGAATGCCAAAGGGAAAATTAGATTGAAAAATAGTTGATGATAGGCTTTTGCTGTGGTTATTTAAGTGAGGGCTATTTTCTCAAAACTATACTAAGGATACACTTTTTAAAATCCTTACCTGAGCATATATCCTTTGATTTTTAGAGAGGGAGAAAAGAGGGGAGAATGAGAGAGAAAGAGAGAGAGAGATGAGGGCAGAGAGAGAGAGAGAGAGAGAGAGAGAGAGAGAGAGAGAGAGATTGATTGATGTGAGACAGAAAATCAATTGACTGCCTTGTGTATGAGCCCAATTGGGGATCACACATGCTATGTGCCCTGACCTGGGATAGAACCCACAACATTTTTAGTGTACAGAATGATGCTCCAACCAACTGAACAACCTGGCCAGGGCTGAGGATACATATATTTTATATTGAAACATTATTGCCTTTGTTTCTTTATTATTTGGTTAGATCTAATATAGAGCCACAAATGAGCAAACTTGCTTTTTATTAGATGTTAAAGGTTGGGATAGTCCCAATGTACAGTTCAGAAGTACAATCAGAAAGTGCTTAGTGTAGTTCTGAGAAATGTGTGATCATTCCCTGGTGGGTTTGAAATTTAGTTGCATTAGTTGTGAGATTTACGTAGGGGACATTCTCCAGAGGGTCTGCTTGCATTTCCAGGAAACCTATGATCCCTAAACCATCCTGCAGTTATAAATAATTTTTAAGTAGAAAATGAATAAGATATACATCCTAGCAAACTTTATCCATTTTATTTTTTGAATTCTCTGAAATAAGCTTACATTTCATCAACTGAAAAAAATCTCTATGTTATTCTTACAATGGAAAAATTAAAACATAATTCATAATATTTCCAAAATGTCAAAAATTTAGGCCAGGTAGGCAATTTGACTTTTAGTTATATGTGACACACATCTTAGATCTACTGTATTTTTGTAAAAGCATCAAAAGATGTCATAAATACATGGCTACTTTAATAAATCCAGAAATAATCTTGATGTTGTATAGAAAACAATGTTTTATTTTTGATTTCTACTATATTTTAAAGAGCTGTATTTCTTGGTTTTCTGGTGAGTCTTGGTGTAAACTTTTTAAAAGTGTGACTGAGAAGCATAGTACTTTAATAATATAGCTATATATATATTATTTTTTACTGAAATCCATTATTTTGCTAAAATATTTAACTTTATTTTTGCCATTCTTGTTATGATTCACGATTATACTCAAATAAATTTCTTAATATAATTTTCCCCTTTTCTATTCAAAATATCCTATAGTAATATTTATAACAAAGACTTCCACATACTGAAAAAAAAAAGCTGTTTGCATTCGTTTATTCAAAGACTATTTCTTATGTGCCCATTATGTTCCAGGTACTGTTCTTAGGTTGGGGAAACACGAGTGAACAAAACAGAAAATATATACTTTCATTTATCTTTTTTATGGTGTGTGGAGACAGAATATAAACATATTAAATAAATAATATATTTGCCTTAAAAGGTGATGAGAACTACGAAGAAAAACATGTCAGGGCATATAGAAGCATATAGTTTATTGTAGTTTTTAAAAACTTTTTCTTTAAAGATTTTATTTTTTAATTATTTTCAGAGAGAGGGAAAGGGAGAGAGGCAGAGAGGGAGAGAAGCATCAATGTATGGTTGCCTTTCACCTGCCTCCAGCTACAGACCTGGCTGGAGACCTGGCTTGCAACCTGGTTATGTGCCCTGGCTGGGGAATTGAACCAGTGACTTTTGGGTTTGT
The DNA here is from genome assembly GCA_004026585.1 of Noctilio leporinus. Lineage (NCBI taxonomy): Eukaryota > Metazoa > Chordata > Mammalia > Chiroptera > Noctilionidae > Noctilio > Noctilio leporinus. The sequence continues at coordinate 596,977 of PVIW01000040.1, read as the reverse complement.
AGGCTGGCACCTTATCCACTGTGCCACCAGCCAGGGCTAGATTTTTTAAAAACATTTTTGACAAGCATTTTTGCTTGTCAAAAAATTTAAAAATTTTTGACAAACATTTTTTGAATTTTCAATTCAAAAGCTTACGGAATCCCTACTATAAAGCAGAGTTACAATATTTTGTCACATTGATTATTATTCAATTCATTCATATATATTTATAGCATTTATTGGAAGAACATTAATTCCCAACACAGTCTCATGATGTAGGATTTGCTATTACATGTATGAGAAAACTCTGATAAAAGAGAGATTCAGTAATAATTTGCCCCAGTGGCTGAAGCAACCAATTGGCAAGATCAGAATTCAAATTCAGATTTTTGATTTTCCAATGTTTCTCTGTTCTTCCTCTACCTTGCTGAATCTAGCACTCCAAGTAGTTTATTACAACACTCTATCCTTTCTTGAAGGTGGTGTAAAGGTTTCAGATTTGGAAGTCCTGATAAAAATGTTCAGTTAATAAGACAATTTCATGTAGTCCAGCAGAACGACTTCTGAGGGAATATGCTGCAGATCTCTCAAAGAGAAGGGAATGAGAGAAGTGATTTAGAGATTAGACTGTCAACACCCAGATTTTCTAAATTCTCATCAGGAGGCTTGCAAGTCTCAAGTTTAGTTGTTGCAGTGGTGGCCAGGGTAAATGTACTTTTCCACTAAACATATATCTTCAAAATTGTGTGAGTAATCAGGAGCTTTGATTTCCAAAAGCGCTGCTCTTGGCATTTGCTAATCTCGCATTTGCTGGTGCGGTTGACATAACTGTTCGCATAGTTTTTATTTCGCATATGCAGTGTGCACCTGTTGTCAGACTGGCTAAAACTGTTCTTCCTCCTTGGTATTGGGCCATTCTGCTGAGACAGTGTGTTATAAATATTCCAAGGACAGGGCAGTTCGTATGACAGGATATAATACAGCGTAATTTGACTGACAATCTCATTTCCTATTTAGTCCTTATAGTCTGAGATGTGAGTTAAAATTTCAGCCAATGCCAAGGTTATTACAAAATATGGCCAGTTTTACACTTTATTTAGAATATGCTCTATATAAGATATATTGGTAAAAGTTACCTTTGTATTGCTTGAACTGATCCTGATTGGGGGAAATGGGAGGGTGGCATCTTCCTAAATAATAATAACCTCAAGTTTGAAAATACGGCCTCTCCATTTGAAATCACTACTAGAATTGAATCAGCTGTAATAGAGAGACACATCCTGTGGTTACGTAAGAAAATAATATGAGAAGGGAATTCTGGGCACTGTGCGTTTTACTTGAGTGACACTGATATATTTGGAAGCATCTGTCTTCCTCTTCCACCTAGATGCCTGTTTGTTTAATTTGGCTTCCAAAGTAAATGGGCTACTGGTTCCCTCTAACTCTTGTATCCAAAGACTGAAACTGTATTTAGGTTCAGGTATTCCTTCTTACAATTTTATCATTACAAAGTATTACCAAATTTTGGGGAGGAAATCATGTCCCAAATTGCAGCTAAATTGTTAACTTTAAATAGCTTCATTACCAATAAAATGCAATATCCTTTAATAAGGAAGATGATCTAATCAGTCATGTTTTACCAAAGTACTGTGCGCCGGTTGTGTGAGCAGGTAAGGCTCTATTCCTTTCCATTATCTTCATCACACAGGTAGTAAGCAGGTGTGGCAGGTAGACCTCAGAATGGACACATTTTTCCTGATTCTTTGCTTTTTATGGAATATCAGCATTTTTAAAAAAGATTTTATTTCATTATTTCTAGAAAGAGGGGAAGGGAGAGAGGCAGAGAGGGAGAGAGACATCAATGTATGGTTGCCTTTCACCTGACTCCAGCTACAGATCTGACTGGAGACCTGGTTTGCAACCTTGTTATGTGCCCTGGCTGGGGAATGGAACCTGCAACTTTTGGGTTCGCAGGCCGGCACCTTACCCACTGTGCTACCAGCCAGGGCGGAATATCATTTTGAAAACACATAGATAGTATTTCCTGTATGCCAGGTCCAGTTCTAAGCAATTTATAAATATTAACTCCTTAGTTCTTACAGTACCTTAGGAGGAAAGCCAAGGTAACACACACAGTGCTAGTGGAGCCATGGCATTTAAAATCAGCCTTCTGGCTCCAGAGTCTGTGTGCTGTACTGCACTGTGCTTTGTCTAGGATTTTTCAGATAGAAATCATTTGAGTGCAGTGCAAAACAGGACACGGTTTCCTCAGAGTGTTTACAACCTAAATCTGTTTCTTTCTTCTTTCCATACTTACCTTCAAAGATCCAGATATAGTGCTATAGCTCATTAATTTAGCAGATACCTTCATTTAGTACATATGTATGATGTGTACTGCGGACCAGGACAATGTAGGCTGCCTCTTAAGGAGCCCAGATCAGGGAGAGACAAAGTTTCATGAGTGCTAATGGAAGGATGGATTTCAGTCACATCCTCTTTTGAAAAAGGACACAATTTTCAAGAGGGTGAGGTTTGATTTGGAGTTTGCTAAATGGACAAATGGAGAAAAAGGAAGGAATTGCAGGTGAAGGCACAGTGTTATGTACACGAAGGGGCAGGGTGGGCTCAGGAATGGAAATTATTATTATTTAAATTTAACTTTATTGTTGTTGTATTACATCCATCCCCATTTTGCTCCCCTCTGTTCTCTTCCCCACCCACCCATTTCCCCACAAAGTCAATCCCACACGTTGTCCATGTCCATGAGGAATGGAAATTATTAAGAGCGTACATGACCAGAAACCCAGGAAAGAGGGTCTAAGTTTGAATGGCCTTGTATCCCTTGATGAAGATGTGGAACTGATTCTGTCAATAATGGGAAGTCATGAAGACATTTAAATCATGAAAGACATGGTGCATACTGTGTTTTAGAGCCATAAAATGGACAGTTTGATTCAGAACTGCCACCGAAAGTAATTTGGATTCCCAGTTTTATTGTTTACCTCTTCTCCTTCATTTTCTTCCTACAACTCCTGGGCCCCACTTCTTCCATTTCTTTCCTTTTGCTCTAGTCCTTGTCCAATCTCTTTGCTTTTTCCAGTAAGAAAAATGTCTACGTTACCAAGAGTTAACCTCAAGTTTCCAGGAAACCAGCCAGTATCTGCTTTTAAGCCTTAAGATGAATGCCATCATTCTTTGCACTTGTCAATTAGAAAATTCCCTTTTGTTAATGGAATTTCCAAATACTATTGTGAGAAAGAGGAATATTTATTTGGAGGACAATAAACAGTTGAAGGGAGGACCTAAAATTATGATACTTGGGTAGCTTTCTTCACCCAAAGGCCCATCCAGTCTCGCTGGGGTGCGTTCCAGTTTTGCTGCCCCCTGCGAAAAGCTGGGCTCCAAAGGGCTCGGGGAGGACTCAGCTCTACTGCTTCCTGAACAACTCCTTCCAGCACAAAATCCATCTCCCTCTCTGAGTCTGTTTCCTCCTCCATGTTTACTTCAAAGACCTGTTACAAGATAATGCAGCTGAAATGACTTTATAAAAGCACAATGCAGATGAAAGGCATAGCTGTTAGTTTACATTTTCAGCTAGAGTTGAAATGCCACAGTGTTCCTCTAGCTCTTTATTTTAATAGCCCCCAATTTTCATCTTTCTGTAACTGTGAGAAAAATCCAGTTCACCTCCAGCACTTGCCTATCAGGTTGTCTTTGTCTTTGTCAGCCTTTCAGGGAATCTGCCTTCATGTCTAGAGAAACACTTAAAGGGTAGCTTTCTGAATGGCCCTTGATTTGCATGAATGATGTTCCCCAAGAGAAATGCGCAACATTTTCCTCTTGCAGTTTTTAAAAAGATTTTATTCATTATTTTTAGAGAGAAGAGCAGGGAGGGAGAGAGGCAGAGAGGGAGAGAAGCATCAATGTACGGTTGCCTTTCACCTGCTTCCAGCTGGGGACCTGGCTGGAGACCTGGCTTGCAACCTGGTTATGTGCCCTGGCTGAGACCCTTAGGTTCACAAGCTGGTGCCAATCCACTGAGCCACACCAGCCAGGGTCCTCTTGCATTTTTATGCCTTCTTTCATTTTTTAGATCGAAGAATCAATTGAGACGCACTTTGGCAGCCATGGCAGAAGGGCCATACTCTACAGGCCTCCTTCGTACAGCCCAGCGGAGCTTCGGCTGTACCAACATATTCTCACTCAGCTTCGCTACACTGTGCTCATCGCTGAACGAAGGCTCACAGGTGCTGACCTTGGCCTGGAACTGCTAGAAAAAGGTCAGAATACGAACGTAATTCCCCAAGTGTCTTGACATAGAATGTTAACTAATTTCTGGAATGCACAACTCTAAAAAAATTCACTGAAACAAGTTTTCACTACTGATCCGTTTTCTTGCATCATAGAAAAAATGTGGCGCCTGTTCTACTTTTCAGTTTTCCTTCAGCTCTACTCGCATGTCTTTATTCTTGAAATTATTTTGTTTCAACTTTTGTAGCATTTTGGAGTTGCATAGTTCATGTTTAAACACTATGTAAGAGATGTTTATGTTTATGAGCCTGAATGCATGTTCTGCCCAGTGCAGAACTGCTCCATATTTTAAGAAAATTGGCAATTCATCTGACTGCAAGTAGAATGTGCTGGAAATTGTTTCAAGAAGCCAGCTTCAATGTGATTCACAGATTGTCTCTAAATGTGAAAGTAGTGTGGGTATTTATCACATATGCTATTACTAGTCAAGTCATTTTATGTCTTTCATTTGAACTGAAAAATAAAGGACAAGTGTTTTAACAAGCTATTTAAAACGAGTGCCGCAGAGATGATGAGGGTCACAAAGGGCAATGACAATAGCAGCTAACATTTGACAGCTATGCCTGTGACAGCTACTACGTCGTATTCTAGATGCATGATAGCATTTGATCCTTACCGAAACTCCCTGAGTACCCCGAGATGAGGAGATGTTCAATCCTCTCCCCAGTATACCAGAAGAGGAAACTGAGGTTTCAAGAGGTAAAACGACTCACCCTATTTCTTTATCCTGGGGTGAGGAGAGGGCAGGATTTGAACCCTTTTGCTCCAGTTCTCACTTGTGTGCTGTCCACCTCCTTGTTGCCTTAGTCTTTCTTTTGGCCCTTTATCCTGCAGGACTTCATCCTTATCAGACCTACAAGGACGTGGAACACTCATTCAGCCCAAGCAAAGTAGATTTTTCTCTTTATTGGGGAGGGAAGGAAAAGCAATTTGAAACAACTGTTGATCCCAACAGTGGTTTCCTTTGGGAGAGGATCTGCAAATCCTGGTACCATAGCAATATTCATTTTTCATTTAAGTTTCAACAGTCTTGCCATTGTCATAGCAGCACTTCTTCAGTTAGGTGGCCGTTTACTCTTTAAAGTGCTAGGTTTACACTGGTGAATGGAAGAGGGTAGGGTGACATTTGGCCATGATCTGTCCTTACTCCGTTCACCTGTTCACATTTTATCTTGTTGGCTGTAAAGTTGCAAGCTAGCAAAACTCCCAGGGATTAGACCCCCTCAAATTCTACTTTGGTGAAAAGAAAGGTATGAAAAGCATGGAGGGTATGGGCCATGAGGACAGGCCTTCAGGAATGCCACTTGCTGGTCCCTGCCTCCTAAGGTGTAGTATAGAAATACAGAGCACTGAGCTTCTTGAAGCTGCTGAGAAAAACAAAAGGGAAGATGAAAGCTCTGAAATATCAAAGAAGGCTGGAAACAAATTTCATGAACCTCATTAGGGTCGGTTCCAATATGATGGATTCATCCAGAGTTCTAGAACACCTGTAAACCATTTATCAGAACAGGTGTTAAAGGAACACCTCATTCCACAGAATAAATAGCTCAGGGCATCACCGAACCAGGAGGCTGACTGTGTGCATTGAATTGACCACCGCCTGCGTCCCTGTGAGCTGTGCTCCTGAGTCGTGCAGAGTGCCACCTCTGCTGGATGGTCCTGTGTTCCCTGCCTCCTCACTGCTGCCCTGCCGGCTGTGTGTTGGCACAACAGGGGTTACCTGTGCATTTCAACGTTCATTCAATTTCCATTTCCAGTTTCCTCCAGCAGCAGAACAGAGGGACTATGTCTCTCCCCCTCAGTGTCCATGGGTCAGTTTTACAAGTAAAAGGAGGATTACTTTGCAGCTCCCAAGTATCAAGAAAGTGCAAAGAAGCCCTGAAGAAAATAGACTCTAGCAGCCAAAGGAGCTGCTGGGCCCAGTAGCATGAGATAATCAGATAGTGTCACCCGGATTTGTCATTTATAAATGCTGATTCAACTTCTGTCCCCCACATTCCTTCAGCTCTTGAAACATTCATTTCCTAACTCTTTCTTGGTATTCTTTTACTCTGGATAGTAAGATGTTATTCCTGGAAAGGCCTCAAGAGAGTGTGGCCATTTCATGAGTATGGAAAATTGATTTTTTTGCTTTTTCGCTTGATTTTGTAGTTTTCGCTGAGATCAACATGCGTTGTATCCCTGAAATAAAAATGCCTGTGACAGTAATCGAACATTTCCTTGATTTATCTAATGTATGAAAGCCTCCACATTTTTATTGCAGCATATTTAATATGTTGTGACTATAAGTTTAATGTATAAATTATGTTTGAACTGAGGGCCTTACTACAAAAAAATATTTTTGAGGGATTGGAGTCTTGTAAAATTTGTTGTGCTTTAGTTTCACGTATTTGCCTTAAGCTCATTCTAATGTGTGTGTAGCAGCAGAAAGTCTGATGCTATGCTGGCCCCAGTTAATCTTAATCTCTGCATGTTGTGCAGCCTGGAGGAAATGGAAGTAATTCAGAATGATCTAGAAACCTATGCACCTATCTTTCACTTTACCATTTCATTTTCTACCTGTTTGTTAGCCTGAAATTTGAATATTACATTAGAAACAAAATAGGTATTCCCACAAATGTTACTAAGTACCCAGGTGCAGACTTGACATATTTATAAACTATATTCTTGTCATAGGAAGCTAAATACCAAATACATTCTTCTCATTCTACCTAACCATTCCACCTGCATTCCTCTCCTCTCCTGACTGGACCCCAGTCACTTCTGCTGACCTCTTTCTGTGCCATCCTTTGAAGCATAGATAGCCTCTTTCTAGTTTAGGTCACTTTTTCTTTTTTTAACTTTCAAGAACAGAAATAGATAAAAAATTAGAAAAAAGAAAAGGTTCATAGGTCAAGCAGGCAACATGTCACTGTTAAATATAATCTGCTCTTAGGGAGTGACATTTGGAATTTATGTTTTATTTAATTTTCTTGCTACTTATTAGTCAATATTCATTGACAAGAAAAGATATCTTGGGTTCTAAATTAGAATCTGGTTAATTCTATTCTAGTGACATAACAGAAGTTGGTGGCTTTATCTGGAAAGATTGGGCTGTGTCTACAGGACCTTAAATAAGTCAAGTTTTCTGAGTCCTAGTTCTCTTTCTTACCTGTTAAAGGCCGTAATGATGTTTACTTCACAAATGGATGTAGTGAGAATTTAATTACTTTTTTTTTATCCTCATGAAAGTTCTGGGAGGAGATGTAATAAAGCCCAGCCAATGTTTTTCTCATTCAATAGTCTGGGAGTGGGGCCCAGAAATTTATATGTTAAAAATGGAAACAAGTAATTTTGATGTGTAGCCCAGTTTGGGAAAAACTGTCCTAGGGCTATACTGTTGATTCAGGGAGTAACAATCATCAGAGTTAATTTTGGGAGTAAAATGATGCAAAATTTAGCTTGCTATAAAGCCATCACACTACTTAAGATTTAACTGGATAGGTATTTACAAGCATTTCCTATTTAGGCTGATTTTGAGAACAGTGCAAAGACAATTATCTTTAGATTTAGGCCTGCAAAACTTAGAATGTAAAACATACTTCTGTGGTCCTTCAATCCCCACTTTGGAAAAATATATCTTACATCTCTTTATTTCTAAGAACATATAATTCTCTAAAGGAAAAGATAGAACCAACCAATTATTCCCTTTCCTAGTGTCTAGGTAGTATTTAGTAAATCGGTGCTTTAGTAAATGGAATAGTAGAGTGGTCTACAAGAGAGTAGATGTTTCCCAAAAGTTCATTTTTTTTTTTTTAAGATTTTTTATTTCATTATTTTTAGAAAGAGGGGAAGGGAGAGAGGCAGAGGGAGAGAGACGTCAATATATGGTTGCATTTCACCTGCCTCCAGCCACAGACCTGACTGGAGACCTGGTTTGCAACCTGGTTATGTGCCCTGACTGGGAAATTGAACCTGCGACCTTTGGGTTCACAGGCTGGCGCCTTATCCACCCAAAAGTTCTTAACTTGATCCATGGTAACATTCATGTAGTATATGGTCCAAGAGACTGATTCAGTAGATTTTACCATTGGGTAGAATTATTTATGTGCACATATTAAAAATGGAAATTGGGCCCTGGCTTATCCTGGCACAGTGGATAAGGTGCTGGCCTGTGAACCCAAAGGTCGCTGGTTCTATTACCAGGCAGGGCACATTACCAGGTTGCAAGCCAGGTCTCCAGCCAGGTCTGTAGCTGGAGGCAGGTGAAAGGCAACTTTATATTGATATCTCTCTCCCTCTCTGCCTTTCTACCTTCCCCTTTCTCTGGAAATAATAAATGAAATCTTAAAAAAAAAAAAAAAGAAATTGAAAGATAGTGCATATTTAGCAATTTTCTGTCCATTTTTGAATGCATCATGTACTTTTATTATTTTTTTAAAAAGATTTTTATTCATTATTTTCAGAGAGAAGGGCAGGGAGAGAGGAAGAAAGGAAGAGAAGCATCAATGTATGGTGGCTTTCACTTGCCTCCAGCTAAGGACATGGCTGGAGACCTGGCTTGTAGCCTAGTGATGTGTCCTGGCTGGGAATTGAACCAGCAACCTTTGGGTTCACAGGATGACCCCAATCCACTGAGCCACCAGCCAGGGCGCATCATGCACTTTTAAATTAAATGTATTCTATAGTTCACGTGAAAAACCAAATACCGACTGCTATGAAAGCTACAGAATAGGAGTCACTCTTAGAGTTTGAGATTGCTCTTGTTTTTAAGACTTTGGAGATTGTACATGGAATGTTTTCTGAAGAAATATAAACAGTGAAAGACCATATTGATTTTCCTGCCAGGGGTTGGCAATCGGAGGCCCATGGGCCAAATGCAGCCTGACGCCTGTTTTTTGTAACAGAGTTTGCTTGGAACACAGCCACGCACTTATTTTTGTCCCGGTTGTGCCACTTTTGTTGTACAATGGTGGACTGGAGTAGTGAGTTGCAGCACAGCCTGCATGTCTCTCAGTACCTAAAATATTTATTATTGGAACCTTCACAGAAAATGTCCGCTAACCCTCATATCTAGGCTAATTCAATATCATTTGATCCCTTACCAAGCTTGTGATTCAAGTCTGGGACTGTGATAGTTTAGTATTTTTAACTTATACCAAACTTATTCAAAAAGGATTGGGTGGTTTATAGTAAAACATATAATTACAAAATTCCTAAAGTAGGAAGACAAAAATTGGGCTCAAACTGGATATCTTAGCTACCATAAGTTAGGCTTTGAGATTTTGAGTGTCTGGGAGCAACAGAGAAAGAATTTGAATTTTACTCTCAGGAAGAAAGGAACATTGCGGTTTTTTTCCTGTAAATCTTTTGCAGGCCCAGGTAGTATATCTAAAACAACTTTCTCAAAGAGGTTATTAAGTAGACCACATTGTGTTATGGAACATGTCAAGGACCAGAGCAAGATTTGTATTGCAAGTAAATGGACATCGTCTTGGTTCAGATAGTAGCGACCTTCCAACATGAGCTCAGAGAAGAACATCACAGTGTGATATAGTGAAGGCATATCTTTGAAGGGCTAGAGTTAAGACTGCAATAAATAGCACTTATTGATATTTGTATTGACATTACAGTTGAGATATTGTATTCTAGAGAATGGTATTTTAAATAATGTTGCTTCACAGCTTTTTCCCCCCATAATAAGGATACTATAATTTACCAAACTATGTTCTTGGGAAGCACTGTTAACAAATAATAGAGTGAGAGATACAGATCACTACTTAATGTTGTAGAAAGTACATTCAAAAAGAAAAAAAAAAGGCTATTTCCTCTCCTGTGTACAATTTAATAGATTTTTATTTTCTTTTATTTTCATTTACATTCACTTGCAGTCTTAAAAGATGTCTAACACACCCATGCATCATTTGAAATTTAGTCTAACTTTGAAGGTTTATTTGTAATGGCTGCTTGCCAAAAGCAGTTTCTGAAGTTTGCGCAGAAAAGAAACATCTACAACAGACCAATCTCAACTTTTGTAATAAAAAACCTATTTCAGGTTTTTCTTTCATTTACTTGTATTCAGAAAGAAGCTACTAGGAAGTTGAGATTTGAATTACCTCTAAGTAAGGAAAGCCTAACCACAAAATTGCTTTCTTGGGCAAGTGTTAGACTGTGGTAATTAAAAAGAATAAGCTTTAGAGTAAGATTGAACCAGGGCTGGAGTCCCTAGTGTTACTGTTTTATGGTTACGTAACTGTGGGCAAGTTACCCTCTCAAAGCCTTGTTTTTCTCCTTGGGAAATTGGTTGTTTCAGGTTGTTCTGTGCCGGTGACACTGTAGGAACTCTAAAAATGGGAGATGATACTGTTAGCTACTGTTACAAACTAGTCACAGAAAGGAGACCATGAAGCTTCCTTAGTGGGGAGGTACGTTTGCAATGGGTTCTATGTGAATAACCGAAGGATGCTGCTGTTGGATGCTTGGGGGGAAATACACTTTTGAGGTATTTTCAAGGCACTCGGTCTCAAATTACATAGTCTCATGGAAAGGTCTGGGTTGTAAACACTCCTGAAATTTCAACACACAGGATCCTGGATCATTCCACTTGCAAAAAACTCTCACTTCCAAAAGCTTTGTAAGCTCCTCAAGGTCTGGGATCATGTCTGTTCTGCTGTCACTTAAAACCATGCCCCACATTGGAGCACACAATCCATATTTTTGGATACACCAATAAATGAAGATGAAAGAGTGCACCAATATTTAGGGCCCTAAAGAGTGAGTTACCTGAAACTTAATTGATGAGCATTTGATTATTATATAACTTTAGAGGAACACTGATATTCAACTCATGCTTCTCAAATCTGCCCTTATAACAAAGATAGTGCAACTGCCAACCAATACAGTAGTATATAGGGCTGGTGCTTCATACAGTGAAGATTCTAGATTGCGGAGAAGCTCTCTACTTCTTTCCTTAGCACAGTGTAAAATACTCATTTTTATGCTTTTCCACTCCCTTGTTTTGGATAAATAATATCATATCCCCCAGGATTTAAGTGAATGTGTCCATGTTTTAGTTTCCTCTCTTTTGCTTTTAAGATTCCCCTCTTATTTACCAGCGTTTCTCAGCCTGTTGATTTTTGAGGATGGTGGGTAGGTTTAGGTCTACATATAACTCAGTCTCTGGTGCCATGAGCTTTTCACATGAATGTAATTAGCAGAACCTGGAGGAAACAGAGGCCAGGGAAAGATATGAGGATTTGTGGGCTACCTGCTTAGAGGTGATATCCGACTCACTGAAAGTTTAATATTCCATTAAACAATGGAACACACAGAATTACCTAAAAACTCTCTTTAGTAAAGGACAGGTAAAAGTAAGCATATAACTTTTGCTGTTTGAGAACATAGGAAGCACGAAGGACCAACCCCCTTCTCCCTCCCCCACCATGTTATTTAGGTCCCTTTGTGTCCTCTAAGCTAAGCTCTCTAGTATTTTTCTCAGCATAGTGTAAAATATTCATCTTTATGCTCTTCCAGTCCCTTATTTTGGAAAGATATACCACATGACCCAGGATGTATAACATATACTACTCTAAACAAAAAAATAGAGGCACCATCAAATTATTGTCTTTCAGGTCATCCAGGTACTATTTCTATTTAGCAAGTCACTGTCTCAGTTCGTAGGATGAAATAGTGGCCTGAGAGAGAATAAATATTTTTCAAAAGTTTTAAACTTGCTCCCAGGATAGAGTCTCAGTAATAGGCAGTTCACGAGACCTTAACGCAGAATATACGCTATCCTTGGGTTAGAACTGTTTCTGTGTCCTTGAAGTAGGCGTGCTTCTAGTGTTGCTGCAGAAACAGAACAGCAGTAGGAACGAGACATTTGCTTATTCTGACTGAAAACATTTCTTCTGGGAGGCCCTGCAAGTAGTTTCACCAATATTTTTGTATTCCCACTGTTTAATGGGATACTTGAGTACAAGATTTATTTGTAGTAACTCTAGAAGGCATTACCAGGACCAATTTAAGGATGAACATTGTATCAGCATTATCCAGCAATGGAACAGCCCATCTCGAAAAAAGTAGGACGTTTCATTGGAGCAGAAGCAGGTCAGGCAGGATGCTGAGAGAGTGGCTGGATTACTCAGAAGAATGAGTCAACTAACCACCCAAGTCTTTCAAATGGATAGTTCTGTGATGTGCTGTGGCAATTACGCACAGAGACTGAGAGGGAGCAAGACAAGATTTTAAACGTCCGTCATTCTAGGAATTCCTTTTCTCCTGTCCTTGCTTTTACTCTTGTGTCCTGCGGGCAGCAGCAGGGTGTGGGCTGCAAAGGAGTGGACCACTGTGCGTCTGGAGGCAGGATCGAAAGTGGGCCCTTTCGGCTGGTGGCGCACATTTCCAGCAGATGCTTCTACTGACAATTTAAAGCTTGAGAGCCTAATGAACTTCTCTGCTCATTCCCTTTCCCCTCCGGCCCCACACCAGCACCCCTGCCGCTTTCCTGAGTTTAATATGCTGTATGACTATTTAGCAGGAAGACAAAAGAGTAAAGGTCACAGTTAAAAGGCACCGTGTATTTTGCCTTGGCAGTATTTCGCCTAGAACACATTTGACATACGTTTTTTATTATGCAAGTAATAGGTTTTGCACAGTATCAGAAGTGCTTCTGTGCCTTTACTTAATCAAACTGGGGGGAGAAAAAAGAAATTGAAGCAAATAAACTTCTAAGCCTGTGCCATTCTGTTTTATTGTATTATGGTACACAGTAATTGTGTGTTCAGGTTTATTGTTGTTTTCCTCAGCACTTATAGAATTACTGGTGTATTTACGACCACATAGAATGTGTTCTTTAATTGGCACACTAGAGCTCAAGGAATGTTTATTTAACCTTAACTCAGCTGAGTTGTTTATACTACAGGGACCTGAGTTCAATTTACTTTAGCTTTGGAAAAAAACTTTTTTATTTATAAAAGTTGAGTTTCAAGTGACCTCCCTGTTCGGATGTTTCCTCTACCCGCCGCTGTGCAGAGAGAACAAAAAGCCAGTGTCTCATTTTTACTCCAAAGGAACTAAACTGCTTCCTTAAGTGTGTTAGTTCTTACAATTTAAAATGGTAACCAGATGTTTACTGAAATCCCTAGCATTTCTTCTTCAAGCCTAGCTTCTTTCTAATTGTTTGATCTTTTTAAGTTTCATGGAAACCAGATTGGGTATGTGAATTCTCCAAAGCTGGGAAATGTTTAATATAGCTTTGAAGATATTCTCTGTCCTGTTTCTTTAAATGCATTTTCTTCTACTTTTATATTTTTAAAAGGATGCAGCATTAAAAATTTTGTAACTAATTTATTTCATGTCAATGTTCTTTTCATATTCTTTAAAGTTAAAAAGACTTACTTTAAAAAAAAAAAACAGAATTAGACATTTTTTGTGTGGGTTGCCAAAGTCTAAACTATGCTTTAAATGGCAGATTTAATTTGTAAAAACAAATATTATTCATATTATATTTAGATGAAGAAAAGCTCCAGGAAAGAAAAATAAACTCTGTCCTTTGGACCCTTTTAAATGAATGTGTGGGTTAACTCAGAGAGAGTTTGGGACTCCAGATCTGGTGTGTTTACTATACTTGTGTATTATCAGAATTAGCTGCTTGAAATACTTTAGACATCTCCAATTTGGGAAGAGTTTAGGAGCATCTAACCATATTGTCAATATTGTCTCTTCATGTCCTTTACAATTAGACTACAGAACACCCATTATTCTGAGCTGCCTAAAATCAGGCTGAATGAAAGACATAACTAGAGAGTTAAAGAAGAAGCTACACTGAGATTGGTAGGAGGGGTGGAGATGTGGAATAGGTTGGTCACATACCCCACAGTGTGGCAGATAGATATTGGGAGGGATATCTGAGCTGTAGAGGTCTCCACAATGAGCAACAGGGCCCAGACCCACCTGAGCACCCTTTACCATCTCAGGGTTCCAGTGCTAATAGGAGAAGTCCTCATAAGTTCTGGCTATAAAAACCAGTGGGGATTATGGCTGAGGGAGATGGAGGTTCTGCTAGAATCCCAGGCAGTTCATTTTAAAGGGCCCATGCATGGACTTACTTGGACTCACTTCCTCTGAGCTCCAGGGCTGAGGCAATATCTTGAAAGGCACCAGGATATATGGTCTCTGTATGAAAGCTGGGGGAGCAGCTTTCTCCCAGACAGAAGTGCTGGCAGAGGCCATTGTTTCTTTTCTGAGCCATCCCTATAACAGAGCTGGCAGGCGGGTGCTATATCTGAGTCTCCATCAACCTGGCTATCACTGTTTATACTGCCTACCCAACTATTAGGCCCATCCTAGCTATTTCCAGTGTCTTTTCCATACAAATGGCCTGTCTTGGTTCATACTTCATATTTTTCCTAAAATTTGTCAAACAAGCAGCATATGGTCTCCGTGTGCCCTGTACGTCTCACTAAATGGTTCCAGCCCCAGATCTAGCAGCAGCCAGCCTTGGTTCATAGCATGGCCTCACCTGGGCACCTCCCAGCCCAGCACAAATAATAGCTGACTGCAGATCACTTTGTAGCTCATACGGGTGGCTCCACGCAGAACAAAGGCAATGGCTCCCATTGGCCTGCACATCTTTGGAGACCCCGGAGCCAGTGCACCCAGTGGACAGCTTCAGACCACATCTAAGTATCATCCCCCAAGCACCTCCATAAGCAACACACTCAAGGCATGGACTTGGCATGCTCCGGGCCCTTGCTGAAGTAAGTCCTGCTCTGTGGGGTGGACCCCTGCACAGCCGATCCTCCCTGGTGGTCAGTGGTTGTTGGTAGTTGTAGTCAGTCCTTGCTGCTGGTCAGCCTGGGGGTAAATCCCTTCTCCCATTGATAAGCCAATGATAATCAAGGACCAACTACAAGGAGCTCACATGGGACCGCACCTTGAGAGTCCAGCTTGGATGACCAGGGAGGCTGTACCATTGGATCTTACAGACCACCAACTATATTAGGCTACTCTACCAAGCCAAGGAGACACAGCAGCTCTTCGTCTTCTGCTTCTTCTTCTTCTTTTTAAAAGATTTTATTCATTACATTTTAGAGAAAAGGGCAGGGAGGGAGGAAGAAAGTGTGAGAAATCTCAATGTACATTTGCCTTTCACCTGCCTCCAGCTAGACCTGACTGGAGACCTGGCTTGCAACCTGGTTATGTGCCCTGGCTGGGAATTGAACCAGCGACCTTTGGGTTTGCAGGCCAGCATCTATCCACTGAGCCACCAGCCAGGACAGCAGCTGTTCTTAACAGATAGCAACAAACACAAAAAGGCTGCCAAATAAGGAGACAAAGAAACAGGTCCCAAATGAAAGAACAGAACAAAACTCCAGAAAAAGAACTAAACAAAATAGAGATAAGAAATCAACTAGATTCAGACTTCACAACACTGGTTATAAGCATGTAAAGTGTTATAAAGTTATAAGGATATAAGTGCAGTGTAAACAGCGAACTTAGTGAGGACCTCAACATCATAAAAAAGGACCAGTCAGAAATGAAGGATATAATAACTGAAATGAAGAATAATTTACAAGGAATCAAGTCAGTGATTTGGAATAAAAGGAAGCAAAAAAGAATAAATAAATGAACCACCCAATCAGAACAGCAAAAAGAAAAAATAATGGAAAAAGAAAGAACAGTCTAAGGAGTTTCAGGGACAACTTCAAGCACACCAACATTCACACCCAAAGGAGACAAGAGAGAGGAGGAATTAAAAAACCTGTTTGAAAAAATAATGTCAGAGAAGTTCTCTAACGTGGAGAGACATATCTGTCCAGGAAGTGCAGAGAGTCTCAAATAAAATGAATCAAAATTGTCCACACAAAGACACATCATAATTAAATGCAAAGCTATCATTTAGTATCAAAGGGTAGATAAAGAGCTTTCCAGACAAGGAAAAGCTAAAGAAGTTCATTAGTATTACATAAAATGTTAAAGGGTCTTTAAGAAGAAAAGAAAGATAAGGTGCTGGCTGGTGGCACAGTGGATAAGGCACCAGACTGTGAACCAGAAGGTCACTGGTTGGATTCCCCAGCTAGGGCACATAACCAGGTTGCAAGCTAGGTCTCCAGTTAGGTCTGTGGCTGGAGGCAGGTGAAAGGCAACCATACATTGATGTCTCTCTCTCCCTCTGCCTTTCTCCCTCCCCCTTTCTCTAAAAATAATAAAATCTTTAAAAAAATTTAAAAATATAAAGAAATGAACAATAAAATGGGAATGAATACGTATAAGTAATTAAACCTAAAAAATAAAACAAACAAGCAGAACAGAAAAAGACTATAGATACAGAGAACATTGTGAAGGTTTGCCAGATGGGGGGTGGTTGTGAGAATGGGTGAAAAAGGTGAAGCGATTAAGAAGTGCAAATTGGTGTTGTAGAATAGTCATGTGGGTATAAAGTACGGGATAGGGAATGTAGTCATTCTAATAACTATGTATGGCGTCAGGGTACTAGATTTATTGGGAGGATCACTTAGTTATGTAATGTGTAACAAATGTGGCGTACACATGAAACTAATATTATAATATACATCAACTGTAATTGGAAAATAAAAGGATTTAAAAAGAAAAAAACAGAAGACTGGCATTTAACTTTTGTACCACTTTTATTTTTCACTTTTCATGTTCTAAATATTGTTGAAACCTGAATCACTTCCTTTTTAGACTTGATTTTCCCCAGTTAAACAGTATTTCCCTTTGGATATCCTTTGTGATTTTTCATGTTACTCTAGCT
Source organism: Noctilio leporinus (assembly GCA_004026585.1). NCBI lineage: Eukaryota > Metazoa > Chordata > Mammalia > Chiroptera > Noctilionidae > Noctilio > Noctilio leporinus. The sequence goes on along the minus strand of PVIW01000040.1, from coordinate 579,930 downwards.
AAAGTTGTTTCTTTCTTATAGTGTCTCTTTGTTCAGTTTGGGAAACAAAGACTTAAGGAAAAGTGGATATTTTTTTCCTCAGCAATGTTTCTCTGATTAACCATCATGAGTCTGACTTTCAATCCCTCTCCCCATACACCTCCTCCCAAAAATGTCCTTTCAAAATTTTCCATGAAACCCCTATTTTATTACACAATCTAGTCACTATTATTTATGATTGCGTTATTTTTGGTACAAGAGCAGATTTGAGCATGAGTAGAATATCAGTGTTTCTCAAATCATATAAAACTATAAATTAAACTGTAACATGAATTCACTGAGGTAATTTCTCAGCATTCTTCATCTTGCTCTCGCATCCATTTTAATGGTGTTTTCAAATGTGGTGAAATGCTTGATCAGAGTGAATTAAACACCTGTGCTTGCACAGAGTGGGTGCTAGGGGGTCTAGAACTTTCTTATAAGCCCTTTCTGCTGTTAGTTTCCTTAATCCTGCCATTTCTTCCCTCTGCCACCTCATTGTTCTGTTCTTTCTCCAAATATGGAACTCTCCAAACATGTACCCCTTATCCTCTTTTGTACCTTTGCTTGATACCCTCCGCCAAGACATTTTCCTACTTGGCAGGTTCAATCATCTTCTCAGGGGATGTAACCTTTAAAAAATGTCAAATCCTAATCCGTCCCCTGTCGGCAGAATTTTGAGGCCAGGTTTTTAAGGTACCTGTAAGACATTTTGATTTTTGCACCCCATCACCTCAATGTGCATTAACCCGAACTATTGTTTTCACCCCACCCAGCATTGTCTGTGGTTCTTAGCCACCATGTTTCTGTTAGTACAGTTCCCTCAGCGCTAAAGCTGTGTTGGGTCCTCCCTCTCCTGTATGCACAGCACACAGCGGGGGGCCCGGCCCTTGTCCCACACTCTTGACAGTTGCTGTGTCTCTCTCCTGTGCTGTCACACAGTACCTACCCATATTCTCCCAGCGGCAGGCTCAGTCCCGCCACAACTGCCAGTTTAATATTCTACAAGCACAGCCCTGTTCACATCGCTTCTCTGTGCGGATGTCTTCGATGACATCTCATTTCCTCTTACACAGAATCTGAATTTTTTCATGCATTCAAAGCCTTGCCTGCTCCGTTTCAGCCACCGCCACTGCCACATCCCCTCCCTCTGTGACACGGTGCTCAGCCCTGTCCTCACCTTTGCATTATCCAGGGAACTGAAAAATTAGAGAAGCCAGCACCCAGGTGCCATTTCAGAAAATTACATCCTAACCTTTGGGGAGGGGAATGGATCCGCACATGATTATATTTTTAAAGAACTTCTCACAGGTAACGGGATTAAAGAGTACAAGCTGGTAGTTATAAAATAGTCATAGGAATGTAAAGTACAGTACAGGGAATATAGTCAATACTATATAATAACTATGTATGGTGCCAAGTGGTTCCTGGAAATATTGGGGGAGCACTTTGTAAAGCATATGATTGTCTAAGCACTTTGCTATATACCTGAAACTGGTAAAATAATGCTGAATGTAAAATGTATTTAAAAAAAAAAAAAAAAAAGAACTAACTTCCCAGGTGATAGTAATGTACGGGCAGGTAGTTAAACTCATGTCTTTGGCTTATTCACCTTTGCCTGATCATGTTGGAAAACTTTCAACTTTGCCCTGCTGTGGAGATGTTTGTCTCCTAAAAATCACCTTTATCTCTCATCTCTTAAAGTCCAAATTAATATATATATATCCCTCCGTAAATTTCCCTCAAACAATAGTTGGTAAACAAGTTATCTGAGGCCTCATTGTTCATACATCTCTGATGTCCATAGTCTGCTTGTATTATATTTTAAATAATTTGGGGAGGGGTTTCATCTCATTTGCCCTTCTATGTTATAAACTTCTTGTAAATCAGGGAGAGTTTTATTGGTCTTTTTACACACTATTCTGCATAGGACAGTGCTTTGCATATATTCAGTAGGTACACAATTAAGCAAATTAGAAATCCGAAACAATAAACCTTACAAATACACTGATAAAATAGCTGAGTCTCCCCTTTCCATCCCCTGGATATTCAAGCACCAATTGATTCTTCTGAAGTTTAGGGAAAAAAGAGTGAATTTGATCAGCAATAGCTCTATGGTAGAACAAAATGAACTATGCTCCAGGCTGTATCTGAGCAAAAGCAATGGAACAGAACTCATGCTGGCTATGTTTTCTGTAACTTTGTTTCAGAGCCAGTCAAGTGGGTGATGTCTCCGTTTTCCAAAAAAGGAAGAATTCCACTAATCAGTTGATAACCTTTTTAATAATCATAATGTCATTTCAGCTCTTTCTCTAGGGAAAAGTATGAAAGTCATATGTGAATCTCATCATCTATGCAACCGAATGGTCCATTTGAAGCAGGGAACTCTTGGAATTTAAAACATCTTGTTTAGAATTCCACTTCATGATCGGAGTAACCAAGCAAGTGAATACAGGGTGCAGAGGGCAGAGATGCCTCCCAGTGACCCTGCTTCTCTAATAGCTTTATATGTTGTGATTATCGGATGGAAAAGGGAATCCCTGTCTAAATGTTTGCTTAAAGGATATCATTTTGGCAAAGCTGCACCACAGTACCTACCAATTTGCTAGACTGGGTGCTCAAACCTAGTATGCATTAGAATTGTCTGGAAGGCTTGCTAAGTTACAGGTTGCCGGGTTCTCACCCAGTAGATCTGATTCATTAGCAGTGGAAGGCTGGTTAAGAAACAAGTTACCAGGTAATGCTAATATGCTGGTTCTACACTGTGCATTGAGAATGGCTGTGCCAGGTACTTCTTTATTACAGATTTTCAGTGTTTCTTCCAGAAGCATGATGGAGTTCTGGCTATTTGCTATCAAAGAAGTTAAAGGCCAAATGATTCCCCATTTGCCTTACCCAGACCCTGAATAAACCTTCCATGTTGGGGAGAAAGCCCCACTCCTAAATATACATAGATCCTAACTCCATTAATTATGAGTTGACATGCAAAACCATGGTACATCTTAGTTCAATTCTTTACAGTCAGGACCAATGACCCCACCTGAAAAATAAGCAGTTGAATTAAACTGTCTTTGGACATGTTGGGCTTGCTTGGAGTTACTGGGATCAAGGTAAAAATATGGACACATGTTTATCCCAAACACATGCCATAAAAACTTCTTAGACATTATTTCAATGGCTATATAAAATTATATTATATAGATGTATTTAATGTTCACTTAATTCATTTTTCTTAATCCAGATATTTATTTTCTAATGTTCTCCTGTTGTAAACAATGTACTTACAAAACTTTGTATATACAAGTCCACATTTTAAATGATTTCCTTAGCATAGATTTCTAAAATTAAATTTACTGGCATGAATGATGAGAATCCATTTTAATGGCCTTCATTCATGTTGTTAAAAATCCTACCGGAGAAGGTTAAAGCATTGCTCATTAGATCTGCAAGAAATTTCCCATCTCCCCAATCCTTATCAATACAAAAACGGTCATTTTATTAGGTGAGGTTGTTTTAAGAATAAGAACTTTACCTGTTATTCGATGGAAGTTAGCATGCAAATCCAAATTCACAGCTGTAATATGAAAGAGTTTGCTGTCTGCTGGAAACTGTTATTAGCATCGTAGCAGGAATGCTGGGAATGCTGGAATGGCAGCACATTCCGTGGTAATCTGAAGGCTCATCTAGATTGGCAATGTGGCAGGCGCAGTGAGTGTTTGCACTTCCATTGGCTTCTTTGCTCAAGGATTTCTATTCATTATGTGTCTGTTTTTGGAGAAATAGCATAGTAAGTCTATTAGCAAGACTTTCTTTTATGTGCAGCCTGAAATCTCTAACTCATAATTGGATATAACACGACTATAGCATACCCAGACTGATTTTGGTTTCTTGTCCTATAGGAAGAAAAATGCATTGTCTGTTACATCAGAGATATTTGGAATTTTAAAGTGATCGAGATCCAAATTAATTTTCTATATCTTTTTGTTTCTATACAAGCTAATTGACATTTTACAGTACCTTGAAAGAGGTGCAATGTGTGAAAAGATTCATGTTCTTCTCAGAGAATAATATTTCTTTGCTTGAATGCATATTCTAACTGCATTTTTTAGAAAATAGTTTTTCTATTTATAAAGAGGTCACAGGTTTATTGTAGAATATGGAATGCAATAGTTACACATGTAAAGTTGATAGTGAAAGTTACTGTAAATCTCAGCACCCGCAGATAACATGGGGAACAAGGTAATGCATGTTTCCAGGTGTCTTTAAGTATAGCATATGCACACACACACACTTACATGCTGTCTTTTTGCCTCCTACCTCTTTACAAGTTTATCCCTCATGTTTTAACAGATAAAAATTTTAAGTTATAATAAAAATTTTGCCACATTAATAGTTAAAATTTTTTTCATTAAATGTTCATATCAGTAAGTTTTTAAGCTGTATTTTGATTATTAACTAAATGCACTGTGCTGTGTACTTTACACACATACATTAGCTCATTGAATCCTCACTCCTGGTCTGTAAGGTAGGGATTCCTGTTTCACTAATGAGGAGCTGAGTGGTGTATCTCATAAAGAGGGGCACTGAGGTGTGCTCCTAGGTCTCCCTCTCTCCAAGTCTGAGCCTTTAACTGCAACACTGTGCTAGCTTCCTGAAAATGGATGAAAAAGATTTGTTCTATGATTTTTAGTATTTTATTGTATGGGTATACCATAATTTTTAACCAAGTCCCGCTTGATACACAGTGAGAATATTTTCAACCAGTTGCTATAAAATATAGCTTTCCTACAATATTCATTTATGTTACATTTTGCAGATTTGAGTAGAATGATGAATTACTGGGTCAGTTGGTGAAAATATTAGAATTGTGGTTCTTCCTTCCTGCCACATTCTTCTACAAAGGGTGGTTACTCTTTTCATATACTTTCATCAAAAGTACTAGTTCTCCATGGAACTTCAGTAATAGCTGTTAACACACTTTTAAATCTGATGAGATCAAACATATGTCAGTTTGATTTTTTTTAATAGAAGGTTTTACTTGTACAGTAATTAAAAATGTTTTTATTATGCTGACCACCATTTTGTAACCTAATATTTTTATTTACAAATCATTTTTACATCAAGAATTTGAATAAGCTGCTTGAAAGCAAAGATCATGAAATTTAGAAAAGTTTACAGAAGAAAAATTTAAACTATAGCATGTCATTTTACATTTATAGGATTGACAAAAATCCTATAACTGATATCCTATAACTGATATCACTAGTTGCTGATAAGTGTTCTGGAAAAGGAAACTCTCATACTTTGCATGTAGGATTATGAAATATAGCCCTTCTTGGGGAAAACAATATTATTTGTGGAAATCAATTGGATAGAAGTGAAAGCATCAGAACATAACACAATATGTATAAATTTTTAATGCCGAAGTATAGGAAATAATTTTAAATAAGGGAAATGAGATTACTATGCAAAATTCAAGTAGTAAATAGGTAGGGGGAAAAAGCAAATTATGTTCCCAACATCTTTAGAGAGCTAAAACATTAATATTAGGAGCATAGTGGCAACTATAATTTTGCAGAATTCTGTTAAATTATGTGGGATAAAATATGCTTCTTAGATGTGTAGAAACAACACACTTTAAGTATGGTACATTTTAATAGTGCTTCGTGAAGTTTCACATTGACCTAAATATTCTTCATCTTATAGATAACAGAATTATTAGCTTCAGGACACACTTCTGATATCCTGTTAGCTTCTGGGAGTAGAGCCAATTTTAGGAAAACTGTGAAGTGGTCGTAACTTGTGTTCAACAATAGCACTGTTTACTCAGTACCCAGGTCCCTCCTTACTTAAAAGACCCACTTTAGGTCCCACAGATTTGGCCTAGCTGCCCAAGTCATACCTACCATTTGGAGCTTATTGCTGCTTATCCATGAAAATCTACATTCTTTTGCCATTAGTTTGAAGGCTTAAGGTGTCACCTATTCTAGAAAATTCACTTACAGTAGCAATGAGGGAAAACTGCGGAGCCCAGTCCTAGAGAATATGCATGTATTTAATGGAGCCTAGTGTTGATGAAGCCTTTTCCTTAGATTGGAGCAATCCATGAGTTTCTGTTGACTTAACATATCTTTCTCCTATGGTAGAAAGGTGTTTTGAAGAAACATAAGAGGTTGGCATTGAGTTGGGGTAGAAGATTATTTCATGAGTTTCCTAAATTACCCTTATATCATTCTATTCAAAAGTCTTTAATAGGCTGCGTCTAGCAGTCACATTTTGTTTCTTGAAAGTTCATCACCTAGATTTGGAATTTATCTGCCTATATATATATATACACCTACCATCCACCTATTTATTCATTAAAAATACTAATGTAAAGTTCATCAAGCACTGGGCACTGTTCTGAACACCTCACAAATATTAACTATTTAAATCTTCCTACCATCCCCCCTAATGTTGGTATCATTATTAGTGGAAGGTCTGAGTTTTATGCCCATACTGCTTTTTGGAATGACCTTGAACAAGCTCATCAGATTATCTATTGCTTGATATGAAAATGAGAGAGAAGACTGGCCTCATAAATATCTTACAGAGGTATTATGATTGGCTTAAATAAGTCTCCAAAGATTATGAAAATAATACCTTATGAATAAGAGATGTATAATCCTAAAATACTTGTGGTATTAAGTAATAAGCCATTGAAATAGTTGATTCTTTTTCCCATGTTAATGAATTATTTTTTCTTGAGATGTACTTCTCATATGTGTTGAATTAGTGGAATTATTCTTAGAATAAATTTAAAATCAATGACTGTCTTCTTTCTCTCAGATTCCTCAAAGTGCCCAGTGCATTATTACACAATGTTAAGCCAGCTATGTCTAGGCTTTATTCATGGCATTTTAAAGAAGTCATGCAAAATGGCTTTTAATAAAACAGGATGAAGGACTACTACTTGGTTAAATGAACTGTCACAATGCTAATTAAAAACCTCCTGTACCAATCTGTGGGCTTTGGTGTAAGGACTGTCTGTCAAAAACTCATGTCAAGTACCTTACGTAACAGAAGAACCCAATTTAAAATACCAACCTCATAACAAGGATTATGAAGAGGATATTACAGCCAGGCATCAGGACATTTAATAATAACCCTAAACATTTAAGCTTTATTTAACACAAGAGCTAGTTGTTTGGGGGTAGGAGGAGAGCATTGCCAAGGTGAGTGAGACTTTTCAAGAAACTCTAGGCAGAAGGGTATATCAGTGCCTTGCAAACTCACGGGTAGAGATCACCTGGGATCTGGTGGCTGACAAATTCTAATTTGGTAAGATGAAAGTTGGGGGTTGAAAGTTTTCATTTCTAACAAGCTTTTAGTTGTTGAAGAGCCATTCCTCAGGAGCAAGGTTGCACATGTTAAACTGTAAGGTAAGATACAATAGAAGCAGTATGAAGGGCAGAGAAAATGTTCTGGGAAAACAGAACAGGAAGTGACCATTTTGAGTGTGGGTGCCAGGGAAGGTGTCCCAAGTGGAATTTTTGGTGTATTACAATGATTTCTCATGTAGGTTTTGGAGGGAAGAACATTCAGCAGCATGAGCTGCCTGCTGGAGATACACAGGTCTATAATAAGGGTGAGTCGCAGGGGTAATAAGGAGTCTGTGTGGCTGAAGAGGAAGGAGGGACCTGCTCTGGGGGAAACGGAACTAAAAGAGTAGCTTGGGGCAGACCTGAAGGGCATTGGTTACTACGTTAAGGCATTTGACCTGTAGCAATGATAAGAGCTGTATTTTTGGAAGATGACCATGGCTTGTAGGGAGGAAGATGAATTAGAGAGGGAAAAAGAATTAGAAGCTAGGAGACTAATTAGGTATCTTTGCAGAGACTGTTACGATCTTAGATTTATTGAACATGATTGGATTTGGAAAGGTCAGAAGTGGTTTAAGGATCAATGGGAATGGGAAATCAGTGGGAAGTAGAATGAAAGACAAGTAAAAATTCAAGAGGAGGTTATGCTTTCTAGTTTGAGAGAGACAGTGGCTTCACCTTTGATGGTAAGAACAGAAGAGAGATAGGTTTTCTGGCAAGAGATAATAGGTTTAGAATTGTACTTGTTCAGAAGGGCATCTGTTCTAGAATGTAACTAGGAATCCCTCTCTGAAACAGGAAAGGCAAATTTGGGAGTCAGTGGCAGAGAAGCAAGAGCTAAGGCAATGGATCTAAATAAAATCACCAGAGGAGTTCAAGTGAGAGAGAGATAGTGACAAATGTAAAGAGAGGAGAGGAATATAGGGCTGCACATATTAAGAGGAGGATGTCAAACTCTAATGGATCTATTTTCCAGTTCTGTGCATTTTAAATACCACTGAATTTTTTTGATAGCAAAAGAATGCATTTTGCATAAAAAGCAATTACTTTTCACTGTCTGCATGGGGGTGCTGATTTGTTTTGTAATACAACATTCTTAATATAAAATACTTGAGGAGATGTGCTATTAGTATTTGAGATTTTACTTCTAGCTTCAGTCATAATCTTCATCTTATTTCCTCTGCAGAATTTGTTTATTCTGATTTTTTAAAAACTAAAGTCTATACTTTATTTGGATTTTCTTCATTTAGTTTTTATTTAATGTCCCTTTTGGTTCCAAGATTCCATGCAGGATGCCATACTATATACATTTAGTTATCATGTTTCCTTAGATTTCTCTTGGCTGTGAGAGTTTCTCAGATTTTATTTTTTTATAACCTTGGCAGTTTTGAGAAGAGCTGGTCAAGTATTTTGATGTCCTTCGGTTGGGATCTGCCTGATGTTTTTCTCATAATTGGACCAGGGTTGTGCTTTTGGGGAGTAAGACCACAGAGGTTCTCATCATGTCATATCAAGGATATATATGGTCAACATGACATCACTGTTGATGTTGACCTTGATATCCTGACTGTGGTGGTGTTAGTCAGGATTATCATTGTCAAGTTATTCGTCTACTTCCACTTTCCATATTGTAGTCTTTGGAAGGATGTCATCTTGTACAGCCTACCAAGGGAGTAAGGAGTTGTGCTCCTTATCCTTGACAGAGGACTAGCTATGCATAATATTTAAAGTTTTTGTGGATGGAAGGTTTGTCCCTTCCTGTCCTATTAATTAATTAATTAATTAGTTTGTATCAGTATGGGCTCATGCAATTTTTCTTATACCTTGGATTATAATCATATATATTTTTTGTTATCAAGATTGTTTCCAGCTTTGGCCATTGACTCCTGTGTCCCTTTGACAGCCCTTCATCATTGCTTTTATTTGTTTGTTTACTTGGTCATTTTGAGCTCTTTTTTATGCTCTGGCACTAGGATGCACCAGGCTCACCTTGTGTGTTTACTACTTCAGCCCTTGAATCAGCCAATTCTCCAAGCAACCTTGATTCTTTTTATTGAAGAAAAATATTAGAAACCAATATCTGGGCACTAGATGTAGTATGAGTTTCAAATTGCTGCAGAATCCATTTCTTTTAAGTGGTAAAAATTGCAGACATCAGATATTTGGCAAAAATGCAGTAATGAGTGCTTTCTTTCAGACAGACAATGATCTTGAAAGCAATAAAAGTTGAAACACACATATACCCATATAGAACCAGTTGCCCTTCAATAGAAAACAACAGAAGTGGCATAAAAGTCTTTAAAAAAGTTATTTAGCCTTGGCCAGGTAGCTCATCTTTCCAAGGTTAGAGCATCATTCCAATACACTAAGGTTGCAGGTTTGGTGAGCCCAGGTCAGGGCACATACAAGAATCAACCACTGAATACATAAATAAGTGGAGCAACAAGTGTCTCTCTCTAAAATCAATTAAATTAAAAAAAAAGTCATTTAAAAAATGTATAAGAGGAACTTTAGCAAGCCCTCTAAATTAAACATTTCTTGAGTTTATAAGAAATAAACTGATCTATTTCCTTTCATCCTCTTAATGGAAAATTTCTTCAAAGCAGGAATCTTTTAAACTTTTGCTAAAATTTAAGCATAATAATGCTTTCTTGAACTTTTGCAGAGATTAGAAGAATCTCAGACTCTCAAAATGCTTCACAGAAACCATCTCATTGACCATCACAACCTCTCATTGGCAGAATGAGGGTAGACATTAGGACAGAAAAGCTTAATTTCTGGTGTGGATATAGAACAAGGGAGAGAATGGTTGAGAATTTCTGTGATAAAACACAAAGTTTTAATCACCAGCTCTTAAAGAATAAGAAGCTGAAGACACAACAAGCAAAAACCTATGACCAGTAAGAAACCAGATTTAAGATATTGTAGTATGTTGTATAATTTATTGAAGACCTCAAGGTTCTGTATACATGATTTATTTTCAAGTGAATTCTTAAAATTGATATATTCAATCCAATAAACATCTAAGTGTTTACTGTAATCATTATTAGATACAAGAAGATAAATATTTTTATGTCCTTATAAAAATCTCCTAAACTACTTATGAAGAGAAGGGTATATGGGATGGAATAGTGTAATATGAAATATTATTATCTTATATTATAAAGGAACATTATGTTATTTAGGAAGTAAACATCTTTAGTATTTCATACTAAAAGAAACCAAATTTTAAGAAATCACCCTACTTCTATCCTTATGGAATATAGTAATTAATACTGTGAATAAGTAAATGAGGTTTGGGTTTTGTAGCTATGTGTCTTGGAAGCTCATGGACAGTTTATTTTTCTAGTTATCTCTATAAATATTTTCACAACTTTAATGTGTCTTTTCTCACTATCTTTCATTTTTAATTTTTGCCAAAGTGTTTCAATGTACTGGCTCTTGATTTTTAATTGTTTCAAATTGAGTTATTTATTTAGTTATGCATTTAATAAATATGTAGCAAATATTTATTACATTCTAGCGCCTGTTATAGGCACTGAGAATATGAGGTTTGTTCAAAAAGTATCCAGCCATGTAATATTAAAAATAGAGACATTTATTGAAGAAGATACAAGATACAAGAAACATTGTACAGAGGACAATGATGCTTCAGTCCTCTTCAAAGTAGGCATCTTGGAATCTCCCACAGTTCTCCCAATCACCAACAGTTGCCCATCGTATTTTCCCAAATCTCATTGATGGTCTGAAGTCCCTTCCTTTTCACAGGTCATTTTGGTTTCAGGAAAAGCCAGAATTCACAGGACACCAAATCTGGGCTATAGCAGGACTGAGTCACCTGGCTGATTTGATGATTTGCCAAAAAACTCGGCAGCAGACATGATGCATGAGTAGGCGCGTTGTTATGTTGAAGCTGCCAATCACTAGTTGCCCTTAGCTGTGGTTTTCTGGGTCACTCGAATAGTTCCCAATGAGGGATGTTCAAGCTTAATGCAAAATTTGATGCAGCCGTTGCTCGACTCACTTAGTCATTTTGAATGATGGCTATATAGTACACACGCTCACTCAACAACGTGTACCACCCACCACTGACTAGCATAGCGAACTTGTCATGTTCACACATGCGCATTGCAGTCCACCTCTCCTTGGCTGTCAGGTTGCATCAATGTTGTGCAAACCATTCTCATTACATTAACAATGGCTGGGCTTTTTCTGGACAGACCTCTTACAGCAATGAACATGACAGTCCTGCCCCGATGGAACTCACACTCACAGAGGGAAAGACAGGCAATAAACAAATAGACATATAATCTGTCAGGTGATGACAAATACTATAAAGAAAAATAAAGCAGGAATGGACTTAATATCCTGACATTTTTTTTACCTTGTGCCAGAAAATTGAAGTTGTCATTCCTTGAGACTAAATGGCATTGATATAAATGCTGCTGAGAATTCTCTGTTGTTCTCTGGATCGAATGACTGGTCTGGCAGATCTTATCAATGAAGGAGGTCATCTGGGAGCCAGGAAATTATTGTATGTTTTGCATGGCAGCCTGCCTGTGAGAGGCTGGGAATATTCCAAAGGCAGCCTTACTCCTTAGGGCAGATGCGTGATTAAAACAGGGACAACAACAAAACATTTAAAATTTTTCCTTACTTTTAACACTGAGATGTTAGTTAGCTGGTTTCTGAGAGTCCTTAGAAAGCACAAAAACAACAACCAGTGCTATTTCATCTCTGAATTATCAATCTGGACCCTGACAACATCTTCTGAAGCCGCCTGTGCGATACTTCTAGAGCCAACGCTGTGGGGAAGTGATTGGAGTGGTGTTATCAGCCATTCTATTTCGGTTTAAGGAGAGCCGCCTGTAGATTTTTTCATGTTTTTGTCATTTTGAGATGGAGAAAGGAACATCCACATCCTGTTTTTCTAAAACAATGTCCCATGACCTCTCTTTTTAAGGGCTTGACTAACAATCGGGGCGGGGGGGGGGGGGGGGGGGCTGGGGGACTAGCCCTGCTCTGGGTTCTTTGGAAAAGAAACTCTTTTAACCATTAAAAAAATCTAAGCAATTTTTAGAGTTTTCTTTTAAAAAATAGGTGGAGGCCAAGTTAATGTGCATCATTTCCAATTACTTGTGCAGTTGAGTACTACCTCTTCTACATATGAAAATTTTACTTATCAAATGGTATTGCTGATAATGTTTTGGAGTGTGCTATTGCTGGGCGAGGGTCTAGTAATGTCTGAGTTATTCCTCTTACAGTATTTTTTCCCCACGGCCCCAAAGGAAAATGTCACAGGGCAGTAATTAGAAAAATGCCAAAGTGAAAGAATTTCTTTTTGTCTCGGTTTCCTCTTATAAAGTATGTGTAATAATTGTTTCTACCTTGCAGTGTTGTTGGACGTTCTACGTGCGTAAGTTAATATACTATAAGGCATCAAAAGCAAATTTTCTCTGTTACCTCCTTGTTTTTTGAAAGGGATAGGGCCCCTAGAGTTATTCAAATTCTCTTCCTACCACTAACTAGTTATTTAACTTTCTTGCTCTGCTTTGCCTGTTTTTCCCAAATCCACATCTGATTCTCAGCTCTTACACTCTAATGTCAACCTTCTGGGTACAGAAGAAACACATCAAGCATGATGAACTCCAAGAATGTTTGTCCCAACGCCTAGAAAAAGCCTGTCATAGGCCATTTATAAGTGTTGCGACAGGCTGTTTGTGGAAAAGGGTCCAAAAGGAGAGTGTGAATAAGAAAAAGATGAGGGCCAACCAATCTCAGAGTGGGACCTGGGCCATTTTAACAAATCCAACTAGAGAAAAGAGACATAAGAGAAAAAGATGGTCACAAGCCACTCTTGCCTTTCCTAGAAGGCTGAGAGAAAGGTAACTAAGTCACACAGTCCTTTCTAACTTTAATACAGCCAATAAAATGTCTTTAGGGTTGAGGTGGCCTGGCTCAACCCTGTGGGAGACCATGCCAAATCTGGAAATCAAAGGGTATACTGAGACATCCTTTAAAATTTTTTGTAATGTTTATTTTTTAGAGAAAGGGGAAGGGAAGGAGAGAGGGATAGAAACATCAGCGTGTGGTTGCCTCCTGAAGGGTGACCCTGCCCACCACCCAGGCATGTGCCCCACCTAGGAATTGAACCAGTGACCCTTTGGTTCCCAGGCAGAAGCTCACTTCACTGAGCCACACCAGTGGGGACCAGACACTCTCTTAAGACCAACTGACCAAATATCAATTTGCCTAAAGTCATCTTATCAAAACCAACTTACATAACAAACAGTGGAAATTCATTAAAAGCTAAAACATGGAGCAACTTGCTGAATGAGCACTTGGTAGGGCACCGACACACCATATTTCACACCAGGTCCAGCACTGTTTTCTGCTCCTCAAGGCAGAGCCCACCAGGCAGTGCCAGGATCAGGTAGGACCAGGGTGGTAAACTAGGGAACATGCGGGAAGCTGTCCTTAGCTCTAGCTAGTGATGTCATGTAGGGAGTGGACCAGATATTTTTAGAGCTGCCCAGTTTTCCAATGAAGACTGAAATCTGGTGTGTTGTGTAGATGGTGCTGTTATTTGCATTTTGTCTAGTTATTGAAATAAAAACCAAACCAAAACAAACACTGCGCATGCCGAATGCACGCCACACGTGGGCTTCACTCTCCCTGAGCCCCTGTAGTCTTGCTGTGCTCCCTGGGCATGCGTGGACCCAGCCTCTTGCTTTCAGTTCCGTGAGTGCACCCCTAGCTCCACGATGCATATTCATTTGTAATTTTGCTGAAGCACACGTTTGCAACCCAAATGCTCCCAGGTTGACCTCTGAATGTGATTTGTTTTCTGCCCAGTTTCTATCATTTCACATGGCTGTGGGGGTTTTAAAAGTCAAGTTTGAACATGCAGAATCACTTATGAAACAAAGCTTTTGCTCTTAAGATGGCTGGTGGGAGTTAGGCTTTTCTCTGACTTCTAATGTCAGAGAAAGAAATGAACAGACAGTGAAAAGGATGACTAAATATTTAACTGGAAAATAGTTTAAGGTAGAATTTAATGAAGTTAACAATAGGAATTTTGAGTGGTATTTCCACTCAAAATTGATTATTTTGAGGTTGATTATCAACATTTTTTAGACCATGATAGCAAACATTAGGTGAGAAGTAAATATAAAAAGATGACTTAAAAATTTCAATTCTACTTTCATTTAAAAGGAAAATTTATGTGCTATAATGTATTTTTAAAATATCAATTTTGAATAGTAATTAAATATTTTGGAGAGATGATGGGTAACCTTGTGAATGTCAAAGAACTACGTGATGCTTTAGAAGCTACCCTAAATTCTTTTTCATGTTTAGATGCCTCAAGTACATTGCTGAAGGCAGTGACTGCCTTTTTTTTTTTTTTTTTTTACTATTTACTTTCATATTTCTAGTACAATGTTCTACTTATATGAGGTTTTTGATAAGTTGAGTGCTTTGAATTATTTAAACAGTTTTAAACATTTATGGCTTAATTTAAAAATAAAATCAAATCCAGAAATTCTGTGTTTGCCCCATGTAGCAAAGGAGACCATGCCTCTGACTTGGAGAAATATAGAAAAACGCACTGGGTTTTTAACACCCAAACAACACAGTTTATAATTTGAAATCTTCTCTTTGTATTCTTTATATTCTTTAAAAATTTTAATTGTTTATTCTTTTATAGTTGTCATATTTTTCCCCTTTGCTCTCCTCCACCCAACCCTCAGTCAATCCCCTCTCTATTGCCCATGTCCATGGGTCATTCATGCATGTTCTTTTACTAGTTCCTTCCCCTCCTTCCCACCATTACCTCATCTCTCCTCCCTTCCTATGTGTTTCCTTGGTGAAATAATTGAAATATTATTTGCTTTGGCTTATGTTATACTCTGTATTTTGAACTAAGTCTATGCTGTCTATAACTAGACCTACAAATTCCTTTTGGACAAAACCTGTCTTTTAAATTTTTCATTGAATTTTATTTTCTGCCTACTACAATTTTTATTTGTAAGAAATCTTATAAAAGTATATTTGATGTTTAAGATCTATGAAGAGTAATGGTGTTGCTGAAGCCCAAAACAAATATTCAGTGTTTTGACTTCTTATCATTATTTGATTTTGCACCTATCTCCTATCTTACAGGACTTTATAATCTTCTTTCCTCCCAGTCTCCAAATAAGACTTTATAAAGTTAGTTGCTCAGAACATCCCAATTTTAGTTTTTGAAAGGAATTTTTATCATATTGCTTCAAATAATTTAAATTTCCCCATGATGCAATACTAAATATAAAAATGTTAGGTCTGCTAAATTGCAAATGTTGAAGTTTAGTTACATTGGATATTGACTTCTAAATATATTCAGAATCATTGTTGCATGTGTTTTATGATCAAAATAATTACATTCTTTAATTTGAATAAGTAAATACTGCCTTTAAAAAATCTGATAATTTCTTTTTTTTTCATTTGTTTTTCAATGCCTTTTTGCTATTAGGTGAGTTGGGCTCTTGGGATCTGCTCATTTGCCTGTCTTCTAGGAAAGCTGGTGGGAAACCCTGCATATCCAAGGAAGACTTGTGCCAGTTAGGTGTACATCAAAAGGTAAACATTTTTTATCAAGTGTGCACAGATTGTATCAGTCCTATAGACATTACTGCCAGTATTTCTTGTTTCAGAATGTTACAAAAAAGTCTCAAAAATTAGATCCATTATATGTTTGGAGAAATTTCCATGGTCACGACTTACATACTTTACCATAAAAAAGTTTTTTCCTTTTTGTTTGATAGAACCCCCCTCAACTTCAGCTGCTACCAATAAGGACCCAGTTTTACCTAGTAAGACTTAAAACTTGATTGAGAAACCTATCGCCTAGGGATTGTTGCTTTCCTGGACCACATGCCCATCCAAAGTAGTAAAGTCTTTGTTCTCCAGATCACTGTTTTGATTTTTTCAAAGTGAAAGTGGTATCTTGAATTATAATAAAATCGATACAATTTCTTATTCACTTTAACAATTGACATCCAGGAATTGTAAGAGAGGAGCTATAAATGCAATGAAACTTAGCTATTGCCAAATCATAACCCTGCAGAGAGGAATCTGGGAGATATGTACCCAATCTCTCTCCACTCCCACCCTTCTATTTCTTGCCAAGGCCTCCCATTGGTACCAGGCACTATTTGAAGTTCTTATGTCTATTATTCACATTTGTGGAGACCAAAGTGCATCAAGGTTAAGAAAATCACCTAAGACCTCATAGCTATTAAATGAAGCAACCAGGATTCAAATTTAGACAGTCTGTTTTCAAATTCTGTTTTCTTAACCATATTGCTATAGAAACTTTGTGAATAAATATTTAGCTACTACTGTACTGTACTTAGAGCCTATGCTAATGAATATTCTTAAAAAATATATAAATTCTAAATGATACATGTTCACTATCACTTTGGAACATAATTAATTGAAACTTCATGGGCTATGACTTATTTATTGTGTAAACATATCAAAACCCAGGTTGCATCAGATTTTTTGAGGATGTTATAGGACTATCAATGACTGTGCCATGAACAAAGAAAGGATACCTACTCAAATTAAAATTACTAATCATGCCAGAGCTTTGGAATTTAAGTGCTTTATGAAAATGATCTTCAGATCTATAATAGAAAATGAATGGTCGGGAGTCTCTATAGCCAGAAGGACAGTGACATAAATTGAAACTGTGTTGATCCATGTGATGTTGAAAGTGAACTGAGGTCCACTATTTGGGGTAGCACTAAATTTAGTAACCAGAGCTGTATCTCCCCTCATAACAGACAGGTTCTAGTGTTTCCAGAGCAGAGGGATTGATTTCTAGCTCCTAAGTGTTGGTAGGATTAGCAACCTCTAAAACCAGGATGCTGTTTTTAGTACTTGGAGCACTGAGAACTACTGAAATGGCTCTTGTTTGAAAGCATGCAAGGACATTTTCAGGTGAACTTGTTGGAATGATAATTATACATTAGAGACATGGGGGATAAATTAGTGTTTCTTTTTCAAACCTTTTATTTATTTCTAGAGAGAGAGGAAGGGAGGGAGAAAGAGAGGGAGAGAAACAGCAGTGTGTGGTTGCCTCTCGTGCATCCCCAGTTGAGAACCTGGCCTCCAACCCAGGCATGTGCCATAACTGGGAATCAACAGGTGACCATCTGGTTTGCAGATAGCTACTCAATCCACTGAGACACACCACCAAGGACCATTAGTGTTCCTCCTATTGTCATTAATTCTCTTTCTTATGGATGATGCTGAACAGCTTTCAGAGATCCTATTTTTGGTAAAAGATGAAGGTCCGTACAGATCTAATGAAGAAAAAGAATGGTCCCCCTCAATGTTCACAAGTGACTAAAAATAATGTTTTTAGTTGGGTGTCTTTTTCCTTTAATTTTTTTTTTTTTTTTTGATTTTTAGAGAGTAGGGAAGGGAGGGAGAAAGGGAGAGAGAGAAGCTGATTTGAGAGGAAAGCACTGACTGACTGGGACACACCTGCAACCCAGACATATGCCCTGACTGGGAATCAAGCTGGTGACCTGCTTTGTTGGACAATGCCCAACCAACTGAGCCATGTTGGCTAAAGCTACTTGGGTGTTTTCTTAAAACTTTATAAATAGTTTAAATTTAAATGTTCTCCTTAATGAATTATGGTCATTTTAGCTTTAGTTTTAAACACTTTCTAAATGTTTATCATTAATATTGTACTGTTGCTGTTATTAAAGTTCTCAAAATAAGAATTAATTTTTTTACTTTTGCTTCTAACAATATATAATAAAAATAATCTAGGTGCAGATGAACACAGATGAGGATTTTAGATGGCTCATCGGGATTGAAATCTTTTTAAATGCACATTTCCTTTCTCCCAGTTTGACCTCAGAAATATCCTAGGCTCAAATGTCATTATAATTTTTGATATTTTTCTAATCCTTTCAAAGATATGAAAGATTTTATGCCAAGAAAAATATCAGAACATCTGTCTATAAGACACACAGAAGCACACATTTGTAAAACATTCAAACCCAATACTAAATGCCCACATAAATGACCATTTGGGTGATTATGATGTGTCAGTGCGTATTCATCACTTGTAACAAAATCAACACCCTGGTGGGGGATATGGATAATGGGGGGAGGGGCTGTGCATGTGTGTGGGGCAGTGGGTATATGCAAAATCTGTGCTTTCTCAATTTTGCTGTGAACCTCACCTACCTCTGAAAACTAAGCCTGATAAATAATAATTACTGCACTGTGAATCTGGAGAAGCTCATCCTATAAAAGCTAAGCCAAGCAAACACTTCTTTGGTATTTCACTTGATAATGATACAAATCTTATACATTTTATGAAGGACATAAAAATAAGAGTAAAAAACACTAAGATATAGGAGAGCGCTATTAAGTTTAACAATTAAAAAGTTAAAATATGTGTAATATGGTTGACTTGTCACAGCTGTATGACCACATAGCCCTTGAATGTGTTTCTTTGTGCAGAGTCATTTAGTTTAATTGCTTAGTTTGGTGCTCAGTTCCAGAGATGATATTTCTGGTGACATGTGACACCATGGGGTTATGTCATCTGCTACAACTTTGTGAATTCCCAAGATATACAGTACTTCAGAGGAAAGAGCATGGGAGTTCACTGGGTGGGGAATGGGAAAATAGAAGGTGGAAGGGGAAGAACAGTTGCTTCTCTTGGTTTGGCTCTAGAGTTTGAAGCAGGTGCTTGGCTGACCCTGAGCTAGTTCATCCTTCTGCCCCAAAGTTGCAAATGAAAAGTCATCTCTGATGAGACACAGCAACCTGCCCTTCCATGTGAAATCTGCACATGCTGTGCACTGTCTTTGAGGCATCCTCATAAACTTTTCTTGCCCATTAGTTCAGTTATTACCCATGTTACCAGGAATGTTTTGTTCCTTTCAGTTTGCAGCAGATGATAGGACCTGGGATACTCTAAGCATTTGCAATGACAACGTTCCTGAACAATAAGTTGGGGTCCTGCTACCTGCTGTCACCCTCTAGGCAAAATTCCAAAGGGAAAAGGTTTGGTGATCAAGGAAAGGAGTCCTTATTCAAAAGTAGTCACTTTAGCCTATCAAGTCACAGCTTTAATTTCTTAAGCCTACCAGTTACGGCTGAACACCTGAGTTCTCCTACCTTTTCCCCTGGTTCTGTAGGGTTAGTTTACAAACTGAAAACAATAGAATATACAAAAGCTACGCAATTCCGGAAGAATGGCAGTCTTCTGCCACAGAGCCTGTTCCCTGGAACACCCGAAGAATAAACCTGCCACCCTCTGCCAGGCCAGCCTGATCCTAGGCTGTGCCCGGAGTTCCTTCCCATACAAAATATCGCCCGTTGGCTGCAGCAAGATCATCCAGGCATCCTCAGGGAAGTAGAGCCCCTGAGAACTGGGGCGAGCCTGAGAGAGAGCCAGAGTGGGAGCCAGGACAGTTTGTGAGCCCAAGGCCAGCTTCCTTTCCATTGGCTCTGGAGGCATCAGCCTCTCAGCCAATCCCGTGCTCAGCTGCTTCCCATTGCCTGGCCAACTCCCCCTGCGGCTCCTCCCACTTCTCCCCAGAGATCTCAATCGCATCTCTCTCTATCATTAACACCTTTGCTCTGAGCCTTTCAAGTTGTGGGAGAAGGGTTTCAAACTGGACCTGTGGCAGTGCATGGTCTTTAATGTTACTTACCTAATGCTGGTTCTCTTTCTGGGTCCTTCTATTGTTAAAGATTCTAGTTGGTCAATAGTAATTGAGGGTTTTGCCTGCTGTGGGGAAAATGGTTTAAATTTATTGACTTTTGATGTTTTTACATCTGAAAATTTTTTTTGTGGGTTAATTTAAGAAAAAAAAAATCAAACTCCTGCTTATGAGTTACCCATATTTTTGCAGTTCTCTGTCCCCGACCTCCAGCCTGTCTTAGGAATTCTGAATAGAAAACTTCAGGGCTTTATGAAAAGCCGCCTTTTTCCTACATTTAATCTCTAAACTGTCTTACTTTCAAATTTGAGAAATGTAGACATCTCTAAGATCTACTGTGCCCTCTACTTATGGCCTTTTCTCAATTCCCAGTCAGTACAAATGTAAGTGGCTCAGACTTTGGTATCTTTGGAGACTTTGACATGGAATGTTGAGTTGATGGTACAGCTTCACAGCGTGTGTTCTGCTGCAGTGTGGGCGTTGTTCCTATATGACCTGGGCTGAAGTTTATGGTTTACTGAATAGATAAAGGGCAGTTAACAGGATTTCAAGCTCTGAAGAACATCTAATTGCTGCCCTGTTTCTGAGCACTTTAAATGAACCGTTAATTAAAGGAGAAAAAAACAAAAAACTAAAACTATGATTGAAATGTTGAATGGATAACATCTTAGAGCAGAAGTGGAACTGAAAGACCAAAGGGTCTGTTTTATCTTACAAAAGGAAAAAGTGAGAGGCCAAGTGATGTGCTCAAGGTTATCATTCTGTTAAGGGCAAGAAGTAGGATTATAGTCCGGATTCCTGGTTCCCTTGTTTTTCACCAACTGAAACTTTCTTTTAATCTAATCAAGCCAGCAAAACAGAGTAGAGAAAGTACAACATTTCATTATTTTAGAGTGAATTAATTTTAGAGTAATCAATAATTGTTCAAAAATAAATCTTATAAGCTAATTTATATTGACCTTTTTCTGTTGATTTTAAGGCTTTACCATATTTGGAATTATTTTTGAGATTTTGTTGATAATTGCTAGTTAACCAATCTGTAAATTCAGAAGAGGAATGAACTTGTTTGTATCTTAATAAGTTAAAGTATATATGATTTGTGATAATATTTAGGAGGCTTTTTAAGAACAAATTTTTGTTAAAATAGAATTTTTTGATGACCAGGCTTTATGTTTGGAAGCAGTAATACCTTTCAATATAAAGTTTTGAAATAGGTTTTGCACCAAATTTACACTAAATGTCTGTGATTCAAATCACTGAGTGCCTTTGCAACTTTGGACTACAGTTGACTTTGAGGTATGTTTAGTACTATTTTTTTTTTTTTTGCCAAAGCTAAATTTGAAGCTATGAAGTTATTTATGTCGCTCTATGTGCCATAAGGACTAAGTATTCCCTTTTATTTCTAGCAAATATCATAGCTTCGAAATATATCAGGGCTTTCAAAATTATCTCCAAATAGAAGATTTCTAAAGGCAAGGCTTTAATTTTATGTTATCAAATGAACCACTTTATTATTCTGGATCACAATGTTGACTTGCAGGTAGTTGAGGGTAGGATGTGGTGGTGTAGGCCACAAACCTGCACATCTGTATACCTTCACATCTGTGTTTCTTGTGCTTTAGCATTTAGAAATGCCCAGCTCACTAGAACCTTTTTGATTCCTTCCAGGTAAACATATTACCAGAACTACAGCATCATCTTTGCAGAAAGGAAGGATTATGTCAAATAATTACAAGATTTCCAGGTAATATTTTGTTTGCTTCCTCAGGCATCAACATGTGGGATATGTAGGCTTTTTAGGAGGTGCCATTGGATAGATGAGACCTCTGGGCAGCTTATTGAGCTCCTTTGTCTACTGATTCCACTATCACAAATCCCCCATAACCCACAAAGTGTTGCCAATGGGAGGGCATTGAAAGTCAGAAATACCAGTGTAACATTTATGTTCTTTCTTTTAGTTTTGTTTTCTATCTTTCTAGATGATTATGCCTTTTCTTTTTATATGTTTATCTTTAATACACTGCATGCATTTTATTATTGTACTTCTTAATTAAAGAAAACTTGACATTTAAAAAATATATTTCTTGAGCCCAAGCTGGTGTGGCTCAGTGAATAGGTAGGTGCTGGCCTGCAAACCCAAAGGTTGCTAGTTCGCTGCCTAGTCAGGGCACATAACTAGGTTGCAAGCCAGGTCTCCAGCTAGGTCCATAACTGGAAGCAGGTGAAAGGCAACAATGCATTGATGTTTCTCTCCTTTTCTTCCTCTCTTCCTGCCCTTCTCTCTAAAAATAATTAATACAATCTTAAAAATATATTTATTTCTTTATGATTAAATGATTCTGATCCTAATAAATATGTTTCTTCTTTCTAAAATTCTCTCAATTTTTCTGTGTGTTTAAGACAGGGTACTGAATGAATAAATTCAGTCTCTTGGCAACATTAGAAATTTGGGATAAAAATTACCATTTCATTTTCTCATAGATTCTCCCAGTGGGAAAAAAAATAACATCAGATGTTATATGATTCTTCATAGATGAAATTATAGCTGACTTTAATACTCATCACTGTAAGGGTTCCTGAGTTCCTTGCTTAAAGCCCATTCCCATTGAATGTTTAATAGGCATGCCCTTAGAAAGTATTTTACTATGTAATTAAAATTTAGATTATATAGCTTTAATTATTTCAAAAATTAATTAGTGTCCAAATGGAATCAGAAGACTAATATCTTAACCCATCAGCTTTTCCATGGGGTTTCTGCTTTCAAACTAAACATGAACAACATTAGTATATCCCATTATAAAGACTACAGTTTTCTACCATTACTTACCAAGGATTAAAATGAATTAAAATGAATCAGCAATTAAACTTTTAATTTAAGATACTTGTCAAAAATAAATGATAGCTGTATAAACCTGATTCTGTAATTATTGTTTTACACCACAATTGTACCAGTCTCTATAATCTCTAAATTAGTTTAGCTTTTATAACTGTCAGCTGGATAGCTTTTTATTTTATATAAAAAAATTATGTTGCTATGAAGAGCAAGTAAAATAATTCCTTTTATTAATATATTACTAATAAGTAACTGGAAATATAGTCGAGGCAACTTGAAAAAAAGGTGTTTACATTTTTAAGAATGCTTACAGATTTTAAGTTTTTATTTTACTTCTGCTATTTACATTTCAGTGGTTGACTCAGGACACTAAGTTTATTTAACATTAGAATTAGCAGAATAGAGTCATAGGAATGTAAGGCCATTTTTGGCCAAAAATGAATTACCAGTTTATAAGTTTATATTTTATTTTTTGCTTCCATAAAATAAGGTTTCTTTCTTTTGCTTTAAGCATTTTTTATTCTTCAGAACATCTGTAAATTCTAGATATATGTCCTTTCTCTGTTCTGTCTGTTGTGTTATTTTTTATTAATCTCTGTGACTAACAAAATATGTTTATGGACTATAGAGCCTTTTAAGTGGAATAATTTCTCCTGACATATTTTCTTAGTTGTGTAGCTTTACAAGAATATATGTACAGCATTGTTTTATGATTTAAACCTTATAAACCATAGCTTCTGTGGTAGACTTTTTCTGTGCCTATATAGTATATAGTATAAACTCAGCATTCCTATGATTAAAATTATTTTATCTGTTGTGAATACTGAATATTTATTATTAAATACATATTAATAGCAACATGTCACTACCTAAACATATAGTATATTAAAAAGATAAGATAGCAAAACTATATAATTTAACCATTTTATTTAAAACGGTTAATGACCCATGCCATTTTAAGCTGCATTTTATATGGAGGTAGGTATAACACAAATTTGAAATCAGTGATTTTAGCACTGTCACCTGCTAGCTTTGTGACTTAACTTCAGAGTGCTGTCAGTTTTGTTTTTGTTTCTTTAATCTACAGAGTGAGGATAATGAGACCATTTCATAAATTAACTTTAAAAAATAAAGCAGATAATGTGTGTGTAACCTGATTAAACAAATAAAGGATATTATATATTATAATTAATACACAATGCTCAAAAAAGGATAGCTGGATCACCTTAGATTTGAAAAAATAAAGCTATAGGGCTTTCCATTAGTTTTTTGGTTTTTGTTTAATTATGATTATCCCTAAGTTTTTATGTTTCTGTCAAAAAGTGTGAATAGTCTGAAATTTCTTCCTACTTCCAAGCTCACAAGTGAGCTTGCCACAGCTCCATGGATGCTGGCAGGAGACATGAGACTCCCAGACTCATGGGGCAAAGACAAATGACTCTATTATTTACAGCAGTAGCTGTAGTCAGACTATCCACATTTGCACCAGTTCAGTGAATCCCAGTTCCCACAGGGAGATGTGAAGAGGGTAGATGACACTTGCATGCTCAGTGGTTTGTGGTTCCAGAGGGGAACTCCTAGCTTAGGGACTTTGACTATTTTATATTAAGTAGTGAACATGTCTGCCCTTTGCCCCAGGGGGAGACATTATTTTTGTTATATTGGACAAAACCTTCTCTTTGCTCAGAGTCAGACAGCACCTCCATATTTTAAGGCTATCTGCTATTATAAATATCTTTGGAAAGGGAGTTCAGAACAAAGATTGCCAGGGCCTATGTCTGCAAAATGTGCTGCGATGTCTCCATGGTTTCAGAGAGGTTACCTGGCCATTTCCAAAACCCTGAAATGTAATGTATGATACTGACCAAGATTTAAAGCCTAGTTGTGCTTCAGTTTCTTAATCTACAAAGATAACGATGTTTGGCAATGAGCAATCATGCTGAGATTCTCTGCTTCCACTGGGCCTTTTCCCATGCAGACCTGGTGTCCCAGGCTTTATCTTAAACAGCAGATAAAGACAGGGGTGTTAAAATAGGATGGATGGTCACACTTGTAAACATAGCCAGGATCCTGCAAGTGTGGCAGGACAGAGCGAGCCAGATGTGGAGCGGAGCTTGAAGGCAGCATGTGCGACTAACAGCATGTCCAAGCTCCACAGAGTTTACCTGCCGTTAGAGCTGTGACTCACACTGAAAGGCCCAAATTCCTGGAGATTTTACAGGCTAACTTTCCATTTAATGCTTAGCTTAAAAAAAGGTTTATAATTTTTAGGTGCCTCAATCCTGTTGTTGATATTGGCTTTCTATTAAGTTTGTTTTTTTGATAAAGAGGATTCTTTGCCATATTTGAAACATAAATACAAAATAAAAGACCAGGCATTTGTTTTATTTGGGTTGTGAGTTGTTGTTTTTGTTCTTTTTAAATTCAGCATCAGCGTCCAAGAAATCAGGATTAGGAGTGAGCCAAATTTTTGGCTATTACTCATTCTTTCCAGTGGTATTATCTTAGCTGTGAACAGTGACTTTCATGTGAAGTTTGAAATGTACCCAAACTTGTACACAAGAATAGCATTTAGAACATTTTAAGATATGTATCATTATTTTTAGTAACATGTGAATACATAAAGAAAAACTAAAATAAATAAAATAAAATAAAACGAAATTTTAAATTATTTTTCAGAGAGAGGGGAAGGGAGAGAGTCAGAGAGGGAGAGAGACATCAATGTATGGTTGCCTTTCACCTGCTGCTAGCTGCAGACCTGGCTGGAGACCTGGCTTGCAACCTGGCTTGCAACCTGGTTACATGCCCTGTCTGGGAATCGAACCAGTGACCTTTGGGTTCACAGGCCAGTACTTCATCCACTGTGCCACCAGCCAGGGCTCAAGCAATAAAGAAAATTTAATGCTTATTGTCATACCTAAATAAGATGGGATTATAAAAAGTTTTAGATCTTTACTATCAAATATAAAACATATCTTTAAAGTGACATAATTGAAATTATTTTTAAACGTTAACTAATCAATACTTATTTGTCTCACATGGCACGGATGATTGCTTTTAAGTTTAAAAATTCCTATTATCATATGACATCAGTAAAATATTGCCAGGAATCAGGTAGTCTACCTTAAATTTAAACAAAGCAGCATGGCTCTGGCTGGGTAGCTCAGTTGCTTAGAGCATCATCCTGATACACCAAGGTTGTGTGTTCAATCTCTAGTCAGGGCACATACAAGAAACAATAAATGAATGCATAAATAAGTGGGATAACAAATGGATGTTTCTTTTTCTTTTTTTCTCTCTCACATAAATGTTTTTATTTCATTTTATTATTTATTTAAAAAGATTTTATTTCTTATTATTTTTATAGATGGGGGAAAGGAGGGAGGCAGAGAGAGAGAGGGCGAGAGTGAGAGTGAGAGAAATATCAATGTAAGATTGCCTTTCAGCCCTGGCTGATAGCGCAGTGGATAAGGTGCCAGCCTGCGAACCCAAAAGTGCAGGTTCGATTCCCCAGCCAGGGCACATAACCAGGTTGTAAACAAGGTCTCCAGTTGGATCTGTGGCTGGAGGCAGGTGAAAAGCAACCATACATTGATGTCTCTCTCCCTCTCTGCCTCTCTCCCTTCCCCTCTTTCTAGAAATGATGAAATAAAAATCTTTTAAAAAATTTAAAAAAAAAAGAAAAAAAAAAAAAAGATTGTCTTTCAGCTACGGTCCTGGCTGGAGAACTAGTTATGTGTCCTGACTGGGAATTGAACCAACAACCATTGGGTTTGCAGGCTGGCGCCTTTCCACTGAGCCACCAGCCAAGGCCTCAATACATTTTTTTATTTAAAAAATTTTATTATTATGTATTTATTTATTAAAACATTTTATTCATTATTTACAGAGAGAGAGAGAAAGAGAGAGAGGCAGAGAGGGAGAGAGACATCAATGTATGGTTACCTTTCACCTGCCTCCAGCCACAGACCTGGCTGGAGACCTGGTTTTCAACCTGGTTGTGTGTCCTGACTGGGAATCAAACCAGTGACCTTTGGGTTTGCAGGCTGGTGCCTTATCCCCTATGCTACCAGCCAGGGTTCAATACATTTTTTAAAAGTTAAAAAAGATAATAATAAAGGAACATGATCCTGGCCAGGTAGCTGAGTTGGTTAGAGCATCATCCTGATACACCAAGGTTGCAGTTTGGGGTCAGGGCACAAACAAGAAGCAACCAAAGAATGCATATAAATGGAACAACTGTCTCTCAACCTCTCCCTTCCTCTCTCCCCTTCCTCTCTAAAATCAATCAATAAAAAAAATAAACAAAGCAACATGGAATTTGCCAATTGCTTATTACCATTTGCGGATTTTTATTGCTTTATTTTATTTTTGCCTTCTGCTATAATGTTTTTCCTCAAACAAGTGTACAAGAACTGCCCTGACTGGAGTGGCTTAGTGGGTTGTGTGTAGTCCCTCATTGTGAAAGGTCACTAGGTCAATTCCTGGGTGTGGCATATGCTTGGGTTGTGGCTTTGGTCCCCAATCAGGGTGTGCATGACAGACTAGTCAATATTTTTTTCTCTCACTGATATATTTCTCTCTCTCTTTTTATCCTTCCCTTCCTTTCTTAAACATTAAAAAATAAATAAATAACATTTTAAAATGTTAAAAAAAAAAAAAAGAAGACCTGGCTGGTGGCACACTGGGTAAGGCACTGGCCTGTGAATGCAAAGGTCGCTGGTTCAATTCCCAGCCAGGGCACATAACCAGGTTGCAAGCCAGGTCTCCAGCCAGGTCTATAGTTGGAGGCAGGTGAAAGGCAAACATACATTGATGTCTTTTTCCCTTTCTTCTTCCCTCCCTGCGTTTCTCTCTGAAAATAATGAATAAAATCTTTAAAAAAGAAAACAATAAAAAGAATACAAGAAACAAGACATTCCCAGTATTAAAGAAGATTGGGAACTTTTGTCTATGAGACAATCAGGCAAACTTTCAAAGGCCAATTTGTTTGTTCTGTGTGCCCTCAAATGTTGCCATCACCTCTGTATGCTCTCCCATGTTTCTATCTTTTCAAAAACTTCTACCTCCTTTTCACACATGATTATATCCTTTATGCAAAGCATTCTTTTCCCCAAGCAAAACTTTCATCTCTTTAGTATGATTGACTCCAGCTGAGTGATAGAAAAAGCATGCTGATGGAACTAATTCAGGCAAAATTACACCCTTACCTCAGTCATAAGCCTCTTAGATATATTTGCATTTTTATATAAAAAATCTGAGAAACCCAATAAATTTCTGATTAGTAGAGTTTCTGGAAGTGCATTCAAATTTCCATTCAGTTCATCAGCAAACCATTTACTCCCAAATCTTACCTTATCCATCTACTTGTCTTCATCTCTGCCATGACCAGCCTAGTCCAAGGTAACACTCTGAAACCCTTCTCACTTCCTTTTTGGTTCTTGAAAAATACAGTCCTTTATTGAGACTGCACCCAAAGCAATCTTTCCTCCATCCCCTTCACAAATCAAACAAGTTGATTAAGCTTGTTCATAGTAGTCTATTTGGGGACTAAACCAGTGGGGCCCAGGTAACTAGTTGCCTGATTTGATTCAGGGATATATTTTGATAGTTCTAGTTGATAGGCTTAAGTGATAAATGCATGTGGAAAGCTGTTATCCCAGGAACTGGAATGCATGATATAGATGACTCCAGGGGGTTGACAGGCAATTCAAACCTTGTGCCTCATGGGTTCTGCAAGTAATAGAGATGGTATCTGAGCCATTGTGTTCCAAGAAGGGAACGTCTGTGATGCAGATAAAGAATGGTTGATCACGGGTTCGATTCCCCAGTCAGGGCACATAATCAGGTTGCAAGCCAGGTTTCCAGCCAGGTCTGTGGCTGGAGGCAGGTGAAAGGCAACCATACATTGATTCTTCTCTCCCTCTCTGCCTCTTTCTCTTCCCCTCTCTCTGGAAATAATAAATAAAATCTTAAAAAAAAAAAAAAAAAGAATGGTTGATCAGCAGCTAAAAGAAATACTAGGAAAATCACTACTAGACTGAAACTCTTACCTGAATAACTTTTCTAAACCCTTTACCTACTTCTTCTTCTTATAAAAGGGTCAGCTTGAGATGAGATGTTTTTAGGGTACATAACCCACCATCTTCTCAGGTCACTGCCATCTGCATAAAGACTTAATCCTCCCTGGCTGGTGGCACAGTGGATAAGGTGCTAGCCTGCGAACCAGCCTGGCTGGTTCAATTCCCCAGCCAGGGCACGTAACCAGATCGCAAGCCTGGTCTCCAGCCAGGTCCTTAGCTGGAGGCAGGGGAGAGGCAACCATACATTGATGTTTCTCTCCCTCTCTGCCTCTATCCCTACACCTCTCTCTAAAAATAATAAATACTTTTTTTTTTTTTTTAAAAAAAAAAAGAGATTCAATCTTTGTCTCTGCTTACCAGTTCTGGTAAGTACAAATACTGACTTTCCTGATTTCAATTTTATCTACAACAGACATTGACATTGACAGGGGCCTGGCAAGTGAAATAAAAAATGCATAACAAATTGAGAAGTATGAGAGGATAGATAACCTGCACATTTTCAGTATGTGTTCTATTATCAAATGTATCGACTCTTTAACATAGCTCATTTGGTTTTTGAGAAAAGAAGCTGAAGACATAGGAGAATGAAAGGTGATACCACATGGCATCAGCCAGATATATCTCAGCAGTGTTGCAGTGTCGGAAACTTAAAATTCTCTCATCCCTATAAAATTCAGTTACCTGAAAGTTTCAGATCCTACCTCCTTATCCCCATACTTCTCTATGTTCCTTCTGTTAGCACAGCTTTGCATTTCCCTAAGCCCTTGATTTTCTTCACAAAACAATAATTTTGTTAACCTCTGAGAACAATGAATTTGGGGTTTCCACTAAAACCTTAATTTCTGGATTTGGGGGGTATTGTCAACATCTCTTCATTACTCCGTATTATTATTGTCTACCAACAGTTTGATCATTCAAAATATTATGTAACCTTATTATTTACCTGGGTTAACTTCTTCCTCTTTGCTTCAAATCTACCAATATTCTTGCCAAAATGATATTTATACAAATGACCCTTATACCATCCTAACTGCACAGCTTTCTGATCTCATCAAATCCATGTTCTTCAGTTCTCATCAGCTTTAGCCCTCCACTTCTATAGCCTTGTTCAGGAATTTGCATCATGGACAACTATGCCATCTTTGAACGCTTAGATTAATTTACCACTTTATTACCACAACCATTCTGGCTTTTTTACTTCAGTGTTACTGAACCTTGGATCTCAAATGATACTTTGGTACTCTTAAGTCTGGTACTTTCTCCAAGTCTGTCAGCCAGTTTTGGACATAATTTCTTTCCTACCAAGCCTGGATCCCTTTAGTCTGCCACTTGAAGTATTTCCATTTAAGCACCACCAACATTTGTATTTTACTTCCATACCACCCCTGAAAATGTTTATAGAAAAACATCTGTAGAAAAGAATCCTACAATCTTATTTTTCTGCTCCACACAACGAACACTGGAGAAAGTCACTGAAGTGGGCATTCACTTCCAAGGATTTTATTCCCCACTCTGCTAAAATAGGAGTCAAACTACCTCAGCAACAAATTACACTGCCAACAATACAACTACCACTCACATTATAGAAGAATGTAGGAGAAATTTTCATGTATTCTAAGGGCTGATAGTAGTAAATTGTAGTTCTTGATGCTTTGTTCAGTTTATTATAAATAGAGAAGAGCTTCTCCTCTGTAGGTAGGATTTATTTCACAAGAAGAGTCAGCAGAGTGTGCTAATGGTTTGGTTAGTGGTTTGTAAAAGAAAAATGTCTCCCTACACTTTAGCCAGCCATTAGTTGGGTTAGGTAAGTTAGACACCAGGAAATAGAATGGAATCTGTCATTCAACTGTAGGTCTCAGAAAAGTCAAGTGGTGGGCTAAGAATACATTTTCCTCCCAGACTGAGCATATTGTTGTAAAAATAAAGGTAATATGAAGAAGAAAATAAGTATCCTGAATTCACCAACCCAGAGATGATTCCTAGGAACATTTGTGTATGTATTTTATTTTGAAAATCGAAACTATTACTATTCAAGAGTGCCTTCCAAGTAAAGTCTACCTGATTTGGTAAGCTAGCTGTTCACTTTGTTCCTATTGTACCTTGTGAAAGCTTCCATCTTAACTATCACATTATATCTTAGTTGTATTTGTGTTTGTCTCCCCTCAAGGACTAAAATGTCCTTATTTTTCATTTCTCAAGCTCAGTGCATGCTCACAGTTTTTGCTATAGAATAGTCACTCTAATATATATATATATATATATATATTTTTTTTTTTTTTTTTTAATTTTATTGTTGTTGTATTACATCCATCCCCTTTTTGCTCCCTTCTGTCCCCCTAATATATATTTTAAAGATTTTATTTATTATGTTCAGAGAGAAAGGCAGGGTGGGAGGAAGAAAGGGAGAGAAACATCAATGTATGGTTGTCTTTCACCTGCCTCCAACTAAGGACCTGGTTGGAGACCTGGCTTGCAACCTGGTTATGTGCCCTGACTAGGAATCGAACCAGTGACCTTTGGGTTCTCAGGCCAGCACCAACCCACTGAGCCACACCAGCCAGGGCTATTTTTAAATGACAGACTTGAGAAGATTCTATTGAAGGAGTTAGAATATGGGAGGAGAGCCTTGCCCATCATCAGAGTATCTTGGCAGTGCTTAGACAGGCTTATCCGTTTACCTGTTAGGAGCTCAATATGAACTTGGTGCTATGGGTCAGAGAGGAAAGCCAAGAGAAGCTGAAAATACTGTCTCATTTCTCTAAGGTATAACTACCCATTTTGAATGATAAGGTACTTGCATTTATGAAGTAACTGCAGAACTCTTATTACACATATACAAGGCAGACTGGTATCAGTAAATTTCATGACATAGTACCAATTTATAGGTGATTACTATTGCAGCCGAGAGATTGATCACCTTGCTGCTGTCTAAAAGGATAAACTTAACACTTTCTCACCTTGTTGGGTAATCCTTATTCAGGCTGGAGATGGACATGTACATCTCTCAGGCATTTCAACCCAAAATACTGTCAATATTTATTCACCATTTTTTTAGAGAGGGTAAATGCTGAACACCAAAAAGATGGAGTAACAAGACAATGGTGAGAACTTGCTCTCTTTACTTAACCAGTGATGTTTTACTACTTCTTATAGATTAACTCTCTAGACAGTTTTCTTCATTTAATGGTTCTGCATTCAGAGCAGAGGAAATAAATCCAATACTTCTTGCTGACTCTTGTGCTTCTGCTTTTTATCTCCACAGATACTGTGAAAGAGAGAGAGAGAGCATATGAAATAGTGCCAGAAAACCTAAATCAGAAAGAAAGATCATTGATCTAGATTACAATAGATGCCAGGTGGATTATTTTTCTTTTTTAAACTCCAAACTTTAAAAGAAATCCTGGAAAGCTCTATTTTAATGAAGAAAGAGAATTGCTTTGATCAATAATGGTTAGGATCCTCCCCCTCTTCTTTCTTTCCTTTACCCATTCTTTTTTTCCTCTTGGTAGCCCAAGGAGGCAACTTAATGACACCTGCCCAATCCCCAGTCTGGGATTCTAGATAAAGAACTCTGCTATTGAGAGAGTTAATAACAGTCAATAGGGGTGGAAAATACTTTTTTGATTCTTTTTACTTATGAAGCATGAAAGTTAGTGGAAATGTTATTCTCTTTCTTTCCTGTATTCTGTTCAGGTCTTTGACCATTTATGAGAAGGAAGTTAGTGCAAATAGAAATCAAATTTAAAAAATGATCAAATATTCATTTTAAATATCTCTTTTGTCCTTCCATTTTATTATGACCCTATTGTACTAGTAATACACATTAATTATGAAAAGAATAGAAAATTCAAATAAACAAAAAGAAAGAAAAATGTAAATATAGTGATATTGCATAATTTTTATACCTTTCCTATTCTTGTACAATGTTTACATACTAAAGTATAAAATTTAAATGTGAACAAATGTCACATTTGTCAGTAAAAATAATGAAAACATTAAAAAGGAAGAATATTGACATTTATTGGCATACAAAAATATTCACCATATTTGACCATGTGGTTGAGTTGAAAATAAATATATTCTATATTATACATCTTGCCCATTTATATAACATTCCTGTAAAATGTAATTGATTTTTTAAATTTAATTTTATTGTTGTTGTATTATATTCATCCCATTTTTAAAGTTATTAGTTTATTAATCCTCTCATGAAAATCTGCATAATCACCACAGATAAGTCACTGAAGAATCTTTACTCCTTCTGTTGTCCAATCTCCAGCTCATTGCCAGATACGTCATTTCTTTTTGCCAGCACCAATATTGGCCTTTGCAGTCCCCCGGACTTTCTTCATTCTGTTCTTGCGTTCCTTTTTCTGTTTTCTTGAGGTTTTCTTCTTCTCATATAGGCCATGTCTTGCAAGGCTATGTTGGGCTCATTTTTCTTTGCATAATCCAAGGAATCATAAATCATGCCAAAGCCGTTGTTTTGCCACCACCAAAATGAGTTCTGAATCCAAACACAAAGATGACATCAGGTGTGGTCTTATACATTTTGGCTAGTTTCTCCTGAATTTCTGTCTTGGGTACTGTTGCCTTGCCTGGGTGAAGGACATCAATGACCATTTGTTTCCGCTGAAGTAATCTGTTGGTCATGAACTTCCTAGTCCAGATAGTCACTGTGTCGTTCACGATGGAACCCGGCTTCAAGCAGCAAGGGAGAAAAAGAGCTCATCCCATTTTTTTTCCCCTCTGCTCTCTCCTTCCCCACCCTCCCCATCCCACCCCAGTCAATCCCACATGCTGGTTGTCCATGCGCATGGGTCATCCGTGATAGTTCCTCGACTAAACTATTCCCCTTCTTTGCCTCCTCCCCACTCCTCCTTCCCTCTCTCCTCTACTGAAGGTCTATTCCTTGTATTCATATCTCTGGTTCTGTTTTGCTTGTTTGTTTTGTTCATTAATCTCCTGTATTGGGTGAGATCATATGGTATTTGTCGTTTGCTGACTGGCTTATTTAGCTAAGCATAATACTTTCCAGTTCCATCTGTGTTGTCACAAAAAAGTAGGAGTTTCTTCTTTCTTATGCCGTGTAATATTCCATTGTGTAAATGTACCAAAGTTTTTTGGTCCATTCATCCACTGAGATTAGGCTGTTTCTAGCACTTGGCTATTGTACATAGTGCTGCTATGAAAATAAGGGTACATACGTTCTTCTGAATTGTGTTTCAGGGTTCTTTGGGTATAGTTCTAGTAGTGGAATCACTGGGTCAAAAGGCAGTTCCATTTTTAGTTTTTTTTCCATAGTGGTTGCACCAGTCTGTATTCCCACCAATAATGCACCAGGGTTCCCTTTTCTTCACATTCTCACCAGTACGTGTTGTTTGTTGATTTGTTGATGATGGCCACTCTGACAGGTGTGATGTGGTATCTCATTGTGGTTTTATTATTTTTTTAAAGATTTTATTTATCATTTTCAGAGAGAGGGGAAGGAAGAGAGGCAGAGAGAGAGAGAGACATCACTGTGTGGTTGCCTTTCACCTGCCTCCAGCTACAGATCTGATTGGAGACCTGGCTAGCAACCTGCTTATGTGCCCTGGCTGGGGAATTGAACCAGCAACCTTTGGGTTCGCAGGCTGGCTCCTTATCCACTGTGCCACCAGCCACGTCTTTGTGGTTTTAATTTGCATCTCTCTGATGGCTAGTGATGTTGAGCATTCTTTCGTATGCCTATGGGCCTTTTGTATGTCCCGTTCAGGTCCTTTGTCTATTTCTTAATTGGGCTGCCTATTATAGTAATTGTTTTAACATACATATTTACATATATACATACATATATTAATTTACTTAGTACTTACTATTTCTCCATAGAGGAAATTCAGTGTTATTCCTACTTTCTTCAGGTCTGTGGTGAAGTGAGGTGGTGTTTTCAGGATCACCTGTCTGGCGAGTGGTATCTGCAGATAGGCAGTCTGACTCTGGAGCCCATCTTCTTATCTACTTCACTCCGCCAAACTCCTCAGGGTGGCATGTAAGACCCGACATAGGCTGAGATAGTCTGTTTTTCTCCCTGGTCTCCATTATTTCCTCACCTAATTCTCTGTTCAAGCCAGGCTCCCTTCACTGTCCCTTCAACAGCAACTTTATTGCCCTCTCCTCTATTGTTACTCCGTTTTAATTAACCCTGGTGACGTCAACTTAATCATCTCTTTAAAGGCCTTTTCTCCAAACACAGTCACAGTTTGAGTCGCTGGGTGGTTAGGATGTCAACATATGACTTTTGGGGGGATACAAACCAGCCCATAACAACCAGGACTGGGTGGAGGAGGCAGGGAACTATGATTGGCAGTTCCTCCAAGTCCATATAGAAAGAGGGGAACAGATCCCCCTAAGAAGAAAGAGATGTTGGACTGACAATGTCTACTATTATAGGTGTTTCATAAATATTTACTGGTTGGTTAAGATAAAGCCTATGAAATTCTTTAGGTAGAACTAGCCTCCCTCCACCCCCTAAATCACTTTAAAGTAAGGAAATATTTATCTCTTCTTTTCTTTAGCACCACTAGCTACCCAAGTGTCCTTCTGCTGGTCTATATGTAAATCTGCTTCTCTGTGCTTGGTTCTTACTTCTTATGTTGGACCCCAATTCTCACATTTCTCAGTCCTTGCCTCTGTTCTTTAGAGCCAGTTAATAATGATAAATTAATTAATACTGCTATCTTTTCCTCTCTCAAATGTACATCCTCCCCCCACCCCCAGGACATATTTCAACTCAAATGAGTAATTCTGTTGATAAGAGTCCTGGCTAGTTGGTCCAGTTTGTTGGAGTACCCTCCTGTAACCAAAAGGTCAGAGGTTCAATTCCCAGTTCCGTGTATATGATCCTCTGTCTGAACATATGGGAGGCAACTAATCACATTGATGTTCCTCTTTCTCTAAAGAAAGCAATGAGAAAATGTCCTCAGGTGAGGATAGTTCTATTGATAAGCATTTTAGACAACATTGTAGACCAGTCAGAATAACATGGAAACCGTTGAATCAAGCAAATACAGCAATTACATCATCAGACCTATTTACAACATTCAACCTTGGCCCTGTGAACCATAAATCTCTAAATTAACTAATCACAGCCAAAGTCATGATTTTGGGAAAATAATAGCTTTGCTTTGTGTCCTTGAAAATGGGGAAAAATAATAACTACTGCTTACTGTAACCCGTTACTTGGAAACTATACAATTCTTCCTTCCACTTGGCATTTCTTAAAAACTGAGAAGCAAGGTTGTCAGTGTGCCTAGAATACTTCGTGGCTGGTCACTTGTGAGATGAGACGAAAGGTCAATGGCGGCTGGTAGCATTGGGAAATGTGGATGAGAATGAGCTTTGGGAAACTCACTTTTCTTGCCTTTGGGAGAAGCTAGTTCAGGCGCACAGACCCAGATGTATCTTTGGCTCTTGTGTCACTTAGGGTGTTACACTTTGCACATGTGGCATCAGACCAGTTTGAAAGGGACATTTTTCCAATAAACATTTGGTAGCTCATTGACTTATCTGAAGTTGTGCTAAAGATTGACCAGCTGAGGGAGCTCATTCATACCTCTGCTCTTTGGTAGAGCAAGTTCAAAAGGTTTTAACCTTTTAAAGTTGAACTGATTTTGTAAAACTTTCCATTTCTGGATTATGACCTCTGTCCTTCACGTAAGCATATGTACTTATTTTACTTAGAGAGTTTGCAATCTTGTGCCTAACACTGTTACACACCAGAGGCAACAGTGTACAGCAAACTTAATACTCTGTGTGATTCTGATAATTAATTCTGATTTTCAACAGACCGTAAAGGAAGAGGTGATGAGTGACAGTTACTTTTGTTGTCTCTTTCCAGTAGTCCTCTGTTTACTTATTTCCATGATAAACAAAAACAAGTAGCATTGCACCTAATCAACATCATCACAGTTTACTAAAACATGAAGAACTTTAAACAACAAAATTGGGCTATATAATAAAACCTTTTATTTGCATCGCATAATAAAATGCAGTCAACTGTATTTGTACTTCATGAATTTGGTTGTGCTGTTAATTCAGCCTGCATTTATTAATCAATAGTTTATTCCATGACACAGAATGTAGCCTGTCTGCTAAAATAAACTGTGCTATGTTTGTTTGTTTGCATTTCTTTCCCAAATACATCACACAAACAGTGATTATGATTATTTCCCTGTACCAGTTCTTCCTGAACCACTGTTTTTGCAATGGAAATGTTAGCAGTGCCTCTGAAGTCTTGATAAGCTACCTAAATGACATAAATTGCTACAAAATAGATGAAGAAGGTTTATATAGAAGTGGCCAAACTTTTTATTTTTAGGACACAGAGGGTTGTACTACTTGAGGATTTCAAGGGCTGGGTCAGGAATGGTGTGGAACAAAATCAGGTTCTAGGACATAGCTGCTGAAATGGTGAGAATTCATCCTGAAACTTACATGTTTGTTTTGTGCGGGAAACCAGTAAGCAAATTAGAAGTAATCTCTAACTTAATTAGTTTATTTGTGCATTTAACATATCTATTATATGTACATATACAGTATATAGAGAGAGTATTCAGTGTAGGAGATATACAGAGTCGAACATCCAAATAATTGCTCTCACATTTTCCTTCCAGTGGTAGAGATATTGAACAGTAGCAGCAGCAAAAACAACAACAAAAACTTAGAAGTGTTAAGTCAGAGAAAATGTTAGTAAATTTGTGGTACCCAGGGGCTTTATTCATTTATATTCGTGGATGTTCAGGGCCATGACCTGACTTAATTTGCAAGATGTCACCAGAATTAGAAAATAAAAGCCCACTAGAGTGGTGCATTAACTGTAAGGCACACAACTTCACAAAGTGTATGTTATATAACACATTGTTGATGGGAAAATGATGGTTGCTATGACTAGTCTCTTGAATTTCTCATTATAACTGTAATAATTATTAATACAACATTAGGCATTTAGTGCCTTCCAATCTGACACATTCTGCTAAAAAAAATATTGATAAAGACCCAGTATGATGGTTGTAGCAAGCTATAAACAAAGTGAAGTACATTCATTTTCCTAAATAAAATCTTAAAACTCTCCTTTGTAGCAGAAGTTGGCAGAAGAATAATTGAGTGAATAGAGTAGCTCTGGAGGATGCTTTACCCTTTGGTGATGGGTTGGGTATTTCTGTATGGGAAAGAAGTATCAACTATTTTACAGTAAACCCCAGTCAAATCCTGAGACGGCATCCATAACATTTGGGACTCTTTTCTTTAAACTTCTCTTAGCACCATCTAATGGTAAAATGTGGAACTTTTTCTTCACTTGAGTCATTTTAGTTAATTAAATTGTAGTCACAGCAGGTGCATGAGCCCAGCGCTGATAGTCATTTCACAAGAAAATGAGTAGTGTATCAAAGGCCAACTTACCCCCAGAGGAGAAAAAGTGGATAATTCCTCTATATTAATTGAGAGGGCCCTTTGAAGGTCCATCTTTCCTCATCTATTTCTAAACCTCAATAAGAAAGTATGTATTGCTAACATTTCTAATCTAAAAGGTTAGAAGAAATCTAACTTCCTACCTAGTGATGGCAGAGGTGAGGAATGTTATGGTCTGAGTATGAAGAAACCAGAACTCCAGTTTATGTAAAAAATAAAACATCATGCTGCTTAGTAAAAAAAAACATATATATATATATAGTATTATAAAATCTATAAAAGTAATATGTAAGGCATTGTTTCTATATTAATCAAGACATCTGTGAGTTAACTTGGGGAAAAATGAATGATATTTTCAGTTTTCCACATTAACATAAAACTGCCACAGAAATATATATTGTACTTGTCGGAGTCATTCTGATATTGAAAGAAATAGGCAAGTATTACCTAGAGTTAGAGGTTGAGTATGTAGATATTACACAGATTAATTTGGATTTGTTTTATAATTATAGTGGGGCTTCTTCATTTATGCCATAGTGTCATTTTATAGATAAATTACTTTAAAAGAATAAGAGGAGGTCATGTTAACTTTTACTTATTAAATGTCAGACACCATGTCAAACGCTTATATGCTAGGTCTTTAACCTGTGTAATCATCTATGGGGCAGATACTGTCATGTCTTCTTAGATAAAGAAATGGAAGCTCTGAGAATCTCTGAGCTAAACAGCTAGAAAGAAGCAGATCCATATCTCAAGTACTGTTCTATAAGCCACAATACCGTCTTTTAATCCTGTCTTATAATTCAGGAAAATAAGAAAGGAGCTATTTAAGAAAGCCTAACGCCTGCGATTAATGAGAAAATGAGCTTGTTTACCTATTTTAACATTATTTTTTTCTTGAATTGAGTAAAATAATCCTTATCATTTGTTATTTATTTTAATATTTACATATAAGCAGGTGTTCAGTGATTTTGCTGCAGACAATTTAATGTTTGTTTGGTATTGTTTTAGTCTACTTATGGGGAACTCAAATGAAGGGAATTGTCAGATGGATAGTCAGAGCTCAGCTGTCACTCGCTGGCACTCCATTACTTTCCTTCTTTTCCCCCTTTTCTGGTATGCTCACTCCAGGGTTAGCTCCCCAAACCACCTACAACCTTTCAAAGCAATGTAGAAAATTTCTCATTATAAATCTCACTGTAACCACATGCCTGGGATGAGGGGTGACTCAGATGTAGGTATAGCCACCGGTCTCAATTCTGGGTGTCGGGAATGATAGTAACCACCTTGGACCACTTGGAAGGACCAAGAATTGGTTGTCTTTGCCCTCTGAAGCTGCTTTTCTGTCCTTCATGGGAGGGTTTTTCGAATTCACTGATTGTACTGCCAACTGGGTTTATAAAGAACCAATCTTGGGGTGTGGGTTAATAAATGTAGAATTTATGTGGAATTAATGGTTCTTGAAAATGGTTTCCTGAACGCGTAGTTGCTTCAGCCTCATTGCATGTTGCTGTTGGAATAGTGGCCCAGTGCGGATTTAGCCAGGCTGCATATGCAGGAATCCCACTGTGGCCATTTAACAGCCCAGTGTCTTTGGAGAGGTTTCCTAACTTCTCTGTGCTTTAGTTTTCTGTCTGAAATGTAGGGGCGATAATGACAGTCTCCTAGGATTGCTAGGATGATAGAATGACTTAATACGTTTAAAGTACTCAGAACAATGTCTTCAGGCCCCTTCATCTCAAAATTGTGCTATCAGTCACATTTGGGTCATCCAAAAGCAATCTTCCCATCCCTAAAAGACCTCATGTTCTCTTTCGATGAGAAATATTATTTGCTGACCTCTGGTTAATCTGGAAGGAAATATCTATAACTTACCCATACACATAATTTCAACAAATCAGTATAATGCCTTACTGTTTTGGCATAATGACACCCTAGGGTGTAATGAAATAGTCAAATGCTTCCGTTTATCTTTTGAACAATCATGGATGTGACAGATAAAAATTCATATTGGTGTGGTTGTATTGTAAGAAAATAAAGATTCCATAGGTCTCACTGCTATTGGTAATTGTCTTTCCAAAAAACAGTAAACAACTCTCGCAAATGTCCCTTGCTTGACCATGAAATTGCATTTTGAAAAACTCAGTGTATATTAAAACTGGGTCAAATGCTTAAACATAAAATGCTTTCAAGCCCTAAGTTCAAATAATTAGCAACAGGTTTCCATTCAAAACCCATGTGGGGTAAGAGAGAATTTGTGTTGTGCCTAGAATGATATTTAACATTGTAACAGCTGTTGTCATATACATACTGGCCAACGAAAATGGATGCCTAACTATTCAGATGCCAGACTTCACATCTTGCTAAAGCATTCCAAATAAACACCAGCTTTATTCTACAACAAGGCAGAAATCTAGCATTTATGACCATGAGCCATTACACTTCTAGAGCATTCTTTTTTTAAATTTAATTTTATTGTTGTTGTATTACATCCATCCCCTTTTTGCTCCCCTCTGTCCCCTTCCCCACCCATCCATTCCCCCCAAAGTCAATCCCACCTGTTGTCCATGTCCATGGTTCCTTTATACTAGGTTCTTGTCTAAGCTGCTCTCCTTCCTTGCTAGAGCATTCCTAATCACTGTGACATCCTCAAGTGCCCTCATTGTCTTAAATGGTATATCCCATGTGCTTATGAACACAGTTCGCCCATGCCTGATACCATGTCCAGCACTTGCTCCACTCTGCTCTGGTGTTCTGTGGCCATCTGTTGCTGACACACCCCACTGGTCATGCCCACCACAGGCACTCTGGCACCAGAGACCCACGTGGCGAAGGCTGCTGCTGTGCTTATTCTTGTCTGTGTTAAGGTGCTGTGCCCAGAGTCAGGGACACCAAGGTTCATGCTGTGCCGGTCTTTCCTCTGGCTGCTGCTGAAATAGTTGGTGCTGTGTTCCGTTGTACCTGTCACTGTCACACCCACGAGCTAGGAGTCCGTTGGTGTTCTCTGAAGCCTGAATAAGTCAAAACTAAATTGAGTTAGTAGTAACATATCAGTAGTCGAAATCCTTCTTTATGCTACATAATTTTTCTGTTGAAGGTAAAGTAATATTCTTGATCTCTCACAGATAATTTGAAAAAATATGTACACTTTTTAGTATTGCTTTAGTTTCCTACCTAAAACCAGTGGTGGAAGAGAGCCTGTGGGATATGAGAACAACATACGAAAGGCTGCCCTCCTGTTTCATACCATCCTGTTCCCCATGGACTTCTCTCCAGCCACCTTTTGTTCTTTTAAGATAGATTCCTTACTTATTATTAAGCCTCACCCACAGTTCTATTAGTCAAGGCCAGATGTGGTGAATTCTTAAATGTATACAGATTAGCTTCACAATAAAACTCTACTGCACTGGTAAGTCATAACCAGAGAGCATTGTTATAATCTCTTATTGAACATAAGGTTTCAAAGAATAACAAAAAAACATAGTGTATTTTTATTTTCCTATTGTTTGGGAGTTGTGAGGGTGATGTTTAGTATTGCTGTGCTCTGACATCTGGACCTGAAGGATCTCTCTTGAACAAGGTATGGAAATAGGGTTATATTTATCTTCAAAATAGAAACCCATAACTTCATATTCTTGCATTCCAACTTTTACAGAGGCAGAAAGTCTCCTTTAAATCTAAATACAGAATTAAGAAGAAAAGGAGAAAGATTACATAGTTAAGTAAACTGGTTATGCCTAATTTATCTTTTTCAGTTCAGTATTTTGAAATGTTTCTATTTCTAGATGCCTTCCCTTAGTTGTATGTAGTTGGTCATTCAGCAGCCAATTTTAGAAGAGATCGTGTCATTTAAGGGAAAGGACTTCAAACTATGTTCATAGCGAGCTATAAAAAGCAAAGATACCACCCACAAAGTGATATTTAAAATTTTCCAGTTACATGATTTATTGGTAAGTCTACACATATGTGTTTTCCCAAGAGCAAAATGAGCAGTGTACCAGGTGTACTTTGAGTTTTAAATTAAGAGAAAATTTTACCCATTGGACAGATTTTAATAGGTGATTTGGCTGTTTATGAGCTATTGAAACACATTTTTGGGGTGAAAAGCCTTAATTATAACAGAATATGGCTCAGGGGGGTAGCAAAACTAAAATAAACAAATAAATAAAACTAGAGTTGTGTGCCAATTTTGAAATTTCTCATCAGAAACACGTGCCTTAATGTGACCTCAGGCTCTTGGCATGAGTGGACCCCATGAATGTTGAGAGATTTGGTAAATGAAAGCCAGGGTTGGGTGCAAGAAAACGCTGAGTCAAGAGCTCTGAGCTGTCAGCTGTAGTGGGAGGCTGGAGACTGGGTGGGCAGTTTTGAAGTGCAGTGCTGAACCCTGAATTGCCAATCATTTGATGGATAATGATGGCCAGGGGCTTGTGTCACTTTTCACTCTAGATCCATGAAATTGAATGAACACTCTTGAGCTCAGCTTTTCTCTTAATAGAAACGTCCTGTACTTTTTCTTTAAATTGGAGTTTGTGCGGCTGCCAGTGACCTCCTCTTCCCTCACTGTGGAGAGCCTTAGCTGCCAGCTTGAGCAGTTGGACCTGGCCTTGGACCCAGAGGACTGAGCCAGGCCTGGTAAGGGACTTAGGCAAAAATCACCCTTTTGAGAGAATGCTTGAGCATTATGTTGTTTAAGCAAAGAGATAAACAAATGAAACACCTCCTCCAACAGCAGATCTGACTTCAAAAGCCTTGAGGATTATTTTAAAATTTTAATAGCTTTTTTTTTTTTTTTTTTTTTTTTTTGAGGGAAGGCTGGT
Organism: Noctilio leporinus; assembly: GCA_004026585.1. Taxonomy (NCBI): domain Eukaryota; kingdom Metazoa; phylum Chordata; class Mammalia; order Chiroptera; family Noctilionidae; genus Noctilio; species Noctilio leporinus. The sequence continues at coordinate 536,628 of PVIW01000040.1, read as the reverse complement.
TGGAGACAAAATGTTAGCAATAGGGCAATTAACCATTTTTGACACAATGACATTTTTACCAAATTCTCTTTTTATAACTCACTTTTTTCTCTTAAGCACCCCTCTCACTCACCAAAACACCATCTGGCACAAGCTCTCTCCTCTTTATTCACTCTCTTCTCTTCATTTATGTAGATTAAATAACCCATTATCTATTCCTATTATTTGAACAACATAACAAAGACTTGGTTCCCAAATAAGAATGTATTATTCTCTCTTAGAGGGAAAAGGAGGAAGGATATATTTTCTTTTGATGTTTTATCACTGTTACCCAATATTTTCCCCTTTTGACTTAAAGCTAGCGTGAATTCTTTCCACTACATACAATGCACACTTTTTAATTCAGTTTCTGTTGGCTGTGACAAACTATAGTAGCGACTTGAAGCAGTGAACTCATTTCTTTGAACACCTGAGTGATGCCAGAGCTCATGGGCTTTTTTTAAGCAATGACTACAAAGCCCCAATTTAAGTTGAAATGACTGGGCACCACAAAATTATTCTGACGTTTTATGTATTTGGTAAGAAATAGCATGATATAAATGACTTGTTATCCATCATCAACCTATTTTGTGGTATTTAAGTAGCAGCTTAGAACTAGAAGTTCAGTCGGACATGCGCACAAGTGGTCAATAGAGATGATGTGTTGATATCAAAACTCTGACGCTGAGTGACAGTGTATTGAATCTCTGAAAAATAACTCACCTATATGGCATCTTGGCAGAGATATATGAAAAAAAATATTAAGACTATCCTTAGAGAAAATATTTGTTTGAATTTAAAGTCCTGGCCTAAATTCTACCTTGAGAAGAGACAAGTTAACTTCAAAGTTTAAAATCCAGACAAGAATTCAAAATTTAATCACCTAATTAACATCCTTTTTTTTTTTTTTTTTTTTTTTATTATCCTCACCAAAGGACAAGCCTATTGATTTTAAAGAGTGGGGGAGGGAGGGAAACATCAATGTGAGAGAGAAACAGATCAGTGGCCTCTCTTACTCCATACCCTGACTGGGCATTGAACTCGCAACCTTTTGGTTTATGGGATGATACCCTCAACTGAGCCATACTGGCTCCTAATTAACATCTTTATAGAACAAAGATTATTTAGCACTTCAGATATGAAGGCTCCTCTCACTTTGGCTCAATTAATGTATTCATTCTTTAGTCATTTACAAGATATAAAACAGGCCAATGGACCTGACTAGTACCAAATGTACCTGGCTAAAGTCAAACACTGAGACATTGTTTCAGAAACTCTTGTCAGGCTTTGCTTGGCTTCTATGATCTTGCCATTTGTGTCCTCATCCACTAGCAGTGGACTATGTGTTATGATGTCTGCCAGCCAAACCTGCTTCCACAGACTCGAATGCTATTGCTGGTCAGTTGAAGAGGAAATGTGAGGACAAAATGGCTCCTTAGAAATATGCTTGTTCAAAAACTAACAACAAGCAAAACAGAACCAAATATATGAATACAGTGCATAGGCCTTCAGTGGTCAGAGGGATGGGGGTTGGGGGGAGGAGGGAGGCAGAGGCAAGGAAGGGGAGCAGTTTAGACAAGAACCCAGTATAAAGGAACCATGGACATGGACAACAGGTGGGGTTGACTTTGCGGGGAATGGGTGGGTGGGGAGGTGGTAGAGGGGATCAAAAAGGGGATGGATGTAATACAACAACAATAAAATTTGAAAAAAAAAAAAGAAAGAAATATGCTTGTCCAGTGCCTTAATGACTTATTTCTGTTATTTGGATCTCTGTCTCTCATTAGATATCATTTTGAGAATGGGTTCTAGTCTCTGCATGCTTTATATTTTTGTTTCACTCCCAGAGTCAGATATTATGAAAAATAATAATATATATTTGCTTCAGATAATGCATTTATTTGTAAATAATGTTGCTATAGAGAAGCAAATTGATAATAACATTGTGTATGCTTCATATTACCCCCAAAATAGGGTAAAAATGGAAAATTGAGTTGTTCTGTGAAGTTGCCATTTAAGGAGAGATGTGTTAATTCATGGTTTTATTTAAAACAGGGGCAGGCAATGATCTCAGTGTTTGTATCTTACACTTAAATTAGGATTGACTTCAATATACTTGAAAAGAATTTCAAATCACTATTAGAGGGTTTTGCTAAGCCATTAATTATTCTGAGGTAAATTATATCAATAATATTTTATGATTTACTGCAGAAAATATTCCTGAGAATAAAAGTGTAATGTTAATAAGGGATTAACTTATTTTCATGGTAGGTGGGCTTAGATAGCTATCCTATTATCCTATTTGTTACACTCTGTATTAATATTTGTTGAGGATTGTATTTCAAATTGTTATTAATGATGCTCATTAATTTATGTTGAATTATTCATCTTTCATTGTGCTGAAGTAGTCAAGCAGTTTTTCTTTTCCTCTGGAAAAGTCATGCAGAAAAACATCAAAGCAAAATTAAGCTGACATAAAATAATAAAACAATCTTTCATGCTATTTGGTTACTGCAGTGAAGTCCAAGGGGCAAGAAAATTGAAGTAGTAGTCTAGACATAGCTTTTATTACCGAAGAAAGTGAGCTGAATTCAAGGTTTTTATGTTGTCACAGTCAAAACATAGAGCAGTCCGTGAGGAAAATTGTGTAGAATTACATGACTTTGACACATCCACTGAAAAAGAGCAAAAAGGAGAACATTTATGGCTTTCCATTTACTGAGTGCTCACTGAACATTTGATTGATTGCTTAGTTGGTGAAAACTTTATACAATGACTACCCATTTAAAGAACAATTGCTATGTCATTGATTTGGTCATTTTTTTTACACATCAAACTGTGTCTTCACTTACATCAGGACATGGGCTTCATCTCATTTTCTATTACATATAATGGAAGTTATCCTCCTTCATAAGTAGTATATTGAAGTACTCTGCTGTTTGTATTTGTGGTCTGCGGCACTACAAATGGTAATGACATATGAAAACTATTCTGAAACTATAGATAGTAAACTATTGGTGTCAAAATCACATAGGTAATAGTATAATAATGTCTGTTCAAGAAGAAAGAATTTTGGATATTGAATTCCCCAACTTATGGCTAGAACTATGTGTTAATAGCATTTGGCCAATGCTACTTGTATAAAGTGAAAGTAAAAACTTACTAAGAAGCTGATGTGTTTGGCGTATACAGATCCAAACTGTGTCATTTAAGTTCAGGAACATCTGAAATAGTCCAGAGTTTTGTCAACATGTCATAAATCTGTTGACTAAGGTAGTTCTGTTTAATTTTTTTTTTTTTTGCAAAGAAGTCATTCCCTGAACAAAACAGAGAGGAACAGACTTAAATATTGCACTAATTGCGTCAGTCCCCATTTTACTCCATCCGTAGAAACTTAGCTTTAATGCAGAACTCCTTTAAATAAGTGACACTGAACAGGAAATGAACTGCTTTGCTGGAATACTGCATTGCTGAACTTAAGTCATTAAAAACAGAGGGTGTCTTTATAGGCTACTTATAGTAAAGATGCTACGTTTTATTTTAGTCTATGTAACATTTTGCTTATTTCACATACTTCCTGCTTTGTTCTTAAGAGACTAATGTCAAATGTCAGATGTTTAAGAATCATGTAAAAGAGGGTTTAATAGATTAACCTTATTTGATAGTCAGCAGTGGTAAGAAGCCCTTGGTGTTGAAAAAGTTCAAAAGGGATAAAGTTTTAGTTACACTTTGAAGTTTCTAAAGTTGTCAATAGGTTTTTCAGGTTATAGAAAAGAATTATGCTAAGCTTTTACTACTAGCTGCTACCTAATATTTTTGAGTGTTCAATATATGCCAAATGCTGGGCAAAGTATTTTAAAGAAAATATTATATTTAGTCTGTCAGAGTCCATATGAGATAGGTTCTTATTGTCATTACTATTATTATCCTCATTGTTAGCTAAAGATGCTGAAGGTAAAAAATTAGTTCATGGTCACATTTATGAATAGAAATCCATTAACAGACAGGAGTTATTTGGGGTACTATTTGTAAAATATTTTTGAAGAAAATAGTTATCAGCAACTATATGACAATATGCTGGGCAAATTAGAATGTGTATCTTTATTGGGTTCACCCATGTCTCCTTGGTTTCCACACAGTTTTCCTCTTGACTCTCCACTCTGTCTGCTGGTGACCTTCAATGTGGTTTTCTGTGCTCACGTTGATTCCAGGGGACTCTGTGATATTGAACCTCTTGGTCTTAGATTGTTCATCTCGGGGTGTCCCTCTCTGCCTCTTCATTGGTGCTACCTCAATGTCATTGTTGTGTGCTGATACGGCCGAGCCAATCTTGTCACCCTAACGAACACCACGTTGAAGTTGAGAGAGAAAACCAATCCTTGCCCATGTTATACTCATTTCCTAGGCTGTGAACAAAAAGGTTCACCTACAACTCTAACAAAACTGCTCAGCACTTGGGTTGTTATTCTTTTCATTTCAGCTCCCTTTTCTGTGACCAATGCACATACCTCTTGCTATCTAAGTAAAAGGAAGACTAGCAACAAAACACATTATTTTCCAAGTATAGGGCTTGTGCTGGACATTCTCCATATGCTTCTCCACTTTCACTCTAGACCTTTCCACAGAAAGCTGTTCGTCACAGACTGCATCAGCAGGGATACCAGGTCTCTTGATTTTGGGCCAGAGAGAGAAGCTCAGAGGGAGAGTTTTGTTTCCTGGCGTCTTCCCTGTTGGAACCCGGGCTGAAAGTGTCTGAGCTCTTCTACCTGTGGCCATAGTTTCTGTTGGAGGCCTCTCCCACAGTTGTGCCTTTTGCCTGGTTCTGTGATCTTTCACCTCCAGGAGTAGGGTGGCAAGAGCTTCCATTTGTTAGCCTTGGGAACTTAACCAATTGCTGCTGCCAGTCCTTAACTCTTCCCTTGTGATTGTTAACATTCTCTTCTATAATATCTCTTGGTTAAGTTTCTTGTTCAATAGTCTCTCCTGTTACCCCTTTGATTCTGCCACCTATCCATTTTCTCCCAAGGCCCTGACAGATTTATTTCCTGGCTATGATTTCAGCATGTGCATATATTAGTTTATATTTGCTATGCATGTAAATTCTGAGGATGTATTTGCATAGCTTTTATGCCTGCAGGCTAAAGACTAAAACTTGTCAGTGTCCTCAGGCAAGAAGAGTGATTAATAATCCACCAATAGTACTTATTTATACTTCTAATCTCAAAACTAATTGTTAATAATTAATTAAGGCCTTTGGCTTCACTAGAAGCTTTAAAATAAGAAAATACTGGCTAAATTTAGCTCACTAATACTAAATGCAAGGCAACATGCAAACACTTGTGAAGTATAATTATATTTTCACTCTTTCTTTCCTATTATTAGCTTTTGGGGCAAATATTAAATCAAATGCAATATAAATTTAGTGACTAATCTTTGCTAGTACAAGTGTTTTCCAGTGTTTAGTCTTTGGCTATGATGCTTGTATGTAATTATATGGCACATAGAAGGGAAAAAGTAAATAACCAAATAAATACTTTAATATACATACTGAAATACCATTTTGTTTTAACTGTATGTTGGCTAAACTTCCCCACTCCCCCCGCCCCCCGACACACACACAAAAAACTAATTCATTGCTAGACCAAATGTTGTGTTTAGCAATGGGAAGCGTTCAGAAAATTCATAGGAAATCACAATCTAGTTCTAGAAGATTCCTTAACAATGTCACGTGCCCGTTAAGCATTGGTTGTTAAAAATCAAACTAAAAACCCATGTCTTGCGGTTCAGGTTTAATCTTCCTTTTCATAAAATTGTACTACAGTCAGCAGGTACTCAGCATCTTGGCAACCAGATCTTAGGAGGCACAATAAAAGCAGTCTTACGGTGTCCCTAACAAGTTATTTACTTTTATTCTGGGTAAGTGGTAAAGCTTTTGGCTTTAGAGTTCTTTAAAATAAGCTAAGAGTAGTCAGTAAATACAAGTTCATATGATATTTCACATTTGTATTTGCTATCCATTCAGTTTTCAAAGTATGGGATAAAAAACCCCTAAAAACGCATGCATGCCCCTCCATATTTAATTACTTCCTGAAAACATTTAATAAACGTGTTAATGAACTACAAGGCCATTTGAAGACTGTATCATAGACCCTCATATTTCAAATTCCTTCCCAAAACAAAAGCTACTTTTGACATTGCTTATAGATTGCTAGGCTCTTTGTGTGTGTCCAAGGGAGAAGGGGAATGGAAATTAAGACAAGTGGATTGGACTGGTCTATTGAGAGAGTCCTTGATAGAAATGCCAGAAAAAGATTTAAGGAATGAGGACTGCTGACAAGCCTCTCTGACTCAGTCAAATAAGAACCTAAGGTACTTAAAGTTTCCCTAACTATTAATAAAAGTGCCATAAAATGCACTTTTTAATGTGTATTTTGTGGCTTTTTAAATGTATCAGTAGAGCTTATTTTTCATTTTTGGCTGTAATGGAGGGAAGTGGATGATTTTAGATGTCAGGGAACATGTAAATACAGAGTTTTGTTAGTTTATTTGTTTGGAATTGTAAATTTACTCTCTAAACCTGGAATAATATAATTGAAAGCCATATATATGTCACAAAGGTAAAAATTATTTTACTCGATATTCAGTTCCATTGTTTGCAGCTTTAGAGTCTGATGTGGAAATATGACATATTTTTTTGCAATTCTTTTATGGGATTTTTTCAAGTACACAACATGGGCTCCTTCACTTGAACGAAACCAAAAGAGTGACATACAATTATTTACTCTTTGACATATTTGTTGACTACATCCTTAAAATTACTAATACATTGGTGAAGCACCTGATATGTCTAGTTTCTTCAAGGTTACCACTTCCTGGGCTTCGAATCTGTGCTTTGCTTTTTGGCAGCAAAGGTAAAGGGAACTTGGAGTAAATTACTCTGCTCTTATTATACAAAAAACTCCTACAAATGAGCACTGTGGGGGAAACAAAATATTTCCTAGTGATAAATTCTAAAACCAAAAGTGTCTATTTAGTGAAAAAAAAGAGCATGTATTTGCTTTCTGCAAATTTAATCTACAAAATTGTCTAGTGAAGAAAAAAATCACTCTAATTTTCTTACCGAAAATCTATAGGATTATACAGACACTTCAACTGATTCCTAAGAAAAGAAATGACCTTAATGACTCTTCATTTGTCACCTCCAGAAACAAGGAGTTTGAATATTCTTTTACTAAGACGTGTTAGAACGTCATTAATAGGGAAGCCTCATAAATAGGCCATCATTTTTGAGAAAGATCACACTGTGCTAAATAATGAGATATGGGAATACATTGAACAGCTTGACTTCTGCTGACTTTTACTTAAGAGTGTGAAGTGTTTTAAATTAGACTATGTTAGTATTGATGAAATGTGCACAGGGGGGAAATCATTTAAAGGCTGTGTCCCATTTTGAGAGCTAGATATATTGTATAATTTAAAAATAAAGCACTGTGACTAGAAAGTAAGAAAGCAACAGTTCTCACATGCTGTTGAAGATAGTGGATATTGAAGAAACCTTTTAGGAAGGCAATTCAAAGTTACAATGCCTTTACTCATTGACCTAGCAACCATACATGCAGGTTAGAATGGAACCTAGATAAACTTGTAAAAGTAGACCAAAAGAGATGTATAAGACCATTCATTGCAGTATTTTTGAAATAGTAAAAGGAAAACATTACAAAAATAATCTAAATATACAACAAAAAAGGGAATGGTTAAATTAAATGTATATTCGTTTGATGAAACATTCTAAGCCAATAAGAAGTATAAAATGGCCCTGGCTGGTGGCAAAGTGGATAAGGCGCTGGCCTGTGAACCCAGAGGTCTCTGGTTCAATTCCCCAGCCAGGGCGCATAAGCAGGTTGCAAGCCAGGTCTCCAGCCAGGGCAGTAGCTGGAGGCAGGTGAAAGGCAACCATACACTGATGTTTCTCTTCTTCTCTGCCTCTCTCCCTACACCTCTCTCTAAAAATAATAAATAAAATCTTTTAAAAAATGTATAAGGTAATTCTGCATATGCTGACATGGAAAGGACTCCAGGAATTAGGAGGCAAATAAGCCAGGCGTACATAGACCATCATAATGTCTCTTTTGGGTAACTTAAAATGCAGAAATACAGATGCTCTTTGACTTAGAATGGGATTACTTTCTGATAAATGCACTGTAAATTGAAAATACATTCAATACATCTAATCTACCGAACATCATAGCTTACTTAGCCTACTTTCAACGCACTCAGACATTTGCATTAGCCCACATTTGGGCACAATCACCTAAACAAAGAATATACTATAGAATATCTGTTGTTTAGAACAGTGACTTTCAACTGGTGTGCCACAAGCATTTTTAAAACAATACCTGACAATTGGTCGGGGTCACTGATCTCTTTTTCCCTTAGGTCAATGGTCCCCAGCCTTTTTGGCACCAGGGACCAGTAGGTGGGGATGGGGTTGGCAGGAGGTGAAGCTCAGGTGAGCTTTGCTCACAGCCCAGTTCCTAACCAGCTGCACTTCCTAACAGGTTGGGTACCTCTGCCTTAGATGGTCAAATTTTTAAAAAATAATAAATAAATAACAACAACAACCAACACAATAGCTGTCCGGTGCGAATGAATCCAAAGTATATGTATTTTTTTGTCAGATCAACAGAAAAATAGACATGTTTTTGGTGTGCCACCAAATTTTAGTAACCGATTTATGCGCACCATGAGATGAAAGAGGTTGGAAGTCACTGGTTTAGAGTGTGGTGACGGCAGGACCGACTCAGAGCTGCTGGTCACTGCCACTGCCCAGCCTCTCATGACAGTATGATGCCACATATCTCTAGCCTGGGAAAATATAAAAATCCAAAGCTTTAACTATGGTTTCTATTGAATATGTATTGTTTTTTGCTCCATTATAAAGTTGAAAAATCATAAGTCAGGGACCACCCACATCTACATATATAGATTTATGTAAATATATTGAAATTTACTTGAATTTATATGAGTATATTGAAGAATCATTTTCATCTTACCAATTTCCTGCTTATCTAGATGGTAAAGTGAATATGTAACCTTTGGCTTTAGCTTAAAGGTGGGGGTCATAGATGGGGGTACTTTGCTGGATGCTTTTCATTTGCTAGTTTTCTGTACAATTTGAGTTTTTAAATTATACATATCTATTTTTAAAATATCAATATGATTGTTTGCAAATAAGTCACTATTGTTGGTCTTTACTTTTAGATAATGCAGAAGCCCAATAAATAATATTTTACAGAGCCCCGGCTGGTAGCACAGTGGATAAAGACGCTGGCCCATGAACCCAAAGGTCACTGGTTCGATTCCCAGCCAGGGCACATAACCAGGTTGCAAGCCAGGTCTCCAGCCAGGTCTGTAGCTGAGGCAGGTGAAAGACAACCATACATTGATGTTTCTCTCCCTCTCTGCCTCCCTCCCTTCCCCTCTCTCTAAAAAAATAATAAATAAACTTTTTTTTTTAAAAGATTTTATTTAATTATTTCTAGAAAGAGGGGAAGGGAGAGAGGCAGAGAGGGAGAAAGACATCAGTGTATGGTTGCCTTTCACCTGACTCCAGCCACAGATCTGACTGGAGACCTGGTTTGCAACCTTGTTATGTGCCCTGGCTGGGGAATCAAACCTGCGACCTTTGGGTTCACACGCAGGCGCCTTACCTTACCCACTGTGCTACCAGCCAGGGCAGTAAATAAAATCTTTTAAATAAATAAAAATAATGTTTTACAAGATAATAAAGCACTGTTGTTAGGTCATAGAGCATGACAAACTCTACACGTGGAGGACTATATTGTCAGGAAATAAACTCAACTTGTCTATGCAATATTCTCCTTGCACACAAAGTCGGCTCCTACAGCAGCCTTCCCATAGTGAGAGTGCATCTCTTGGCTGCGTGGTGCGGGGCAGTTGGAGACATCATGGCTACCCCATCTTCTGAGTAAGACGATAAGAAATCAGTTATTACACTTGTTTTTCTAGCCTGTGGTAGGGGAACATAGTACAAAGCAAAGGTAGTTTTAACACAGCAGACTCTATTTTGGATGCAATTTCGGAAGGAAACAATAGAATGACTGTTTATTGCTCTTCTGAATTTTTTCAGAACTACGACTTCTGGTAAGTTCCTCTGTGTGTTTGGACCAGAGCACACACTTCAAGCAGAGTACTTGGAGTCACCTTTCAAAAACAGTGAAGCCACATATGTGGAAACCGTGGGCCTGGAGACACGAAGAGCTGTAAGCTAATCATCTAAATTGTTATATCCAGCATGCATTTTAGGAGACAATTAACAAGACAAAAGCACTGAACAGACCTAGGGGTTCTTTCAGCTTTTAATTATTAGGTCTCTTTCATAAATTTTTGGCTATCTCTTTTTTTTTTTTAAAGATTTTATTTCATAATTTCTAGAAAGCGGGGAAGGGAGAGAGGCAGAGAGGGAGAGAGACATCAATGTATGGTTGCTTTTTACCTGCCTCCAGCCACAGATCTGACTGGAGACCTGGTTTGCAACCGTGTTATGTGCCCTGGCTGGGGAATCGAACCTGCGACCTTTGGGTTCGCAGGCCGGCGCCTTATCCACTGCGCTACCAGCCAGGGCTTGGCTATCTTTTTTTAATAAAGAATACCATCATTGATTTTCTTCTACACTAATTCAGACTCCTCCTGCAATAGAATAAATATTTGGGTAAATAGGACTCTTATCCAGGAAGTTAAATTGATGTCATTTGAATGTAAAACTTTGAAAATGTGAAACTATAAAATTTTAACTTCCATTTTATACTCAAATGACATTGCCTTAGTTTATGAGTATGTCTGGAGGAATTATTTTTTCCCAATTATTATTAATTTTTATGTTGCCCGTGATCTAAAAAACAACTCAGAGTACCGCATTATTCTAGTTATCTCTAGGGAAATGATTTTGTAAAGTAGATCAATTAACAGATTTTAATTATCTCATTCAAGGCACAAAATATTTTTCCTCATCTAATTTTATAATTATTAGGCAATATTTCTGCAGTTAATAGTAGTTATTGAAGAATCATATGTATTTTTTGCTTATCTAGACTTCACACTTGGAAATAGCATGATCTTTTCTAATTGACCTAAGTCAGACATTTTGAATATAGAAATGTGGTGCAGAAAAGCAAGTAGTTATACATTTTGGTATCATTTATGATGAAAGTACAGTTGTTTTATCATAAAACATTAGACTGGTAGTATTTTTCCTTTGTAGATAAAAGTGTTTTTCTGATATTTCATTCCTTAAATTAATTCCTAATTATTTATGATGAGGGTTATTAGAAAACCAACTAGTGGTATTTTGGCATATTTTTAGTGACCAGTCCACTACTGAGCAACATAACATCTTTTCTCATCACAGAAAAGGTAGAATAAAGGCAAGTTAGGGCAGAAACAGAAAATTTCAGGTGTTTCACTGTTCCCTAAGCTGTAATTTGTATCACTTTTGTTATGGTGGTACCATAACTGACCAATTTAATTTTTAAAACTCTTTCAACCTTAATTTAGGTATTATTTTCATACCTTTCTTTCTTTTAAAAAATATTTTGATTAAAGCTTCCTGAGTGGAGAATTCATTATTCCCATTTCTCTGTACCTCTATATTCCCTCACAGTGATGCTAAAAAATAGTAATATTATTTAAGGAAACTCTCACATTGAAGGCTGGGGTCCAATAAAGGACAGATGAGTATACAAAGCTTTGCAGTAATTTATAAATTACATACGCACCGTACATTATGGGGCATTGACTGTATTGTTTTATTTTTTAGGGATCACACAACAGTCCTTGCTCCTACTGGAACAGTCTTTAGAGCTGAAGATCTGTCTGTGATTCTGAAAGCATATGTATTGGTGACATCCTTAACCCCTCTGCGTGCATTCATTCATTCAACTGGCACAGTTTGGAATCCACCAAAGAAAAAACGCTTCACTGTCAAGGTAAACTTTCCTTTGAGCTGTTATTTTCCACAACGTACGCAGAGGGGAAGTAATGTGAATTGAGCTGCCTTTCTCCAACCTTTATGATTATGAAATCCCATTGAAAAAATATTACATCATTTTATTGCTGGGAGCAGAGATTTTTATTCAACAGTTGTAGGTTCAAAAATGACCTTGAAGCCTCTTAATTCACCAGGAATCACAAATGCTACCTCTCTTTTTTTTTTTTTTAATTCATCATTTTCATTTAGTTCTTTGACCTATTATAAAACTAGTTCTCAACTGTATTCTGTGTGTCTTCACTTTTCCCTATTCAAGGAAAGCCTAGTCAGTGCAACAAATAAAAACATAATAACTTTGCCCTTATAGTTTTACTTCATGCTTAGGAAACAAAATGCCTAGTTCATCACTACATTACATATGGAATATTTGCTGAGTGAAAACCATGGCTCTCAAGTGGCCGCACTACAGTCTAGCAGGCCATAACATAGAGGATGGTAAGAAAGTTTTCAAAGAAGAACTTAATAATAATGCAAGAAGTTTAGTTATAAAAGGTTACTCAAAGCCCTGGCTGGTGGCACAATGGATAAGGTGCTGGCCTGTAAACCCAAAGGTCATTGGTTCGATTCCCCAGCCAGGGCACATTAATGAGGTTGCAAGCCAGGTCTCCAGCCAGGTCCATAACTGAGGCAGGTGAAAAGCAACCCTACATTGATGTCTCTCTCCCTCTCTGCCTCTCTCCCTTCCCCTCTCTCTAAAAATAATAAAATCTTTAAAAAAAATAGATTACTCAGGTTAAGTCAGTTGAAAAGAAGTTCTAGTGACAAGATATTAGATACATTTTTTAAAAAGATTTTATTTATTATTTTCGGAGAGAAGGGCTGGGAGGGAGGAAGAAAGGGAGAGAAGCATCAATGCCTTTCACCTGCCTCCAGCTACGGTTCTGGTTAGAGCCCTGGCTTGCAACCTGATTATGTGCCCTGGCTGGGAATCAAACCAGCGACTTTTGGGTTCACAGGCTGGTGCCAATCTACTGAGCCACACCAGCCAGTGCCAAATATTAGATTCATTTTAAGGTGTTTCTGATTCTACAGAAACTAATGTTTAGAGGATGTGTACAAGGTTTTTTCTCTGGTCAGCATTTCATCCTCTAAGTTCTTAAGAAGAAAAGCCCTGGGGGAAGGAATTTCCCTCCATTATAACCCATCAGACAGGGGGTCTGAGAGAAATGAAAGTGGAGTGAACGTAACCTACACATTTCCTCACCCACCCCTCACCTGCACTGGGAGACTTCACATCCTTACCAGGAAAGGAGGGGGCAGTGGGGTCAGGAGAGGCAGAGGGAGGAAACTCCTTTCTTCCAGCCTGTCCTCGTGGGCCTAGATCACCTTCTTCAAACTGGAGTGGTCCCTGTCGGCCACCACCGCTGGCCAGCCGGGCTCAAAACAGCTTTCAGGATCCATTCCGCACAGGTTGTTGTGATTTGTCTCTTGGTTAAATTCATGCTTCAATCTCATTGCAGCTATGCTAGTTCACCATCTTGATAGAATGAACGAACAAACCTGAAGCTTCTAGGTACTCCAAATAGTTTGTTCAAGTTTTTCCTTTTTATTTAATCACTACTTCCCCAACTACTGTAGCAATGAATGGTAGAAATGATAGGCATTTTGGTGATCATTTTTATGGATTTCCTGATGTTAACATACTGAGAAAAGAAAGCTCTCTGTGATTTGATTTTGTTATATTTTTACACTCTACTTACTATTTTGTTTTTCATTCACATCTTTATTGTGCCTATGGGACAGATGCAGGCTGCAAGTGTAGCATGAAAAGCCCACGGTGCTTGTCATTTTCATCCCATCTTTGGGAATGACATTTCAAGATCTTGCCTGATTATTGGACCAACACTGTTACCTGCTCTCACAGGGAGCAGGCAGTGCAGCTTCCTGGGTTAATGTGTCAGTGAGCAATTATTTCTTGTGAGGTCAACGTTATGCTAAATGCTACAGGTATATTTCAGAAAACAAGGAGATATTAATTTACCCTCCAACCAAAGTACTTTTTGCTTCAGCTAGAACAGATTACATTTATCTGCTAAATCAGTACCATCCTCCAAAACACTGCTTTCTCTTGACAGTTACAGATGTGAAAAAATACGCAGAAATGGTTCTCAGTGCTAATGTGGAAAACAGAACCAAAACCCACTTTAAAAGCTAATCATATGACATCAAAGTTTTATTCAATACTGTTCTTAAATTCCACAAAACATTATGTGTGTGTGGGCACTGAGTCCTGAATTCCAAGGCTAAATTGCTTAGTATAATCAGTAGTGATTTATGCACTCTGCAGTGAGGCAAGACTACTAAACTAGTTATCTGTGGCCATTTATAGAAAATTCTGGCAGCTAAAGGAGGTCCAAAAGTAATAACAGATATAACTATGAGCTCATTTATTTCCAATTAGGTCTGCTGCTAGATGCTTTATCTACTAAAGCTTGGGAGGGAGCTGAAAAATACCAAGAAAAGCAAATTTGAAAAATAATGGACAGTCGAAACTTGTAAACTATATTTGTAAACTAAGTTTTTCTAAAACCTTCTCTACCACAAAAATAATTTAAAATTCAAGTGTTAGATATTTCCAAAGGGTTCCAAATTTAAGAAGGGGAAGAAGGTGAAATAAAGGAAAGAAAATTAATAGCAAATGAAACATTTGCTTACTAGCTCATTGATACAATTTTTTTAGATAGATATCCTTTCCTCCTCATTTTGTTCTTTACTCAAATGGTGGTAAACTATATTCACTGATTTGTGTTTTGCTTTTATCACTTAAATATATCTTAGAGATATTTCCATATTATTTTATTGTTTATTCAACTTATTTAAGCAAACAAAGAAAAAACATTTTAACCATTTTTCCCCATCCCACCCCACTGTCTGCCTTTGGAAACCACTAGTCTGTTCTCTGTATCTATGAGCTTGTATTTATTTATTTTTAAGTCTAATTTTTATATTCTACATATAAGAAAGATCACATGGTATTTGCCTTTCTCTGTCTGACTTATTTTACTTAGTGTAATGCTCTCAAGATTGAACCATTTTTTAAAAAAGATTTTATTTAATTTTAGAGAGAGAGAAAGGGAAGGAGAAAGAGAGGGAGAAAAACATCAATGTGTGGTTGCCTTTCTCATGCCCCTAAGAGGGGAGCTGGCCCACACCCCAGACATGTGCCCTGACTGGGAATCAAACCAGCAACTATTTGATTCGCAAGCCAATGCTCAATCCACTGAGACATACCAGCCAGGGGTCAGGGCTTAACCTTTATATATATATATATATATATATATATATATATATATATATATAAATAAGTATGTCTTAGTTTTTTTAATCCACTCATCCATTGATTTCCATATCTTGACTATTATGAATAATGCTGCAATGATCCTGTAGAGTGCATGTATCTTTTAAAATTAGTGTTTTTTTTTTTCTCTTCAGATAAATTACCTAGAAGTATAATTGCAGGATCATATGGTAGTTCTATTTTTAATAGTTTAAGGACCATCCATACTGTTTTCCTCAGTGGCTGTACCAGTTTACATTCCCACCAACATTATTATATAAGCGTTCTCTTTTCTCCACATCCTCTTGTTATTTCTTATCTTTTGATAATGGCCATTCTAACAGATGTGAAGTAATATCTTACTGTGAGTTTAATTTGCATTTCTCAAAGATTAATGATGTAGAGCATCTTTTCATGTGCTATTTTATGTACCAATCTTTTTGCTAAGGCGATGCCATTTCCTAGGTAAATATAATAAATGTAATTTAAGTAATATTTTTTTTTTATTTCTTCCTCTAAGAAGTTCTCATTTTAATTATAAAACCCTTCAGTTTATCTGTGAATTTAGAACTCTTTCATAACCATTCTAACTATACCTTTTGGTCAAATGTACCCATGGCTGTCTTTATACACAGGTCACATGGATTAACTGCAAGAAATGTCATAAATTGAAATTTGATTCTTAAAGTAAAAAGTCATAGGTCATCTCTTCATCCATTGTAAAATTATCCAGTAGAGAGGAAACTCTTATATCTGTAACTAGTTTTTGACATCTGACGATTCTTTATACCTGTGATCATAGCCGACTGCTTTGATAAAAATGTATTGCTGGAGTGATTTGTGACTTCTGACAGGAAGAACTGTGAAAAGCCTTATTTTATCTAGTTGAGACATAAATGAATTCATAGTTTGATCAACCATCCCACATTGAAAGATGTTCATTTGATGATATTCAGTATTTAAAAATTACATGAAGATGATTCCTTGAATGTAATCAGCTCTCCATAAATGAGTCTTGGATTGAGTTCAGTCGAAGATCATTTAAACAAATTTAACTGCATGAATAACTTGCCCAAATCTGTTCAATCTCTATCTCATTCAGTCCCTGTGGTTTACAATAATCTCCCAGTGTTTTTTCAGTAAATGCTCTAGAAAGATGTCATAACCTGAATGTCTTGGCAGGGCCACTTCGACAGAGAGGGGGAAACGTGGGACATTGCAGCCTTTTCTCAGTTTGGTGTCTGTGAGAATCATCTCCATTGGAAACGCAGGTTAAAGCCAGCTCCTGCCCTGTCTGGCGCTCTAAATCACCAGCTGTCGACCACCGCTGCGTTGGCCTTTGGGGAACCATTTTCCCATTTCCATGCCTCTCACATCCATGTGATCAGCAAATGTGCAGAGAGGAGGGTGAACCTTGGCAAAGCAGGAAATGTTATTTACAAGGACTCTTTTTAAAGAATGAATATGTCTCATATTCAGTTTTGGAAACATGATGTGTTGCAGGGATGAAGTTAGCCTATTTGCTGCCACTATTTCTGCGGTGCCTTTCATCATGTCAGGTGAGATAGCTCATATATTCCTAGGGCAAAAAGGAGCAATGTCTTTGGAAGCAAGTATAAAGTTACGGTGTGGTTGTCCACCTTAGAAAGTGTTCTTCTCCCAGTCTTCATCTTATATCTAAAACTGCAGACTGTGGAACAGACCTTGTAAAAGACTTTTCACTGAGCATCTGGCCCTTCTACAGGCCAGGGAGATTTATATCAGATGTAAAAGGAAGGTGAATAAAAACGTGCTCCTGGGAGTTTGTAAAATGAGTTGATGTATTACTTAATCTACTCTGGCTTGGATTAAAATTTAAAATTGCATCAGGGTGTTTATTTTAAAGCATGATTTTATGTAAATAGAAATGATAGATAACCAGCATAAAATTAAATAAATAAACAGATGACCAAAGCCAACTCAGAGTAAAAGTCAAAATAATAATTGCAAAAAAGCAGTTATCTGATCAGTCCATGTTGGCGTTAGATATGATTTTAGATGGATGTTTGCTTTATACAAAGAATAATTGTTTTACAACTGTGCCTGGTTTAAAAGTGCACGCCATCAGTGCAAGATAATTTTATACTGCTGATGGGATCTTTGTGTCTTGTTTTGAAAAATTTCATTCATTCGTTCATTTTATTCATTCCCAACTTTGTTCCATAAAACAGGCACTTTTGTACCTTTATTGAATTTTTAATACAGAACATCAGCTGTTATCCTAAGTGAGAAGAAAGTTATTCATTAATTGTGGTCATGTTTATTTGATCAAAAATGACAATTTAAACATGTGATCCTGGGCCTCACAGCAACAGGCACCATGTACAGATACAAGGCCTGTCCTGAAAGTATCAAGCCAATGCCAATATAAGTAAAGTGCCAATACTGTTGGGACAGGCCCTAGAATCTTCTCAGAGTCTCAGAGAGTGCCTTGCAGAGTCAGCTGCTCAAACAGTGTTCACAGTGCATGGCTGTCTATCATGATCATTTTTATTAAAGATACCCTATTAATTACAACATACTAAAAACTTTCATCTTGGAAAAATATGATTTAAGAGCATGCTCAGTAACAAAAGATGTTAGCTGTAAATTCAAACGTATCTCTTCTGAATTAATGTAGTGAACTGATACATACGTGCAAATATAATTAACTGAAATGTCTGCATTCTATTATATATATATATATAATGTGTTACGGTGACAGCATAAGGTAAAACTTAAGTGTAATGAATAAATTTGCTAATTATCATTCCTATTATTATTTTAAAAAATTATTTCCTTTAGTGCTAGAAAACTGATGGGGAATTGTTAATTATATATCCAAGGAATGGAAGTTAGCTAATATTCAGAAATTTCAGAAAGTGTGAAATCAGGAGAGATAAGGCAATTCCTTGGTGGTAGGTATCTTGCATAGTAGGACGTGTATTTCCCTCACCCTTTGCTCCACCCTTTTCACCTGTCCAAAGCCCGCTTCTTCTTTGCGCCACCTAGCGGTTACCTGTGCAGTGATGAGGAAAGGGGCCAGCCTACTTGCCAAGAGCAAGTGTTATTTTTCCAAACTGGAGCCTAGGAGTCGATGGCCTGTGGATGTCATCAAAACTCATATAAATTAGTCAATGAAGGCTTTTTCTCTTTTTATCATTGTCCAGTACAGAAGTGTTGCTCTGATTACATCTTGCTGAACATGTTTATAAAATAAGTATTTAGAGTAAAAATGGTAGTACAAGCAATGTTTCAAGTGCTGTCTGTCCACAGAGAACAGCACTGTCTTAATTTTTAAGTTTCTCATTATTTTTTTAATAGATGAACTTGCGAAGCCAAAAAGATGTTCAAAGATAGAACAGCTGTAATCTCTTCCTTCACTATCCTTCAAACAATAAAGAATTGTTAAGATGGGGCTTTGGGTAATGGAATCATGAATCAAGGCAAAAACTCCCTGCAAACTTCCTGAACTTTTCCACTTTTGTGCAGGCACTTAGAAAGTTACTGAATTTAACTTTATAAATCTTGATTCTTGGATTTTGACAACAAGGCTCACCAGAGTTCTCTATCACTGTAGTAATATCTTCTGAGGACATGAAAATATGTTGGGAAAAAATATCAGATAAAGTCAACAAAAAATCAGGAGCCAAAAAGGAATAAAAATGTATTTGCCTAAATATGTTTAAAATCCTTGAAAGAAGAAATTGTGTTTCTCTTTTATTTACAAAGGAAGCAAACCTCCAGTGCCCGACCCAATACCTAGGAGTCAGCAGAAGGAATGAGGTAGATGGCTAGGAATGGAGGATGTACTCATCTAGTTGCTGAAAAGAATAATTAGTAATAAAAATAACCCCTTTGTAATGTAGTATGTGAATGCAAAGTATAATAACAGTGAAACTTATGGCAGGAATGTCTCCCCAAAATGATTACTTTAATGCTTAAGTTTATTTAAAAAATATGAACCCAGTGAAGAAGACAGATGATATTTACATTTTTTCTTCATAGAAACAAAATCATTTCCCACCAGTACATTTTAAATATTATTGTTGTCATTTTAAAACATTTCTATTAACAGTTTCCTTTATTCTTTAAGATCTATGTAAAGACTGGGAGATATTCTAAGTATAAGATATTCCCAACTGTGTCAACAAGATGAAAATTGATTTGTCTGCTAAAAGAAGACAGACTTTTGCTCCCTTCAGGAGAAAATCTGACTGCATTTGTCTTACGTGATTTATGCATTGCAAATTTAAAATGAGATACAGGCTTTTCCCTCCCATATAGTAAAATGTGTTTCCAAATTTGAAAGAAATAGCAATCTTTTGTCACCCAGGAAACCAACAGCTATGAGGTAAAGCAAAACAAAAATACTGTATTGCCCCCAAGTGGTAGTTTTAGGTATTGCACTAAGAGCCTGACCTCTCTGTCCAACAGTGAAAGGAAACAGGTCAAAATGCTTGACAGCAGAGCTTTGACCTTTTTCTTTCTTTGGATTGCAATATTTGTTTTTTTAACTGTTACTTGATTATTTATGCTTGCTCTAGGAAGGCCATATTGCCAAGCAGAAATTCTAAGTGGTGATAAATCTTCAGTGCAATTTAAATAACTTAGGTTACAAAATTAACATTGTTTTCCGCGTTTGCCAGTCATTGGACATTGCTTTTCTACTTAAAACAATTTTGTGAAGTATTGCATTTCTTAAATTATTGTGAAGTTAGCACTAAAATTATAGACTTAGCATCTGAAAATACATTACATGTATCCGTTGTCTTTGTGTGTACTTCTATTTGATTTCGACCTGAACCCCAAGTCAGCTATTAAACTTGAATCCCTTTGAATGATCTAAGTGGCTTCATATCATGATGTGGAACTGGGAATTTGTCTTTAATTTCTCTGAGTGCTACTAAAGCAGACATAGATGGATTCTTTCTCGGGATCCCACACATATGTCTGGTGCTGCATTCTTTTGTTAATTCTGCCTCTGCGAGGCATCTTCCTGTAAGGCAATTATTCATTGACTTCCTCACGCTCTGATATGGAGCATCCCCATCCCCACCACTCTCTCCGCTTTGTCTCACAGCAGCTTGCCGTCTCATCCTCACTGCCATACATATGAAACCAGTTCTTAGAAGCTCTCTGAAGCAGCTCTTTAAGATTCGGAGAAAGGGACCTCAGGCAGGAGCGGAAATCCAGGTCTCCCTCTATTTATATGGGAGTGGGAAAAATAGGTTTGCAGTTGTCTGTATGGAAAGTAATACAATAATTAATAAATACTAATACAAGAATAAACTGTATGTTTCACATACAACTGTGAACCTGCTCTTGCCCACCCCTGTACATACCCATATGTGTGTGTCTCCCCTTGTAAATCAGCTTCTCCATGCTTAGTGTCCAATAGTTCTAGGTGCCACAGTCTCCCCTCCCTGCTTCATAAAAGTACTACATCACCATGATTTCTACTGGAAAATTTATTTCTACATGAAAGTATGAGATTTTTCCCCATGTGCTTGATTACCCAAATCGGCTACAGAAACAATATATATTTGAGTCATAGAAGGTAAAGCCATTAATCTAAATTCAGAAGTCACAGAACGAAAACATTATGCTAAGGAAATAGGTTTCATTTTTATGCTTTCAGGGAGTTACTGTTAAAGTGAAAAGAAATGTGATTTAAAAATATAAATAGGACAATGATGACACCCTTTCAGTCTGAGTGATAAGCACTTTTACTCTAAAGAGAAATAAACCACTAGCACTGGACCTATTGACCTAGAAGACAAAAAAGAAAAAATCCTAAGGCATGACCTCTAGGGCCCTTGGATAGATGTCCCATAGGAAAGTCCTCATACCAGCTGTATGACCTCAGGCAAGTCTTGCAATCTTTCTCAACTACTTTCAGTATCTATAAAATAGGAATAGTTTCCAATGGGTTAAATGAGGTCTTTCATTTCTTCTACACATATGGACTGGGTATTTCCTATATGCTAGATACTGTATCAGGTTCCAGTAAAATAGTAATAAATAAGACAAAATCCATGCTTTTGTGGAGTTTGCACGGAAAGGTAGTCAAGACAGAGATAAAACACTAATTCCACATACATAATACAAATACAGAAATTATCAAATTTAAATATGTATAGCCAAGAATGAAATGAGTAAGGATGATATGTAAAAAGTAACTGGATTGCCTACTTCATAGAGGTAGAAAGGTCTTCCTGACTAGGTGACACACGAGCTGTAATTCATGGACTAGACTAAGGGTCAGATGAAGAGTTTGGTGGAGAAACATTCCCAGTCAAACGGGCAATTCTAATGTCTTGAGGCAGGAGAGTCCTTGTAGGTTCACAGAATATCAGTAGCACTGAAGGTGTATCCCCTTGAACAAAAGGAAAGTGGTGGAGATGAGGTAGGAGAGAAAGATGATAGCCAATCATACAGGGCTGAGAGGCATGTAAGGAATTTGGATGCCTCCCTTTGGGCAGAGACCCCCCACCCCCCACTGAGAAACTAACAGGTAGTGAATGGTATTTGATGAACCTTTTCAAGCCCTCTCTGCGGCTGGGCTGGGCTGCGGGGAGAAGAGATTGAGGAGGACTGTGAGTGGAGGGAGACAATTAGTTTCAAGGCTACGCAGGTGACCAGGTGAGGAGGATGGCAGTTTGCCCTAGCTGGAGGGATGATTATTTAAAGGAGATAGGGGGATACCTTTTTGAGGTAGACTCAAGAATTGGTGATGAGTTGAGAATGAGGTTAGATGAAAGTGGCTCAAAGATGAGCCATTATTTGAAAGGTGGTGCCATTCCCTGAGATAGAGCAGATGGAAGGGAGTGGGACAGTGGAGAAGGG
Organism: Noctilio leporinus; assembly: GCA_004026585.1. Classification (NCBI taxonomy): domain Eukaryota; kingdom Metazoa; phylum Chordata; class Mammalia; order Chiroptera; family Noctilionidae; genus Noctilio; species Noctilio leporinus. The sequence goes on along the minus strand of PVIW01000040.1, from coordinate 514,399 downwards.
GATGGGCCTGGACCTCACAGCAGCTTCCCATTAACGTCTTTCTGTTACCAGATGGAGACTGGGATCACAGCAGGCCTGCCTGTAGTCTATGGATTCTTGACTTCGTGCAGGAATGGTTTCACAACCTGAGTCCAGGTGACTTTGAGAATAAGTTTATGAAAGCTAGGGACAGTGAAATAAAGGAAGAAATTAGGGTAGAAGAAGTAACAGAAGAGACCCTAGGTGGGGTTGCTTTGGCTTACTGAGAGAAGTCACAGTGACAAGTGAGCTGCTGTTAGCTCACTGGAAAACCTGGGTAAAAGGGAGACTGGATCAGCGGGTCAGGGGTAAGCCTGGAATGAGTTGCCACTGCCCACTGCTTCCCTAGCTGTGAATCTCATGGGGACCCTTCAAGTTTAAGGGAAAGAAGGCAGAGATACAAGGCATCAGGTGTTCTAGAAAGAGCATGCCATGGGTCCTTGGTCTTGGGGCTTTTTTCTTTTTGGGGCCAGTGGGATTCCTAAAGGAGAGTCTTAACAGAATATTCTTTAGCTTTCTAGGTATGTTCTTCGATATTTTGATTCATCAAGATGTGTGTAGAGAGGAGTCATGGTTATTTTCTGGTTAGTTTTGCTTTCAAAAAACATCATCAAGAGGGACCTGGATTACCTTGGCCAGTGGTGCAGTTGGTTGGAGCATTGTCTAGTGCCCCAAAATGTTGTGGGTTCAGTTCCTGGTCAGGGTGTTTATGGAGGCAACTGATTAATGTTTCTCTCTCTCAAATCAATGAACATATCTTTGGGTGAGAATTAAAATAAAAAATGAAGGATGGGGACCAAGCATGGTCTGCCCCAGGACAGTCTAGAATGTGTAAGGTATGTGCTCCTAAGTGTCCTTAGTAAAGGAAGATAAGACCTGTAATTCGTTAGCTCAAATTGCTCAAATTGTTTGGCCGTGTTTAGTTATATTGGCTGTTTCCCTTATCCCCATTGCCAGTAAATGTTCCTAGCTTCTTTCTCTCTTGTCACAGTTCCTATCCCTGTGCCATGTCTGAAGGCTGTCTGTGCTCCGTGCGCTGCCTGAGGACTCTACGTAGAAAACCCTGCCTTGGAAATTTGATGTTTCTTTATCCATTTATTTTCTTTCCCTGCCTTTTTCCTTTCCATCCCCGTCTCCTTCCTGCCATTTCCTATCACTTCTAAACAAAAGAAGAATAAATATAGTCACTCTCCCTTTCTCATGTGACAAGGCAAGTCCCATGCGTCCAGGAGGAATGATGTGATTTGCACTGAGCTTCACCAAGATGACTTTAGCAGCAAAGAGAAAGTGGTTGGGGGCAGGGAAATCGGAAGTCAGTAGTCAAGATCACAATGAGAAGGCCTTGGTTTGGGCTATATAGTATTGTATTTAATTAGAATATGATATCATGAACTTTTACATTATACACACCAGTAAAATGGCCATTTGTACTGCCCCACTTAAAAGAATGAGTTTTGTTCAGACACTGGTAAGAGAGAGGTGAAGGTAAGTGATGGGAGAGGAGTGTAGGACTGCAGCAGAGGGTTGTAATACATTTATTACAGCCTTTAGTACTACAATCTCATAAATTAGGGGAAATTGCGCTATCATGTTCTTTATTGTACAAGCAGAATCCATTATTTTTTTATAATGAATACATTTCTTTTTTTTTTTTGTGATTGACTATGAAACTTAATAAGACCTAAAATAGATACCCTGCATAAAATACCCAGGACATAACTGAAAAACATTTTCCCTTTTTTACTTCCTTACTCAGTTGAGAATATAGATATATCAGATAGGTATCTTTCTGTCAAATATATTCCTGTTTGCAAATTCTTGTAGTGCCTGTTAAAAATATTAGTAGACTTCAAGGCCCTGGCTGGTGGCATAGTGGATAAGGCGCCGGCCTGTGAACCCAAAGATCACTGGTTTGATTCCCAGCCAGGGCAACATAACCAGGTTGCAAGCCAGGTCTCCAGCCAGATCCATAGCTGGAGGCAGGTGAAAGGCAACCGTACATTGATGTTTCTCTCCCTCTCTGCCTCTCTCCCTTCCCCTCTCTCTGAAAAATAAAAAAATCTTAAAAAAAAAAAAAAAAAATATTAGTAGACTTCAATTCCATTTTCTATTCAAGACAATAACAGATGGAAAGTTTTCAGAACAAGCTGTCGGAACTTATTTTTTTGAAGGCTTAAAGAATGCCTGCATTTAAATAGTTTTGACCTACTTGAACAATAACATTCATATAAAGAAAATTAGTAGACATAAACATGCAGAGTCCAATGATAAAATCTTTGCAACTTCAACTTTTGCTCTTTACTGTTCAATCTCTCTGCTCCTCCAGAAGCCACTGAGAGATTTCAGAATGGCAATAAAGATAACCTGACATTTCTCTCAGAAGGTTGAGTATAATGTAATCAAGGTTCTTCCATTCAGAGCAAATAATTTCATTTTTATGCTATTCACAGCCCTTTGTATTTCTGTACTTCACCGATCAATTCTCTGATGCATTACATATGGGAGGAATTGAAATTTTCAACTATAAAACTTATTAATTTGTATATAATTTCCAAGTTTAATGTATACTTGAAAGCTTAGGGTTGTTAATAAGTACAAATGAATAAAATTATTCCTGTCATTGGAAGCATGAAACATTTAAATATTAGAGTTTTGATCTAATTCCGGGGAATGAGTGAAAACAATCCAAATTAGGTTCAGCCAATTCATTCAGCTTTTTTCATGGTTTAACCTAAAGGAAGCCAATTTTCTATGAGCTAAAACAAATGATGAGAGTATGTATGTTCTTAAATGATTTGACTTAGCACAAAATTTGTTCTTGATCCAGGCAATTTAAGTTACTATATATATATATATATATATATATATATATATATATATATAATTATTATTATTATTATTTTTTAGTTTTCCAAAAGGTAATTAGGCTACATAAATGCTCAAGTTGTTGAATTGATATTTTAGACATGCTTGAAAATTGTGAGTTTCAAACACATTTTTCATAAAAGTGAAAACAGTTGATTAAATCTTCTGTATTCCAGGGTCCAACCGTATTCCTAAACTAGTGCAATCAAAGGCATGATGGCAGAAGTAACGCTGAGGCTCTGCCACCATGCTTACAGGCTCTGCACCCCTATTGGTCGCCTGCTGGCTGCATAACCTTTGGCAAGTGACTGGTGTTCTAAATGAAACCTCAGATGCTTCATGTATAAAATGGGGGATAATGAGTATCAACCTGATCATTGCTATGAACAAACAAAACAATGCATGAGGAATGCAGTGTCTGCAAAATGGTGTCAGCTTAGCTAAGGTTAGTGATTATTATGTACAAGACAGAATTATATCCAAATGGCACATGTGCACTAAATGAAAACTTACATCAGTACTTGTTTGTTATTTAGTCATTTTTATCCCTTTGTTAAATCATTTTCCTTTTTTTTTTCCTTGTAAATACCAGATGTTTTTTTCATAAAGCATTTCCCTTTAAAATACCAAGGAGACTTCTTCCTTCTAGTCCCCAGTGATCACTAGAACTTTCTCTCACAGAGCCCTCTGACATGTATGTGGCAGGTGTGTTCCTGGGGCCGCACACATCCAAGCAGGGTATCATGTGCCTGTGGAAATCCATAAAGACTCTTGAAGGGATTCACAAGCACATGTATACTTCTGAGATTTAATGCCTATAACTTCATCTTTCATGTGCGTTCCTTGCTAAAATGGGATCTCACTGGCTGGTGTCTCTAAAGCAGGTTCTCCTTTCCCATCCCTTTCCTAGACGCCCCTCTGCTCTTCGAAAAGAAGATCCAGCTCTCATCTCTTCATAACATGACAGTGATGATTGCTTCAGGGTGAAAAATCTTGCAAACGAAAAGCAATCCCAAAACAGACTAATTTCAATATGGTTGTTGTTAGAAAAATGAAGGATGTTAATCACTAGGTAATAAATCCTTCACTACTCAGGTTATTTTCAATCTTTAACAAAATTAAATACTTCATGATAAATCACTATGTGGGTTTTTCATAAACCTTGGAAAGAGTTCACAGAATTAAATATGTTGCTATAACTAAACTCTTTCATTTATCACTATGTATTTATGTGAACAAGTTTCCTCTATGCTTAAAAATATCGATACCAAACCCTTCTCATTCTTGTAATAGGTAATATTCTTTCAATAGACACATAAAATTGAATAAAAATCATATTAACCTTAAGGGTGCATTTTCAAGGTAATTTAAAAAATTTATTGATTGATTTTGTTGTTTTTATTATATTTTTTCATTTACCATTTAATCTTTTCATATCCCCTCCCCACAATCACCACACTGTTGTCCATGCCCATGAGTCCTTTCACCCTCACTCCCTAACCCCCTTCCCCCACCAGAGCTGTCAGCCTGCTCTCTGCGTCTATGCCTGTTTGGCTTGTTAGTTCAGTTTGTTTACTAGATTTCACATATGAGTGAAATCATATGGTATTTGTCTTTCTCTGACTGCCTTATTTCACTTAGTCTCATGTTCTCCAGATTCATCCATGCTGTCACAGAAGGATAACATTTTCTTCTTTTCTACTGCTAAGTAGTATTCCATTGTCTAACTGTCTCATTGTTATTTTATCCACTTATCTATTGATGGACACTTGGGCTGCTTCCAAGTAAATGACACTGTGATAAATAATGTTATCAAAAGAACTTGTGTTCTTTGGAATTAGTTGTTTGGGTTTCTTTAGATATATTTCCAGAAGTTGGATCACAGGGTCAAAAGGCAGATCTATTTTTAATTTTTTAAGGTATCTCCATACTGCTTTCCATAGTTTCTGCACCAGCCCTTCCAACAGTGCAAAAGGGTTTCCCTTTCTCTGTATCTTCACCAGTACTTGTTCATTGATTTATTGAATGATAGCCAACCTGCCAGGTGTGAGCATTTCTCAGAAGATTAGTGACATGGAACATCTTTTCATGTCTATTGGCCATCTGGATGGATGTCCTCTTTGGAGAAGTATCTTTTCAGGTCCTTTGCTCATTTTTTTTATTGGGTTGTTTATTTTTTTTAAAGATTTTATTTATTTTTCAGAGAGAGGGGAAGGAAGAAAGGCAGACAGGGAGAGAAACATCAATGTATGATTACCTTTCACCTGCCTCCAGCTACGGATCTGGCTGGAGACCTGGCTTGCAACCTGGTTACGTTGTCCTGGCTGGGAATAGAACCAGCGACCTTCGGGTTTACAGGCTGGTGCCTTATCCACTGTGCCACCAGCCAGTGCTTGCTTATTTTTTTAGTATTGAGTTTTGTAAGTACTTCGTAAATTTTGAATATTAACTGCTTATCGGATGTATTGGTGAGTATGTTTTCCCATTCTGTGGGCTTTTTATTTTGTTGATGATTTCCTTTGCTGTGCAAAAACTTTTTAGTTTGGTGTAATCTCATTTATTTATTTTTTCTTTTGTTTCCCTTGCCTCGGGAGATATTTCTCATAAAAAATTATTAGGGACAGTGTCCAAGATTTTGCTGTTTTCTTCTAGGATTTTTATAGTTTGGGGTATAACATTTATTAAGTCTTTGATCCATTTTGAATTTATTCTTGTGTGTGATGTAAGGAAATGTCCTAGTTTAATTTTTCTGTGCATATCTGTCCAATTTTCCCAGCATCATTTACTGAATAAACTATCTTTAGCCAATTGTACGTGCTTGCTTTCTATGTTGAATATCAACTGACTATAAAGGTGTGGGTTTATTTATAGCTTTTCTATTCTGTTCCATTGATCTGTGTATCTGTTTTTATTCCAGTACCATACTATTTTGATTATTATGGCCTTATGGTAGAGTTTGATATTGGGTAGCATGGTTCCTCCAAATTTGTTCTTCTTAGGACTACTGCTGCTATGCAGGGCCTTTTGTGGTTCCATATAAATTTTTGAAACATTTGTTATAGTTCTGTGAAATATATCATTGGAATCTTGATAGAAATTGTGTTGAATCTATAGATTGTTTCAGGTAGTATGGACATTGTAAGAAGCTATACTTCCTATACATGAGCATAGTATATGCTTCCACTTATTTGTATCTTCTTCAATTTCTTTCTTTAGTGTCTTATAATTTTCCAAGTATAGGTCTTTTACATCCTTGGTTAGGTTTATTCCTAGATATTTTATTTTTTGAAGCAATTGTGAATGAAATTGTGTTTTTAAATTTCCATTTCTGTTAGTTTATTATGGGCATATAAAAGTGCAACTGATTTCTGGATATTAATTTTGTATGCTGTTACTTTGCTGAATTCATTTATCAGTTCTAATAGTTTCTTGGTGGAATCTTTGGGGATTTCTATGTATTTCTTTGGTATTATGTCACCTGCAAATAAAGACAGTTTTGCTACTTTCTTTCCAATTTGTATGCCTTTCATTTCCTCTTCTTGTCTGATTGCTGTGGCTAGGACCTCTAGTACTATGTTGAATAAGGGAGGTATCCCACTTTGTTCTAGTTCATAAGGGGAACACTTGTAGTTTTTGCTCATTGAGTATCATGCTAGCAGTAGGTTAGTCATATACGGCCTTTATTATGTTTTATACGTATTCCCTCTATTCCCACATTGTTGAGAGTTTTCATCATAAATGGGTGCTGAATTTTATCAAATGCTTTTTCTAATCTATTGATATGATCATGTGGTTTTTAGCCTTCATTTTGTTTATGTGGTGAATCACATTTATTGATTTGTACTAACCTTGCATTTTTGGAATAAATCCCACTTGATCATGCTGTATGATCTTTTTGATGCATTGTGTATTCAGTTTGCCTGTGTTTTGTTGAGGATTTTAGCATGTATTTTCATCAGGAATATTGAGCTATAATTCTCTTTCTTTGTAGTGTCAGTATGTGGTTTTGGAATTAGGATATGCTGGCCTTATAAAAAGGTTGGGAGCCTTCCCTCCTCTTGAATTTTATGAAATTGTTTGATAGGTAGACATATTTGTTTTCAGGCTGTTTAGTAAAAGTCACTTGTGAAGTCATCTAGTCCAGGGCTTTTGTTTGTTGGGAGTTTTTGATAACTGCTTCAGTTTCACTTGGTGTAATCTCTCTATTCTGATGCTCTAATTTTTCCTGATTTAGATTTCGATGGTTGGATGTTTCTAGGAATTGATCCATTTCATCCAGATTGTTCAGTTTGTTCACATACAGTTGTTCATAATATTTTCTTATAGCTCTTTGTATTTCTTTGGTGTCAGTTATCATTTCTCCTATTTCATTTCTTAGTTTATTTATTTGGGCCCTTCCTTTTTTTTCTTGATGGATTGAGTTAAAGGTTTGTCAATCTTATTTATCTTTTCAAAGAATGATATCTTGGATTCAATGATCTTCTGTATAATTTTTTTAAGACTCTATTTTGTTTATTTCTGCTCTTTATTATTTCCTTCCTTCTATTCACTTTGATATATTTTTGCTCTTTTTCAAGTTCCTTTATGTGAAGTTAGATTGTTTATTTGAGCTTTTTTAGGCCTGTGATGCTATGAATTTCCCTCTTAGAATTGTTTTCCTACTGTTCCAAAGAGCTTGTTTTTTTTTTTTTTTTTTGTCATTATTTTTGGTTGTTTCAAGGTATCTTTTGATTTCTGCCTTGATCTCATTGTTGGCTCATTCTTTGTTTAATGACACATTATTGAGCTTCTATGTCTTTGGGTGTTTTTCAGTGTTGTTCTTGTGATTGATTTTTAGTTTCATAGCATTGTGGTTAGAAAAGGTGCTTGATATGATTTCAATCTTCTTAAATTTATCAAGACTTGTTTTGTGTCCTAACATGAGGTCTATCTTAGAAAATGTTGAAAGGATGTATAGTCTACTGCTTTGAAGTGAAATATTCTGAAGATATCTATTAAATCCATTTGATCTAGTGTGTCTAAGTCTGCTGCCACTTTGTTGATTTTCTGCCTGGAAGATCTATCCATTGAAGTCAATGGGGTGTTAAAATCCCCAACTAAGGACTGTATTTCTGTCCATCAATATTTGCTTCACATATTTAGTTGTCCCCATGTTGGGTCTGTAAATATTTAGTGGATTTATATCCTCTTTTTGGATTGTTCCCTTTATCATTATATAGTGTCCTTCTTTGTCTGCTACTACAGCCTTTGTTTTAAAGGCTATTTTGTCAGATACAAATACTGCTACCCCAGCCTTTTTTTCTTTTCTGCTTGCATGAAATATCTTTTTCCATCCCTTTACTTTTAGTCTGTGTGTATCTTTCAATCTGAGATGAGTCTCTTGGAGGCAGGAAATACGTGGGTTTTGTTTTCTTATCCATTCAGCTATCCTAGGTCTTTTGGTTGGAGTATTTAAGCCATTTACATTTATACACATGTAGTATCATTTTCTTGTTAGACTGTTTCCCTCTCTTTTTTCTATCTTTTTCTTCTCTTTCTTTTCCTCCTCCTCTTCCTCCTCTTCCTCCTCCTTCTTTTTCTTCTTCAAGCAGGCTCTTTAACATTTGTTTCAGTACTAGTTTGGTGTTAACAAACTCCTTTAGTTTTTTTTTTTTTTTTTTTAATCTGGGAAGCTTCTTATTTCACCTTCAATTTAAAATAATAGCCTTGCTTGGTAAAGTAGCCTTGGTTGTAGGTCTTTTTTTTCCCCTTGAATATTTCATGCTACTCCCTTCTGTTCTAAAATGTTTCTGTTGAGTAAATCAGTTGCCAGTGTAATTGGTGCTCCCTTGTAGGTAAATACCAGCTTTTCTCCTGCAGCTTTTAGGATTCTCTCTCTGTCTTTAAGCCTTGTCATTTAATTATGGTGTGTCTTGGTGTAGATTTTTATGGGTTTAACTTGTTTGGAACTCCCTGCACTTCTGGACTTGTGTGTTTTTTCTTCTTCACCAGATTAGGGAAGTTTTTGGTCATTATTTCTTCAAATACATTCTTGATCCCTTGCTCACTCTCTTCTTCTTCTGGTATTTACATGATGCATAAATTGTTTCATGTTGTTCAAAACTTTTCTTAAGCTCTCCCTATTTTTAAAAATTATTTTTTCTTTTTGCTGCTCTGCTTCAGTGTTTTATTCTACCTTGTCTTCCAAATCGCTAATTCAATTCTCTGCTTCATCTCACCTACTGTTCATTCCTTCCAATGTATTATTTATTTTAGATACTGCATTCTTTATTTCTGACTGGTCCTTCTTTTTGGTTTCTATATCCATTTCTTCTTTCATGCTGTTGAGGATCATTATAATCATTACTCTGAACCCCCTATCTGATAAATTGCTTCCTTCCATTTCATCTAGTTCTTCTGGAGAGTTCTCTTGTTCTCTCATTTAGGTTTTGTTTATTTCTTTTTTTCAAGTATATATTATTGATTATGCTGTCAGAGTTGTCCCAATTTTTTCCCTTTGCTCCCCTCCACCAACATCCCCCTGCCCCCCAGCAACTCCACTCCCCCTTTAGTTCATGTCCATGGGTTGTTCATCTAAGTTCTTTGTTATAACCCTTTCCTATACTATCCTTAACATTCCCCTGTCTATGTTGTATCTACCAATTTTGCTTCTTAATCCTGTACCATTTCCCCATTCTAGCCCTTTCCTCTTCAAGCTGAACCTCCAAATGATCCCCATACCTACAATTCTTTTCCTAGTATATTTATTTACTTAGTTTATTTTTGTTTATCTTTTCCAGATTTAGTTGTTGATAATTGTGAGTTTATTGTTATTTTAATGTTCATAGTTTTTATCTTCTTTTTCTTAAATATGTCCCTTTAATATTTCATATAATAAGGGCTTGTGATGATGAACTCCTTAGCTTTACCTTGTCTGAGAAGCATTTTATATACCCTTCCATTTTGAGCGATAGCTTGCTAGAGAGAATAATCTTGGTATATGTCCTTGCTTTTCACTACTTTGAATAGTTCTTGCCAGTACATTGTTGCCTGCAAACTTTCTTTTGAGAAATCAACTGATAGTCTTATAGGAACCACTTTGTAGGTAACTCTTCTCTTGCTACTTTTAAGGTTTTTTATCTTTAACCTTTGGCATTTTAATTATGATGTATCTTGGTGCAGTCCTCTTTGGGTCTTGCTTATTTGGGAATCTGTATTTCCTGGACTTGTATGTCTATTTCCTTCATCATGATAGGGAAGTTTTCCTTCATTGTCTATTCAATTAAGTTTTCAATTTCTTGTTCTTTCCCTTTGCCTTCTGATACTCCTATGATTTGGATGTTGTTATGTTTAAAGTTGTCCCAGAGGTTCTTAAGCCTCTCCTCATTTTTTTTCAATTCTTGTTTTTTGTGCTCACTTCAGCAGCACATATACTAAAATTCTTGTTTATTCATTCTGTACTGGTTGACTATTTATTTCTTACCTGTGTTCCAAATTGTTGCTTTGAACCCCAGCTTTCTTTCCTTCACCATTGGTTTCATGTGGATTTTCCCTCATTTCACTTAGCATAGCCTTCAGTTTTTCCCTTATGTATTTGCCTTACTTAAGCACGTCTGTCAAGTCTGTCAGCATTGTTATTACCAGAGTTTTGAGCTCTGTTTGCTAGGTTAGCTATATACTTGTCACTTAGTTCTCCCCCTGGAATCTTGATCTGCTCCATCTTTAGAGCTGTACTTCTTTGTCTCCTCAACTTGACAGCCTACTGGGTTTGCCTTTATGTATTAGGTAGAGCTGTTGCACCTGTTAAATTGTAAGGGGAGGAGTCTTAGGTATCTGTCAGTGCAGGACATGGAGTTTTACCATATTGTGGTGCTTCCTGTGGGGGAAGGATCTGAGAGGTAGCAATGCCACTTGCTCAGCATTTGCTCCTTTTCTAGGCAATTCTGCTTCCTGTATCAGACTTGCTCCCTTTTAGTTGTTGCCTTGGTTGTGGTTCCCATAGTGGGTGGGCTTGTGTATGTTGTAGGACCATGGGGGCCCTCTAAACAAATGGGCTTTGCTAGAAGATGGGTAGTTTCTTCCATCACCCTAACTCCCACCAGTTTTCACAGTCAGAGCAATGAGGCTTTATTTTCCTCTGTCCTGGAGTCATGACATGCTCAGTCGGGCCTGGGACTGGGATCACTCCCCAGGTGTACCTTTTTCCTTTTACAATATTTGATTGCTGTTTCTGCCAGCCAGCCACAGCCACTGCTTTGCTACCACTGCCACAGCTGCTGCCACCACCACACTGCATTCTCTCCTCCTCCACTCCACCTATTCCTTTCTGTGGATTGAGTATTACTTTTTTATATCTTTGTTGGACTTCCATACAATTCAACTTTCTGGTAGTTCTGGTTGTTTTTAGTTTTGAGGTAGATGCAGTCCCTTTAGTTGCAGAAGGAGGTGAAGTGTATCTACCTATGCCTTTATTTTGGTTGAAAATTTGGGGTTTCTTTGTCTTACTATTTTGGCTACTTCCTTGAATTTTCTGCTTTAGTTGTTAAACAAATCATCTGTTAAATGTATTATATGTTAATCTAATCAAGCTGTGATCAGCAGCAGGCTTAAGCTCCACAGGGTGGGGTAGAGTAATTCCTGAGGGCTATTGCTTCCCCTTGAGGCTAGTGCCACTTGGAGAGCAGTGTTCTGCCTGAGAAAAATGGCTTCTGCAGTAGGGGAATGACTCAGCACAGGGATCCTGACAGCTCTTCAGTTCTCTCCCCAAAGCCATCAATCCCAGACTCTCCTCAAGCGTATGTAGTTCTCTCTGTCTTCCCTTTGCCAGTGCCCAGGGTAAGTGGCTGTAAATGAAATTTTGTGCATTGGCCCTTTAAGAGGCTCTCTGCACCTCCCTGGCAGACAGAAAACCTGCTACTTTTCACAGATGGATGTTATCTGGGTTCCTTTCCAGCTCTGGTGCTGTAAGTTAGGGATTCCAGCTTGGCGTTTACACCCCACACTTTTAAGGGAAAACCCCTGGCCAGTGAAATACCCTTCTAGACCTTCAGCTGCCACCATAGGAGCTAAACCAGCTCTCTCAGTCCTCCTCTGCATTCCCTACCAGTCCTGTTGAGGTGAAGAGGTTTCTTCTGTCTTTCCTTGGTTATAAGGCTTCTCTTCAGCTAGTCATCAGTCGTTATTCAGGGTGATTTCTCTACAGTTTAGTTATAATTCCAGATTGGTCTTGGGAGGACGTTAGTGTAGCATCCACTTATATGCCATCTTCTTCCTAGTTTGGTTTCACAACACTCTCATTGGTAGGTATCAATCCATTTTAAAGAAGATACAAAAATTTGGTTAATTGAGTAGCAACTCCAAAGCCACCTGGTTAATAGAGTAACAAATGAAACTTGGGCATTCTGATCACAAGCCTGTTACAGTTTCATTTCTGTCTCCATTATGTCATAAAAAGAAAAAGAATGGAGTAAGCATCTCTAAGCTAATTGAAATGACAAGAAGTCGTGGCACTCCATATTCAATTGAAAGGCTTATATTTTGAAACTATATGTTTAGATATGCACAAGGGTTGGCAAAAGTAGGTTTACAGTGTTCATATGGAAAAGTTTATTCTTGTATTATTTAATATTGAGTTATCTATTATTTTGTTAACCTATTTTTGCTCACCCCTGTATTTATTCTATAGTTGCAAACTACTATATACTCTTTCTATATATAATATATACTATATATATCTTAGATTATCAAATATTTTTATTTCGGAAGTTTTTTTAAAATTTTGTTTTGTTAAGTTGTGACAGAAATAGCCTAAAGGAATCCTTCAAATTGGTCACCTTAGAAATGATAGAATCAAATTCAGATGTTGTTTTAACATATGAATTCTTTACTTTATTCACAGCTGCAAACATTTTTTGAGACATTCCTGAGGGCCAGTTCACCTCTTCAGGCTTTTGATAATATGAAAGAAGCAATTAGTAAACTCCTGCTAGCAGCTGAAGTGTTCAGTGAAACATCTACTCTGGGACCAAAGGCCTTCAATAGGTAAAAAATGTAATGTAAAAAAGCAAAAACCCTGCCTTTTAGAAATTGTTAGTGAACATACATGTTAATTAGCACAAGTTGGTTCTTCTTGGAAAATGTTATATCAGTATATAAATACAAACTTCCAAACTTATGTTTCCTTGCTCATAGGTCCTAAAACATCAGAGCACATTACAGACTTGTTAGTATTTAAATAGTGGTGACAGAAGGTAAAGCACAGTTATTTATATTTAATTTTTTAAATTGCAACCCCTTTCAGGCTCAGCTATTTCCATCATTTGTACTTACGACTGACTAGGTATATTCAGTAACTCCTCTCTCCACATCTCCATTAACCTGAATGTAGTTTAATGCCTACTGTCTAAAGAAAGGTTAAATCTTATGTGCCCAACAAGGGAGGTGACACAGTGAAGCTCTATCATGCTTTCTATGTGGATAAGGATGCCTGGCACAGAGAAGTAGGAGGGTTTCCTACTCCATATTTAGGTTTTCAAAGAATGACTTTATTGATAAGTTTAATGTGTTATGAACATTTTATATATATTTGTATTTTCTGTAAGAAACAAAAGATTCCAAATTCAAAATCAAGTAATTGCTTTTCAAAAAATATTATAGACCTTGAAATTTAACAATAGTAACTCTTGATATATATTAATATATAATTCAAAATATAGGATATATATGTTATTTCAAATATATATATAATAGTATAAATCCAAATATAGATTAAATGCAGCAAGTAGAATATGATTTTGTTACCATGTTTTTATTTCAGATGCAGATTATGTTTTCAACTTTTCACTTTTGATATTGGCTATGGCAATTTCAGGTCCCCTGTGGTGTTCCAGGTGAGCATGCCAAAGGCCGCGTGTGCATGTCCACCTTTTGTTGAAGCGTGTGTGTGTGTATGAATGTGTGTGTGTTAGGTTAGTCTCACTCATAGTAATGAGTCAATAAATAGGAATTTCATTCAAGTCACTAATTATATCAACAGTGGTTCAGAGACTTAACTAGTATGTGGAGAATCTGTGATTTAAGTTCCATTTCCTACTATGCATTCCTATAGGACAAGCATGGATTTGCTATGGTTCTAACACTCTCTTTGATATATACATGGCATAAAGCAGAAAAGCAGACATTTAGACAATAGACACTGGCAGATTACCTAGCTTATTCACATGGGTTTATATAAAGGTAACTTATTTTTTACACATAGGCGTTTACTTTAAAATTGACCTACAGATCAATTGAAAAGGTTATCAGAATTTTTGAATATACAATTTTTTTCTAGAATAATATATGTATAAATTAAACGATGCCTTTGTATAGTCTGAAACTTTAACTTCTTCTAAAATCAGATTAACTCATTCAGATAATTTCCTCCAAGATATTTTTCATCTAAAATAGCCATTAGTGAAAAAAAGAAAGCTTGAATTTGTCTATAGAAAACTTTATTATGGGATGTGGAGTGGGAAGACAGGAAGAAAGACAAAATAAAATTATGTGCAACCAGCATTCAATTTTCTATAGCATTGACAGATTTTCAAACTTTTATATTTTGAGAATAATTACATTGTATGTGGCTCAGACATTTGATTGAATAGTCCAAAGATTTATCCATAAAACTTTGAAACTTTATGCATTTATGAATTTTAATGTTCATTCATTATTTTACATACATCTAATAGATTGTGACATACCCTTTTTAACTTTATTGTTTAGAAATGTTATATATTATCTTCCTTGAACACAAATTCTTCAACAATGGCTTCAAGCGAAACTCATGTGACTATATAATTCATTAGTTAATTTTCTTATAAAGAATTGTATCTTCAAAAGAGTATTACATTTTTATGAAACTGTTGACCTCCAAAAAGACCACTAGATGTCAGTTCGGACCTACAGTCCAACAGGAAATGAATCATGCCTTAGAAGTGATCCCATTTTATTAAAAGCAAATCAATGAAAAATATTTTCTGTGTTTATATTTTCTTACAGGTGCATGAGCATTTAAAATTTCATGATGAGGACCAAAACACAGAAGAATTCCTTTTAAAAGACACTTTCAATTTTCTCTTCTCTAACGAATCTTCACTTTCTGTATTTTCTGAGATATTTCAGAGACTTTATAGATCAGGTGTATTTAAGGTAAGTGCACGTTTTTGTACTGACAAATAGTTTTCAAGTCATTTTTTTGCAAGGTGCTATTTTCTTTATCATGCAGTTATGCAACTTGATAATTCATTTGAAATTAATTTGTATCCGTTACATTATAACTTCTAATATTTTTTTGCCCTGTGGACCAATTTTATTTTTGTGTCAGCTAAGTATGTGACTGATTATGATAAAGTTACGGGTTGAATTAGGGTAAAGCAGTTCCTAATTCCTATGGAACTTTTGTGGGCGTTATGAATAATACATATTATATATTATAGCGTACCTTAAAAGCAACACTATAGCTTTTTGGATGCAGTCTAGATGAGCAGTGAGTGTTCTAGATTGACATCAAGGGGCTTGACTTAAAATGCTAATTTTTGTAAGCAACACAAGGTGAACATCTTGGTAATGATGATTAGAGTATAAAGCTCCAAAGTAGTATTGATTAGTTTTATGGTATGTTAATATCAGGTTTTTTAGATGCCTCAGAATATCTGTACAGATTAAACTGCAGTATTGTTCTCTGCATTTTGCTACTCCATTCTCCAGGGCCTGAAGGCTAAAGGAGACTGTCTCTGGATTCCCCAAACTTCCACACACCTTCTATTCTCCTAGGCTCTCCCCCCAGCCTTCCCAGCAAAGCACAATTGGACAATTTTATTCAGGTTTTCTCTGTCAAATAGGATGTTCTGGTATATTTAGACACCACTGTTACAAGCTGAAATTACTATGTGTTATTTAGCATTGATTAGGTCAGTTGTTTATTATAGAGTTCAAAATTTTATTGGTTTATGAAGTGGAGAACAACCAGGCTGCAACAATTGCTTAAGAGTTGTTTTTATTTTTCTTCTCCTATTATAGGGTGAAAACTATGAAAAGGAACTAAATAAATGCCTATCTTTAGAGGAGATTAACTCAATTATGAGTTTCATAAAGGAACTTGGGAATTTGGGACAATTCCAACTGGTAAAATAAAAGTGATGCCTAATTCCTCTTGATTATTGAAGTTGTAGTAGGTCACCCATAAATTATTTGATTTTGACTTCTATTTAAGTGAAGCCATTTCTTGAAGAAACAAATCTTTGTAAGCTTCTTTCCTCTTTTCAGGTATCTAAATACTAGGGTACACAGAATCCATTTTCTTGAAGAATTTGCAAATAATGTGACTTACTAAAGGAAAAGAATATGGGGTTAGTATAGCTACCAGGATTTGACAGGTGTTTTTCCCAATCCTTACTTGAGGATATATTCATTAATTTTAGAGAGAGAAAGGGAGAGGGAGAGGAAGAAAGAGAGAAACATTGACCAGCTGCTTCCCAAATGTGCCCCACCATAGGGATACAGCCCTAGATATGTGCCCTGACAGGGGATTGAACCTGCAACCTTCAGGTGTAAGGGATGAAGCTCCAACCAACTGAGCCACCTGGTCAGAGCAGATGACAGTTTTTACGGGGGAAATTATACAAATTTTTTCTAAACAAGTTTTGCTTTTAGCTTTGGAATATTTACATGTGACTAAAATTTCTTCCTGCTTATTATGCCCCTTTTGTTGTGTAAATCAAATATTATCAACTATAACAACAATATTTAAGCAAACTACCTAAATCTTAATTTATGATAGCTCATAGAAAATATAAAGAAAGAAAGAAAACATAAATAATTATAATAACTTTTACTGGTCTCAGCCTAAAATATGGCATTATTTTGTTTTCTATATATTTTCTTGGGTACTGTTAATTTGTTGATCGATAGCAAAGGATTATTTATACATATATATGCTATGTCTCTAGTTTTGCTGCTTGCATAGATAGACTATAATGAATTTGTATTTTTCCATTTAAGCTTTGTTTATACAAAACATTTTAACATAGCATTTAAAAAAATACACTGATAATTTATTACTAATGTGTTTGGATCAAGTATTTGTTTCTTCTTATTAAAAAATCTACATATTCATGTGCTTCTTATATGAGTTATAACCAATTTACTCAGTTAAGGAATGTTTGACACTTGATTTTGTAATTTAGTGCCATATGTTGGAGGGGTCAAAGGAAGCTTATTGCCCCAAAGATAATGAAGTGAATGAATTACCATTTAAAATATTTGAAATATAGTATTACATTCATGACAGTTTGGATCCATATATACAAAGGTAGCAAAGCCACCTGGCCTCATTCTTTAGGAATTCATCTTTAAGCTACTGTGAATGCCAAGAACATCTCTTGGCATAATGTGAGGAAGGACTGAAGAATTATTTTGCAAGAGAAAGGGCACAGCCCAACTTACTGACTCAGGGTTGAAAGAGAATAACTATAGGTATCATTTGGTAGGGTTAATATCTCTCACTTTGCTATAATCACTTGTAACATGAGAGGATTTCTCCTCATTCTTCCTGCTGCCTGACTCGTGGTACTATCTAGCTGTTCTCAGGTATCTATAGGAAGAAGACATGTGTTTACATTAAATAAAAAGAGGACAAAAACTCCATTAGGAAATATGATCATCAGAAAAATTAGTACCCAATTAAAAAGTGGCATTTACTTTGACAACTGCACAGAAAAATTATGGTACTGAAATGGATTTTTAATAAATGTTTGATTTTAAAAATATTTAAATACATATGAATAGAAAGTACTTTCTTAGTAATATTACATTTTAATTTATTGTCTACCACTTATTCTGATATTCTGTTTTTGAATATTCCTTCTTAGCTCTTCCCATCAACTTCTCCTGGGATTCAAGCTTTGATACGTGAATTTTATGATACGACAAATCCTGTGGGAAAATCTGGTTCTGTCCTGACTCTGTACTCATCTCTTTTAAATGTGTTTGATCAATTTCAGCTCTTGAATGGAAAGACACAGCTACATGCATTGGAATGGTAAGATAGCCACAAATTTGAATTGTGCAGTCCAAAAAAATCTCTGTTTAAAGATTGATTTCAAAAGGCTTTGCTACATTAAAGAAAGCAACAAAAACAAGCCAGTCCAAAAACTCATGCTCTGGAAAATAAGTTTCTTTAAAGCACCAAAACCATAATGATTCTAGTGGTCTTCAAACACTGTAACAACAATGTATCCAAAAGTTTTTCAAATCAACTGGACCTGATGCCACTAAAATGTAATGTTTAAAGTTAAGAGCTTCAATCTAATTTCACTTAATAATATATATCCTTGAATTATGGGAACACCAGACAGAAAGAATTAGATGAGATTTTTTTTTTTTTTTTTAATGAACCATCAGTGTAAGCATTTATTTAGAGGGTTTTTGAGGCGTGATTTTATTTTGGGCAAAATCTATCCAAATTTATAAAGACGTTTGTCTTTGCCACAATATTAGAAAAATTTTTTAGAAGGTGGAACCTCAGGGGGAAGCACTGGGCTGCGTGAAATGTGTCTTGGCTTTGCAGCCCCATTTTCATTCTAATGAGGGAAAGAGAGGGAAGATGGGCCAGGTGAACATATTAACACCCCCCATAGCTGGCAAAAATGGCAGCACGCAAGGCCTTAGCTATGTCTACTTCTCTTTTATATGATAGAATTAAGAAGAATATTTGACTTTTCTATGGCCAGGAAAACAGAAGTAAACCTCACCCTCCTAGGGAGGTGGAAGAAGACAAGGCCCTTGGTAATACTGTCTGGGGCAGTCAACCTCAGGAATGACAACTGACTTGGACTTCATTTCTTTCTGCCTCGGGAGATAGTGAAAGCAGTCCTATTCTTTTCTTTTCCCCCTATAACTCAAAAATGCAAATAATTGTATATTTGATGAATTCTTCAGACATCTGTCAGGATAAGAAATTACTTTAATTGTAACCACTTTATGAAGTTGACCTTATTCCTTCAGTACTTGTGAGTAGTAGGTTTTTCAGAAGGTTTTTATTTGTTTGAAAATTAGGTTTAGGTTTTTTTTTTTTTTTTTTAGATTTTTATCAGTTAGGGGAAGGGAGAGAGGCAGAGAGGGAGAGAGACATCAATGTATGGTTGCCTTTCACCTGCATCCAGCTACAGACCTGGCTGGAGACCTGGCTTGCAACCTGGTTATGTGCCCTGACTGGGAATTGAACATGCGACCTTTGGGTTCGCAGGCCAGCTTTTATCCACTGAGTCATCAGCCAGGTAAAAATTAGGTTTTAAATAGTCTAGCTCAATGCCTCTTTGTTTGTTCCTTGCACTCATTGAAATAATTCAAAACTGTCTCATTTGTCATTATTGATGAGGGAAGAGCAGACTTGATTTACCAAGAGGACTATTCAAGTAATGTTTTCTTTAACTAAGTTCCCTTAAGATTTGCAAGCTTTGGGAAAGTTGTTTCCCAGTAATGCAGCTTTTTTTTTTTCTTTTTTAAGTTCCACGTATGTTGTAAAGTTAACCAATTAAGTTATCTTAAATTCAGAATATTGAATTTACCCCAATCGTAAACCTAACTGACTACCTTTCAATAAGAGAATTTACTAATGGTCAGTATTGAGCATAGTCAGAAAAAGTGAGGACTTTTTTTGAATCAGACAGACTGGGATTCAAAACTCCCAACTTTGCAGTTTATTCATTATAGCAGGTCAAGTTTTGACCCCTCTGAGACTCAGTTTCCACACCTGTAAAATATGGATTGTGCTACCTCCCATGTATTATTCCACAAGGATTACCTAAAATAACTGGCATGCAGTGCATGGTGCGTGGCATGCTGAAGTGCAGGTAGGCAGTGAACATTGGGATGTTTTCTTTTTCATGTTGCTTTGCCATACTAAGTTCACTTTGGCATCAACAGTGGGGAAAATGTGTTTGTTTATTGTAGGGAAAACAAGATA
The DNA here is from genome assembly GCA_004026585.1 of Noctilio leporinus. NCBI lineage: Eukaryota > Metazoa > Chordata > Mammalia > Chiroptera > Noctilionidae > Noctilio > Noctilio leporinus. The sequence goes on along the minus strand of PVIW01000040.1, from coordinate 494,532 downwards.
GAATTGACAGATTGATCAAAGCTAACACTGAGAGGCATAGACTTTAGATCTTTATCAGGAAGCAATTAGTAAATTGCTCTTAGAACATTTTAAGAAAGAATACTCAATTCTAATTTTGTTCAAATTTACCTGTGAGCATAGATTATCATCTGTGTCATATTACAAGAAGGATGCGTATTGTGCACATTTTCCAAATGAGGAAAGTGAGGTCCTGAGAAGGTAGGTCATTTACTCAAGCCACACATAAAGAAGTAGAAGTGACCTTCACATCTATGGTCCAGTGCTTTATTTCAGTATGTCAGGCAGATAGGACAGGGAGGTCAGGTTTAGTTATTCATCACCATGCTTATCTTCACAATGACACCTGCGTTTTTTTTCCTACAGAAAAAGCCAATTTTACATACCTATACTACCTGTGGGATTTAATGACTCCTACTTTCTTTTATATACAGATCACCTGCTTATAGAAACAAGGTGGAAAGATATAAAGCCAGAAAAGCAACAGTTAGGAAAGGGGACAGCTGAATCTGTGTACCAAGGCTCAGGACACAGAGGTCCCAACAGAATTAGTTGATGAGTAAATCTGAACAGAATGTGCGCTCTGCTAATTTTGATTTTGCTGGAAATAAAGTTCCAAGTGCACTTTGCCCTATGTATATGCTTTCCATGAAAACTTATATTTTCAAAATATAATTTATCTACAAAAGTAAATGAGAAACCACTGCAGGTTGCCTTAACATACAAAAGCATCTCATTTCATTAAGATAGTAACATTTCCAACATTTAGTTTATGTGAATTTTAAGGCTGTATCTTCTACGAGTTTCACTTAGACTTTTGCTTCCTATGAATTCAGAGATTTTCAATTAAACATATTTCACTCCATGCTTGCTTTTGCTGTCTTTTAAGTCCTTGAGACAGGATAAGTACAGTTGGCCTTTGAACAACACTCATTTGAACTGTGCAAGTTCACTTATAGAGGATGTTTTTCAATAACTACAATTAACTGTTAGTATCCTTGGGTTTTGCATTTGTAGATTCAACTAACTATGAATTGAAAACAGTATTTTCACATTCCCAAGCAGATTCCCAACCACAGATTGAAAATGTTATTTTCACTTGTGATTGGTCGAATCCTTGGTTGCAAAAGGCAAGTTGTAGTTAACTTTTGGAATGAGTCAAAACTTATACATGGGTTTTTGACTGCTTTGGGGCTTGTACCCCTAACACCTATGTTGTTCAAGGGTCAACAATTTTAAAGTAACTCCTAGACATTTTTTATCCCTAATTACTACATTTTATATGTTATATATATACATATATATATATACACATATATATACACACACATATATGTGTGTACAGTGTGTATGTGAGTGTATATACACATATATACACATATACAGCGTATAATGTATATACAGAGCATCTGTTCCAAAAGTATCAGCTGCATACACTGTTTTAATTATATTGACATTGGCTTGATAGTTTTGGGACAGACCTCATATGTATGTCTACACATACACAGAACATTCGACTTAATTCTAATTGCATCTGTGTGAAGTTAGGCCAGTATCATTATCTCTATTTCGTAGGAATGGAGATTTACAACGTAGCACAGGAAAGTCGAGTCACATCCTGCCCAGTTTTCCCTATTATCAGGACCAGCAATTTTCTGCCTGCAATTTAGATGATTTTGTTCTCAAAATTGAGGATTCCAGGAGCAATCTGGCTAGGCATTTACTTATACAACAGAAAAAATGAGGTAAACACACCAAGATAAAACTACCCCTTGCCACTTACTAGCGTCTAAGGATGGAAGCCCTGGCAAGCCTTTCTGCAGGGTACACTTGCATTTCTTAGATTATATGTATGTTCTCCTCAGTCTGTGCGCCAGCGTTTCCCAGGCTTCTTGCTTCAGGACTGTTACAGTTAGCCAGATTGCAATCTGAATGTGTGCTCCCAGATCACTTCTGCTGGGCCCCAGCTATCAGAGATTGCTGGCTTTTGGACTGAAGAGTGACTCTCTGCCCTGGTTTTCTTCAAATGTGCTTCTGCTGATTAGAAATGATGAGATTTCCACCCACCTCGCTTGAGGCAAGATTGCCAGTTTTGAGGAATGAAATCCACAAAGTGTTTCTTTGTGTTCAGCAAAATAGCTGTGCCCACGCAGAAAGAAAGAGGATAAGTTTGTTAGATGTAATTTCCAGGTATTTTGTTCATTTCATTGATCAGGTTGTTTGGCATTGCATTTGTAGGAGTCCCTTCACAGAGGAGGAGAACTTTGAAAAACCACAAGTGCCATTTGAAGCAACTGAACATAAAAAAGGTAAAATGATAGTCCCGCTTAATTCAACATGAACATTAGTATCGCATGGGCAGAAAAACAGAAAAATAATTTAGCTTCATTAGCAATCAAAAATGAAAATTGAACAAGGAAGTGTTGTTTCCCTTAAATTTGGAAATGTTTTTCTCCCAAAAATAATAGAGTTGGGGAGAGTGTAAGTATTCTTATGCGGCTGGTACTTGTATGAATTAGAACTTTCATAAAAGGTGATTTAACAACATACAAGAAAAGCATCAAGACTATTTTTATAGACCAGAAATTTCACTTCTAGATATTCATTTAGAGGGAAATAATTTTAAATGTATGCAAAATTTTATTACAAAAATTGTTAATAAATGAAAAAAATAGAAGATATTACTATTGCAATAATGGTGGACCAGATAAATGAAATAAGCTATAGTCATCCAATAAAGAACTATAAAACCACTCTAATAATGTGGAAGAATATTTATGACATGAAAGATGTTTTTGATATATTGTTAAGTGAAACAATTGGCCGTAAACAACATTAGACTCAAGGAAATTAATGGTGATTTTGATTTTACCTATTGTATTTTATCTATAATTTCTAATTTTTCTTTCTTTGACTTTCTTCTATTTTCTAACTTTTTAAAGTCTGAACTTTAGTTACAAGAAAAGAAAATATTTGTAATTTTAAGGAAAAAAGTACCATGTCTACAATTTTAAAAACAATGCAAGTTTTCTTACTAAAAGTCAAGGCTTACTCCAATACAATGGTCCTGAGTTCATGGTCCCCAGACCAGCAGCCTCTATGTCACCTTGGAAACTTTGGAAATTCAGATCCACTTAATCAGAATCTCTGGGTATGAGGCCCAGCATTCTGTATTTTCATAAGTACTTGAGTACACCCAAGTTTGGGAGTCACTGCTTCAATGGAGTGAATCAGTAGGCCACTGAAGAACTGATGACAAACTGGTCATCTGTCCTACTCTGTCCCATTTTCTGCTCTTTAAATAAATGGTTATGCACTCAGTGTTTTTGTTCACTTATTTGTACCATAACTGCTTATTAAGAAGCATTTTACATAAATGATTGGTTGAATTCAGAAATCTAGAGTAGGTATCAGTTGAACCAATGGATGGCATTCTCTAATTCTAATAATTTGAGAAATTTAAACCACAGGATTCTAGAACTAGAAGGAATTGTGAGAGATCACCTTGTGGCAATGAATGGCATTTAGACTATTTATATTTCTCCCTTAATGTTTTCCTATTTGAAAAAATCATTCTTTTGAAATTTGAACCAGATAACCTCTTTTGTTTTACCATAGCTTTCAGTTTACTTAGAAATACTTTCTTATGTAATAAAGTTAAATATGTTTTATTAAAATATGCTATGTTGGAGGTTACTGAATGAATATGTATTCTTTTAATTCTGACTAAAATTTTTCAATTTACACTTCATTTGTTTTTTTTTTTTTCAGTTGTGCTTCCACAAATTATGAATGTAACCAAAGAAGTGCATTGCGGGAATGGTGAGTTCCAGGGGAAGTGTTTCAACAACATGATTAACAGGCATTATCCTGCCTTGAGTAAAGCATCATTTGGCTTTATTTCTATATCTTTAGGTTACTAATTTATTTTAAGTAAATTTTCAGAAGTTATGAGGTTTCTGAATGAGTTAATATCTATCACTTTTACCTAAGAAGATTTAAAATTTTTCTACATTTGAACTTAAAATGTTATGCTGTATGTTTATTTAGGGTCAGTGATCTTCCAACTTACACTGAGGATCCTAGGGGTGCTAAGGTTTTACCTTGAGGCTACTCAAGGGGAAAAGTTCAGCTCCTTCACTCTATTTATGGCTTTTTAGGAATCACTGCAAGGCAATTTCCTGCCAAATTGTTCATATAATGAATAGTACTTGAGTCAAATTTTCTTTATAACAATTGAGAGTGCTTAAGCTCATTTTCAATATCGTTCCTTAAAATTCCTGAATGTTTTTTAATTTAAGTATAATCATGAAAAATGTGTATGACATTCCAAGAATTGTATTGATTTTAAAATTTAAACATAATTTTCTTCACTGTCTGCTTCACATGATTCTAGTGGTCTTGCAAATAAATCATTCTAGAGAATCTAACTGATCTTCCCAAGATTACAGGGCTATTAAATGCCTAAGTTGGGACATAAAACTGGGGCTTCAGGATCTTTATCCAAAGCTTATAAATTACCTTAATATCCTATAATAATATGATGGGAAAAAATAAAAGTCCTCCTTAGCAGGTTTTTTGAAATGCTTACTCACCTTTTATAGCATACATTATATATACATACATATATATATATATATATATATATATATATATATATATAAATTGCTAAGCCATGTACTTAGGAAATGTAGCCTTTCACAAATAAAAATAATCTATTCTTCTAAAACATTAAAGCTGAGAATAATTACAGAATAACATCTAATTAATTGCTTCTTCTAATTTAATAAAGTCTAATTTGGGTCTTCTAAAATGTAATGTAACGTATTTCATTATATTTTAACAGTGTCATTAAAATTAGAGCATACTGAAAGGTTAAAATGGTTTAATAGAACCAACAAATATATCCAATTTAAAAAAAAGCACTTTACAGAAGTTATTGCTAATCAGGAAAAGATAACAGATATTACTTAAGTGTTCTTTCCCTGCACGTATCATTCAGTACTTACTCCTAAAGAAATACATGCTACTCAATTTAATTTTCTTAGGGGAAAGTAAGAATAAGATTAGAATGAACATTTGTCAGGAGTTTGCTGTGTATTAGACTTTGGGTTGAAGCATGGGGAAAGCCAATTCACATTTTTGGTCTCTTATTTTCTCATTTATAAAATGAAGCTACTATATGAGATTATCTCATTTTTTTTTTTTTTCAGTTTTCAGGTAACATGGTGTAAATAATATAACTGTGTTAGATAAGCTGTTCAACCATGTTCACTTTTCATGTTGAAAAAAATAAATGAGTCTGACCTGTGTTTTCATAATTAATCTTCCTACTTTTATGGTAAAAGACTTTAAAGATAACTGAATAATGCCTCAGAACAGGTGGGATTATATTTCAGAGTTCAGGCTGTTCTTATGTTTAATATGAGTTATGAGGGTCCCCCCAGAGGGCAATAAAATTCTGTGGTTAAAAGAAATACATTAAAAGCAACCAAATCTTCAAACAGCTTCCTATACGTACCTGCCAAGTAGGCTAAGCAACCTGCTCCCATCGCACCCCACACTGGGTTCTCACAGATCTAAGGTAAGCTGGCCGGAGACAAGTGGGACTGGGCAGGAAGGGTGCCAAGAAACACCCGGTGCTTGTAGGCAGCGGAGCTGATGACTCCGTGAATGTGACGTCAGGAGTACGTGAGCTTTCGAGCACGCTGGGGTATAGGAGGCAACACTTCAGCCAGAGGTGAGGTTGCAAATGAAACCCAAAACAAGCACTTGCTAAAATCTTAAAGGTAGAATCACATATTTTTCTTCCCATGTAAGACTGCGTTTCAGTGTTGCAATGGGAGACCTTGGAAACTTTCACTCTGAAGTGTAAGTGTAAATTACAGGGAAATTAACTCTGCATGACTGTTTCATAAAATAGATATATTAAGTTGAAGTTCGTCTTCTATGATTACTATTTTGAAAAAAAGAAAACCTTCCATTTTGTTACTTATTTGACTGGTTTAGAACATTCAAGTATAGTGCAAGAATTTAAATTCCCTTTTTGCCTAGGAAATGGTTCTCTGGAAAGCACCTTTCATGTCACCACATGCCAGCTTGTTTAAAGCATTAGGTTGGGTTCACAGTTTCTACTTCACTCAGCTGCCATGAGCAACACCAGCCTGTTTTCACTGCTTAACTCAGTGCCTCAAACACAGACCATGCTGGCAAAAAAATCTTTAATGGAAACATGCATTATTAACAAGTGGTTGAATTAGAGTATAAAATTAGTCCTTTTCAAGATGAACTCTAATAACATAATCTTGTTCTTATTTATTTTTCAATTTATTGTAAAAGATTTAGGAGGTGATATGATTATTGAAAATATAGGTGTAATCTACCTATATCTATCAGTGGGATAGAGACTTTTCATAACAAGTAAAATTAATCAGGTAGGTGGTTCACTCAGTTCACTGACTTATTCTAGTACGTTGACTACTTTATTTTTTCATTACAAGTTCTTCCTAAAATGAAATTCTCACATATCTGATATATTATTATTGTTCCTAATTTATATGAGTAGTTTTTTCATCCACTGATTGAAAAAGCCATAGAGGATGCGTCAGAAATTTAGATTTTTTTTCATTTTCATTGTTTTAATGACTTAGGGGAGTTATACTGTGACCTAGTTCTTAGAATTAGCAAAAATATCCATAAGTTTAGAGGTACCTATTACAATGGATTTGGTTGTGTATCTCCATGTCTGCCAAAAAAATTTAAAAATTCGGTATTGTTGAAGCACAAAGTCCAGGAGGTAATGGGAGATGCAGTGTAGGGAGAGGAAGACAAGGAAGAGGTATGAAATGCCTGGCCTGCTTTGCTAGGGGTTGGACTGAATTCTGGAGGTGATGGGAAACCATTAAAACATTGAAGACATATGATCAGATTTGATTTTAGGAAACTGATTGCGATTGCCACATAAAAATAGAGGTGGCTCAGCTGGTCAGAACATCATCCTGGCACATGAAAGGTTGTGGGTTCAATTCCTGGTCAGGGTGCTATGGGAGGTAACTAATGGATGTTTCTCCCCCATATCAATGTTCTTCTCTCTCTTTCTTTCCTTTCCTCTCTAAAATCAATATGCATATCCTTGGGCGAGGATAAAAAATAATAGAAGAAGAGACAACAGTTAATAAGATAATTGGGCAATGGCCTGCAAACCCAAAGGTGGCTGGTTTAATTCCCAGCCAGGACACATAACCAGGTTGCAAGCCAGGTCTCCAGCCAGGTCCGTAGCTGGAGGCAGGTGAAAGGAAACCATACATTGATGCTTCTCTCTCCCTCTCTGCCTCTCTCCCTTCCCTTCTCTCTAAAAATAATAAATAAAATCTTTTAAAAAATAAGATAATCAATTTTTAAGTTCAATTGTATAACTTCCTACAGGGAATTCTGTTACGTTTCTTGTTGCTAAGTTGTTAAACATCACTGAATATTTAATGTAAAGGCAGTGCAAAGATACTTTTGTTTTACTAATTTCTGTAGAATTAGCTATGTCTTTGTTTACTGGAACTTTATTGCCTATTGAAAAGTATTTTGGAACTAAATACTTGTTAATGAACAGATGGATGTAGTTTGATACACAAGTTAACTCATATTTGCACTTGCATTAGCTTTTGTATAAAATTGCTGGTCAACAATGTGTTAATATGTCTTTGAAAATATTTGCTAAGTTTCTTTTGAGTAATTTGGTTATTCCAAATATGAACACAATATAATTTACCAGTGACTTGTATATGTGCCTGTATAGCTATTCTTCTTTTTTCTTACCAAGATACTTTTATAAAAATTGGTCTACCAACTAGAAACATTCTTTAAAATGGCTTAGAATCAATGGTGTGAAGTAATATGTTGTTTTCTAATGGGATTGAGCAGAATATAGCATTTTCTTTAAAATTTTTTTTATTTTATTGTTGTTGTATTACTTTCATCACATTTTTCCCCATCTGCTCTTCCCTTCCTCACCCTCCTCATCCCCCCTGTCATAGCCAGTTCCACATGCTGTCCATGTACATGGGTCATCCATACTAGTTCCTTGACCAAACTGTTTACCTTCTTTGCTTCTTTCTCCCCCTCCCTCTCTTCTCTGTACACTGAAAGTCTGTTTCTTGTTTCCATGCCTCTGGTTCTGTATTACTTGTTTGTTTGTTTTGTTCATTAGTCTCCTGTATTGGGTGAGATCATATAGTACTTGTCTTTTGCTGCCTGGCTTATTTCACTAAGCATAATACTCTCCAGTTCCATCCATGTTGTCCCAAAAGGTAGGAATTTCTTCTCTCTTTCTGCTGTGTAATATTCCATTGTGTAAATGTACCAAAGTATTTTGAGCCATTCATCCACTGATGGGCACTTAGGCTGTTTCCAGCACTTGGCTATTGTTAATAGTGCTGCTATAAACATAGGGGTACATCGGTTCTTCTGAATTGGTGATCTAGGATTCTTTAGGTATAATCTTAGCAATGGAATCACTGGGTCAAAAGCCAGCTCTATTTTTAGTTTTTTGAGGAAATTCCATACTGTTTTCCATAGGGGCTGCACCAGCCTTCATTCCCACCAACAGTGCACCAGGGTTCCCTTTTCCCCACATCCTTGCCAACACTTGTTTGTTGATTTGTTGATGATGGCCATTCTGACAGGTGTGATGTGGTATCTCATTGTGATTTTAATTTGCATCTCTCTAATGGCTAGTGATGTTGAGCATTCTTTCATATACTCATAGACCCTTTGTATGTCCTCCTCAGAGAAGTATCTGTTCAGGTCCTTTGTCCAATTTTTAATTGGGCTTTCTGTGTCTCTGAGTCATATAACTTCTTTATATATTTTGGAGATCAAACTCTTGTCTGACATATCATTGGCAAATATGTTTTCCCATACAGTTGGTTCCTTTTTCATTTTGCTGATGTTTTCTTAGGTTGAACAGAAACTTTTCAGTGGGGTGTAGTCCCATTTGTTTATATGTTCCTTTATTTCCTTTGCCCTTAGAGAAGTATTGGTGAAAATATTGCTGGGTGAGATATCTGAAATTTTTCTTGCTATGGTTTTCTCTAGGACTTTTATGGTGGCATAGCTTATGTTAAGTCCTTTATCCATCTTGAGTTTATTCTGGTGTATGTTGTAAGTTGGTGGTCTAGTTTTATTATTATTTTTGCATATCCCTGTCCAGTTCTCCCAACACCTCTTGTTGAAGAGGCTATTTTCACTCCATTTTATGCTACTTCCCCCTTTGTCAAGTATTAATTGACCATAGAGTCCTGGGTTTATGTTTGGGCTTTCTATTCTGTTTCACTGATCTATATGCCTATTCTTATGCCAGTACCAGACTATTTTGATTATAGTGGACTTGTAATGTAATTTGATGTCAGGTATTGTGATTCCTCCTACCTTGCTCTTCTTTCTCAAGATTGCTGTGGCTATTTGTGGTCATTTTTGGCTCCATATAAATTTTTGAAATATTTTTTTCTAGATCTGTGAAATATGTCATTGGTATTTTAATTGAGATTGCGTTGAATCTATAGATTGCTTTGGGTAGTATGGACATTTTAATGATGTTAATTCTTCCCATCCATGAACATGGTCTACACTTCCATTTACTTGTAGCTTCCTTAATTTCTTCAGTGTTCTGTAGTTTTCTGAGTACAAGTCTTTTACCCCCTTGCATAAATTTACTCCTAAGTACTTTATTTTTCTAGTTGCTATGCATTTTCTTATTATACATAAGTGTTCTTTTTTAGGCTGAGGCAGCAGGACTAGGGTAGGGGTGGCAGGGTACCCCAGTGATGTCTTCGAATTTAAGTGTTTGGTATAAGATAGGAGTTCACGTTCTTTGTTCCACCCTGCTGCCTGTAAGCTACTTTATCTATCCAATGGCAGTTTAATGACACTCCCCGTTCAGAAAATTTCCTCATTTCCTGCTGGTACCATTCTATCACCACATCCAGGTTCATCAACCTCTTTTATATTGTTGCTTTATATATGCAAGTAAATGCTATTAACATGTTATCAATCCACTGAAGAGACATTTTCCCACCTCCTGTGCTTTTAAACTTTTAAAGGCAGGGCAAAGATTATGATCTGCTTAACACCAAGGCATAGCTGTTGTATAAAGGAATTGCTACAGAATTTGACTAATAGAAGTCACAAATCAACTCTGACCAATTGTCTTTTTTTGTCATTAAAAAAATAAATAACAGATGAAGACAAACAATGTCACATCAAGCAGATCTTCACGCATCCACATTTGGAACTAAGCCCTGAATTTAACCCAAAGATCAAAGATTATTACTCTGAAGTCCCATTTGATGTGGTAACAGTGACAATTGGAGTGGAGACTTCTAAGTGTCAGTGCAAGGTGTACCTGCATGAACGGGCAGGGCCAAGGTATGGAATGCTGCTGGGCTGGGTGAAGATGTCACAGTTGGAAAGGCACAATTGAAGTTACCTTTGAAAGTGGTTCATAAAAGTTGAGGCACAAGATCAGTTGGAGAGATTGCCAGTGTGTGAAGTTGTTCCACTTTTCAGGTGTCCTGTGGTTACACAGAACACGCCAGTGTTCTACTGATCTATGGCAATGTGTATAGAATCTTGGTAACCATGTTGTAACAAGAGTGGATCTTGTGATATGAAATATGAAAGAGAATTCATTAAGGGAAAGAAGCTCATTTTTTTTAGATTGCTGAAGAGTTAAGCCTTCTTCACAGTATCCTCCTTCTGCACAACCCAACTCCTCAAGTTTTTGAATATTTAGAGGTTGATTACTTAATAAACATGGTGATGACAATTTGTGGACATAGTTGCATTTATTTTCCTAGTTTCACTGGGATTTTGTTATTCTGATCTTTTGGAGACTCACCAACTATTTTGTTTATAATTTTGAACAGAAGATAAAATGTTTTTATATCTGTGTCCGTAGCAAGGAAGATAGTCATGTTCCCATGCCGTAGGGTAAGAAATGCACTTGCATTCCTGGAGCCAAGAAAATGTAGTAGAAAAAAAAAAAAAAGGAATCAAATCAAACACACATGGGTCCCAAACCTAACATATGTCTTGGGCAATTTCTCTTCCTGTTCTATGTCATGGTATGTATATTTAAAATTAGGAAAATAATTGTGTTATATAGAATTGTTATATTAAATGAGATAATGCATGACCCTGACAGATGGTTAATAAACATCGGTTCCCTTTTCTATAGTTTATGTGAGACATGTCTTGCTCTGCAAGATAACTCTTAACATACAAAAGTACTGTGAAACAGAAGTTAAAAAATATTTTTCACAGTTTAGGTTTCTTTTGCAATTGTACAGACTGTGTGCAAATTTTAGGCACTTAATATCGATGTATTCATTCATTTGGGCTGACTAGATCTTTCTCTCTCCAGCTTTGCCAACTACCCTCTGGGCTTAGGAGAAAATAGAATCTCGATGCTTGTGGTGGATAAATCCCCTACCCAGGGTGAGACCCTGACCATGTACAAACTTACCGTCTATAGAGAAGACCGCCCAAGCCTGCCCTTGTTCGAAGACTTCACAGCATGCGGTTTTGTGCAGGTAAGTGGATTTTACATTTGCACTGAGATTGAATTGGAAGTGATGTTAACCCAGGTGAGAAATGCCAAATGCAAATTGTTAGGACGAAAAGTAAATCCAAACAGTGGTCTCATTTCAAAAAGCCAAGCGTCTCAGCCAGTATCTAAGGTACTCTGTTATAAATAGTTTTCTTTTTAGTGGGATGGCTCCTCCCTGCACTTACTGTGTTCAGTGGATTTATTGTGGTTAATATTGAAAAAACTGTCTAAGTTCTCACACTTGGTTATGAAATTGGTTTTATATTTCCTTTTTAAATTGTGCTGTGTTTCTTGGATTTGTCCCTGAATTTACTTTTGAAATTTTAAACTAGGTTTAGTAGAATTTATTTTAAATAGTGAGAGGAACATGTATGGAATTACTTTACAGAAGGGATACCCAATAAGTGAAATTAAATTTACTTGGGTAGGTATATTTCTCATTCACTTCTAATGCCTTGGTCATTTTTAACAGCTCTGGTTTCTCTTGTGCATAAGACATCATTTTGTTGTCCTGTTGATTTTGGAGGAGGGTGATCATTACCCAGAGACTTTGCCTTGTTTGATGGTTCTCTCCTCTGTTTTCTTCCTCTATTTTGGGGATTCTATGCATAAACTTCTACATTTCCTCACTACAGATGATTCCAGGGCAATAATAAATGGTACTATTATCAGATGTACTAATCCATTCAGAAAGTAGAATTGCAAACACATCATGTCACAGAGATTTATTTGCTGCTGGGAACATTGAAGTAGAGAGGGTTAGTAAGAGAGTAATGGTCAACTGACCAGACCACAGTGAATGGTTTGGGTATACTATGTTTCTTTTCTTTTTTTTTTTTTTTAATCATTTGTTTGTTTGTTTTAGAGAGAGGTAGGGAGGGGGAAAGAGAAGGAAAAATCAGTATGAGAGAGAAATACTGGTCGGTTGCCTCTGTGTGCCCCATCTGGGAACTGAACCCACAACCTAGGCATATGCCTTGACTAGGAATATGACCTTTTGCTTTGCAGGACAATGCCAAACCCGCTGAGCCACACCACTTAGGGTCCATGTTTTCTTTAATGTAGTGGCAAAATATGGTATTCTCTCCCTCTCTTTCTACCCACCACCACCACAACCTCATCTATTCCCCAGAATCAAATACTGCTTTGTAAGGGTACCTGTCAGTGAGACTTATATTTTCCAAGTAAACACATATCTCTAATTTATGAACTACCACCAAATCAAATGCAATTTCACATTGGTCTAAATATTGAAAGATAATAGTAAGTGCACTTGAAAGGTGGAAAAACTAGGGTTCCATGATCAAGTAAGTTTATGAAGCAATGGGTTAAACAAAGTTAAGTAGGTTTCTTTATTATTGGACTTCTCTGAACCTTTCATACTCTAATTAAAACTGTAGGTCCTCAAATGGAGAATACACATTGTGTAGCATTTTCAAACAGATTTGACATTCTTTTTGTGGAATAGCTATTAAATATTCTTCTATACATCACAGTTGAGGAACACTGGGCTGGACTATGGAAACAAATTCAAAACATATTTCTTTCCGTTATTCACCTTTTAATATGCTGCACTTGGATAGTAGCCCTTTTGAGTCCAAAGAGAGTAAACTAGTCTTCCAAAAGGTAGTATTGGTCTGACCTGCTGGCATGGAGAGGGAAGTTGGGGAAAAGTCCCCTTTACACAAACTTGAACTGCTTATGTGGGATGAAGTCAGGGCAAGAGGTGACTATAGGGATGGGCAGCCAGGCCACTAGGTAACACCTTGATCTTTTGGTGCCATCTTACTTTTCTACCATTTGCAGCTCCCATCATCTAGGCAAGATGGGGGTCAAGGAATGTCAGAAGGTGATATGGAAAGACACTTACTTCACAAGAAGAAGATGGCCTAAAGTCCAAAAAGCATATGAGAAGATGCTCCATCCCATTAGCCATCAGGGAAATGCAAATTGAAACTATAATGAGATACCACTACCTGTGTACCATAATGCACAATATGGAAAAGACTAAAATACCAAATGTTGGGAAGAAATGGAGCAATTTTTCTTTTATACATTGCTGGGCAGAATCTTTGATCACTTTGGAAAACTTTGGCAGTATTATTAAAGGTAGACGTACATATATCTTATAACTCAGCAATCCTCCTAGGTATACATCCAAGATAAAGGAAGTCATATGCCCATCAAGAGACATGGCCAAAAATCTTTTTTTAACTTTTAAAATCACTTATTTTTAGAGTGGAATAGGTTTACAATGAAATTAAGAGGAAGGTACAGTGATTTCCTATGTACTCTTTGCTCCCACACATGCATAACCTCCTTGATTATCAATGTTACTCATAAAAATGGTTCTTTTTTTTTTTTTAACCAAGGGCGAACTTATGTTGACACATCATAACTGCCCAAATTTTATAGTTTACTTTAAGGTTTACTACTGGCGTTGTACACTCTATGGGTTTGGACAAATGTACAATGCCATGCATCCATCAACATAAAATCATACAGTGTATTTTTACTACCCTAAAATTCCTCTGTGCTCTTCTTATTCATCTCTGCCATTCCCACCAACCCTTGGAAACCACTGATCTTTTTGATTATCTCCATAGTTTTACCTCTTATAGAATGCCATATAATGGGAATCATAGAGTACAGTATATAGTCTTCTCAGATTGTTTCTTTTCACTTGGTAATATGCATTTAATGCTTATTCGTGTCTTTTAATGGCTTAATAGTTCATTTCTTTCAAGTACAAGAAATCTTCATTTTACTTGTCTTTATAATACTAGCTTAAAGCTATAAACAATTCAATAAAAAAGAGATAAACAAATTTAACATAACATTATTGAGATAATATTATTTGGATGAATCTCCAAAACACTATATTGAGAAAAAAGAAGCCAAACATAAAAAGATTTTCTGTATTACATCTATCTACAGTTTAAAAACAGGCAAAACTAACCACTGGTGATAAAAATCAAATTAGTGATTACCTAGAAGGCGCCGGTACCTCTAAGCAAATGCCCTATATCTTAACTTGGGTGGTGGTTTCATATATAACCAGTTGGTAAATAGATATATAAAAATGTAATTAATTAATTATACTCTTAAGATTTATGGAATTTACTATATATAAAAATACAACATAATGTATTTGACTATTATAAATTATTTATCTGGATATAAATTATACCTCAATAACATAAGAGAAAGCATTAGTGAGGAAGTATGTATTATTTTCTAAGACATGCCTTTCTTCTCAAATATTATATTGATTAGAAACCAGTTATATGAAGGTCTGCCCCAAAAGTATCAGCATTGCAAACTATTTTAATTATATTGACACTGGCTTGATACTTTTGGGGCAGACTTTGTATACCATGCAATTACCTTAGGCAATAGATTACAGTAGGTATTTGTTATTATCATATGAAGAAAAATAGAAATATTTTGTGGGATATATCTTTTAAGTAATTGAAGGAAAACATTTCAGTTGTTTATAAGAATCATTTCCAGGTCTTAATTTACAGCTTATGTGTGGTCCTACAGCAGTATTATATTTCATAACATGGAAAAGAATCTAATAAGCCCCAGTATTTTTAGCTTTACTTTTAGAAACTGTCAAATGAGTGAACACGCAAAGAATAAATAATGCAGATTGCTTTAGATATTCATGAGGAACTGGGAGAAGTCAATAGCAAAGGTGTTCTCACCAGAGACATCAGTTAAATTCCAATCCAGAGACCTGTCCTTTTCCTTTTACATTGAATCAATAAAGTCTTTAGGTTTCATTGCACGTCAATAACATGATGAAATTTAGATTACAGGAGTGAGGGATAAAATTTCCTATTTCCTATCACTTTTAAGGTATTTGAAAATTTCCAAATTAAGTTAATGGCTAAACAATATATTATGAGACTTAAAAACTTTTGGTCTTTAAAATTATTGTTTTTCTTTATTATCAACATCCTTCCCTCATTATATCCTTAAGGTTGAAATCCAGGGTGCAGCTATTGCAGATTAAATGGTAGGCTGTTCTAGTTGAATCTCCAAAGCCTGTATGTTAAACCTAAAAGGAAATAAATTAAGCTTTAATTATATCTTGGTTAAGGAAAAAAATTATAATTCCTTCTTATATTGAAAATTAGATTTTGGACTAATGGGCTCCATTATTAAATTTCATTTTATTTATTTATTTTTAAATTATATTTTATTGATTATGCTATTATAGTTGTCCTGATTTTCCTTCTTTGCCTCCCTCTCCCTAGCACCAACCATTCCTGCAGGCAATCCCCCTACCATAATTCATGTCCATGGGTCATGCATGTAAGTTCTTTAATTACTCCATTTCCTATGCTGTACTTTACATCCCAGTATCTATCCTGCAGCTACCTATTTGTACTTCTTAATCCCCTCACTTCTTCACCTATTCTTCCACACCTCACTCCCCTCTGGCAACTGTCAAAATGCTCTCTGTATTCATAATTCTGTCTTTGTTCTCCTTGTTTGCTTAATTTGTTTTTTAGATTCAATGGTTGATAGATATGTATGTTCTGCTATTTTTTCTCTTTTTTTTCTTAAATAAGTCCCTTGACCATTTCATTTAATAATGGCTTGGTGATGATGAATTCCTTTGATTTTGTCTTGTCTAGGAAGCTCTTTATCTGCCCTTCAAATCTAAATGATAACTTTGCTAAGTAGAGCAATCTTGGCTATATGTCCTTGCTTTCCATGACTTTGGATATTTCTTGATAATCCCTTCAAGCTGCAAAGTTTCTTTTGAGAAATCAGCTGAGACTCCTATAGGTAACTGACTGCTTTTCTCTTGCTGGTTTTAAGACTCTCTCTTTATCTTTAACCTTTGGCCTTTTAATTATGATGTGTCTTGAAATGGGCCTCTTTTCATCCATCTTGTTTGGGACTCTCTGTACTTCCTAGACCTGTATGTTTATTTTCTTCACCAAATTAAGGAAATTTCTCTTTTTCATTATTTTTTCAAATAGATTTCCAGTTTCTTGCTCTTCTCTTCTCCTTAAGGCACCCCTATGATGTGAATGTTGGACCACTTGAAGTTGTTCCAGACGCTGCTTATTCTAGCCCCATTTTTTTTTTTTTTTTTTTGGATTGTTTTTCTTCCTGTTGTTTTGGTTGGTTGTTTTTTCTTACTTGTGTTCCATACCATTGACTTGACTTTTGGCTTTACCTACTCTACTGTTGTTTCCTTGAAAAAATTTTAATTACATTTATTATTCTTTATTTCTGACTGGATCTTTTTTATGCTTCTGATATCCTCATTAAGTTCTTTGAGCATCCTTATAACCAATGTTTTGAAATCTGCATCTAATAGGTTGCTTATCTCCATTTAATTTGGCTCTTTTCTTGGAGCTTTAATCTGTTCTTTCATTTGGACCATGTTTCTTTGTCTTCTCGTTTTGACAGCCTCTCTGTGATTGTTTCTATGTAATAGGTAGAGCTGCTTTGACTCCATGTCTTGGTAGTGTGGCCTAATGTAGCAAGTGTGCTGTAGGGTCCAGTAGCACAGTCTCCCTTATCATCCAAGCTGGGTACTCAAGGTGCAACTTCTATGTGGGCTGAGTATATTTTCCTCTTGCAGTTGAGCCTTGGTTGCTATTGGCAGATTAATGAAAGGGATTTACCCAGGCCAGTCAGCAGCAAAGATTGGATATGACATTTTACCATCACCCTCCACCCTTCATGGAGGATCAGCTGTGCAGGGACAGGGTGTTGGTGCTCTGACATGGTCTGTAGCTGTCCACTGGGTGCACTCGCTCTGAGGTGTCCTAGGTGGTACGAGCCAGAGCCAATGTCAGTCCTCACCTGTGTTTTGCCCAGGGCCACCTGCCCCTGCATGAGCTATAAAGCAATCTGAGGTAGCTGCTACTTGTGCTGGGCTTGGCGGTTCCCAGGCAAAGCCAAACTGTGAATCTAGGCTGGCTGCTGCTAGTGCCTCTCCTGGGGCTCGCTGAGATCAGTTATTGCTTGTTTGATAGGATTATAAAGTTGTGAAGTATGAGTCAAGATCAGCCACTCGTATTGAAAAGCTGCTTGGGTGGGTGCATAAGTTGGGTGGGACAGAGTCTCTGGGGATCTCCAAGGTGGGTCAAACAGTGTTAGCCAGATTGCTGGAGTCCAGATATGGCACCTGCTTGCCTGCTTTGTAGGGGGAAGCTTTAGAAAAGAGATAATGGCCTCTGCTTGCCATGATATCCGACACTTCAGTTTTTCCCTCTATACTACTGGTGCCTTTTAAGATGCCACCCTGGTTCTGGAGATCAGAGGGAGTGAGTTTGAGTAGGTAGTCCATGTGTGGGTTCTTTAAGATGCACTGCTTGGGGCTTCAGCAGTTTCTTCCACTGACTCAGCCCCCAATGACTTTTGCAGTCAGAAACTCTGGGGACTTATTTTCCTAGCACTGGAACTCTGATCTGAGGGATCTGGTGTGGGGCTGGAACTCCTCACTCCCAAGATACCCCTCCTGAATTTGTATCTACTACCCATGGGTGAAAGACAAGCCTGCTCCATGTCTGAACTCCTTCTTACCTGTCTGGATGGATGTGGTTTCTTTAATCCTGTAGTTGTCAGACTTCAATTCAACTATTTCTAATGACTAAGAATGATGGTTACATTATATTTTTAGGTGAGCCATGTCTGCCTACACTGCCATTTTCTAAATATTAAATAAACACAAAAGGCAATCTACCTTCAAATAACCAAAAAGGCTGATCTAATTTGTGAGTGATCAACTTTTCAATTTCTCTTTCCCTCATTCTCTCACTTTTCTGATCCTCAACTATTTATTGATCCTTTCACCAAAGACTAATAGTAAAGAAATGGCAAACATAAGGCTTACCATTTAATTAAAAAATCAATTGCTATGACTTTTTGGTGAATAATAAGATAATTTCATTCCTTTGTTAATGGACATTTTGTATCCTTTATATGCTCAAACATTGTTAAGTACCTACTTAGCCATAATTAACTATTTGATTTTAGTGTCTCATTTCTAATTATATTGCCAATTGGAATTTGTATATGGTTGCCACAGAGGCCACTGTTAATTTAGTTAAGTACCAGTGAGGGTGAAGGGCTAAGTTACATGATTTATATAAAACGATCAGATTTGGATTAGGTTTTTCAACCTTGGCACTATTGGGCTAGGTAATTCTTTGTTTTAGGGAGCTATGCTGTGCATTGTAGGGTTTTTATTTGACACCATCCCTGACCTTTCTCCACTAGATTCCTGTAGTATATCCCTCTCCAAGCGGGGATAACCCATGATGTTTTCAGACATTGCTAAAGTCCTCTGAGGGGCAGAATCAACACCAGTTGAGAACCAATGATAGAGACCAGTGAGAGGTCCTACTTTTCTACTTCTATTAGGAAATCTAGTAAATCTCTAGAGATATGAATTATTTAGAGGTAGTCCTTCAAATTTAAATGTTGAAGAATCAGCATTCTTATCTTTTTTAACCCCTATATTTTTCATCATTTCTGTAGCCAGTGATACTATTCTGATGCTCTTTATTTGGCTTATTAATGTGCCTTCTTTTCTGTGTAATGTAACTATCATAATCAGAAGTATGCATTCAATTATAGAAAATATGATTCTTAATAAAATGTTAGAAAGTCATATAACATATATAGAATGCTATTTCATTTTGATTTACTCATAAGTAGCATAATGTTTTGCTCTTAGGAAGAAAGATTTAGAAAGTAATAAACTGTTGTTATGGCTGGGATATGTCATGCTTAGGAATTAATAAAATATATTTATGTTCTAAGGAAATTAAGATACCTCTGGGGAAATATTTCTTTTAATATTTTCTAAATCAAATTTTTTTTACATGAATAACATTATGGCATCCACAGAAGTTGATTTCCGTAGATGATCTATGGTCTCATATACATCTTGCCCCTAAAGTGTTTTGCCAGAATAAAACCATAAATATAATCTACAGAAAGGTCATAGAGCAGAAGCGTAGGAGAATATGTTTCATGGATCCATTTTTAGAAACAGCTTTCATTTTAAAATAAATTGCTATTAATACAAGGAAAGGAAAAAGCCATTTGAAGAAAAGTCTTGCCTCTCACTTAGCTACACATTTAAAACTGGCAATTGCTACTTTCTTTTAAAAAATAATTATCTATCTAGATGCTGAGTTATTAAATGATGTGTGAATGACTCTAATTACAACATTTGCAAAAGATTTACAATTTTCCCATTTATTTTTTGTACCTTTCCAACACTACAGAAGGGTATTACCAAAAAACTCAAGTGGTAGTTGCCTGATATATTAGCAAATACTCATAAAATAACAGAAGAACATTTATCAATAATTATTAAATTAAAAGCTTTACTCTTTTCTAAATTTGTAATATCAACTAAATATTCACTGTAGGGGTTTATCGTTACCTTGCCTACTTCAATATATGAGAAGAATGTGATTTAATTTTTCAACAATAGCATCTGTTGTAGAGACATGCTTATTGTTTTCATTGCAAAAGTCAGAATTTGTTCTTGCTCTAAAAAGAGGGTGAGTCTGTTTTCTCTGTGGAAACTATTTTTTTCAGGAAAATATTGAACATTAAAAAGGTACCTCCTTCCAATCCTTTTAACCTAGTGGTTGGTTAAAAGCCATGGACTGACTCCAAGGCTCGTGCCTGTAACTGCTATCAAGGCAAGCTGAGGTGAAACTCTGGCCGGATCTGCTCTAATGGGCATTGTTGGTTGGTTGTGTGTCCTAGTGTAAAGCATTTAAGCTCTCTAAAGTCTGTTTGCCTGTCTTTAAGAACAGAGCTAGTAATAGTGCCTGTCTTCTAAAATTGTACTGAGGGTTTAGTTAGATCATAAATGCAAATTTTTAGCATAAATTTAGTGCAGGAGTAAGTACTCAGTTAATATTGAATTAGCACTGTCATCATCACCATTAAAACACTTTTTGTCTAGATCACCTCTCGGGTTTATGTACAAGTGTATAGAGAAAGAAAAGAAGGAAAGAGAAGAGTAGGAACCAATAACATTAAGGGTGCTGGAGTTTAAGGGCATCCAGACAGGAGAGCTGTTTGGGATTCCGAAAGGAGAGGGCTTTCCCGTAGTAGCCTTTTTGATGTTCATGGGTTCATGGCACTTTCGCCTTTGTGGGCTCTGTCTGTGATAGAAGACTTAAAATTGTATTTTACAACAGCTTTTATATGAAGGTGAATATGGTAACATTATAACTAGATAATATTGAATGTAAACTGTAATTGAAAAATAAAACTTAAATATAAATAATAAATAGAGGCCTTTATAATTTAAAAATGAATCCTATCTGTTTTTATAAATATGAAGGGAAAACATTAGAAGTGACTTTAATTATTGAGAAACACCAAATTATAGGAATAAAAGAAAATTTATTTTTGTTAAAATCTGGCCAGATGTGTAGTTGATTGGAGTATCATCCTGAAACCAAAAGGTTGTGAGCTTAACCCCTGGTCAGGGTGCATACAAGAAGGCAACTGATAGATATTCTTCTCTCACATCAATGTTCTCTCTCTCTCTCTCTCTCTCTTTCTCTCTCTCTCTCTCTCAAATAAATAAACATATCCTGGGGAGAGGGTTTAAAATAAGTTTTAAAAGTTTTGGTGTTCTTTCTTTCTCTCTTTTTCTTTTTCTCTCTCTCTTTCTCTCTTTCTAAAATCAATAAACATAACCTGGGGAGAGAATTTAAAATAATTTAAAAATTTTTAGTTGAGTGTCAAAAATATTGTGTATAGAGTCTATTTTCTTTAAAAATTTTAATTTTTTCCTTCTAATTTTAAAGAAAAGTAACCATTTCCTGGGCCCCTAAAATGACTGTGTGCCCTAGGCACTGTTCCCACTGTGCCTCAGTCAGACATTGTCCCCACGCTGTCACTTTACTTTGAGGGACCTATAGAGAGGTACCTATTTCATCATCAGCAACCAGAGCTGTAGGCATTCTTTCAAGTCTTCTTAAAAGCCCTTGCTACCCATAGCTTTTTGCAAGTGTTTCAGGTTCTGTGTGCAGGGACTGAGCGAATCTTTACCAGCTTCTTCAAAAGCCTATGTGGTAGTGAGGACAGAGACATTTTATTTCCTTGAGCAGTTTGTGCACTCAGATATTCTGAATGCTGAGGCCTCCTTAGGGGCCAGCGAGCTTTTACATGCATTGAAGGCTAGAAAATTTTTGTTTCGCACAGTTTTCTTAAAAAGCAAGTGATGGTGAGAGGGGTGCGTTCTTTAACTCACAATCTATTTCAGTGCTTATATCTTTCTGAGCTGCTGAAAGAGAGTTATGTTAAACACTCACCCCATGAGTTGATGTAACTTCTGGTCAGATAAATTACCATTTAAATAAAAACTTTTGCTCAGCACATCTGTTCTCCATGTTTCTCCAAGTCACATCTGCTTCCTTTACATGAAGAAACAAACTTGTACTACCGTTAGCACAGTCATGCCAAAACAATGTGCAGGAGAATTGGATCTTCTTGGCTTCCACCAGCATCCAGAGAAGTTTTCCTAAATGCCCTCCTGCTGCATCCACTCATTTTCATTTGAAGTTTGTTTTGGCATTCTAAGAATTAGTCTTCTGATTTCTTTGCTGCATAGGGAAATAGGAAGGAACCATGAGAGGTTTGTAATTAAAATATTCCAGTTCGAGAAATCAGATTTCAGCTGGGACTTTTGTGACTTTGAAAGAGGTTGTGACCAAAGGAGAAAAAGATAAAGGGAGGCTCTTTTGATAACTCCAATTCCCAATATCCAATTCTTTGTGGGGTTTAATTGCTCTAAAGGCTCCTTAGATTTCTTATATCTCTTTCTCCATTATTGTCCTCATTTCTCAAGTTCTAACTCATGGTAGCAATGGTATATAATAAAGGAACAAGGAGGGTGGTGAGAGGGGAAAGGTATTGGAAACTAGGTTTAACATTTTTGTCAGCACTCTTACTACCTCCAAGCCAAGTCTAAAACATGACTTATTTTTTTAAAGGACATTTTTGGCTTCCTCAAACAACAGACTTTGGCTCTGTATAAGATAATTTAAAGCAAATGGTTCCTCTGGGCCAGTGGTTCTTAACCTTTGAAAAGAAACAACAAATCTTTTTGATGATTATCTGATGAAAGTTTTGACCCCTTGTCTCAAGAAATAATGTATAATCACACCAATGCTGTAGACAATTCCAGCATTATGAAGGATCCCAGGTAAAAACTTCTTACCCTCATATCTCACCATATGAAGTAGAATATAGCTACAGCAACAAACATAGTAAGGTTAAACACATAAACACACAAGATTATAATTGAATTAATGGACCACTTACTTTTTCCTGGCAACTGTACTGAATGTTTACATATATCAGTTCATTCATAATTTTAATGATAAAATAAGTATCTATATAACAATATTACATTTTGGAGTTATGTGTGGTCTTTAAGTGATTCCTAATAGTGAAGAGAATCAGCAATTATTATAGTTTTCAAAGAAAAATGCCACTAAATGTAATATTGCCTTAGAAATAAACATCTGTGAGGAGTGAACTACCTATCCATTGATTTCTTCTCAAAGGCTCAGAAAGTGGTTATGAGTTGTAGAAATGGTGGTTCTGAAAACACAGGAAAATTTGATAATGTGGCTATGTCATTTGGACAATTTCTGTTGTTCTCATTAGTCAGAGCCATTGATGTGCCTTCTTTTAGCAGGCTATAACATATTGCTTTTTGTTCAAAGAAAGGTTTGCTTAATGTCTCCATTATTAGGTAATGCTGAGAAAACTTCCACATGCATTTGACCAAATGGACCATTTCCTTCAAAGGCATGTGTTGTAGGAACAAGAATGAGGGGTGGGGTATTCCTTGCAGATGGTTTCACCAAATGTAGAATGACAAGCTGGTTTGACATATGTTCCCTGAAGGCAGAATTGGGACACTTTACTGCCTGACATATTTAACTTCTTTTGAAAATGCTGCTAATTTGTCTTCTTTTCTTTTACTCACATCCTTTTTTAAGGGAGGACTAATGAGTTTAAAACACTGAGCATGACCTCACTCTTCAAAGCACATCAGGCCTCCCCACCCCTCAGCGGCCTTCATCTCTTTGGGATCTCATGCCTCAGCAATGAGGTGCAGACGTTCAGTGACTTTTCTGGGTTTTTACCTTTTCTACTCCCCCACCTCCCGCAACTGCCCCACATGCTTGAGGGTGATCCTTCTAGACCTAATGAGTTGGAAGATAAATACTGCATGTGGGATGCTTGATCTGATAGGTTATTTTAAAATTAAATTTGGTGATGTAGTTAAGAGACCCAGATTTCAAAGGTTCAAGAAACAGTAGAAAGAGCAGAATTTTCTATATATGAAAATAGCCTCTCTTAAGTACTTTGATCAAAACATTACTTGTGCTGTCTGGATTTGAGCTGTAGTTGACCACTTCCCTGTTGGACACCTAGGGCATGTTTCTCATCTACCAGGTAGGGATATAATAATACTGTCCATATAGGGTTGTTTTGAGTAAAAACTGAACTAATATTGTGACGAGTTTGTAATAATGCCTGGCACTGAAAGAGCTTACTGTACGGAGGTCTGTTCTGAAAGTATTAGCCATGCAAACTATTTTAATTATCTTGACAGACCTTCATACATGTTTGCAAAATATAAATAGATAAATAAAATATCTCTTTGGGCTAGTATAAGAGAAAAGTTTAAAACAGGAACCCCCAACCCCCATTGAGGTCTAATAAACTGAGTTAGAGAATTTTAAACTGCTCATACGTATTTTTAAATGTATTGTTTATTTTTAATTGTTCTATTACATTTGTCCTATTTTCCCCTTGTTGCTCTCCTCTGCCCTGCCCACCTCCTCACGTTCCCACAGACAATCCTCACCCTGTTGGTTTAGATAGAATAAGATAAAAATGTAAAAACTACAGAACAAACCACCTGTGCTAATAAATTATGCTGTAAATTTTATACTGGGTTTGATAAAACAAAAAGCCCATACTTGACTGTACAATTTTCCCTGAAATGTGTTTTAATTTTGATAGTTGTGCAATTTTATATGTTGAGATTGCCATTTTATTAGCAATCAACAGAGAGGCTGAGAATTTGACCTACTTTAACAAAAAGAAGAGAAGTTTTTCTTGTTTTTTCAAACAGAGGAACATTTCTCACAGATATTATTTGGTGGATTCCATTAAAGGTCAGGAGAACAATGTCCCCTCTGCCATTTTGAGAAAAGAGCCATGAAGGATAATGACCCTATTTGCGTGCCATCAGCACAAGGTATAGCATAATGTAACTTAATTTTTAGCATGTATAATCTCTAAGAAAACTATCATTTTGAAAGCCATCCCTCAAGAGACAATATATTTATTTATACCTGGTAATAAGCTAAATGATAAAATGAGTCTCTCTCTCTGTATGGTCACATCATAATTTTGAGCAAAACTGCTAAATCTCTTCACTTGGTTTAAATCAGAATTTGTTCCAAATAGCTTTCTGATAGTTCCTAAATGCCAATTCCAGATTTTTCACTTCTTATTTTATTCTTTAAAATTAATTTATTGTTGTTGTATTACAGTTGTCCCATTTTCCCCCATTGCTCTTCCCTTCCCCACCCACCTCATCCCCTCTCCCACAGTCAATCAGAGGCATGGAAATAGGGACAGACTGACAAGGACTAGAGGGGTGCAGGGAGGAGTAGAAGGGGGACAAAGGGGGAAGAATTTAGTCAGGGAACTAGTATAAAAGACCCATGGACATGGACAACATGTGGGGATTGACTGTTGGGAGACTTTTCACTTTTGAGAAGTCTTAAAATGCCTAGTATTTAACATTTTCTCAGCAGTAGTGTGCACCAGGTCCTATTATAATTGCTTTACATTTATTAACTGAATGCTCAAAACACAACAACATAAGATAGATATTTGGATAATTCTCATTTCGTAGACGGAAAAACAGAGGCTCAGAGAACTTGCTCAACATCACCTAGCTTATAGTAGCAGAGTCCAGTTTTGAACCAAGGAAGCCTGGTTCCAGAGCTCTGCTATTTCCTAGCTATGCTCTTAGCCACTCCACTTCACTGAAAAACTAGATTGCTGAAATAAGCATGTTTTTCAAAAGGCTATGGCTCCAAAAGTTAATTTGTAGGTTATTGTTTGAAACTTGTCATCAATTATTTTTCTATAGAAGGACGTTTTCAAGTGAGGTTAGGTTACAGGGAACCTTCAGAAATTCTCTTTGTCAATTATACCTCAATGTAACTGGAAAAAAAAGTCATCTTAACACATACTATTATTAATATAGTGGAAGGGTCCTAGGGAAGGGGGCAAATGTGCCCAGGAACCCAGTGGCAGTTGTGTGTGGGGAAGGGCTCCAGCGGCCAAAGCTGTTGATGGGGAAGATGTCCCTGGAGGAAGATGTGGCTCTAACTGTAGTTTGACCAGTAGCCCTGTGCGCAGTGGTGATATTCAATTTTCAGGCCATTTGTGAATCATTGTCACATTCAACTTCAAAGTTGGGGGATCTTGGATGTCCAATCCCTGCATCTGTGTAGACAGACCTCAGGAGCTTTTCAAGGCCCATCCTTAATAACATTCCAAGGCTCTTTGCCAGTTAAGTGGCAGAGTGCGGATGAGAGCCTATGGGCTGGTTAGCAAACCTCCTGGAAGTTTGTAGTTGTCTTTATATAGAAGGGCTATTGGAATCTAGACATAGACATGTTTCCTGAGCTCCTTGAGCCAGTTCTATATCCTTAAAAAAGTCTCTAATGAAAAACTGTTATTTCTAAGTTTATAAAATAAACAATGGATTGCAAATTTGATGACCACTGTCCTTGACTAAAAAGAGGTCCCTCTTTCTTCTTTACAATATGTGCTTGGCTATTGCATATCCTTATTTGTCAAGATGTAAACTAAGATATAAAAACTAAACTTTTTTTTTTGATGAAAGGAAGGTATGCTTTTGACTCCTTAGAAGTAGTCAAAAATCACTATTTGAAAAATATCCTTGAGTGATGTCACCCAGGATGGGACTTACTTTAGTAATTTACAGATATTCAATAGCTGATCAACAAATAGATTAATCAGAATCAATACTGGCACAGAATGAAAAAATGATTTGTATAAAGTCCCCAAAATAGCTCGCACTGCCTGGGACGCCTTGGCA
Source organism: Noctilio leporinus (assembly GCA_004026585.1). NCBI lineage: Eukaryota > Metazoa > Chordata > Mammalia > Chiroptera > Noctilionidae > Noctilio > Noctilio leporinus. Next base: position 467,734 of record PVIW01000040.1, on the reverse strand, counting down.
TCCCCTTTCCCATGTTAAGTCCACCTGTGATCACAGTAACCCTTTGCCTGGCCTGCAGCCTTCCTTGCCAACTGGCCACATGCCACCGATGCACAGCCTGTCACCCCCTTTCATAACCAGCACACAAATATCAGATGAATTTCCTTTGAACCCTGCTTCCTCTTGGCTCCTGACATAGTTTACCTCCTTAGAAGAAACACTGCAGGTTCTGGGAGCCACACAATCCCTTATTAATCATCCTTTCTTTTTCTGGATAAGCAAATATGGAAAGAATTTTTCCACATCTCCAAAGTATTTCACACATTATACCATGATTGGAAACAATGTCCCATTTCTTAAATATTTAATTATAATCTGTTACTGCGATATGTGGGTTATTAACTAGCTCTTAAAAGGATTACTAGGTTTCTCTGCATAACAACAATATTAATAATAATAATTATCAAACATTAATTTTCTATTAAAAATATTTAATCCTCACCTGAGGATATGCTTATTGATTTGAGAGACAGAGAGTGAGAGAGAGACATTGGTCCATTGCCTCCTGTATGTGCCTCATCCAGGGATCTAATCTGCAACCTAGGTATGTGCCCTGATGAAGAATCAAACCCAAAACCTTTTGGTGTTCAGGACCAAACCAACTGAACCACCTGGCCAAGGCAGTAATTTTTTCTTCTTTTCTTTTTTTAAAATTTTCCTTTCCAAAGATTTTGTTCATTATTTTTAGAGAGAAGGGCAAGGAGGGAAAAAGAAAGACACATCAATGTATGGTTGTCTTTCACCTGCCTCCACCTACAGACCTGGCTGGAGACCTGGCTTGCAACCTGGTTATGTGCCCTGGCTGGGAATTGAACCAGTCATCTTTAGGTTCACAGGCCGATACCTATCCACTGTGCCATCAGCCAGGGCTAATTTTCTGTCTGATGTTTCTACTGGGACCCTATTTCCTTAGACATCTCCATGTATAACTAACCAGACAATATCCAATCCTCAATATAACTCAATAAAATATGTGTTACATGTTAGAAGGAAGCATTCTAGGATATTATATTCCTTTTAACACCATTATCCAGTGAGAACACTTTTACCCATAACGATAATAATTTGCAGCTGTCCCAAATCCTAAAAGTAAAGCAACCCCCCACCCCAAATATATTTTGTTACTGAAACATGTGTAAACAATTATGAATATCTGAACCATGCTGGCATTGATTTTCAGACTCCAAAACTGTAGGGGAAAAATGCCTTTAATAAAGTATGTTGATAGATACATCCGACTTCAAAAGTTGCTTTTGCAGACTCACAGAATAAAGATTTCACTTTTTAATGGGTATAGTAAAAACTGGTATAAATTTTAGATTTCACATTAAAAATAATAAAATCATTTATGCAGTTCCCTGTTATGATTTGTAAAACTCAGGTTTTTCAAAACTGTCCCTAGATCCATGGGTGAAGAGTGATGGTCACCTTTTAATACGTTCTAGTTTTGGGAGATCAAAGAAGTCCTCTGACTTAATCATAAGTTTGTTTTTGTTTTTTGTTTTTTTAAAATTTTATTGTTGTTGTATTACATCCATCCCCTTTTTGCTCCCCTCTGTCCCCCTTAAGTTTGTTTTTGTTTGTTAGTTGTGCTTTTTCGGAAAAAAACAAACAAACAGAAGTACATGGATTGATTAGGCCAAGAAAACATTTGAAGGACTACACATATTTACATCTTAAAATGTTTAGCTTGAATGTATTTTTTAAGTGAAGTCACCTCTTATTTATTTATTTATTTTTACCAGAAACACAACCTCATTTAAATCCTATTTCAAAAGAGTGGATTCTCCTACCCATTAGCACAATATTACTCAAGATGGTAACATCCAAATGCCATATGATCTCACCCATTACAGGACAATAATGAACAAAACAAACAAACAAGCAAAACAGAAACAGATACAAAAATACAATGAATAGACCTTCAGTGGGTAGAGGGGAGGGTAGAAGGGGGAGGAGGAGGCAAAGAAGGGGAGCAGTTTAGTCAAGGAAATGGCATGATGGACAACAAGTGGGATTGACTTTGGAGTTGGTGGATGGGGAAGGGGACAGAGGGGAGTAAAAAGGGGATGGATGTAATACAACAATAAAATTAAATTTAAAAAAATTAAAAAGATGGTAACATCATTGTGGATGTTCCTGGGACTTACTCTTTATCTTTCTGCCACCTCCCTGCCTCTCTCTCTCATTGTCTCTCTTTCTCTTGCACATACACATGTGTGCATGGATACACACGCACACACAAAGTTTCTCTAGGCCAAATTTTAGGTCTTTGATTGCCACACTTAGCATAACTTCTAGAAAATTCTTGATTAATAATTAATATTTGTAAAATTACATGATACTTCCAAGCTAAATACAAAATTTAATATGTGTTCTATTATTTTAAATGTTATGCCGTAGCTCATATGAATACATCTTTCAAGAATCTTAAAATGGATCCTTACATTGGTAACAGAATAGTAGTGTTGGCATCATTCCTGTCCCTGGAGGTTAACCAAGTAATGCCAAGTTTCTGAATTCATCATGCCTTAGTGAAAAGAAGGCCCTCTTTGTGGTAGGAGGGGACCAAAAGAGAGAAAAGGTCACTTTTGGGCAAGGGTTATATGGCTCCCGAAGTAAGGCTATCTACTTCCCTCCACTCCCAGCAGGGGAAGGGTGCGGAGGTCATGATGGCTTCAAGGAGAGAAAGAAACATGCTTGCTTACTTTGTTGGGTGCCTGCTTAGTTACAGGGCTTGATGAACAACCTCATACTTCTAGGAAGGAGGTGGAACTTTCTTAGATGAGGCTGTGGGGGAAGTTGGTGAAGTATGAAGGACAGGGACATACGTGTATCTCAAGACCTGTATGTCCATCCCTCTGTCCCAGATGCAGCCTGCAAAGTTGATGCTGTAGAAGAGAGAAGAAACTAGGTCCTCTTATCAGGGACCCAGCACAGGACAAACAGATACTTGAGCATATATATCAGGATCAGCTAGAAAATCTAGCTGAGCCTCTAATTGCTCCAGGCATTTGCTTCATCCTCAGGCTTACTTGAGGCTACCTCTATACACGACAAGTGTAGGCAGTGATCTAGGTCAACAGTGATTGATGGCCGCTGAGATTTCTTTTCCCTTCCTGATTCAAATCAAGGAGAGTGAGCTTAGGAAAACTGAGAGAACAGATCCTATCCACTACCTCCAAACTTCTGGTGTTAGCTTCTCTTTCTGTGTAATGAGTGATCACAAATTCAGTAGCTTGAAATGATGGCCATTTACCAAGTCACAGTTTGCTAGCTCAGAAATCCACAGGCAGTCTGACTAGTTTCTTTGCTCAGGGGCTGAAAGCTCAAATCAAGGTCTTTGTCGGGTTGTGTTCTTCTCTGGAGGCTCTGGGAATCGACAGGCTTCCAAATTGTTGCAGGTGCTTGGGGAACTCGGTTCCTTGCAACTGTAGGACAGCAGGTGCTTTTCCTTCCTAGCTGCCAGCCAAGGGCTGCTCTCTGTCCCCAGAGGCTACCTGCACCCCTTGCCTTCTGCTTCCCTCCGTCTCCCCAAGGAGAACCGTTCACACTTTGAATATCCCTCTCAGAGCTTGTCTCTGCCTTTCCTGTCTCTCAGCCCTGCATCTAGATTTAATCTCCCTAACTGAACATCAACAGATTTGAAACTTGAATTACGTTGGCAAAACCCCTTCACAGCAACACTAGGTCAGTGTTTGCTTGAATCATGGGAGGCATGTGTGTGTACACCAGAGGCCAGGAACTATAAGAGCCACCTTAGGATTGAACCCTCATAAGCTGTAGGAACTGCAGACCCAACCTTCCTTGGGAATGCTTCAGATCCAACATGAAATGAAAGTTTTAGTGAGCAAGCCTAAGTCTTTATAATGAAAATGGGACTTTTTATAAGTGGCAGTGATGAAAGTGTAATGATCCAGGGCTTTCATATCATTAAAGAGATCAGGTCCATTAAGAAAGGAGGTAGGCTGGTCAGTGAAGCATGATAGTTACCGTTATGGGAAAAAATAAGATTATTTTTTATTTATACCGTAGAACTTGAACCTTCTCAGTCAGAACTATTTTCATGACTGGAATAAACTTGTGCAGTAAAGCAGTCTGTCGTAGCAAACATCTATTGCCACATTCTATTCTTATCACCTTTTATCACTGATATACATGACAACCATATATGATGGGCACTATCATGACAGCAAACAGGGGCAGACTTGGGACTTAAATTCACATCTGTTTGGCTTTAAAGCTCATGATATTAATTGCTATTCAATTAGCTGCTCTTTAGCTACAAAGATATTTTTACCCCAGATAATATGTGAACAAACCTGCTCCACTGTGAGGTAAGCTGCCTGTTATCAGCACTTTGGATATTTTCATAATCAAATCATGTTCCAAATAAATTCCTATAACCCTGATAATCAATTTGTGATTTGGCTTTCCTGACCAGCATTTTGTTTATATTTCTTTGTTTGCTCTATACTTGAGTAGAATCATTTAGGAGACCGGGGACAGACCTGTTGACCATGAAGTGTTGCAGGTACAAATCTTTTCAGAGGTGGGTAATGGGCATGACAGAATTAGGCCAAATGTGTGACAATACACGGTGGTGGAGACTGTGACAAAGGGACAGCATACGCCCTTAAAAGTGAATAGCAACTACTCAGTTTGGAATGGCAATAATCAGGATATCAGATTTCCTGAGTCTTCAAAAGAAGGGAAACATTTGGATTTTAATGGACCCTCCCTATTTTTTTAAATTTAATTTTATTGTTGTTTTATTACACCCATCCCCTTTTTCCTTCCCTATTTTTATACGTTGGCAATAATCTTTAAAAAGGAAATTTCTGCAAGCCAAACAAATAAAAATTCTGTGATCAGATTCAACTCAAAAGCCATTCATTACTTTGTATCTTCTGATATAACCCAATTTATTCACATGAATGAGAAACTTATTGTGTGTGGGCGAGGGAACTTGGGACTTGAGGAGAAGGGATAAAATTGTTAGAACAATTTGCATCCCTAATATTAACAACCCAACTTTATTTATTTATTTATTTAAAAATAAAGGGTTTTTCTAGCTGTTGTAAATGAAAAATTGAGATTTTCTTTTTGACTTGAGGTGAAGTTTGAGTTAGTGCTTAATGTCACTGGCATGCATTCTAGCCATTGTTTCTTCCTCAGATTCCACATAGGAACCTTGGGGTCCCTGTGGGTCCTCTCACATGTCTCCATGTGTCTGTGGCTATGTAGACTTTATATCTTCATATCACATTATTAGAAGTTCTTGAAAAAATATGCACTAATCTAATTATCTCTTACTAGATTTTGTGCCCAAATATTTACTATTAGCTGACTTAAGCCAGTGAGATCTAGTTCTAGAATCAGTAAGTGGTTCATCCCTCAAAGATTATAGCTGAGTACGGACAAGAATCAGTTACCAAAGGAAATTAGGAATATTCTTTCAAGAGAGATGGGTGCTAGGAAACAAAGAATAGATTCCATATAAGATTCATCTTCTTGCAGTCCTGGGCCTTTAAATCTAAAGATGGCTATAAAATACTTACCCCCAGTCTCAGCCCTCCTCATGGATTCCATCCACTTTTCCAACTGCAAGTGATCCACTTTTACTTAGATAACCTACCTGTCATATTTAATATGTTTAATATCAAATTCATTATCAGTCAAAGTTCTTGGGTGGAAGAAATAGAATTCAAGCCTGGCAAACCTAAGTGGAAAAGGAACTTACTCCAAACACATCTGGTGGCTTACACAATTGAACTATGGAGAGAGCTAACAAAGCAAAACATGGGCAGGAATCAAGGGAGGAAGAAGATGCTGTGAACAATGTGACAGCGTGAGAACCATCTGTTCTGGATGCCACTCTTGCCACCATCATCCTTGCTGTCACTGTGCTCCTTGCCTTTTCCGGATCCCAGCTGCTCTAGATTCTATAGGCTGCTGCCTCTGCTGTTACTGCTCAATGTCAAGGCCATAAATGAATTGCAAACCACCCTTTCTTATTTGTGTTTTTTTGTTCTATAGTCAAAATCTTGGTGTAGGGCACCCAGTTGGCCAAGCTTAGGTCACATGTCCTTGCCCAATATATCAGACAGATGGAGCAGGAATACATGGCTTTTAGAGTAGAGGATCCCTCTTAAATAAGAAGAGATTGCATAATGAACAGTGAAAAATGACAAATATCCCTAATTATGGCATTTAATTGAGCCTCATGACAGCAGGAAGATAGCTACTAGTCCAACATAAGTGTATTCTCATCCTATAACTCTTCAAAGGTTGAAGAACATAGGCCCCTTCTAGAGAAAATAAATTTCTCACCAAAGTATTCAAAGCATCGACTAGTTGACTACTTGGTGGCAATAATAAAGAAAGAATTTAGTCATTACAGGTTTGGGTAGACCAGATGGCTTTGTAAAACTTCACTAATCTATACACTTTAAATAAGTGAACATTTAGAAGTATACTCTCACTTCATTGTTGGATGTTCCTTCCCTGGAGACGACAGGACCATTTTTTATTGGGGCTTGCTTCCCTTCACCTTCCTTTCATTCCTTTCCTGACCTGCTTTCCCTTATATTAGTGGTTCTTAAACATGAGCATGTGTCAAAATATCCAAACAGGTTGGTTGGAGTACAGATTGCAGGCCCTAGGCTGTTTCTTGGTTTAATAGGACTTGGGTGGGGCCCAAGAATTTGCATGTCTGAAGTGTTTGCTAGTGATGCTGATCTTGGGTCTGGGGTCTAAGATCTGCACTCTAAAAACCATCCTCTTTTACTCTTGGGAATTTATGCCTTTTCTTTTGTCAAAGAAAAAGCACCTATTTTTAGGATAATGCAGCTCACATGCATTGTCTTTTCAATAGTTCTTTGGTATTCCATTTATTTACCTATATGCACAGTTTCTTTACCTCTCAAAAACTTTCTTTTTGTGCAAAGGCTAATTTCTAGGTAATGTCCCCAGGGGGATAGCTTTTTGTTTTTTCCTTTGAAAAGCACCTTTCTATGGTGCTTTCTATAAATTGACTTTCAATCCTTTAGAGACTATTGCATTTTTTATGACGCAAATGCATATTTCTCTTTTTCTTAAAACATTTTCTAACTGTTCCTCTAAGTGATTCTGAACAATGTTTTTCCAAGTTTTTTTTCTTAAAATCTCCAAAATTGTCAAAGGCATTTTTTGTTTTGCTTATGTAGCATATTATATTGATTTGAGTAGTTAAAATGACTGTGTTGGTAACATAAGTTACTATGGTTTTTAGTTTTATTTGCCTGTGTTAAACATAATTCAAATCTTTGAAAACAAAGCAGCAGGTAAAAAATGAACACGATACATATTTTTTCCTGTTGTTTTGTATCTGGGGTTTTTTGTTTGACTTTTTGTTAGACTTGAAAAATTTGAAACTTCTAAATGAACCAGTAATAAAAATAAGGCTCTGATCATTAATGGACCAGATTCAAGTTCGAGTTTGGTGACATAATATTTTATGAATATATTAGAATCATCTTTACCTCACTTTTCCTACCATTCAGTCATGAAAGAATGATGATATGTTTAGTAATTATTTGACCAACCCATACATCATTTTTCAAAATCAGTCCCCTCTACATTGTAATTTCCTTCTCTTTCGCTCTGTCCTCAATCTCTATAGACCTCACATGGAGTTCACTGCACATCCACTTCTTACTTTAGTCCTCTGCCTGATTAACCATTACAGACTCTAAAGTCTCTAAATTATTTTTTCTTTATTTATACAATATTTTAAAAAGTCTTAAAATATTTTAAGGCTGGAATTTATAAAACTCAAATGTTTCTTTTGAGTTTAGCTTTAACTTATATCATTTGCAGTTCATTTGTTTGTTAAATTTCCACATGGTCTCTTCAGCATTAAACCAAAATACGAGTTTATGTAATTGTGGTTTTAATAAACTCCATGCTGTTGAGTCATCCAGGGTTTTAGAAACATAGAATGTATGTGGCTATTTGACAAATCAACATCCTTCTTATTTAATCAGTTCACTATATCTCAGTTTTTTAACTTCAGATTCTACTGTAGTGAACACAGTTTACTTATCAGCTCTGCCAATAGGGTCTCTTTGAGTGAATGGCCTTTTTTTTTTTAACCACAAGTTCATTCCACCGGATGACCACATTGTGCAAAATGTTATTCAATTATGCACAGCACTGGGTGTGGCATCAGAAGACCTGGGTTTCTGTGCTGGCTCTGTCACTTATTACCTCAGTGTCACTGAGATGCCACTTCTCAGGAAAGTACTATGACCTACAGGAGGTAACAATATTTGCCCCAACCTATTTTACTGCATTTTACTAAGAATAAAATGAAGATGGATATAAAAGCCTCTTGTAAATTGTAGCGTACTAGACATGAGAGATACTCTATTACATTCATTTATATATTAGGCATATTGATTAATTTAAATGATTTCAGTTCATTCTTTTTGGGGATTTCAGATGCACTTAACATTCTAACATCATACTCTAACAGAGGAAAGGCTGCTGTTTCCTTTGATAATAAACTGAAACATGTAACCAAATTGAAAGGGTCTGTATTATGAAAACAACTCATGATAATATTCCCTCTGCCAGTTTCAAAGGATATTTGTCTTTGAATTTTAACAGATGAAATTATTTGGGTTCCTTCTATCTTTATAATAATTCCATGTTTCTTCTTCCTTTTAAATTTAAGAGTCATATAACAATAAAAGTATATGATACACTATGGCATTTTCCTAGATGCTACAAGAAGTAAACAGAGAAGAAAGTTCTTTAATGTAAAAATTCCTACATGTTAACGGATCGTGAAAATCAGGAACAACTGTTTTGCCGGGGATCGTGCTCCACAAGTAGTAGAGGGCAGCTCATTCCAGAGATGAAAAGAGTACGTCTGGTGTTTGAGCTGTGGCCACATTTGACTTTCATGTCCTTTTGGGACATGACACATTTTGTGGGAGAAGAAAGTTAGTGCAGCTGCCTTCACTAATCAGTCAGTATGACCCAGCCCCTCAGGGAGGACAGCAAAGGCAGCTACACTCAGACCTACCAGCCTTGCTGATTAACAGCGAATTCGCTGGTCAAGTCACCCTCTAAGTCTGTCTAGCCCATCAGACCTAGAAATGTAATTTAGATGATTATCTCGGTGCCCATTAAACCTGTGACCTACTGCAGTCTGTTTGAAGTCGGCCTGCTTACTCTCACTAATAGGAAAAAAGGAAGGATTAACTCAGAGGTCATGGAATCAGAGTGCAGCCAAGATGATGGCAAAAGGGTGTAAGAAACCTTCCTCTCCCTGTAGGAAAAGGGAAGAGCCCGAAGAATAAGGGGCTGTCAGCAGGATTCATTTCATTATGGAAAAAGGAGTTGTTTGGAATGCAACCAAGATTGACTCCTTCACCTTCCACTGGTTTCAACCTGTTTCGTTTATAAACATCATATTCTAGCAAGGTGAGGAACCCTGTTTAAGATCTTGGGATTGTTGAAAGGAGTTACCTGGTCAGGTCTGACTGGGAAACCTAATGAAGATAATAGATGCCTTATCTCAATCCTGTAACAATTTGAAGCAGATGCCTGAAACGTGTGTGGGATCTGATGTAAAAGCTCAATGGTTTTGTGCACATTTTAAGGTATGAAAGAAACCACCAGAACCCATTAGGTCACCTCAAGAGTCTATTGCTTTTCGTCTTGCAAGAGCTGAGCTGGGGTCCTAAGGTTCTTAACTCGCTCAGCCTGTCCTTGTATGCAGGGCACTTCATTACTGGCATACTTTCTAGGCACCATGATAGCATGAGTTCATTTCTGGTCACAGTTTTAATAAGTCCAGAGAATTGCTATAATAAATGCTATTTATCAGTTGATCTCTTTACCCATTGAACATTGAAACTTTTGCTTTATGGAAATCAAAAATCAATTTTTTAAATGTAAAATTCTTAAAAAGTTAGCGAGATGTTAATATTTCAAAAGTAGTCATCCCCCAAACATCAAAATTCTGTATTTTCTTACACATTACATGTAATACATGATTCTTTTTTGTTAAAACATATTCCTGCATAATTTTTTTAGAAACAAACCTCCTTGTAAGGCTAGACACAACACAAATATTTCAGTTATAAGAAAGGGAGAAATCAAGCTGAAGTTTAAAATGTCAGCTGGGGGAGGTGGAGGCAAAGAAGGGGAGTAGTTTAGTCAAGGAATTAGCATGGAAGAGCTATGGACATGTACAACAAGTGGGATTGACTTTGTGGGGGAGTAGGTGGGTGGGAAAGAGAACAGAGGGGAGGAAAAAGGGGATGGATGTAATACAACAAAAATTAAATTTAATTTAAAAATGTCAACAGGATTGTTTTATTTTCTAAATTCATAATAGGTGGTAATGAAAATTAATATCAAATGCAAGATAAATATCTGCAAAATGTGCTGGTGATTATCACTTTTTAAAACATGTGAATTATAATTGATAAAAATTTCAGAATACATTATGAATGAATGTGTATGTAAATTTCAGTATTAATTGATTCTAAGTCTCTAAAAGTCAAGTTTCAAAAGTCAAATACAAGCAACTTATAATTTTTACGGATATGTTAAATTAGCTTAAGTCATATTCCTAAGAAAGTATTAAATTAGTTGTATAAAAAATTAGGTTCTATACAGCAGGTAATTTGGTAAAATTAATTCTAGGAAAAGCAACTTTATTGTACTTATGAAATCAATCTATGGCAAATATGTCCAGGAGGAAGAGTGGCAGCTGAAGCAGGTGCTTTCCCTCTGTGCTCAGGATAATAGTGCTGAAATGTGATTTCTCCCAGGCATTGATTAATCTGATTCTGAGTTAATAGCCAAGATGGATTCAAATTTTTTACATTAAAGGAATTGTGTTTGATTTTTTTCCCGCAATAAAGATGGTCCCATTTAACCAAACAATTTTTTCAATGTCTGTGGGAGAAAATCATTTCCTCCTCTGACCCCCCACCCATACCTTACACCCCTCTCTTTTATACTGACCACACCTTAGTGGCACTCTTGTTTACAGACACATGTCCCTTACCATAGTTCTTTCTTGGTTTGGAATTCTTGCTGCCACTGCACAAACCATGGTGGTGCAAGTTAGGTATCCAGCAGTTTTTTGAATGAGTGTATGAGTGATAAAGAATAAATCTATATAAGAAATAGTCATAGTTTTCAGAGTGATTAACTTAAAGCATCAAAGTTGATGAGATGCCCTGTGCCCAGGAACAAGACACCTCATCAGAAAATCCGCATTCCTCATGTTCCTCTGTGACTAAAATCAGAGGGCTGTACCTCTCAGCCTTAGTTTCATCACTTCCATGGATGGAGTAGCTGACCTTAAAAGGCTTCTCCTCTAAGGCCCTATTCTGCTTAACAAAAGAATGTTTTACATTTCTATATAAATTTAGGGTCTTTGACTTATTTCAAATTTATGTACTTACTAGCTCAACAAATATAATTAAATGAACTTTGTGATAATACATATAAAATGTTTAAAACAGGGACTAACAAATAATAAACACTCAATATACATTAATACTTCTTATTGTTATTATTTTACAATGTACCAGATACAGTATAGATTTAAAAAGGTATAATCTCTGTCCTCAAGGAGCTCAGAGTTTGGTGGGAAAAAGAAATTTTCAATAAATAATTACACAAATAAATTAATTGCAATTAGTACTATTATGGGGAAGTACAAAGTATAATGAGAAATGAATTTCCTTACTTCATTAAAATTCTGAAGGTGAGATTCTTATATTTTTCAATCTAATATTAACAGATATAATCAAGGAGAATTGTTGTCATTAAATGAGTTGTAAAATGTCATTTAAAGGACTTCTAATACATTCAGTAAATATTAATCTTCTTCAACAATTAAATTTGAAAAACTCCTATGCCAAAACATTAAAATTACTCAAACTTGCCTGGTTTTCTTTAATATATCTCTATATATTTTCTAATGACTAAGTTTATTTTAATTCATAATAAAAATAACGCTTTATCAAATAAAATTTAACATCTAAATTTAGAGAAATCCATAAAGTTAGTTTCTAATCACTTATGTATCCACTGGCTAGTACATTTTGCCAAGTTGAAAATAACTGCATCTTTATTAGCATCATACCATATTCTGAATTCTGCTATTATTCACATGATGATAGACTTCATTGGAAGAAATAATTTTTTACATATTTAATGTTGTTATATCCATTCACAATATCTCCTGAACTTGTCCTCACACTAATGTTTTTCTAAAACCTATTTGAGTTTCCTTTATAAATCTCATTCAGTACAATAAAATGATGCATGAAATTATCTGAGAAACTTTTAATATTTTCTTTTTGAGACTTTTCCTAATTTCCCATAAACATACATTGTGTATTCCTACCATGATGGTTAAATGGTATTTCTTACTATTTTTAAATTTCTCAATGCTTAAGAATTGAGGTATCTCTACTGATTCCAGAATTAAAATGCAATCATTATAAAATAGATGAATATTTATTATGAAATTGATTTCTAAAGAACAGTAATATATTTTCAATTATTGTACTGATCTTGGAATTTGGAATCAGAAAATCTAGTATTGAGTTTCTTTTTCTTTGTAAAATCTTTTTATTTATGCCCTTCTCTGAAAAGGACGGCTTTGAAATAGGTGGCTCAAGTGGAAGCTATGTAAAATAGAGTGACAAAATAGAAATTGAAGGAGGGAAAGTTAAGTAACTATCAAGGTCAATCAGCTGGTAAGTTAGAGACCACATTTCTCCATAAACCCCAGGCTGCTCTATTTACTGAGGAAGGTGATAGGTCTGCCATGGGAAGGGTTGTATTAGATGGAAAGAAACCGGTATCTTATAGATTAAATGTTTTGAGATAAATACTTAAAGATTTTCAAATAACTAGCCACTTTTAAAATATAAATTTAGTGCTAGTTCACTGTGGTAGACAAGCATTGAAGGCCAAGGATATACATTTTTTATCTCACAGTTTTATCAGTTCTGTTCAGCCTGAAATACTCTTAATGTTTCTTACGTTAACTTTTTTCTCTATTTAAAGTTAGAACTATGCTGGAGAATTGTTTTCTTCCTTTAATATAGTTAACAAATATCCTGTGAACCTTTTAAAGATTACAAAAAACTGCCATCTCATAGAAAGGTATAGTGGTGTTAGTGTCAATAAAATATTTAACAAATATGATAAATATCCTTTCAGAATTTTGATTTATGTGCCTGTCTGTTTAAAATATAAGAAAGACTTATCATAAATGGATAGATGATAGATAGATAGATAAGCTTAGTTCAAATACCTTTATATTTTAAGGTTTTATGTTATATATTATTCTGCTCAAAGGCAAGTCCTAAACAGGATACCTGGAGTATATGCATGTTTCTTTTTTTTTTTTAGTTCCAAATTGAGAACATTTTAATTAAAAGAAATTACATAGAAATATAGGCAGACCACTTAGCTTCTATTAGATAACTATTTCTTTATTTCCCCCAACTTTTTATCACAGTCTTGAAAGAAAGTGAGAATATGTTATATCTCCATGTATGCCCATAGGAGTAAAGTGTTATCCATCCAACTTTTTCAAGATTTTAATTATGACAGTAATTATGTTGATATACTGTACAAAATATTATGATTTTTCATTTTTATTTTTTATTTTTCAAAGATTTTATTTATTATTTTCAGAGAGTAGGAAAGGGAGAGAGGCAGAGAAGGGGAGAGACATCAACGTATGGTTGCCTTTCTCCTGCCTCTTTGCATGTTTTTGATTACTTAATATATTGGCAGACTTAACTGGATTTGCCAATCAGGCTAAGAATAATCTAGATTTAGTATTGAAGGATTTGCAAGTCTCTAGTGAGTAATAGTTTCAAACTTGATATAAATGAGTCTGGGTCTATATAAAACACATATACTGGCCTGTGATTGTCCTCTTCCTTTTTGTATATACATAGTTTGAATATCCAGCTAGAAATCAAGGTCTTTGAGGCAAAGATCCTTTTTGTTGAGAGACTGGAAGGGACTTGATATCCTGTAGCTCTTCAAGGGTGCTAGTACCTATTCACTCATAAAATAACAGCATGGACATGTTGAAGCTCACTTAATCATCATAGCTCTGTAAATGAAATATTATTATCCATATCTCCATTTTATTGTTATGAAAATTGAGGCACAGAGCAGTTAAGCACCTCACAGAAATTACACAGGATAGTGGAGCTGGGCAGTTTGGTTCCAATCTCATATTTTCCATCACTCTTCCACTCTGTTTTAGCTAAAAGCCATCAAGGTACATGGCAATACAAGTTTTTGTTTCTTGGATTCAAATATAAACATTTTGAGATAGTCCTAAAATTGAGGATGAATTATCTTTAAAATAAGGGTCTAATTTTTAAGTTAAAATAACATTTGGTTGAATGATTATCATGTTTTGGAAGTCGTCAGCACCGCGTGGCTGTTTGCCTGCTCACCGGAGGAAGAGTGATAGAGGAAGGCTGAAGCTGGCGCCAGAACGAACCAGCAAAGTGAGACAGAGCTGGGAGCAGTTCTTACTAGTGATGGATTTGTGTGGCTGGGCAACTAGATCATGGGATATGGTGTGTCTTACTATTTTTTCATTTAAATAGTGGCAGTAGGGATACAAGAAGCAGCAAGCTGACTTGAGGTGAGTGGCTTTGGACACCGAATGGACTGGAATGAATGATACCTGGTGTTTTCGGACAGGCAGGTATGAAGCAATTAGGGAATTAGCCCAATGCCAGCAGGACCCTGTTAAAGTAATAAGAAGGATTTTTCATTTGCTGGAAATAATGTGAATACTAACGACAACAACAAAGTCTACAAATTAACATTGAAGAACAGGGGTATTCCTGTAACTATTTCATAGAGGTACACCCATAGACATCATCTCTCGAGCTTTCCTTTGTTCTCTGTTTTGTGTTTATTTTATTTTATTTTTTGAGTATCTAAAAAGTATTATACAGGAAACCAATTGCTTTTATAATATCACATTTGGAATTCATTTATAAAAAGAATCACTGTTGGAATACTACAGTTCATTTTGGTTTGCTCATTACTAAAAAATATAAACCAATTGGATGGAGTTCAGAGAAAAGCAAGAAAAACCATTAAGAGAATGAAAGGACTGATTTATTAACTATGATTAAAGAACCCAAATATGTGTACAAAGAAAGGAGAGGAGTATGACAACAGCTCCCAAATATCTGAAAGGCGCAATGACTCCTGGAGGGAGACACATTTTTTATCTGTTTAACTGCCTATAGTATATCTTGTCAAACAGGTTTGACTTACAAAGAAAGAATTACACAGTATATATATATATATATATACATATACATATACAATGGAGAGAAACAACACTCTGGTGTAACCACTTTCTCAAGATATTTCTCTCATTTTGAAAAAGACCAGGGCAATTGTAAGTAAAATACAAGTTATTTATACAATGTTTGTAATAGGAATTTTTGAAATCCGTAGAAAGGAAGCAGGTGCAGAAGAATCATGTAGTAGAGATAAGAGGCAACTGAATGGAAATTTGAAGGGGAAGGTTGACACCAGGCTGGGAGATGTGTCTGTGTGTCAGTGGTGTAACAAAATCCAGGTCTGGCTACCTGCCATTATGAAAACCAATACTCAAGACTCAGGTGCGAATGTAAAGGAAAGTAGTTTATTTGCAGGTACTAGCCACCTGGAAGATGGGATACATGTCACCAGCCCATCTCCTGGAAAGATGAGGAACTCATGTTGTTAAAGCCCACCTCCATGGGAAGGATGAGGGTCTCATGTCACAAAGCCCATTTCCACATCTGAGTGGAGGCAAAGGTTTTTATGAGGAGGGAGAGGGGGCTGAACAAAAAGAGAAGAAAGGAGGTTGAAAAGTTCTCTAATTGCAGACTAGCACCATCCATTCTAATAAGGCCAGTGATAGTCTGGTGTGCATCACCCTAGTTTAGTCATCCTGAATTCATGCCATCTTGACTTTACATCACCCTGGCTTTATAGATGAAGGTCAGCAAATCTTCCAGAGGTGGGATGGCTGAAGGCTGGAGTCTGTATCTTTTGAAGTTGGTTCCTAGGATTCTTAGACAACATGTTGTTCATCTACAACCTAAACATTAGAGCCAGCACATACAGAAACAATGTCAAAAGAATGAATGTTAGGGTGGGGTACAATTTCCCACCATTATAATTTTCCACGGTTATAAATCCTCACTGTCATTTTTTTCCCCTTTTCTATGGAAGTTAGATGCTTATAGTCAAAACCTCTCAGAAAATTAGAAAACTTCAGGATCCAATATTGTTATTAAGTGAAAAATGAAATTTTGCAGTCAATTAACGGGACTAGAGTCTAAGATTTACAATTGTGTATAATAGATTTTACAAAAACAAAATTTTCTCCCAAGGGACCTTAATTTTTATTAAAGAGCTAAATCAAGATGAATTCATTTACTATGTTAGGTCCAGATTCAATTCAGTCTGATTATGTGCATGAACACAACAGGAATGGCAATTAATCATATAGGCTTTTTAAAATCTGCTTTGTTGGAGTGTAACATGGAATTTCTAGGTTGAACTTTAATTCGCCTCTTCCGGCAGAGAAGCCAAGCCACACAGTTGCCATCAGACTTTGCCTGTAATACTTGCAGACTTGAGTGAGTTCCTCAAGTTCTTGAGGTCCCCTCAAAAGTCTTCAGGTTCTTCCTTACTATCTTCCAGGAAAGTAACCTTTGCTTCTTCCCTGGCAAGATTGCCATGAACCATATGACTATGCAAGGTACTGGGCTATCTCTCCAAGGGGCTTTTATTGGCTTCAAAGTCAATCTTTATTCCTTAAAGTTTTTGCTGACATTCAGAGTCTAGGCATGTCTCTCTGAGATATGACACTCCAAAGTTTTGGTTAATAAAATCACCACTGGAAACTGAGAGAAGCCAGATTCTTATGGATTCATGCAAAAAATATATTGCCATAAAAATAATAATACTCATTAAAAGGTTGCTGGTTCGATTCCCCAGCCAGGGCACATAATGAGGTTGCAAGCCAGGTCTCCAGCCAGGTCTGTGGCTGCAGGCAGGTGAAAAAGGCAGCCATACATTGATGTTTCTCCCCTCGCTGCCTCTCTCCCTTCCTCTCTCTCTAAAAATAAAAATAATAAAATCTTTTAAAAAATATTAAGAGTTTCCATATTCTGGAGGGATCAGGTAGAAAGAAAAATATAAATGCTTCAATATTGCTACAATTTACCAAATTGCTCTATGAAAACAAATTTTTTTGAATCAGCAATATTTTTAACAAAGTCACAAGAACAATAATTACCCTCAGTTCATTCATCCCCACGATTAATTGTTGTTTATCCCGATTATCCACCAGCATCTTCACAAACTCAGTTATACCCCAGAACCCCACAAATCCACATCTCTTTCGAAGACCTGAAAATTTATTTTCATAAATTCATCTTTTAGAATAAGTTAGAAGATGTAAATTTTTTTGCAAATTCATCAGAGTAAAACAATCTCTAAGTGACAAAAATATTTAAAATGACATGGTTATACAACTGCTTAAAAAGCAAATGCCAAAGGAATTTGCTTTTTTGCAACAACATTTTTTTTAAAGATTTTATTTATTATTATTTAGAGAGAGGGGAAGGGAGAAAGGCAGAGAGGGAGACAGACATCAATGTATGGCTGCCTTTCACCTGCCTCCAGCTACAGACCTGGCTGGAGACCTGGTTATTTGCCCTGGCTGGGGAATTGGATCAGCGACCTTTGGGTTCACAGGTTGGCACTTTATCCACTATGCCACCAGCCAGGGCTGCAACATTATAAGATAACAACAGAATTACAAATAAAATATATCAAATCAACAAATTAATTTGCTCCCCACTGTCAATTGTACCTGGGTTTTATATTGGGAGATTAACAATTGGTTTTGGAAAATCAAAGGGAACTTTTGGATTTTTCATTTGTCAATAAAATTATTACTTTCCTTTAACATCTATGTATGTGCCTTGCTTTTTCCTTCTTATTTTGCCTTTTTTCAGTTCCCTTCTTAAAAATTTCTTCTCCAATGTTCTTTCTTTATGCTCCTTTCCTTTTTCCTTTCTTACCTTTTCTCATTTCCTTAATTCATCCTCTTCTTGCTTCTTCCACCTACACAGTTCTTCTTCAACTGGCCCAGATCCTTTTTTGATGTACACAGACCCTCTGCAACTTGCCTGGTTCCTTTTAGTGTACCTCTTTAACTCATCCATAAATAACCAACTTTAGAAAAACCTACTTTCAATTCTGCATCTTTCAAAATGTATTGCTATTCATTTGCATGTTTTATTACCAAAACCATTTTTCCTTCCCAATTTAATTAGAATTTTCCAATTTTAGTGACAACTAAAAATAAGTAAGTAACATTTGTTAGACTGGCAGATTAATAAATACATTTCATAACCTTCAGAAGCAGGTTTTCCCCCCATTGGCAAATACATTTACATTTTAAGGGGTGTAACACAGCTACCATGAATTTTTTTTGTAAATCCAGGCAAAAACAAACACATTTTATGTTCATAACTTTACAAGATATCAATTTAACTTAAACTATCTATTTGGATTCTTGGTGATTACTGCATTCCTTTATTGTGGTCAAAAGTGAGCTATTTCGTTATCAAGTGACCTTGACAGTTTTAAGGTGTCTGGAGAAGAAAGGCGGGAGATACCAGGCTTAGCATGGTGTTAGTCGCTTAAGTTTTAAAATGCCTGTTTTATTTCCTTTCCCTTTTTTTCTTCATTTTACGGTCAGGGAGGGGAGTGAAATCTTTTCCCCTCTTTAAGCCATCAATTTAAATCCTTTTTGAGTAGAATCCTTATGATGTACCAGAATGAAAGCCTGCACATAAGAGCTGTTATCCCATTTACCAGAATTTTGGCAAAAACAATTGGAGATCAAGACCAAGCCATTTCTTTCAAAATAGGAACAAAACCAAAGTCTTAAAAGACAAAGTTCAAACAAAGAGTACTCTCAAACTAAAAACTCTAAAAAGAGACTGGGACTAACCTTAGAACCTTACCTCATACCAATCGGTACTACAAACAACCCTGATGAGGTCTAAATGGCATGAAGCCCAAGTGGCAGATACATTACCTCACACCAACCAGTACCACAAATGACCATTACAGGGTCCAAAGGCATAGCCCAAATGGCAGAGACAGAAGATTCCCAATGTATACAAAATAGCAAAGATCAAACTTAGTTCCCAAAAGATAAGAAAGCAAGCACACAACTGTAACCAAAACAGAGAAGAGCTCTCAAACTAAAACTAACTTCTTCCTGCAGAAGAACAGAGAAACAAAACTAATAGACCATTAAAAAGCGGTATGATTCCCGTGCAAATGTTCCTGAACAATAATCTTCCAAATCAAAAGCCTAACTATTAAAGTTGGAGTCTATCAACTTCCCAGGTTGCAACCTGTTGGTCCCCCACAGACCCATTTCCTTTCACCAACAAAGTGGTTGAAGGTGGTTGCTACTTGGAGAGGGAGAGCAGGGAGAGCCCTTGAGAACTGGGACATTTGTGCCATCCCTGCCTTGGGGTCAGCCTGCCACATGCAGCTGGAACTTCCTCACCTCACCCCACCCAAGGCCCTTTGGAACTTACCATGGTCCCATGTACACATGGTCCCAATTAAAGTTGCCAAAACCCATAACTGAATAGAGGTGGGGACATCTGCTGCTACCAAAGCCAATACTCAAGAGGCAGGTGCTGCTATAAAAGAAAGTGATTTATTTTCAAGTGCTGTTCACCTGGAAGATGGGGACTCATGTCAGAGACCCATCCCCATGGGAAGTTGGAGGACTCATGTCACAAAGCCCATTTCCACATCTGAGTGGAGGCAGAGGTTTTTATAAGGAGGAAGAGGGAACAGAACAAAGAGATCAGGGGAGGGGGTTGCAAAGTTTTTTACATGCAGACGAGCACAGTGATTGTCCGGTGTGCATCACCCTGGTTTGGTCATCCTGGATTCATGTCATTTTGACTTTATGTCACCCTGGCTCAGGGAGGAAGGTCAGCAAATCTCCTGGAACTGGGATGTTTGGAGTCAATATTTTTTGAAACTAGTTCCTAGGATTCTTATACAAACTCACTGTTCATCAACAAGCTTCATATTCGAGTCAGCACTTACAAAAATGTCAAAAGAATGGTAGGGCAGGTTACAATTTCCCACCATTACAGTTTTCCACTGTTACAACAGTATGAAGTTGGTAACTGAGCCTGTGAAGCCATTCGAGATCATCCAAGGAAGAGAATGAATATGTCTAAGGAGAGAATCATGGGAGATCCCTGTATTTAGAGGATAGGAGAAGGGAAAGAACAAGCCAGTGCAGCAGAAAAACAAAATCAGAGATAATGGGAAGAGCACCAGATGTACCATGTTTTGAAAATCAAGAGTGAAGGATGTTGGAAAAAGGGGTAATCTGAGGACTCAAATGCTCTAGAATAGTGGAGATGTGTAAGAATATGTAAGTTAGGGGGATGGAAACCTTAGAAGAAACTATTTTCCTGGAATGGTGAGGGAATAAACCAGGTTTTAGGGGGGTAAGAAAGGAGTGAATGAGGAGAAATTTATATCTGTATATATAATATATGTAAATCAACTATAACATAGCCCTTTATATCTTAATATGTATATGCAATAAATTTAAAGGATGGGGAAGATTATTATCTGAAGACAATTTTATGTTCCATAGGTTGTTGAAGTACTATGACAATAGTACAGAAAGGAATGTTTCCAGTACCTTCTTCTAAATAGTACTAAAAGCAGTTTTTTCACGTGTCTATCTTTAAGCCTTTAATAGGAAACTTGCTTTATTTGCTTGAGATTCTTACTTGTGTTTCTATTGTCTATCCGAATTTAAGTGTGTTCAAATGCTTAGGATTTGGGATGAAGTGGCAATGGCTTTTACATTCTATATAGCAGTTTATTGCTGACTTTTTAACCACTGTGCTTTAATGTTTATTATTTAGCCCTGGTCCGAGGTAGTGAAGGAGAAATGCACTTTAATTAGTATAATAAGAAGTAAAATTAATTCCATTACTTTGATAGTCTCATTAGTAAATATTTAGCATTTTAAATTATTCAGTGTTTTTTAAATTAAATGTTCCATTTTTAAAAAAGATTTTAGTTATCATTTCTAGAGAGAGGGAAAGGGAGGAAGGAAGAAAGGGAGAGAAGCATCAATCTATGGTTGCCTTTCACCTGCCTCCAGCTATGGACCTCGCTGGAGACCTGGCTTGCAACCTGATTCTGTGCCCTGGCTGGGAATTGAACCAGCAACCTTTAGGTTCACAGGCCAGTGCCTTATCCACTGTACTACCATATTCAGTGTTTTGAAGCAACAAATAAGCCAACAATGATTATGCTGTGTTCCGTGATACATATTAGAACCAAACATTCATATTTAGAGCATAGAACTGACTTGCAATTTTTGTTTTTTTACTGTGTGACTGTCAAAGTTCATATCATTTTACTCTTTTCTTATTAATGAGGTTTCTTGGGATTCCAGAATCCTGAAATAATATCAGATGTGGCCCAGATGGCTCTAGCTTTCTTCCTGACATTTCCAGAAATAAGGGTTCCATTGCACTTGGGCAAAATGCAAGAGTGGTGTGATGATTCTGAAACTGACTGACTCATGTTTTCATATGAGTGGATTATCACACTATAGGCAAGACAATGGTTGTCAGCTGATGGATATATATATTTTTTTGCTAAAACATAAATGATATCTCTGGATTTTTAGAAGTCCATTCCTTTGGGAAAATATCAGCAGTGAAATGGATGTATACTTATAATGTACCAGCAAATTTGATTTTCTTTCAAGATATCTGAGGCCCTTAATTTGGTTTTCTCCATTATCCATGCACGATTACAAAGATATACCATTTCCCTTTTCAATTAGAATACATCTGTTTTGTTGTTTGTCTTTTAAAGAACACTAGATTCTCTATTATCACTTTAACTGGTAGTTTAACCTTATCATTACCTAATTTTAATTTTTTTAAAAGACAGAAGTTAGACTTTAGAAAACTGAAAAATAATAAAGTTAAGCAGTCCTTCAGAGGAGGAAGACAGAATTTAATATTCATTTCATTACTTTGAAACCAAAGGATAGAGATATCCTAAAAAATAATTATTTTAATACAACCACATGGATTACATGAAAAATGTATAGAATTACATGCTACATTTTCTGTACTCTATTCTCCGCAAGTTCCTGGCCTGTAGTCACTTCTGCTGTGAGTTATACCTTGGTGTACTCTGTACTGCTTCCATTTATCATTATTGGCCCCAGTTTTTAGAGCCACATAAGAGGTCTGTCTAGAAAATAGACATTTATGTACTATACAAAATAAGGCCATTTATTAAAGATGATACAAGATATAAGAAACATTGTACATAAGACAATGATGCTCAGTCCCCTTGAAAGTAGGCACCTTGGGATCTCACAGAGTTCTCCCAACCTGCTGCCCCATTGTATTTTCCTGAATCCAATCAATGGTCCAACATCTGTTTCCTTTCAAAGGTGATTTTAGTTTTGGGTAAAGGCAGGAGTCACAGGGCACCAAATCTGGGTTGTAGGGGGACTGAGTCACTTGGGTGATTTGATATTTCTCCAAAAACTCTGAGCAAGATGTGACGCATGAGCAGGCGCATTGTTGTGATAAAGCTGCCAATTCCCAGTTGTGCATAGCTGTCACCTTCTGAATCATTCAAATAGTTTCTTGGAGGAATGTTCAAGCTTAATGCGAAATTTGATGCTGATTCATTGTTTTACTTGCTCAGTCATTTTGAGTGTGACAGCCACCCAATGCACAGGCCCTTCAATGGCACCGACCACCCCCCACCGACTAGTACAGTGAAGTCATCATTCATTGTTCATGCTTGCGCATTCCAGTCCACCCTCTTTGACTGCCAGGTTACATCAGTGTCACGCAAACTGTTCTCATTTTGTGAACAATAGCTGGACTTTTTCTGGACAGTCCTCATACATATCTCTTCCCTGCACAATGGAAAAGTAAAGAGAAAAAAGGAACAGTTAAATCTGCTCTTAACAGTAGGAACTGAATGCTATCATTAAAATGATCAACCCATATATATATATATATATATATATATATTTTTTTTTTTTTTGAGATGGGTTCTGTGGTAGCAGATGTGGGATTCAGTGGTGCAGTCTTTATGATCTCCTGAACTGGATGTTCTAGGGATGATTTTTATGCAGTTAATGTGAATTCTCCTGTTGTATTTTTTTTTAATTTAATTTTATTGTGGTTGTATTACATCCATGCCCTTTCAACCACTAGTTTTTAAAAGACCTCCTCTCTAATGCTTTCTTAGTAATTTTAAAAACTATTTTGGCAATTAACAGGGATATGTCTTAACATTTAATTATCTTTAAAATGACTATTTTCAAAATAACTTAAAGATGTTATTTATTATTTCCAGAGAGAGGGGAAGGGAGAGAGGCAGAAAGGGAAACATCAATGTATGTATGGTTGCCTTTCACTTGCCTCCAGCTAGGGACCTGGCTGGAGACCAGGCTTGCAACCTGGTTATGTGCCCTGGCTGGGGAATAGAACCAGTGACCTTTGGGTCCACCAGCCAGCACCTTACCCACTATGCCACCAGCCAGGGCTTAAAATGACTATTTTTTTTACAAAATAATTTTTAAACTACTATTTTTAAAATCATTTCCAAAAAAATACCCAACAGTAAGAATTTTTTTGCAACCAGGTAAACTACATCTGATGAATAGTGTCTGATGATTCCTAAACTGATTTATTTCATTTTCATATGCGTGACTGTCATACTTTAAGAGAGCCAACTGTTTTCAACTAACACCTGTTCTACACTTTTGAAAAAAGGTAAACAGTTCTCCACATGCTTGACACAGTGGTATATTCTTCAGGTATCCTGGAAGGCTTAAGAACATTTCACTTATCATCTAAGTTCGACAACCATAAATACAAATATATTGGATGCCATGTTAATTATATATGTTTCAGTCTCACAACTCTTAATATGGTTCTGAATTAGGTATTTCTAGAAGGAACTGACATATGAAAGTTCAAAAGCATTGTGTATTCCAAAATAAACATAGGATACTAGTTAGGGGGGATGAATATCTACCTGCATCAGCTGTGTCACACATGTTCCTTGTCTCACAGAAATATTCTGCATTGGACCCATCTAACATATGAAAGTAATTTTAATTGTTAGACAACGAGAAACAATAAAAGAACTACAAAAGCTACAGTAAAATTAGACCTATCAGCCCCACATGGAAGACTTAAATGAGGGCTAATTTTTAGTTTTAATGATGTTACATTTCCTGAAATAAAAATTCATATAAAATGCATTAAAAAATAATGCCAAAAGAGTTAAGTAGACATGTTAAAAGTTATTTCTTCATGAAAAGTATTCAGGCCTTTATCAAAATGAAAGAAATCCACAGAGAAGAAAAAGAAATTAATGGAGAAAGGAACTGGTAATGGTTCATTAGCCATCTTCTTTCTTTCTCCCTCTCTCCCTTCCTATCTTCTTCCTTCTCTTCCCCTTCCTTCCTTCCTTCCTTCCTTCCATCCTTCCATCCTTCCTTCCTTCCTTTCTTCTTTCCTTCCTTCCCTTCTGCCTAGTTCATTTCTTATTTCCTGCCTGCCTTCTTTCCCTTCCTTTTCTTTTTCTTTCCTTTCTCCCTCCCCATCCCCTTGCGTTTTCTTCTTTCATTATTTGTTGTGGAATTACTGAGAGTCATTACATTTCTAAAGTTTCTTCTCTCCTATTCCAACTGCAGGCAGGAGGCCACAGAGAGGCACCCCTGCTGGGACCTAATTCCTAGAGTCAGATAGTCTGGGACTGCAATTCCACTTTACCCTTTATTGCTGGGATTGCTATGGACAAGTTCCCTTACCTCATCTCTAAAAAAAGGAAAATAGTACCTACTTTGATGAGTTGTTGTGAGTATTATTTAATTAGACAAACACACGTATGTAGCCTGAGGACCACTGAGCCTGGTATGTGGAAGATGATTAATATATATTTATTTCATTTTTTCCTTACTTCTCTTTACACTAGCACTTTTTTCCTTCAAAGAATTATTTGCATTTATTGTTCTAAAGTTCAACCTTTGTCCTTTTGAAGAAAAATTCATTTAGTTTTCCTGCAAAATCTTACAAAAATGTAAGAATCTGCAAAATATTCTAATTATTAACAGGCATAGATAATTCATGGTAATTATGTGCTGTAGAACCCACAAGCTTCCCCAAAGTGCTGAGTGCTTATCTAAACTCTTGGCCTAAAAATCATCTGGCTATGGTGACTCAACAGTTCTTTTCCCTCAAGTTATCTAGCAGTTTCTGCGTCTTTTAGCTTTGAAATTCTTTTCGCAGTTGCCAGCTGCCAATGAAGTGACATATGACAATGAAAAATTTTTAATTTGAGTAGTATTGCCTTTCAAGTTTTTATAACTTTTGAAAACTGAAGTTGATTGTCAGCTGAGAGGAATTTATTGACTATTAAGTTGGACATGGATTTGAGAACATATATGGGCCCTTATCCTCAAAAAGCTTCTCAAGGGCAGGGAAGGCAAGGTGGACCCTCAGGAATTCCAGGTATCTACTGAGGATTTCAGAAGGCTGGGAGTCTTCCCCACATTTCTTAAGGCTTGGGTTGCTTCTTCATGTGTCCTCACAGACCTTTGGTAACAGACAGCAGATAAGTGAATGAAGGGCTGCAGGAAACTGCTCCAGAATATGTTTAATTTACACAAAATTCTCCACCTATTAGCAAGGATTAGATGTGAATAGAAGAACATAATTGATTTTTTTTCAGGTGAATTTCAATTTGACTTTCTAAACTGGTCTATAATGTTTTGAGTATGGCACAAAACATGTTTAAATTTTGACAACTGAAGAGGTATCAGACTGTTGATGCAAGATCTATGCCATTCACTTGGGGAAAACATTGTTTTCTACTCTTCTTTAAAAGTTTTTTTTTTACGTGACTCATTTTCTTCAAGGGGAAGAAGTAGAGTCACAGCTGAACTCTTCACTGGATGTTAAAGTGTTTTGACTTAGCCACTTTCCTATTATTTAAATGATAAATTGTAAAATGGGGCAGATTAATTAGTCCGCAGATAAAAACTGCGGGCAAATTAACAGTTTTTCTGAACAGTTGAAATGTAAATACAGTTAAGATTTTGGTCCAGTTTCAAATAAATTTAAAATAAGTAATATTATTATTTTAATTTAATCATAAGCTGTGTTTCATTGTTTCTGGGTTTTATTACACCCATCAAATGCCATAGAATGCTTAACCTTTCTTGTTCAACTTTAAGGACACATGTATTTTAAGTATTTCATTGTATTTTGTGAAGAAGACTAGTGGGTAGATTTTCTATTTTTTTCCAATTTTAGCAATATTAAAGATAGTTATAACTATTTTTTGAGTTATACTTTGAGTATGCTTAACAACTGTCAAAGAAATTAGAATAACTAGGAGTGGATGAAAAGAAAATTATTTCAAAATAGGTGCAGCAGAAGTGTGCTCAGTTTTTACTGATTATCAAATGAATGGGGGAATAGGAGAATAAATACATTTTCAATAAAAGGAAAACACTTCTTCACTCTGAAAACAGTTAAGTTTTCTTAACAAGGTGACCCTTGCAAAACCCACAGAAGGAAACACTATTCAATTAGGTGTATAGTTGAAAGCATAGAAATAATTGCTGCTATGGCTGGAACTATTTAATTCTTATGATTAAATAAGGAGTGACGGAGACACAGATTCCTTTATGAGTAGATTTACCTCACTCTGTTCTGCAGTTAATACTTACTACACATCAGCCTGCAGCAAAACCTTTCTGATCTGGTGCTATTGCTCATAAATGTATAATGTCTGCACAAGTAAGTATAGCTCAGTGCAAACCCATTTCCAAGCAGAATAAAAGTTCTCTAGGTCAATAGCAGCAGTTCTACACACCTTTATGTGTCCTTTATGAAGAACAGTTATACTATCACTGGAAGTTTTTGAATGGCATCTACAAATATAAATATTTGCTAGACCACTTGCCAATGATGCATTTGTTATCAAGATGGAATTAGATACAAGGAATAATCCATACTTTTACTCTGGTAACTATACATACACATTTCATAAATGACTGTGATGTACAGATAGGAAAACAGGGTGGCAGCATTCAAGGTGTCAATTTTTGCCTCAAACAAGTTTAAATTTTAATTCCAGAATCTCTTTTAAATCACAGGAGATAAAATGAATACACAAATAAAATGTTTTTATTACCAGTAATTAAGCGTATAGATTTAAGTTGTGAAATTAACCTCTAAGCAATAGTGGCAGTTTGGATAGAAACTAAGTACACAGAGAAAAAGTCCAACATGACTACTTCTGCACTTTATTCCTGGTCCCTTGGAGGCATCATAGTTTGGGAGTGCAAAACTCAGTAAGCGATTATATCTGGCAAACATGGGCAAACTGTTCATTTACTAGAGGTTCTTATGATGAATTGCTACTGCTGACCTCTGTCCAATTGTCAGAATTTCCTAATGTTTTTCCCCCCATTAGGAAGCTTAGTATGCTGGTAACTGGAATGCTTTGCTCAGACAGCCTGTGAGCCCCAGTCCAGCAAGAGAAAAGGGAGCATATGCTGGGGAAATTGCAGTGGGCAGGCAATAATCTGACATGCGACATTTCAGATATTGGGCAAGTAAATAATCAGCCACATATGGTAATGTACTGAAGTGTTGAGAATACCTCCAATAAACTGGGTACAATACTGATTATTATGGCATACATATATTTTTGATAGTTACACTGGTTGCCCTTCTACAACATCATTAAGAAAAATAGACCCAGGGTAAAAAGACATTTTGTTTCATATGTTTTTATTTGCTTTCCTGCCCAAAATCTTATTCCATATTTAAGATGTTGTATATAATTTTGAGCCGGCAGGGAAATAAATTTGCAAATGCTTTCCAAATTTTTGTTATAGTCTTTATTCTCTATCATTGATAAAATATGTTTCAAGGCTTGTAAATTATCTAAAAATTATGTGCATGGGTATTTGTAGTAAGTTTCTTTTTCCACAAACTTGAGAGTTCATAAAATAGTGTTTATCTATTGGGGGTGAGACATGAGCACTTACCTTCTATAAGGTTATTAAAAATAACCTTATATAGTCATAATGGCTCCGTTTGGAATTCCTGATATTTTATGCTTCCAGCAAAATGTTTTTTTTAGGGCCAGTATGAATTTTTTACTTCCTGGTGCCTGCAAATCTGAACATCAACATTATATATAATTCTTAGAAGATTCACAACACATAGGATATTGTGCATATATCTAGCAAAATTATCAAAATAAGACATCAAATACTATAGGTGCCTAGTGTTTTATGAAGGAAACAAAGTCTTTCATGAGACTCTAAGAAATGAAAGAATTATGCATAATTCTATAATTCTATGTTACTATAAATATTTTTTATATTAAAGTTATCTTAAGTATTTTTTTAAGTCTAGGCAGACAGGTTAAATCAAGCTAGGACTTCTTCTTATCCAGCAATTCAATTTGGTTAAATTTGTCTTATCTTCTAGAACAGAAAATAAGTCCTCTACCCACCTTCTCAACCCCCACAGAGGTCAAACTCAAAGGTTTGTGTTTAGGTATATATCTCGGTGAGCTGGGTCATTGTGCTTCAAAGATCCCAGCACTGGGTGTGATCTATGCTGATGCTTCCTGTGTGCTTGCAACCTAAGCTGTACGTTGAACCAGCTGGGATCCACTTCCAAACACACCTGGCCAGCTCTAAAATGCACAAATTATTTTTTTCACTGTAGATGCACACTTTAGGCACAGGGGTATAGCAGTTAACAAGATATACATGATTTCTCTCCTGCTTCTGTGGAATTTACAATATACTTGATCTAGATGTTGAATGGCCAGATAGTATAGTAATGACAGATTATGCAAAGTACTATAAAGGACAATGAAAAGGGACCCTATAGGTAGGGTTGTCAGAGAGGGTCTCACTGTGAAGGGGGTATTTCACATAAGAGCAAACCAGACTTGAAAAACAATAGGTAAGAAAATCTCAGGCATAGGAAACTGCTCATTTAAAGGTCTGTGCCAAGAAAGAGCTTAGCTAGTCCTTTTGAAGAAAGAAAAGGAAGGCTAGTCTAATGAGAAGGTGATTGGACAAGGGAGAAGTTGGTGCATGAAAAGAATAAAGAAAGCCCTGGCTGGTGGATCAGTGGATAGGTGCTGGCCTGTGAACTCAACTGTCACTGGTTCAATTCCCAGCCAGGGCAGGTAATCAGGTTGCAAGCTAGGTCTCCAGCTAGGTCCCCAGCTGGAGGCAGGTGAAAGGCAACCATACATTGATGTTTCTCTCCCATCTTTCCTCCCTCCCTGCCCTTCTCTCTAAAAAATAATGAATTTTTTAAAATCTTTAAAAAAATTAAAAAAAAAAAGAATAAAGGAGTAGATAGGGGTCAGATCCTGAAGGGCATGGCAGAGAGTTTAAATTTTATAGTTATTATACGTAAAGTCACCTCAAACACATAATCCAGAATTAAACATGTGATCTTCTTGTCTGTATCAGTCAGGTCAGTCAAGAACAGGAAACATTCCTGGCTTTCAAGCAGGGTTAATTTGATTGAAGGGATTGCTTATACAGGTGATAGAAGAGCTGAGAAGCAGAGCAGAATGGAGGCAACCTAAAAGCTGCCAAGTCTGTGCCCTGAGGGACAAAGAAATGAGCTGGCTTTCATACTCTGGTGCCCTCTTGCTTCATAGTAACACATGGCTGTGAAGTCTAGAACATGGGTGTTTTATTGTATTATTTTCAAATTTATTTTAATTTTGCAGATTGGACCACCAGACACTATTTACTTCCTGATATGATGCAATGAGGAAGTACATAGTACCATCCAATTAGATGCAAAGTTCAGTTCTTGTTAGGTTTATTGTTCAAACCAAACCAATGATTAAAAACACTATAAATAAT
The DNA here is from genome assembly GCA_004026585.1 of Noctilio leporinus. NCBI lineage: Eukaryota > Metazoa > Chordata > Mammalia > Chiroptera > Noctilionidae > Noctilio > Noctilio leporinus. The sequence continues at coordinate 437,565 of PVIW01000040.1, read as the reverse complement.
AAAGAGACTCAGTAACAGAGAAAAGATATATAGCTTTGGAAGGGAGAATATTTTAATAGTTGGTTAGAGAAGTCTCTGTGATGAGGTGACATCTGAGCCAAGATATGAATGAAGGGAGAGTGGGAGTCTTACTCTCTGGAAGGTGCACCCCAGGCAGAAGAACAGCAAGTGCAAAAGCCCTGTGGTGAGTGGTCTTGATAGTTTGAAGAACAGAGGAGCAGAGTGGCTCCAGCAGAGGGAGTGAGGAGAAAAGAAGAGAGACAAAGATAATGACATGGGCACAGAAAGTTGGGGAATAGAAAGACTATGAAAAGCCTTGTAGACAATGCTAAAGGCTAGATGTTTTTAGAAGGAAGGAAGGGAGTTGGATGATTTTGAGAATAAGCACAGCATGATCTGACTGAGTATTTTAGAAAATATCTATGTTTGTGCGTATTCACCTATTATTTACCTGCTACTGTGAGTCATGTTTGAGGAAATATCTTAGGAATGGTCAAGAAAAGTATAAACATCTTCTTATTCTTTAGTAGCTGCATAAGGCCATTTAAAGTCCTAGAAACGCTGACAAAGTAACTTGTGGCAAATAAAAGAAATATTTGGTGCGAATGCATAGTATTATTAACATGATAGGTTTCATTTCCCAATATCAAGTTATTAAATTCAATGAACCCTATTGAATGAAAGTAATTTCAAGCCCATTCCCTCCCATCTCTTTCTAATTTGTACAAGAAGAAACTGAAACCAAAAGCAGTTGGTTCCGCTGTGCAGGGCCTCATCTCTGAGAATTTTAAGTGGGTCAAAGGCCAAGGTTTCCTCACTTCTAGTCCTATGTTTTCCTGACACTAATCTGCCTCCATCACATGTATTATTTTCAATTCTAAAGAGAAAAACTAGAAAGACAATGTTTTCTAGACTCAGGAAAACTAGAAAAATAAATAAACAAGTGATATTTAAAAATACTGTTAATTCTCCCACTTTTATTTCCTGTTCTCAGAGAAATGTATATTTCAGAGAAAGTTTTCTGACCATTGAAAACATTATTAATATAGTCTTTCAAACTCTGAAAAATAAAATCAACTCTGAATTATTTTACACTTAACAAAGATCTGAAGTCTGAAAACTGAACGTGATGACAGGATTTTATTAAATCCTGGTGAAATCATGGGAGTTAAACTACAAATTAGTTTACAAAAGTCACACACATACAAATCAGATTTTCCCCCTCCCAAGCCATTGCTGAGTTTTAAAGCCTGTCTGGTCAGCGTTGGCTGTAACAATATCAGTTCCTTTAGCCAGTAAATGTCAAGTGCAATTGGAGGCAAAAAAGATGTGGCATTGGGGAAAGCAAGAATTAAAAGAATGGGGAAAATATTCCCAAATCTCAGGGGATAGATACTTGGGGGGAAAAGTAAGAGAACTGGTTGATGCATGTTTTTATGGGTTTTTTTTTTTTTTTTTTTTTTTTTTTTTTGCCACCTTTTAGAATATAAACAAAATCCAAAGTCTTCTAAAAGCACTGAGCATTAGAAAGAGGCAGGGTTTTCAGAGATGAACAGTTTACAGATTTATAGGGAAATTCATGCCCTAGTGAGTAAATCCATATCCCACAGCCTTCAACATAAAGCATTGATCTTGTTTGAGGGAAGACTGCTGAGATTATTTTTAAGAACTGGTATAAAAGAAGCTGAGGGGGGCAGACACACCCTTGGCCTAGGGGACATCAGAAGTGAAGATGAAGAGCAATGCACCATGCTTGAGAAACTCCAAGTAGTTCAATGTCACAGGTGCACCAAGTCCAACGAGAATTACCTTGGTACTTTTACTTGGTGGAATGTATGCATTGAAACCCATTTATTGTATTGACAGGAGAGCATTATTAATTATTATCAAAGGCCAAAGAAAGGCTAATATTCATTTCTACAGCCAAACAATGTATAAAATGAGTGTCTCTTAATGAAGGATGTCAGACAGGCTGGGCAAACCTTCATTTTTCCTTAACCTCTAAGATTACTTGTGAGTTTAGTGAAATGAAGCAGTAAGTCAGATGGCCCACATTTTTGCTGTTTGCTACTGAAATAAATATATATCAAATATACTGAGGAAGACTAGTGTGAGAGTTTTGGTGGTGTTCTTTCTCTATGCCTTTCCCTGTACGTAACTGATCACTAAGTTCTAGCTTTTCCACATCTTCCATATCTTTAAAATTTTATCTTCATTATTTCTCACCTGAACTCCTGACACATGTTTCTGTCCACTTCTAGTCTCATAACATTTTAGGCAACAGAAAGATTTTTCTAAAGTACACAATTTTTCTGTCCATTAGTCTCTTGGCCCCTCATACCTTGAAGATAAAATCTAGTCTTCTCATAGAATGGACCCATGGTTTCAATTCCCATCTTGTACCTCAACTTCTAGGCATCTCATTTTACTATCATTTCCTTTCATTTGCCATTCTTTTACAAGTGCTGTCTCCTTTTCCTGGTAAACACATTCAATTTAAGTTCATCTAGGAACTCATCCTGAGGTTTTAAACCATGTTTAGGAAATTTCAAGCTTCCGTTCTTCACATTACCTTTCCTTCAAGATCATAGAACATACACCCTGCTATTCTAAGATTGCTCTCACCAGCTATGAACTTCTTTTCAGTACCCAATGAACTGCCTTGTTGTAGTTGAGTTTCTCAAATATATGTGAAATAAAATGAATTAGTGCATTTGATTCATAAAAGTTTTCTACACAAGTCTACCTCATTAGTGTAAAAAATACAAGTAAAAATATAATGGTACATTTTCATAAATTTGCCCCCTTTACAATGAAAAATATGAGTTGGAATTTTGAGAATAAAAATTTAAAGGCATATTAGAAATTTGCTGAGTGAAGCACTATGTTGAAATTGTCAGTAGAGAGGCTATTATTGTTGCAAGGGAAGCCTTTGAATTGAAACGGGGTTCTTTCTATGGTTGTTGAAGTAAGAATGCAACAGCACAATTATGTACAATCTGTGTTCAGTTTTTATATTTTCTGTCAATTCTCCAGGTCCTTTTGGGGTGGTGAAATGCCTGTGGCTTTCTGAGTAGTGTGGCAAAACAGAACAGTTCTAATTCATTCAAATTTGGGTTGGTTATTGGTTGCATGCCTTTGTGGTTCTTTTTCATTGAGTTTTGGGTCCAAAACTCTGGGAGGTATATCAATTTCAGATCTCAATCAGAATGTATTTTTAATTGGCACCATCATCACAGAAATTGGAAAAGATGGTATAAAGACAGAAGAAAACACTAGTATTTGAACAATTCAATCCATACACAGTCCTTCAACATTATCTTCTTGGTAAAACAACAAAATGACACTATTATTAGATCCACAATAAATATTTTAGTCAAATGCTGTTTGATTTCTTATCAAGATGCAAGCACCAAAAAGACTTCCTAGGAAATTAGTAATATTACAAGTGGACCTTTGCATACATTGAAAGTACCTCGTGTGATGATCCTATTTTTGATCTCGACATGTAAATCAGAGAATAAGCAACAGAACGTGTTCTACCACGAGACAGTGCTTATGACAAAGTTTACTTTGGCCTAGTCCATCAGCAGGCCCACTAAACTCCGTCTCCCCTTGCCTTCTAGAAGCAGAGAAGAATGAAAGTGGGGAGGGGGGAACCCGTTTAAGCTTCCACATTATATTTTAATTTACAGGTGTTAACTACCACACCTGTTGACTATTTCTAAATGTCATTGGCACTTTCCAGTGTCATCCATCTCATTCTTTCACACACACTCCCTCCTAGAGCAGGGTACAAGGAAATGTTGTGTATATGATGGGTTCTATACATGGGTTTATGTGTTTCTTTGTATGAGTACTCTCTGAAATCAGGTAGTAAGTTCCTTGAATACAAGTATTAACCTTATTCTGTGTCCTTCACAAAGCTTTATGTTGTACATTAAATGCACATTGTGTTCCAATTTCTGTAATTCCAGTGGGCATTTCGGGGGAAAGGAGACTAATATGCATTAGCAGTCAGGGGTGTAGAAAAATGGAAGTATAAATAAATTTTCAGGGAAAAATTACCTTTTCTTTATTTCTGTGGCTGAGTATAAAATACGTGCTTTGAAACAAACAAACATTGATTGCTGGTGACAAAGAAAATGCACTTAAATTTTGAAAATGAACAAAATCGATTAGGTTTTTATGTTTTTAGTTAAGAAGCAAAGCACTTCCTGCTGACTTTCTGACAAGCCTCAACCATGTATTTCCTGGGAACTCCATCAAGTAGAATCATTCTAAGACACTACTGCTTTCAAAACCTAGATCAAATTTCCTTTTTGGATCTGGGATATGACCAAGAGCATATAGAGCTCTTAAGATGGATTAATTTTTATTCTGTTCATCTGATCTCTTTCATTTATCATTTAATAAGTTGACAAAGGGACTGACATATGCAGAGACATGCAATTTTGGGCTACCCAAAACAGCCTCCTCTGACTCAGTCAGATTTGTGGTTTATATCCTAGCCATCACTGTGGTTAATTTCGATTTGTTTTTACAATGCATATGAACAAATATTCGATAAAAAAAGAAAATTAGAGAAAGAACCAAAAGTGAAATGCGAGAGCGGTTAGAACGGCCAACATTGTATTAAAGATACCAAGCTAAATGATGGAAAATGTGAACAAGCTGGGTCACTTTAGTTGAAAAAAACAAACCATTGATCATACCCTAGTATCCTTCAGGCTTGTTTGGTAAATGTTAAAGCTTTTCTTTCTTTTGTGTGGCGTTTTCTTTTGGGTCATTTCAACTAATACCATTGAAATGCTATCAATTCGCTTTCTTCTTTACTTTCTCTACCCTCTCATGGATCCCCTGAAAATTTCAGCTATGACATGACATGCGTCATGACTCCAAAGCATGGAGAGCAGAGGAGGAGTGAGAGAAATGCAGGGGCTGCCATGTCCTGAGCACCATGTATGTCAGGCTTGATTAGGTATTTATAAACATTGCCTCATAATAGCTCCATAGATACATGTGATTAACGATACTGTAGAGATGAGGAACTTAAGGCTTTAAAAGGTCAATAACTTTTCCAGGCTTAGTGGTAACATAAGGTTTAAACTTAGTTCTGATTTATGCCAAACTTTCACTACTTCACCTTACCTGTAAAATTGAATACATGGATGAGACATCCCTGATATAAAGTCTCAGTAGTAAACCAGATGTCTTTTTTTACATGTGCATACTAAGGGTTAGAAATGAATACCTGTGGAATTTGTTTATCTGTGCAGGCTTAGCCTCTTTTATGGTGGATGAGAAAGCATTGGCTATCCTGTATTTGTGAATGATAGCAGCAGCAAACGTTCATGGCATTACCTAAATAATACAGATGAAAAACAATTAATCGCCACCACAGGCCAAACTATAAAATTATTTTACCTGTTTTCCAGGCCATTGAAGCAGAACATATAGTCTCTACATAGCACAACATGACTGATGATCTTTCCAATTACCGGTTGAACAGGGTTTTGGCAGTTTCCCCCCTGTTAAATCTGTCAAGCTTTTCAACTAAGTTTGGCTCATTCCTTATTAGAAAGTGTAATATAAGGTGAAAAATAGAAATGAATTCTAATTCATTTGTGTTTTGGGACTTTCTAATGTCTCATAAAGGAAAATGAGTTTTTAATTGTATAAATTTCATTACAGAAGAACTAAAATGATCTATTATGTCCCTCTTAACAGTTTTTCTACAAGTGGTAGGTGTTTCTTTCTTAGTATACTACAATATACAAACCGCTGTACTAAAGTCTCCTGTTTTTATTAAGTAGTATGCTAATTAATTAAAAGTTAGGACTTAGACATATGAACTTAAAAGATCTCAGACTCATTTTGTAGATATAATAAAATGTCTACGCAGATATCTCGATCTAGGAAATCCTTGTACAGAGTTAACAACCTGATTATGAGGACACATAAATTAAAAACTATTTTCCATTTTTTTCTTCTATAGTTTAATTTTTTTGGTGGGGGGAGATGGTGGAGTGGATCTTTCACTATATAGCAGCCCTTATCAAAAAAAAAAAAAAAAAAAACTAGCAACCCATTCATCTAGTGATTGAAGTTATATCAACATAACTAATGTTGATAATTCAAGTAAAGATCTAATTTTTAAAAATCTGACCAGTTTAGGTCACAGGAGAAGTACATCTAATGCACTTCTGCTAGCTGAGAATATTTACTTTAAATGTTTGCTCTGGAACCAAACATGGAAAAGTTTGGGCAAGTCAGGAACCAATGGTAACTAAATTTGCCTCAAGAATATTTCCACTCGTCTCCACCTGGGAATGACTGTTAAAGGAAAAGGAAATTTGCATAGATATCTAAGAAACTTGAAGGACATCCAGACAGCTATGAGTTTTAAGAAAATATTTATCTTTTTTATAATACACATTATGAATGTAAGGTAGTTTTTCCTTCAAAAACAGTACTCACTATTTATTCCGGGTGTCTTGACTTCTAACAAAACCTCAAGCTTGGTCGGTGTTGTTCTTGGTTGGTGTGTGCTTGTGAATGCACCGTAAATTGACAGTGGAGGGTAGGGGTTTTCTGGCGAACAGGAAGCCTCGTTGTGTTGTTTGGCAGTTGTTTTGGTGACATGATTGGAGTATGTAAAGCGACTGTGTGGCTTAAATTGCTGCTTTCCTAGAAGGCAAGGGGAGACGGAGTTTAGTGGGTCTGCTGATGGACGAGGCCAAAGTAAACTTTGTCATAAGCACTGTCTCGTGGTAGAACACGTTCTGTTGCCAGGCATGTCATTCAGTTTTCAGATATAATTTAGCTGCTTTGGGATGTGGGGATTTGGGAGGAATTTTGCTATAGCCTGCTGCAACAGTCCTGGTGAACAAGATGTTGGGGAGAAGAACTGCTGTGAGCAACCTTTGCTAGGAGATGGGAAGAAGGGAAACTTCAATATGCTCAGTTGGCACTAGCTGGACACAGTCTGTTGCAGGTCTTGTGAGACAGCTTCCTGCAGACCATTGCTTGGGAAGCCCGCAACCTCTATCATACCTTCTGGCTGCTTGTGACCAGAGGCTAAATGCTTATAATCAGTAGCTTTTGAAAAAAGAACATGATTAATAAACCCATTACATTCTCTCCTCTGATTGAGGCAGCAACTATGTAGAAAAATCTATTAGAGCTTGGTTAGAGGCCATTATAGGCAAGAAAATAAATTTCAAAGGACAGATTTGTAAGTAGTCTAGGAAAATAGATTTGGCAGGCTAGTCTTGTCTCCCAGCTGTGAGAATTAAATAGGTGGCTGGGGACATGTTAAATTTAGTGAGGACATAGTTACAAGGCAGCAGGGAAAAATACTGTAATTGAAGGGCAGCAGCTCTCCTCCTCAAAATGCACATCAATTTTCAAAGTCTCAAAGTGGTTCCCCAGCCTTTGCACTACTACACACTGAGAGAAAAGGATACACGTGCACACATTTGTGATCACTCCTATTGTTTTTCCAGTTTGTTTTTTATTTTGTTTTATTTTTTAAGATTTTATTTACTACTTCCAGAAAGAGAGGGAAGGAGAGAGGCAGGGAGGGAGAGAAACATCAATGTATGGTTGCCTTTCACCTGCTTCCAGCTGGGGACCTGGCTGGAGACCTGGCTTGCAACCTGGTTATGTGCCCTTGCTGGGGTGTCGAACCAGTTACCTTTGGTTTGCAGTCTGGTCAAGTTTGTTTTAAAACCTTTGTCTACAACTATAAGTCCAGGTTGTTAGAGCAAAAAAGCTTTAATGAAATAATAGACAGAAGCAATCTGGAAAGTTTAAAAAATAATACTCCATTCAGTTTTCATATAGCCTTAACTGAATCGGTTTTTATTTTGTGTAAGTTTATTTTTAAGGATATCAAATATACAGTAAGATAAAGTTTGGCTTCTCCATATTTGCATGTTAAAATATGTATTTTCAAAAAATGGTGAATCTGCAATTTGCCAGCAGTAGTTGTATTTAGATCCTCCTTCCTTTTAAAACATTTACATTTTATTTTATAAGAATGACTAACTTTGTTAAGAGTAAATTCCCAAAGCAAGTTTTTAATGCAATAATAAATTTGTGCACTAACTCTCATTTAAAAAAAAAAAAAAAAGATTTTATTTCATTATTTTTAGAAAGAGGGGAAGGGAGAGAGGCAGAGAGGGAGACAGACATCAATGTATGGTTGCGTTTCACCTGCCTCCAGCCACAGACCTGACTGGAGACCTGGTTTGCAATCTGGTTATGTGCCCTGGCTGGGAAATCGAACCTGCGACCTTTAGGTTCGCAGGTCGGCACCTTATCCACTGTGCTACCAGCCAGGGCTCTAACTCTCATTTTAAAATGTCTTGCTTTATGTTTATTTATTTGCTCTTTTATTCTACAAAGGTTTTTTGATCATGTACAATGTATGATATTGTATGAAATGCTTTCAGGCATGTAAAAATAATTATACCATTAATATCTTTACTATCGCTCATTTGCAGAAGGCATAGTATGTATCAAGTATGTTACAGAAATTCACTTATTTCTCAGAACAACCTTATGAAATGGATGCTATTATTATCCTGATTTTTGCACTTGAAGAAATTAAGGCACAGAGAGATTGAGAAGTAATTGGCAACATTGGGGTTTCATTCAGGAGGAAGAATTGCTTACATTTGAGAGGAGAGAGAGAGAGAGAGAGTGTAGAGGAAGAGGAAGAAGAATGTTTAGAAAAGCACTAAGAAGACCCAGGGGATGGAGAGTCCCAGGCATTGGGCAAACAATAGAACTGGGATGAACTTGGACATTGATTATGTGCTGGATATGCAGAGCTGGAGGCAGTTCTTCCAGGCCTTAGGAGTTGGGAAGCAAGCTGCCCAAATGACCAATCAGTGGAGGATACAGAATTGATCATGGGTGATAATGCCAGAATAGTAGATTTGGCCAAATAGCAAAATCCCTAAAGGTTCGGCTAAAGGGCATGGCCTCTGTTTAAGGTCAGTTGGAAATCATTGATGGAATATTAATCTTGAGGAGGTATGTTCAAAAATGTGTTTCAATGTTTAAGGCTAACAACAAGCCTGTGGTTGAATTGTGATAGAGAAAGACTGACATAACTTGTTTAGAATGAAATTACGATTTTAAAAGTTCAGAGAAACCCTTGCTGGCTAAAGTGTTGGACTATCACACCCAACAACATGCTGTAGTTCAACCCTCAGTCAGGGCGCATATTGATCAATGTCTCTCTCTCTCTCTCTCTCTCTCTCTCTCCTTTTTTTCTAAAATCAATAAACATATCCCTGGAGGGGGATTAAAAATATATTAAAATGAAAATTCAGAGAATAGTGTTCGGGGATGGCAGTTAGTATGGGAAAGATAAGATGGTTCCAGCAGAGCATTGGATTATTTAAGAAGAAAAAAGCCTCGCTACTCTGCCTCTTGGCATCCATCAATTTGAAAACCTCCAAGGCCACATAGAGCTGACAAAATAAGAAACCTTATTGTTCACATGCAAACTCCTGAATGTCACGGGCATACATCTTCCTCGATGTCTCTGTCACTTCTTAAATGAAAGCTTGTCTCTGAGGGTTACATTCGGTGTGGTTTCTTCTGTGCAGACTGTGCTTTTGCACGAAGGAAGAGCACACCAGATCTACTGCCATCGTACTTCTTGGTGGGCCCGTGGGAGTGGAGTGGGCACATTTGCATTGGATTGAAAGCATCTGCAGTTTATTTTCCATGGTGTTGTTTCTCTATTTTTCACTCTGACTCATGCCTTGGAGAGCACAGCCCAATCCTGCTTTTTTTCTCCTGTTCAACTTTCACGTCTGCTGCCATCAAGGCTGCTATTTCACCCACCTCTGGAATTCACCAGACCAGAGGGTGTTCTTTATGCTCAAGTGATGTACAGTTAGTGACCTCAAACTCTTCCCCTGGTTATAGACGCAGGTACTTACAACATACCTCTTACTGGTGAGGTTATATTACAGACGTGGCATGATAACTTATCCAAGTGTGTTATTTTATCTTAAATTCTTTTCCTATCAGTAACTGAGAAGAGCTTTTAAATCAGTTTTATTTCCAGCTTTGTTATATGGACCTGCAGCGGTACATATCTGTGAAGATTCTACTGAAGCAAGTATGATAATAGTGCAGATTTTAACCTGCATTTTTTCTCTTAATCCCCAAGGAATGGGATTCTGGGTTATGAGAAATGATGGGCATCATTCAGTAAATACAGATTCAGTAGCAGTAACTTACTCCGCAGACTGCAAATGCCTCGAAAAAACTTGATATTTAATGAGTGATTTTGTGCTGAAATAGGAATTACAAGTGCACATTAGCATTCTGACAGAGGAGCAAAGAAGAAACTAAGAAAGGGCTCTCAAATGGTCAGTGTCAGCTCCAAGATGCTGTTCTCTGTGTTTCACAGGCTGAAATAGAGAACCGACAGCAGGAATAACACACAGCAGGGCTAGAATGATGAGGCAGAGGGTGAACACCTTGGAGAATAAGGTTCAGTTCACCGGTTTTCCCAACCAAATCCCAGCCTTGCCAAGAAAATGAACTCAGTCAGCAAGAATGTTTTAAATATCTTCGCTGCACCTTTGAAGCATCTTTCTGTGTGCTATAAGAAAATACAAAATATAGAAAAAAATATAATTCTTGACTTCTAGGCCAGTACCACCCCATTAAAAATGGATAAACTAATATGTATGTAATTTAAAAGTTTCTAATAACCACATTTTAAACATTTAGAAGAATGAGGTGAAGTTAATTTTTTAAACCTTTTCATTTAAAGGAAAGGGAGATCACAGTATCTCGTAAACATGTCAGCAATATAATAAAAATGTCACTTGTTTATCTTAAAGTGTATTTTACATTATATGTTGGGTTTTTTTTTTTTTTTTTTGGTGATGGTAAATTGTATTTACCAACTGCTGTTTTGCTCTTTTTTTATCATCAATTTTTATTGAAATAAAAAGAGACAAAGTTAATTTTAATAATGTTTTTAAACAAAATATACCCAAATTATTTCAATGTATAGTCAGTACTGATTTATTTTACATTCTTTTTTCCATATTATTTTTCAAAGCTAGTGTGTATTTTATATTACGATGCATCTCAACTAAAATAAGCTCCACATTGCCCATGGGACCATACGGAGAGCACAATTCCAGGCATTTTAAAATTGCACTAATATGAAAGGCCTTTTTACATGGTGATAAAAAATAAAATTTTGCAAACCAGTTGAATTTTTGTATTTTCATATTTATCATTTACTCAATTAGGGAAATGATTCCAAAGGTATGGTCTGAGAAACATTACTTTTTATAAGGTGCTATATAAAAAAAGTAATGGGTAATTATATAGGATTAGAATTTTGGGGGCTAAACAAATTTTCTTCCCCTCTGCTGGTGAAACCTCAGATGTGCTGATGTACATTGTGGATTTCCAAGAAAAGAATGTATGTGTGATATTTCCTATTCTTAATTGATCATGAAATTGTTTTTTCACAGATCCTCTCTTGGGTCTAATGTTACAAGGAATACATTGTGGAAAATGCTGATTTAAGTCCAAAAATAAGGGATGAAGGAATTTGGAAATCGGAAGGAGGCATAATAGAGAGGTCCTGGGAAGCCTCCTCTGGGATGGGGGTGTACCTTCAGTTAATTCTTCTGCAGTGTGTTGGACAAAATCTCCGTTATAACATTTGGCCCATTCTGCACTTGGCTGTCTCCTCTAACAGTTAAATTCTGTAGGGGGAAAAGGAGATAGAATCTTTCACATCTTGACCCCACACTGGACCAAGCCCAACTATCAGTATTCAGGGGATTGAATTAAATAGGAAGTTTGATAGAGAACAATGCAGATTAGAGCACTTAAAGAGAAATTAGCTTTAGAAGCCCAAGAAGAGAAACTAATTACACTGTGAAGGTGAAGTCCATGAGGAAATGACAGTGAGAAAAACATTGTCAAACCCCTCCCAGCTCTTCTCAATCATTCAAAGTGAGGGTGGTTCACAGCAAAATAGTTGCATTCAAGATAAATCAGAGAACCGGAGAGTCAAGGAAAGCAATGAAAACAAGGAAAGGCAGAAACCAAATGCCAAATTTTAACAAGTAAAACCTACTTTTGCTGTAATACATGTGGGGGATTTCTGCCTTTACCAGATAAACCTTCAGGTTTTTAGGAAAGTGAGATAGGAGACAAAAGGCAGGAGGAAGTGTGTGTCAGAGGGGAAAGTCAAGAACAGTGAGCTTGGGGAAGAAACTCTGGAATATAAACTCTTTATCCAGATACCCCCAAATCTATACTGAAATGCATTCTTTAGAGACGAATGCCCAGGAAATTGCCTTCTTCACAGCTTTTTGTTGCTTTTCTCACATCTAATATGGAGTTATTGGCTCCATGTCACTACCTGGTAGGATCTCTAGGAATCTAATTTCTGGATTCACTTACAGATAATAGTCTTTTAGCGAGGAAGAAAGTAAAGCAATCTTAGTTTAATCTTCCTTGCTCTTTGACAAATCTGTGGCCTGTTTTTTTCGGTCTGAAATATCCTGGTGTTAGAAATGGACTTCCTCCACTGATAATATTTGAATGTTAGCTATTGCAAGACTGAATGCACTGAAGAAAGTTAAGTATAAAGAAATTAAAACTGCCCTGGTCATGTGTCGCTTGGTTGGTTGGAGTGTTGTCCCATACACCAAAAGGTTCGGGTTTAATTCCTTGTCAGGCCACATACTTAAGTTGCAGGTGCACTCCCCAGTCTGTGTGTATATGAGAGACAACCAATTGATATCCACGTTTTTTTCTCTCTCTCTCCTTCTCTCTTTCTTCCCTCTCTCTCTCCCTCCTTGCCCCATCTCTCTCTTTCATTCTCCTTTCTCTAAAATCAATAAGCATATTTAAAAAAAAAAGAAATTTAAACTATGCCCATGCTTCTAATGGTAGGCTTTCCCAGAACTACTGCATACATTTCAGGGATTTTTTTTTTTTTTCTATTCTGGATTTAGACATCAAAAAGAAAAGGCAATTTCCTTTAAATTCTACTCCCAGAAATCCTCTACAAAACATTACCTTTAACTTGGCTTCCAATCACCAGACATATTCCCTTAGCTTGTCCTTCCAAAGTTTTGACCACCCAAAGAATGCACCAGGCTGAAGATCAAAGAACTCTTCTGGGAGAGCTCTGTCCTGTGCCCTTGCTGGAATTAGCACTGCTGTGTTCAGAGGAGCCAGCCACAGGAATAGGGCCACCAGTCACTGGAGACATGAGGAAGTGGTGAGGATATCATGAGCCCAGTGTAAAGCCAGGATCCCTGTTTCCCTGTGAGAGACAGCCAGTGGCTGCCAGGCCTGGCTGCGAAGCCATGCAGGTAGGAGGTCTAAGTATGGGAGAGCCATGGTGCATTATTTGGAGGAAGCCTTCTATCCCGAAGCTAATCATTGTTATGGTGGTTATCACAACAGGATATTTGTTTAAAGAAAAAACTGACTTTTCTACTGATTTTTCTTTTCTAAAGTTGGGCTCCAGAATTATCAAAACACATTCCAGTGTATTATCTCATTTGACCCCCTGGTAAAGGAAGCAGGGAAGGGAGTCCCTGGACTAATGGAAACTTGAGGACAGAGAGTGTCTTGTTTACTACTGTGCCTGGAATCCCTTTCAGAGCTCCTGGCATGTAAGGGGCAGTCAATGAATATTTATCAAATGATTTAATAGATACTCATTTTGTAAATGGAGAACCTGATTTGGAAATAATTGATGATCTTGCCAAAGACTGCTAAGCTATTAAGTAGCTGAGTTGGAGCTATAACTCAGATCTTTTGATAGCCTTTCCAAAGCACTTTTAGACAGGCTTGCATACTTAGTTACTTTTCAAAACGTGCTTGATGCAAAACCTGCTGATTGTATTTTTTTTCAAAACTATTCTTTCCTTTAGCTTTAGGCTTTTGTTAATTTCTGACACCAGTTGCTTTTATTTTAAGATATGCTGACGTGCAGCCCATCATAAATAAAGATGACACACCTGGCCTACCACCAAAGGCCATGATCCATCCAATTCCAAATCTTTTCCATTCTTCTCAAGCTTTCCTCCCTGTGCCCAAAGAGATCATTAACAAGATCAAAGTCAGCTGGTATGAACCCACAGTTTCTCCCAATTCTTCCTTCCCTTCACAGTTCCCTCCCCTCTCTGAGAGGGAGCTCTGTTTCCTCTCTCAAAGTGTGACTTCACTTTCCTCACTCACTACCACTTATCTCCTGGAAGCCTATCTCCATCCATTATTCTTCAAACTCATGCTGTTGACCACCTCCTTCTTCTCTGTCAGCAAACATACAAGCCAGCTCCATATTTAGAACTAATTCTTTCTCTGTCATTGTGACTCCTGGGGCCATTTTACCATCCATTCACTTCCTTCTCCACCAACAGATAAGTCCCTTGCATCATGACATCTACCATCATGACGTCATCCATTCTCTACCATCACAGCACTCATGTTTGGGTGCCCGAGGACAGAAGAATAGAAGGAGGCATAGGAAAGGAGAAAAAGAAATGAAAGAGAGGTAGGAAACTGCTTGCTAGTTGGGAATATATGGCCCAGCTAGCCCAGGTCTTGGCTGTTCTACATGGAGTCAAAAAAGACAAGGCATTCCCATCCCCATCACAACTCCCACGTCTACACCTGCTCTCATCCTGGTCTCATCCTGTACCCTCAAGGAGGGCAGGCACAGGGTTTTAGAGAGATTCACCAGACCCTGTGCTTCCTCAAACACCCAGCATTTCAAGATACTCACAGGAAGATAAATCACTATTCTATAATAAAAACATCTTCCACATCCCTCATGATATCTCAGTTTTAAACCCTTTGTTCCAAAATTGAAAAAGAGGGCTTAAAAAACAGACTGAAGTTCATTTACAGTACAGAGAACAAAACTAATAATAATATCCTTTGCTTTCTAGCGGTGACCTACATAGCAGAAACAGAAGCCTGAAAGTGCATATTAGCTTTACCAAATAGGAGTCCCTAAAGAGAAAAAAAGATCAGAAATTGGCTGGAAACACTGAAGGAAAACTTCTCTAAACTAAAAGTGTTGGAAAGACCCAGCCTTGCTCATTGTCACCTGGGAAAAAGCAGGAGGAAATTCTCTACTGACAGATTTCCAAGTCTGCTAGTCAGCACACACACAGGGAGCCAGAATTCAGGCCCTGCCACTGAGGGGGAAGATCCTCAGGTGCTCTTCCTGGCCCAGGACGGACGGATCCCCCTCCTCCCCCCGCCAAGTAATGCGCAGCACAGGTCAGGGTACCTGAACAGTGTCCAGACTGTGTCACTTGTCCCTTCACAGAGCACTGGTCAGTAGCCTAGATGATCTAAAAAAGAGAGGCACATTATCTCATTTCCTCTGGATACAATACTAGTTAAAAGTGGAAAGAATTATAAACAGAAAGTTACAGCTTCATTAAGCCCATGATGCAGGTCAAGTTTCCTGGCAGCTGGTTCTGCCCCAGGCTAGTGCTAGACATGTAGTCATTTACAGGCAGAAATAATAGCAGATTATATAGTCCTTTCTGTGCTACATGTGTTGAAGCTTTATGTAGCTATTAATGCTCCTTTCCTACAGAAAATGGTCAGATAAATATAAAGGAAAAGAAAGGGGGTCATTACCTAATCTTGACAATTTAAATGGGGGCTACAGGTCACCTCTGTAAAACATTCGTTGTTTTTTCTTTGTTTGTTTTTTTTCCTGGAACATGGTTTCTTTTCATTGTTAATTCAAGAGAAGGCTGACCACTCTAGCCTTTGTTGATAAAGATTTCAGAGAAATGTTAAATACTAAGAAAATGACATGGCTATACCTACTACTAGGTATAATAAAAATAATAATAATTTCCTTTTTGAAGGATTGTTTCTTAAATGTGCATATATTATCACGCATAAGAATTCTTCCCATGTTTTATGAGATGATTAGAAACATGGCCTTTTATAAAGCAGACATAGAGAAATTATATAACTTGTTAACTTGATATTTTATAATCCCACTTATCTATCAATGAAGTAACACTCCCATTTGGAGAACATTAATTATTTCATTTCTCTTGTTTTTCACCCCATAAGTAATTCTGAACCCTTTGTTTACTTTTCACACTGTGGAAAGATTTTCCTGGTTACTCTTCAATTGATATTTAGGGTAGCCTATTTTCAGGTAATTTTGGATATAATCATTCCTTCACATTTTCGAAGATAATTTGGAATTATTTCTATTTTTACTTTCTGAAAACTGAGCTCCAATTAAGACTGAAATATTTTTTTTAGGAGTGGTGAACTGGAGAATGGAATTAAATATGATTTCATATAAAAGAAATGATGTTTAAACCATTCATTTTGCTATTTTGTTTTGAACCTCTCAAAGGCATTCACCTGACATGATCACTGGTTTAGAGCTAATACTTTGCTCACTTTGAAGGCAAATGATACTGCATTCTGCCCAGTTCAATTGTATTTTAAATATCCAGGAATGAAAAAATTCTTGAAAACATGGATTGGTAGCAGTTAGAAAACTGCGGGTTACTGGACCAAATAGTTTGTTATCTTAAACAGGCTGATAAAAGCTGACTTTGGACAGAAGTCCAAACATCCCTGAGAAAGGGAAGGTCATCCGTTCCTCTGACAGGAACATGGACTAGACAGCTGCTGGCCCAGGATTTTTTAACTTGGGTAGATCCAGTCATCTGCTCCCTACATGCAAATAAAGGCAACAGTAATGTTCCTTCTTTTATCTTGAAATAGAAACTGCAGTAGTTTCCCCTAAGCCACAACTTTGCTCTCTTGAAGTTACCTATGGTCAAATGCTGTCCAAAAATATTAAAAGGAAAATTACAGAAACAAACACTTTGTAAGGTCTAAATTACACACCATTCTGAGTAGCATAATGAAGCCTCTCATTGTCTGGATCCATCCCACCCAGGACGTGAATCACCCCTTTGTCCAGCATGCAGAGGCTGAACAGACACCCACCCTGTCGGTCATTTCATAGCCACCTTGGTTTTCAGATCCACTGAGATGGTGTTGGTATCTCAGAGCTGTGCTTCCAAGTAACCTTTATTTTACATAATAATGGTACTAAATAATGGTTACATAACTTTTATCACAGTGTGTTGTTATAATTGTTCAATTTTGTTATTAGTTATTATTGTTAATCTCTTACTATGCCTCATTGATAATTTAAACTTCACCATAATTTTGTATGTAAGTATAGGAGAAAACATAGTATATGTAGTATTTCATACTATCAAGAAATTTCAGGCATCCAGTAGGAGTCTTGGAATATATCCCTGAGCATAAGGTGGGACTACTGTATGTGCTAAAAAGAGCTTCAACTACTAAAGACAAATCCCCTCAAAAGGAAAAGAGAGATTGGATGCACAGAAGTGGGACATTGAGCTTTCCCTGAGAAGGCTAGTAAAAGCAAAATAATGACATTTTCCCTGTTTTAAACAGATAATTAAGAACCCTTGACTTTTAATTCTCTAAGAACAAGTTTTAAATAGGCCAAAATGGACAGCCAGGAGTCATGAATATTAAGATCATGAAAAAATTATGTTCACTGTACAGAAGAATATTTTGCATAATTGAAAACTACAAATCTAATTAAAATTCAATTTTTCATACTAAAAATTAATTTGCACACTTTTAAAGACTATATCTAGGGCATAAAATAAAACCACTACAACCTTTTATTAATGGTTGTTTTAATACTATTTTTATTGTTTTTATGCCAAACAAAACAAAACATATAGAACAAATCACGTATGTTCTTTTTAATCTTGCCCCAAACATCATGGTCTGGTATACATATATCTAGCCCTTAAAAAAAAATTTAAAAAAAAAGATTTTATTTATTATTTTTAGAGAGAAGGGAAGGGAGCGAGGGAGAGAGACATCAACATATGGTTGATGTTCACCTACCTCCAGCTGGCTAGAGACCTGGCTTGCAACCTGGTTATGCGCCCTGGCTGGGAATCAAACCAGTGACCTTTGGGTTCTCAGGCTGGTGCCTTATCCACTGTCCCACTAGCCAGGGCTAGCCTTTTAAATATTCTATATGTTTACTATAAAATAAGATAATTCAATATAAGCTTTTATTGTTCATAACCTACATTCTTCACTTTCAATATTATGGCTATCTTTATAGATCAATAAGAATTTTATCATTTTTATTTAAAAAATTTTTTCAATGTCTGAAAAAAATGGTAGTATGAATAAAGGAAAAAAAAAGAAAACTTAAGCTGGTGAAAATATGCTTTCCATTCATCTGATTCTACTCACCCACACTTATGCTCTGATCCTAACAATAACATTTGGGAGCCTATCCTTCCAGATTTTCACCACATTGATACTAACATGTCTATATTCACATCTGCACCTATTTATCTTGTTAAATATAAATAGCAACTGTGTTTAATTTTATGGTCTGAAACTTTCTTTTTTCCCCAACATTAATATGTATGTACATTTTTTTTCAGGTCTTCTTAAAGGCCACATAATATTTCATTGTGTGAATGCACTATTTTGACCTACATAGTCCATTGTTGACAATCAGGTGGTCTCTTATGCTTTTCTATCATTGACACTGGTACAGTGATTATCCTTTTACACGTAAATGTTTGCATACTTGCACTCTTATTTTGATATCAAAGATTTCTAGAAGTGGAATTAATAGATGGAAACAAATAAGAATTTTAAACTAATACATCCTGACAAATTACTTTGATGAACAAACAGTGTTTGAATATGCCTGTTTTCCCATATCCTCATCAACACTGGTACTAGTTACATCATATGTTAAAGTGAAATATTTATATGTGTATGTATTTATTTAATTTTTATTGTATTTTTCCATTACCATTTATCCCCTTTTACCCTCTCCTCCCAGCAATCACCACACTGTTGTCCACGTCCATGAGTCCTTTTCCCTTTTTTCACATTGTAAATCTACCTAGTTCTCAGATACATGGACAAAAACTTGCACAAGGAAATGCTCTATTAATTTATGTACACCATTAGAAGTCATTGATTCTTGCCTCTAACTGTACTAATATCAGATTTTATTATTTTCCAGGGAAATGTCATTATATGCCAAGAAACTGAGGGAGAACCGAACTGATATTTAGAGTTTATTAAATCTATTGTGTGATACATATCATATATTCAACAAAGGCCAAAGCAATTTAAAATCCATATTTATTTAGCAAGTATTATTTTCTGTGTTATTGCTGTCTAATTGTCTAGATTGTGAGGCAAATATATACACCTAGATAGATAGATACATGCATGCATACTTACATACATACATACATAGATCTATATATCTGAGGAAGCATGACTAGGAAGAGATACTTAGAGACAAGTAGTTAAAATAGAATCTGATATGTATGTTAAGTGTGTGGTGTTATGACATTACAGCAAAGGGGAAAAATATGTTCTTTGGGTCAGGAAGGGCAATGGGAGCCAGACATGATTTCTCACAAAAGATAACATTTTTGTGTGGTTTCCAAGTGTCTTAGGATGACAGTCTGAGGGAACAGCAAGCAGATCTGTGTGGCTAGAAAACAGGATAATGATGTAAAGAGGAGGGGAGAGGCACTCAAGTGAGTGAAATTGATATCAAATGTGAAGAATTTGGGTTATTATGCCAAAAAACTTGGACCTAAGCCCATACCCATGGGTGAAGCAAGGAGGAGACACAAGGTTGAACAAGGAATAGTAGAGCATCATCATTCTGGAAAGACTGGAAATCATCACTAGGGTGGGCTTGGGCAGCTTCTTATAACTCCTAGTGAATAAATAGAGGAATACAGCTCTGATTCCAAGAAAGAGTGTTGTGATAAGTTTTACAATAGTCGCCTTCTCCTCAGAATTCTACAAGCATTTAAGTCTCAGCAACAAAAATGAACACCTATTCCTCTATCTCACTTTACAAAGCATCCACTCCCTTCTTATTCTTCCATTCATTAGCCCCAAAATATCCAAAATTTACCCCAGTTTTTCCCTTTCCCTTTTAATTTCCTCTTAAACATCTTTTGTATCCTGCCTTCTTCCCCATCCCAACTCAATCATTACCTTCCCCATGAAGAATTATAATAGTCTCAAAACCTGCCATTAGCATTAGCAGTTTCCAGTTAGCTTTTGTATGTTTTTTAATACGCAGATCTTAATTATGCTCCACATCCCACCCCACCCCATCACCATTAAAATCCTTCCATCATATTCACAATATATTGTCAGGTAAAAAAATAATTATGAAACAGAGTGAACAGTTAAATTTCATGTTTTTGCAAAATATATGCACATGTAGGAAATGCCATGTGTATAATATACTAGTGAAATGCAGAATATTGAATGATAAGAAATTTAAAATGTTATCTGCACATTTTTATTTTTATTTTCTAACTTGCTAACGAATATATCTATATTATAAATACGAACATACATATATAATGAATGAGAGAGGAAAGATAAAATCTAAGCCCCTCAGTATCATTTATATCATGCCATGCCTTGCTCCCCACCTCCTGCAAAACCTGAAGTTGATCCATGTCTGTGTCTCTGATGTTCTGAAAGTACAGAACATCTAATTGTTAGATCTTGCATATTTATTCCTTTTTATGAGGATATTTGTTTCTTCTCTCTTGTTCAACCTTCAAAGTTTTCCCCTTTCAACACCATGTCCCTTGAAAATGGGGTATTTCATCTTGTTCATCTCTGTATTACTGGCACATGGTGATCCCTGAGTAAATGAATGATGAATAATTGTCTTGGCTACAGGTGAAAATAAGTTGAAGGTCTAGCCTCTCTCAACATTTACATGAACACTTTTTATACAACCTCAGAAAAGAACTCCAAATGGCTTTCTCCATGGTGTGAAAGTAGCCGTGGTTGATTATGGTAGGCAAAACTTCAGAAGGCATGAACTTCTAATTGTATTAATCTTCTATTTTCTAAAAAGGACTCATGGATGTTTCCCTACAACTCAAATGATGTACATTATGAAACTTTTAAATTTTATTTAATTTTTTAAATTAAGTTAAATTTTTGTTGTATTACGCCCATCCCCTTTTTTCTCCCCTCTATTTTTATTTAATTTTAATTATTTTAACAGGTAATAATTTTATTGCCTTAACATTGAAACTATCATAGTCACTTTTACAATCATCAAGAACTCATTTAACTACATATACTGTATATTGCTACTGAAATTTACTGAGAATTATACTTAGATAATTTTTAAAGAGCTTAAGATTAATTATAACAAAAAAAGATGAGAACAATTTCTTAATCCTCAAGCATATAAATATAAATATTATTAAAACTAATATGTAAAATTTTAAAGCAGGTTTTAAAAACATTACTTTTTCTCTCCTATTCCACTTAATGAAGGGAAACTCTCTGAATATTATGTATATCCAGGTAGATACAATTTTATCAATAACTGTTTTTTTCTTCTAACCAGTAGTTTATTCTTGTCATTTAATACTGCTCAACAATAATCACCTTCTAATTTTTGATTGACAAGACTTATAAAATTGTACTTAAAAAGTCAGGAAAGTGTTTGAATGTCTAACTCTCATTACAAGGAACAAATGATTTTGTTTGCAATTCAAGAATTTTAAAAATTTACATATTTTCATGTGTTTTTTAATCAAATGTAGTTGCAAATAAAAGGTAAATTTTCCTTTTATGTATGTAAGAAACTTTTTCGAAGGGGGAAAGTAAGCCTAGAAATGTTGAGCCAAAGGAAACATATTATGCAGGTATTTGGTTGAGTTCACCCTTGCTACCCTGTATATTTATCATAAGCCCGTTGCTGAGAAATAGATTAGATAATGGTCATTAGGAATAAAAACAAAGCATTGTGTTGTGATTTACTAGCAACAAACACCCTCTCACACAGTATCATTTGAATGATAAAAGCAATGCTAAGCTGTCCATGAGCAATAAACATTGGTATTCCCATTTTACATATGAGAAGACTGAGACTCAGAGAAAGTAATTTATTTGTACTACGTTATACAGCTGGCTTCAACACATGTATGCTTTTAAATTCCAGAATGATATAAGAAAATGAGTATGGGTTCTAGAATCATAGACTTATGTCTAAATTCTGGCCATACACTAGACAAATTACCTAAATCGATACATGCCATTTGTTTAGCATTTCTATTAATTGGTCTAATCCTCTCTAACACATCGATATGTTACATAACGTACACATTGTGAGTATTGGCATATGATATTCAGTTCTAATCATAACCACATTTTTTGAGCCCCTATTTGTACATTACGTATAGTGGGTTCTTCATTCAGTATATGTATCAATTTATTTAATCTCAACAGTATTCAAAGCTGGCTTTCACAGAAGAGGAAACTGGAAAACAAGGAAGTTAATTTGCTCAGGGCACAACATGGTAGGACTGAAATATAAATCCTGCAGCTTGACACAATAGCATCCTCCCTTAACCACTGTACTGTTAACAAAATTAGATCTAGACCCTTCTATCCCCTTATTATGTGTCACCATGGCCATGATGGCGCCAGTTGGCAGATTATGGCTCTTACATAAATTTCATAGGAGACCTCTTTAGCATTGAATTTCAGGGGCATGACAGCTGATGTAGCATATGAAATATGACATTTTTCAGAAAAGAAATTTCACTTTAAAAATAAGTGCAGTAGCATAATGTACAGTCTGAATAATGACTTTGACTATTGATACCCAGGAAAATTGCTGTACATGAACATGAAATGGGTGCATTCATGGAATAGATCATGTACATAATGTGTGACTTACTGAAAAAGGAAAGCTTGCAAGTTAATTTGAGAACTTAATCATTCCCAGGAATGATTTCTTAGTTATACCACACAGATGTCTGTCATCATAGAATATTTTGTGTTTATAATTTTTAATAAATAGTAAATGATGTCAATTGTTCTCATATAACTTTTGTGGTATTTTCTTTTGTTTTTGGTCTTCATTGTCACATATGAGTTTTTTACTCGTGATTTCATTATACAACAAATGGCCCCACATGATTTCTTAGTTCAGTGTTTTGGACCCAAACCAGTCACTAGAAAAGCTATTTATATAGACTCTCTTGATCATGAGTTCTTTAACACATAGGCAAAGAGATTTAATTAAAAATGACTTTCTCCTGAATTTCTCCTCAGGATTGAAAGTCTTTGAGATAGCTGAGTGGTGTACAATATAAACAATTATAAGCTGTTCAAAAAAATTTAATTTGTTTTATTAAATTATGATAATTTGGTGAAATGCCTTACTACTGACAGTGAAAACAGGCAAAAGCTATTAAATTTTTATTTTGGGGTCAAAAGTTAGTTTAGTTGGTCTACACCATTTTATTTTTAACTTAACACTTACTTGTTAACATCCCAGAAACCTATATATCATGGAACAAATTTTTTGAAATCTATAACCCTTCTTTAAATTATTGTGTCATTTTTATTTCACTAAAAATTTTAAAGTACAATTAAAATATTGTTTTGAAGTTTTATGAAACACTATAGGGAATCATAAAAACATAATAGCCAATCTATTGAGTAATTTATCCTCCTAGATACTATTTTTTCCCCAGTTATCAGCATTAGCTGTTAAATCATTCCATCATGTACACAGTTCCAATGACAAGGACCACCTGGCATAAGGAAGGGGGATCGGTAGGAATTAGTAGTGCCTAATGCTATGTCCACTTTGGTTTGACCTATCAAAGTTAGCCAATACAGTGAAACCTTAAGACACAGTTGGTCTTTTAAAGATAAAACACTGAGGAATAATAAAGTGTCAGATCTGGGCAGGGTAACAACTGCAAAGTTGTAGAACAAAGCCGGGGCCTGACTTTAAAGCAATGTTCGCTAACTCGGCTCTACTAGGCCAGACAAACATATCTGATTGGTGACAGCAGGATCCCAGAACAGCTGTTGACTAATGCAGAGAAGCAACATATTCTGGAGATCAATTTGAAATGCCACCTGGTTGTGGATTATGGAGAAGCGATGGCAGAAGACAGGTTCCTCTGAGCATGTGGTTGAGGAGAGAAGACCCCGTGACTTAGTTGAGTGTAGAGAGGCAAGCTGGGCAGACTCATAGCAGCAGCTTTTGGTGGCTAAGACTGTGGAAGCTTAGAGATATGTCATCTATAAGGACTCACTCAGCCAACTTGGCTACGAATGAAAGAATCATTTCCTCCCACACAATGAGTTGTGACAACCATTTAACAGTAATAATCAAATCCCAACAACTGCATTCAAGTTCAGGAAATAATAAGCTAATTTAAAACCCATGGGGAATTTGAGGCAACCTAAATGACAATTTATATCTTGCACTTTCTCCAGGACACCTTCTATTATAACTAGGGTCAGGGAGTCTTTGGTTCCTCCATGAAAATGGGCAACCCTTAATTATGCATTACATGCCAAGGAAGAGCACACATTTTCCACAGGAAAACGCCAACTTCTCACTGGGCATGCTTGCTGATAAGCCTGAACTGATATGGCTGGGCTGGGTTCTGAACAAACAGCTTTAGAGTTTTATAACTGACATCATATGCCTTACACAGCCCCCGAATACAAGTAGGCAAAATCCATCTCCAATCTGTTCCAGATTATCTTGTATACTTTATGGCTAAGTACAGAATCCCAGGCTCATAGGCACAGCAGAAAAGAAAAGTTAGTGATTTATGATATTGGGGTTCAGTTAGTCCTCAGGTATAAAGGACACCCACTCCTTTGTGGGCATTTGCACAGGAAAGGACCAATTTAGGACCCTTCACCCCTGTCTTAGTTGTTGGCCACCTCTTGGAAAGCCCATCTGCTCCCATCTGACTGGTGACCTCCAGTATATTTCAAGTCGTAATCTCCTTTGCAGAACAGAGTTGATCATACTCCTTTGTGCCCACACTGTGTCTGGAACAATCCTCGTTACAGCATTTATTACCTTCTACAGCAATTGTGTGTTTACATATTGATTTTCTCTGCTAGAGCTCGGTGAGAGCAGGAAATATGGCTGGCTCATGTAGATGCTGAATGAATGTCTATAAAAGGGATCAACTGAAAAAAAAGTGGATACATATCATAAACTCTAAACTTCTTTGAAGAACTGAAAACAAATGACAAGTGAATACTGATGATTTTAAAAATCAATAAAAGTTCCTACTTTCCTTGATGATTGGCAATAGTATATAAATATTTGTTCATTGTCTACCATGTGAATTAGCTTTGTCTTTAGTTAATCTGTAGTTTCATAATGTGCTATTATTCAAAGTTAAGAATTATTTGAGTGATAAAGCATGTGCTGGAAAGGTGCTGTGAGGCTTTTTCCATCAGAGAGGATCGGTTTGGCCTGAGTCATTCTCGATCTTGCCTAGTCCCACGTTTGACCAACTGTAAACATTCAAAAATGCAGCTGGTTATGTTTAGGATGCCATCTGTAGCCATGAAAGAAGGGTCTTCCCTGATGAAGAGTTAATTGGTCTGTAATGTTTTACAAACATGATCTCTGTTTCTTAGTGCAGTGTGTTTTATTTTATCTTGTTTTGTTTTTTAGTCTATGAAGCATGGATTTGAAGCCAGATACACCCATGACTCAAACTCTAGCTATTCTTCTCATTAAGCTGTTTAACTTCAGAAAAGCTTCCTCCAAACTCTACAAACACTTATTGTCTCATCTGTTGAATAAGGGTAAAAACACAACTTCAAATATTTGTAAAACTGCAGTTCAGTAAGGAGTGCCTACCTTCGTGCTTGGAGTAACTCAGGTTTCCTATAAATGGAATTTCCTTTTCTGCTTGTCAACGGCAGGAAATTAGTACCCCCAAAAATATTAGTCCATAAGTACAGTATGTTTACTTTACCTCTTCTTTAGCCTGTGACCTGTTCTCCCCCAATTCTCACAATTTTTAAGATCAATATACTTATCATTCATAGGATATCCATGAATTCTAGTAGGTTCTGCTGTATGAAACTAACAAAAGTATTTTAGCATTACAGTTACAGCATTTTTCTATTGTTAATGTACTGTTGCCATTCGTAAAACTCTCAAGTATAACTATCAAATGTACTAAACTGACCTTTTAACATTTAAAGTTAATTTTATAGCTACATAAATTTCCCAAATACCGTTCATCTAGCTTTCCCTCATATTAACGTTTTACGTGGACATGGTACTTTATCAATGCAAGCAGTACTAATTTTTTTTAAATACTGAGAAATTAATATTGGTGCAATATTCACCAAACACCTTATATGGATTTCATTAATTTTTTCAATAATATTCTTTTCTCTCTTCCACCATCCCGAATTGCTTTTAGTTATCATGTTTCTTAGTCTTCTGTAATCTGTGGCAATTCTGCAGTCCTTCCTTGTCTTTGATGATCTTGATACCTTTGAAGGATGCAGGTCAGTTATTTTATACAATGCCTCTCAGTGTGGAATTATATGATGTTTTCTCTTGATTAAATGAAGTTAAGTGTTTGTGGCAAGAATATTACAGAAATTATGTGTTTCTTTTGGTCACTTGATGAAGTGTTGGCTGGGTTTCTCTACTGTAAAGTTACACTTTTTTCTTTTGTAATTAACGAATATCTTAGGAAAGCGACATTCAGGCTCTTCTGGAGTATTTTAAAAATATTTTTCTAGAGTTTGATCAACATGTATTAAAATATAAGACTCCACATGGAAAAGATGGTCACCTCATAGCACAATTATTTTCACAGGTATCTAATTTTTACAGTGTTGGAATATGCTTATACTAAAAATTAGTATTGACTTCTAATCTCACAATATCATAGTAGTTTGGATATTCAATTTTGAATGCATCAGTATTTTCTTCTAGACAGAATTTAGCTGCATTTAGCATGCTTTGAGTTTAACTGTCATATATAAGATGATAAATAGTGGCTAATCTTTCAAAACAATATTTAGCACTAAACAATTACTATTGAAGTCTCAACAAAGGTGGAATTTTTAACTTGAGACATGTAATGAGATAATCCTTTTATAGCATAAGAGCTTCCTTATGCCACTTGGTATAAGTTTTCTTCAAGTTTTAAAATCCCAAAATTCTCAGGTTTATTAGATGTATGTGACTGTGTGTGACTGTGTGTAGGCATGTTTGTATAATAGTTACCAAGATAAATGTGAGCAGGAAATGTCCACATAGTGTCCAGAACTGTGTAACTGCATTTTTATTAAAATATTCAACTATATTTGTGCAGAAAATTCCCTACTAAAGCTATATTTTAAAGAAGCACAACCTCATATGTTTTGTTAATGGACTGTTATAAATGGGATAGTCCATGCTGAAAAAGCTATATCATGGCTATATTCAATATGAGTGATCAATTTCTCACTAGAAGATCTGCTTGCTACTTCATATGTGGTAACATGTTCTGCTTGGTGTCATTATTATTGAAAAGTACATATCAATTAAAAGTTATAAAGTTGTCTTTTAAAATATCTCTGTAGTATACTCTTGTTTCAATCTACAAATAGTAATTTGGGCTATTGGAATAAGAAATAACTTTGTCTTTTGGCCATTCATAATCCCCAAATTTATCCATTCATAAATTACTCAAATTTATCCAGATTTTTTCAGAGTAAGAAAGAGCCCACAGTCAGTTGTACCTTCAGTTCCAATTCCACACTTCTTTGTTTAAATACCCAAAAGTACAAATCGATTCTTTCTTTTCATTTGCATTTACATCTATCCTTCTGGATTCCATCTGGACCCCAAACCAGAAGTGCTGAAAGACCACAACAAAGGCTGCTTTCCTCTGAGTTCCAAGCCCACCGGAAGTGGGAAATATTAGTCATTTCACAGACCCCATCTCACTGGATTTTTCAGTCCAACTTCTACACAGCCCAGACTCATCTGTATTTCCAAATGAAGAATAGAACATGACTCTCAGAGTGGAGCTCCAGTAAGCAGGGTCACACTGGCCCCATCCTAGTTTAATCTGGAGGCCATTTAGGTTAAAAAAGAGAAAAGTATGTATTAGTTCAAGCATTTGTAATACCGGAGAAATATAAAGAAGTATTCCAAATATTGATTCACGTTAATAAACTTAATTGAGTAGAACTAATTCATCTGCTTAAACTTTGTTCCAATTTCCCTTTTTCCCTGAGTTAGGTAGTATAATGTATGGCTACTTCGCAGCTGATGCTTGCTTATGGGAAGAAGCACACAATAGTGTTATTTCATATGGGGAATCATTCCTATACAGATTCTGATGTGTTACAAGTAAGACTATGAACTCCAAACATAAGCAGCAAGTCATCTTGGTTGTGGGGAAGCAATGGCAGAAGGCAGGTCCACTGAGCACACTGCTACCCAACACCAAGTTCTATTTTTTCAAAAAAATTAAAATAAAATAAAATAATTTAAAACTTAGTTTTAAACTCTTGGCCCTGTCTGGTGTGACTTAGTGGATTGGTGCTGGCCTGCAAACCCAAGGGTTGCTGGTTTGATTCCCAGTCAGGGCACATAACCAGGTCTCTGGCCAGGTCTGTAGCTGGAGGCAGGTGAAAGGCCACTATATGGTGATGTTTCTTTCCCATTCTTCCTCTTTCCCTGCTCATCTCTCTAAAAATAATGAATAAAATCTTTAAAATAAATAAATAAGTAAATAAATAAACTCTTACTAAAGCAGAGTAACAGTAAGCCCTTTTAAAACAATGTTTTTCGATATCCTTTCT
This sequence comes from Noctilio leporinus, assembly GCA_004026585.1. NCBI lineage: Eukaryota > Metazoa > Chordata > Mammalia > Chiroptera > Noctilionidae > Noctilio > Noctilio leporinus. Next base: position 408,780 of record PVIW01000040.1, on the reverse strand, counting down.
GTGCAAAGTAGAATGACTTAGCTAGTTTCCAATCTTCATCAAAATTCAAAGTAAGGCGATTATGTAGGTTAACCTTGTTACAGCAAATATTTTATTAAAACAAAGTAAAATAAAAATCAAAATGTCTTCTCAATAAAGGTACTTAATTTTGTACTATCTTTTAAAAGGGCAGTTAGTAAAAAACTTTAAAAGTTTTATAAAGGGAGTAGAATGTAAAGATTTATCGATAAGAATTTTTAAACCAAACAAAAAACCAGACCTTAATTTATTGCCACAATCATTTAGTATCATTAAAACGAGCCAAGGATGATAATCATGATTCCAAAAATAATGTTACTGATTTCTACTCAATTCCTATCTTGTTCTCCAAGCACCATCTCCTTTGAACATAAATGGCTGTGTTTTCCTTCAGTTTCAGAATGTTTCACATGCTCATCATCCTCTACTTTGGATTCCCTTTTATTTACATTTCGTCTGATAAACTATCAACCTTGTGGACACAGTATAATGTTCAATGACTGTGCTGGCCCATAGCCCTCCAAAGCCCTCAGAAGGAACCAAACCTACCACCATCCTGACTTCAGATTTCTGGCCACCTGTGAGACTGAAAATTCCTGCTGTTCTGAGCCCCTCAGTTTGTGGTACATTGTTAGGGCAGCCCGAGGAGCTAGTGGGCCTTTCCTGGTTTTCTCTTCTTTTACTTTACTCTTTTAAACATTATTTTCTTTACTTTTATATTTTTTAAAATATAAACACGATTCATACTAATGGCAAAATCTTCAAAAATAAGTAAACAGCAGAAATTCAGTTTTTGCTTCCCCATCTCTAGCCTGCTATTCTTAATATTCAGAGAGCCACAGTTCAGAGTTGTTTGTATACCATCCCAGAAAGTATGCATATGCCATCAAGCATATATAATATCTGTCACTTTATTTTGCTTAAATAAGATTGTGGTATACACAATGTCCTGCAAATTACTTTATTGCTTTTAATAGTATACTTCATATATCTTTACCTGTATCCTTCTACTCTAAGAACTACAAAATAGGCCATTATATAAATATGTAAATTATTTAAACCCTTCCCCATTGATGAACACAAACTGTGTCAAGTTTTCTTGGCATGAAACACTCTAGTAAACTTCCTTGCATGTGAATCTTTGCAGATTTTATAAATATATCTATAGGGTAAATTCTGAGCATTATAATTTTAATTTTATTTGTAAGATATCTGGACATATCTTCCATGAAGGATATAAATCTCTTTTGCTGTATTTTAATCCTCACCAAGGACAAGCTTATTGTTTTGAGAGGAGGGAAGGGAGAGAAAGGGACAGAAACAGCATTAGGCTGCCTCCTACACATGCACAGATCCAGTGGTTCTGGACATGTGCTCCTATCAGGGTCGAGGCCACGACCTTTCAGTCCACAGGGACAAACACTCCAACCAACTGAGCCACAGCAGTGGAGGCTGAAGGTATATTTTAAAAGTTAGGTGGGGATTTTTTTATTTTAATGAGAAAAGGGGAGAATTGGTTCATCTTAAAGAAATGATTCCATGGGGCTGAAAAAGTAGGTTAATTTTAAAGATATCCATCAGACCAAATAGTGCAATTTGGTATTACTCTAAAAAATATAGCAATGTTACATTAAAAATGAGAAGTACTATTAATTCCTTTGTGGCTAAAGACTGTAAGAAATTAAGGTAGCTTTTAGAGAAATTGATAACAAGAAACAGGGTCATGTACTCATGGGTAGAGCACAGACAAAAGCCAAGAGCACCTCAGTATCTTCTGTTAGTCATTGTAGCATTGCATGAAAAGATAAGAATATTTCAAAACTTATGTACTAAACATTATGTACTCTGCACATGTTTGAACAAGAAAGTCCCTGTTAATTATCTTATTGAATTCTGCTGAGATCTATGATAGTCTGCCCAGAAATTTGTGAAAACTCCAGAAAAATGATCCAAATGTGCAGCTTTCTCTAGGATTAATGCCATTTTAACCAATACTGCAAAGTGTTACCTTTTCACATATCTAGACCTGGAAGCTCCAAGAGATGACACTTAAGATCCAAAAAGCTGTATTCATGTTCTTGAGTATGCCTGAACTTGACCAAATTAACCAACCATACCAGTGAAGAAAGGAATGAGAGATACTAATGAGTTTTTTCTTTTATGATTAAGTTTTTAAAAATTACTGGAAGCAGTCACTTTTAAGATCTAAAGAAATAGTGAAAAAGATTTATATGGCCTGAGAAGAGTAAGTTTCCTAAGACTAAGAGAAAGAGAGAAGTTTGGCTGCATCTTACATGTCTATAGTCACTTGACCAAGTAGGAATTTGTTTTTCTTCCATAGCAAGGAGTGCAAAAGTACTTAGCCTAAAGTCTTTCTATCATTCTGCTCATGGTTGCCTCATGGTTATGACATGGCTGTTCCTACCTTAGGCTCACAACTGCATTCCCAGTGGTAGAAGAAACATAGTGATGAAGTAAGAGTAGCATAAGGGAAGTAAAACTTCTTTAGAAATCTATAGCTTATTCCACTTACATTTCTTTGGCTAGAACTGTGTCACACAGCCATGTCCAGCTACAAAGGAGACTGGGAAATAATTCTGATTGGGTGGTTTTTGAATGCTAGATTCATTGCTACCTACAGCAAAATAAAGCCTTTCTGTTCGAAAGGGAAAAAGGAGAATGGATATTGTGTAGGCACCTAACATTGTCTGCTGTAGTACTTAAAATCATTTAATGTGATTTTCCCCTCTCTTCTCTCCACCTTTCACCACTTTATAGTGAGAAAAGGGAAGTCAGCTGGCTTAGTTAATGTCACACAGCCAGTTCATGGCAATGCTAGAACTGAAATTCACAAGGGTGACTCAATACAGTGGTGCTTTTTTCAGTGTGCACCATTAGTCTGTTACCCCACAACATGCCCAAAGCCCACCCAACTATACTGATACCACCTTTTCTTCTCACAACTCCTTCAACTCTGTCAACCAGGCTTTGGACCTGAGTCTGCATCAGGCTGTACACTTCATTTCAATCAATGTTAAGGAAAGCGTTGTTTGGCTGCACCTAGAAAACAATTGACAGCCACCCCATCAGGCTTCCCTAACTTTCCTAAACATAAAGGAATAGGATAGAGGAACTAGAAACAAAGATCGACTGCTCAGGAGAAATGTAAAAGAAAACACAGAAGATAATAGGATATTCTTTGGCTTAAACCACAGAAAAGCAAATGTGACTTTAAATTTGTCACATTTAGTAGACTAAAATCTACTGTCTTTCTAGTCTCTTGTCTGTCAATCCTGTGCAATATTGCTTTGATTCTTGTCTTATCTTGGGATTTACTAGAGCTTTGGCTATTTAGTTAGAACCAACAGGGTTGACTTACCAACAGGTGTGCAACAGGTGCTCAATAGGAACTTTGAACTGAGATTGGTGCAAGAAGTAAAATGGAGACAAAGCCATGGTTTTAAGTAGCAAAAGTGGCCACTCAGTCTGGCTCTCACTTATGATGTGCTTTTCTGTGTTCTGCGTTACATTTACTTTATTATCAGGGGCTTATATGTGGAATTCTGGGTATTCAGAAAGTGTAAACATTGAACATTTTAGAATATTATCATGCTCTGTTGCCAGTCATTTGCTTCAGCAGCTCTAAAATCAGATCAGAACATGCTTCTGTATTATTATAGTAAATCTCTTCTAGGCTACAGTTAAGAGGGTAATTAGAACTAGTAAGATGTAGGTTTTAGCTCAAGATTAAGAAGAAACTTCTGATGAACAGTTAAACTATGTCTTTTGAGGTCAGTATGGCACTTTAGATATTAAATTAATACTTCTCCATTTTAAAGATGGATCCACAGCCCTGGCTGGTGGCACAGTGGATAAGGCCCCAGCCTGCAGACCCAAAGGTCATTGGTTTGATTCCCCAGCCAGGGCACATAACTAGGTTGCAAGCCAGGTCCCCAGCCAGGTCCATAGCTGGAGGCAGGTGAAAGGCAAACACACATTGATGTTTCTCTCCCTCTCTTCACCTCTCTCTAAAAATAATAAATAAACATATTAAATAAATAAATAAAGATGGATCCACAATACTTAGGATCACATTATGAGTTGTGTTCTTACCATGGGTAAACTTGGAGGTGCCATCTTCAAGAAGACTACATGATTCGATGTTAAAATATAGATTGTCAGCATAACGGTCATATTTTTTTAATGACTTTTTTTTAATTTTATTTCATTATTTTTAGAAAGAGGGGAAGGGAGAGAAGCAGAGAGGGAGAGAGACATCAATGTATGGTTGCGTTTCACCTGCCTCCAGCCACAGACCTGACTGGAGACCTGGTTTGCAACCTGGTTATGTGCCCTGGCTGGGGAATCGAACCTGTGACCTTTGGGTTCGAAGGCCGGTGCCTTACCCACTGTGCTACCAGCCAGGGCGACATTTTTTTTTTTTTAAGTTAAGATGTCAGATAAATTCCACCTCATGGCCTCTGACATGCAATTCCTTCTCGGAATTCTCATCTCCTAATTATCTGCATCCTTCATTTCAGATGCTATCTCCTCAGAAAGGTGACTAGTCTCACCTACCTGAAATATTGACCACCCAGTCATCAGTGATTGAATTTGGTACCCCACAGGGCAAGCCATCAGTGCATGTGATAATGCATCTTTCTCACTGGTTGATATTTTCCAATTGCTACATGTAGGGCTTCCACAGAAGAGACAAAGATGTTGGCAACTGCAGCCTCAATTCTCTTTCTAATGTCCTTTGGATGAATATTAGGATGTGATCATAAATGTACACACCACCTTGATCCTAAACGATAATTTTCAGGCAAAAGTTTAACTAAGTCCAGAATTTTAGAAATATTTCCACATTATCTGCCTATGTATGTGATTATATAATGAATAATATATAAATAATTGAACACAAAAACTTAGTTCGAAATCCATGCCTTTTTTAATTAATTTATTGTTATTCTATTATAGTTGTCCCATTTGTCCCCTATTGCTCTCCCCTGCCCCACCCACCTCATCCCGTCTCCCATAGTCAACAGGGTGGGGATTAACTGAAATGCATGAATTTTAGGTGATTCTGTGGCGTATTTACACTGTGTTTCATGTGGTATATATTGTTCTGAAATAAAACATGTTCTTCAGGTTCTTCTTAATTATGTGTCAGAAATCTCTCCACATTTGTTCATTTAGATATACCCTTATACATGTTCTTCATGCATTTCATGAGATTTGCTCTGTGGGAGACTCTAAAGTCTGGCTTCAGGGCTATGGAGTCTGTTAGTTTTTCATTTTAGTATATGTTGAACCAGTGGCTGAACCAATTTGCACTCCCATCAGCATTATATAATAGTCATTATTTCTCACTTCCCCCTGTAACATTTAATATAAATATCTTTTGATCTGATATATGCATAATGACATTTTTCTAGCCTTCACCAAAGATAAATGTATAGATATATGTCTCACACATACACACACACACACACACACACACACACATCTCATTCACAGATGATTATTCATAATGAAACCTCATATTCCAAACTTTGTTATTTTATTATAATGGACATTTTAATACAAATCACATCCCTAATCTTTAATAAGTATCCTAAACTCCAGTTTCAGTCATGAATTTAAAATGAAAATATGTTTACTGAATCAAAATTTCAAGAAGTCATGTACCACCCCATGCCTTAATGTTCTGGACCTTTTTGTGTGTGATCTGGGAATCTGAATTGAAGTTAGGATGTTTAAGAGTGTGGGGAAAGTAACTAGTAATTGCTCATCAGAGGCAGAGTTACAGATCAAAGAAGAGGTCAAACCAATTACTTCCCTCCGTTATTGAGAATGTATTACATGAAGAGGGCCACAATGCTAAGCTTCTATGCATTCAAAAATATTTAGTGTCCTACTGCATGGTAGGTACTGAGTATATGTGTGAATGAAATAACTATTTGTTCTCTGGAATATCTGGTCTAGTGGAAAAGACTCAAATAGGAATCTAATTACCAAAAGGTGAATAGTGGGAAGGAAGCAAACAGTGCTGATATAGACAGAAACAAGGATGTGTAATTGTGCTAGAATTTTAAGAAGGCCTTGCTGAGACTTAAAACACAGAAAGATGCTCTCCATGCAAAATTAAGAGACAGCATTTCTGAGAGAGATTGCAGCATTTTTACCTGCCCTTCATTGTGGTGGACTGAGAGAACCTGGTGAGAACGGCAGCTGCGGAACCAGGCGAGGAAGGGTAGGACACAGCAGAGGCACAGATGCCCATCGATTGGAAGAACAGGCAAAGAGAAATGAGAATGGTTCGATCTGCTGGAGCAGAGGAGGGATAAGGAGAGAAGTGTCAGAGCACCAACAAATGTTGTCCGCTGCACGCCAGACAATGGGAGACACTCCTTAGTGCAGAATGAGCCTCCATATGGCTGTTCATGGTAGTGAGATGTTACCAGCTTTTATAAATATAAGAACATGTTTTGAATAAAATGTCTACACTTAATTAGATTTATGGCTTCTCATGGATCCTTAGTACAATGTTGAAGTAAAAATCATCTATTATATTTGTATTCTTCCAGAATATCTCCCACTTCCTTTCACATATTAACTGCCTTTTCCACCATATTAGAGGATAATAGTGTCCTGTGTTATTGCATATTGTTAATGTGTCAACTCACAGGCATATTTTCAAAGTAAAACTTGCATGTATTTCTTTAAAAATTGGCAGAGCGGTACATGAATATCAATACCCGAATTGTCACTAGAATTTATATAATTCCTCTAATGTGAGAAGCTATGTGTATTTATAGCACAACTATTGATAAGTCAATACTCTAAAGAATAAATAAGAATAGTTCCCTTTTATTCATAAAAGCTATTTGGCACAGAAAATCTTATTTTTTAGATTTTATCACTATGGGTCAGGTTAATAACTATGATAATGACAACTAATTTCTATCATTTGAATGCAGGACTGTGGCTTGCTGATTCACCCGGAGGAATCCTGTGGGTTAGTGCCTATTTCCTCTGATTACATTGAAGCCATTTCACAGGCTGAGCTAAAACTTTGTCCATCTGGGGACACAAAAGGTGACTATATTAAAAACTTTAATACAGATAAGTATATGCTTATTTTTAAAAATCCTTACAGAAAGATATCAGGGCAATAAACTACTTTTTCACTAGCATGAACTGCATTGTTTTAATATGTGAAATATTTTGATTAAATGCTTTTTTCTTCACCTTCTGCTCTTCCCAGTTAATTCATATTCATCTACAGGTCTCAGCTTAAATGACTTGAGCCAGAGTCTTCGTTGAACCTCTGATTTGTTTCCTTTTTCTATATTTCCACAGTAGCCTTCACTATTCTTCCATAGCAGTTTCCAGAATTACTTAAATGATTATGATTAAGTGTATAGTGAACTCTTTACTGTTAGTGTTCCCAGGCTCTCAGCTATGTCAGGGCAGGAGTTTGCTCACACTGGATCAATCCACTTAGTACTGTACTTTCTGCAGAGTAGGTACAAAACCGGTATCTGTTGACCTTGCAAATCAAAGGAAGGCAAAGAATACATGTTCAGTTCTAAATCGTTTTCTTTCCATTAAAAAACATATTTAGGAATGATCGCTAATATCTTCCATATATTGAGCATTAATAGAGGCAGGAAAATTGTGAAGTCAAATCCAAATTAGTGTTTAATCCTGCCTAAACCGTGAACGATCCATGAAGAAGAGATTTCGGAGGTAGGCACTATCCTTATTCCCAGTCTGTCTCCTTCCCCAGCTTGTTTCTTTCAGGGGAGGCCAGTAGGACAAGCTAGAGTTGGGGCTGAAATGCCTCCAAGGTTAAGAGGTGCGGGAAGCAGCTCTGAGATTCCCAGTTACCACTCTAGCCTCCTGACCCCAGGTCTTCCTGCATCTAAAAAATCTGAAAAAATAACTCAGGAGCTTTTCTACCCTTGCCATGAACTTCACACCACAGTTTAGGTGGAGAATGAGTTTCACAAATGGACAGGACGAATCGCAATTTGGCACGCACCGTTAACAAACGTGGGCATGTCCCCGGTCTCCAACATGTGTTCTCAAGAATAAATTACGGTTGGTGCAGAAAGAGGGATTTACCCATTACAGCCTGTCAGGTGGTATAATTTATGATTCTCTTGGCTAAATGAGATACACATTCTTGCACACAAGGGAGACACGAATGTGTCTAGTCTTTTTTTTTTTTATCAGATGACAATTTATGAGAATCATAAAACAACTTAATTCTGGTCCTCTGAACCAAGTCAAAAGTTCTTCAACAAAAAGTCGAAGATACATTACTAAGATTCTTCGAGAGGTCTCATGTGTTACATTAGCAGTAACATGCCAGGCCGTGACAACGAAGCCATGGCGGTGCCTGCTCCTTACCGGAGAGGCCGGCGTAGAGCAGGAGCCCCTGGTCACCTGAGCAGCCAGGCTTCTTTAGAGAACCGCCCCCGCCCCCAAATTGACTTCCCAGTCAAGCCCATCCTCCTAGTCTGACAATTCCAGGCCTCATAATCTGACCCTTCCCATCTCCCCCAGCTGCTCCCAGCCTCTCAGCCTCGCCTCGTGCCAGCAATGCCCTGCTCCTGCCAGTCTTCTTCCCATCTTGACCTAGTTTGCCTGATGCAGTGTCTTCCTCTCCTGAAAGCCTTTCTTCACCATCTTACTACGCCACCCTGTATTAGCTTCTCTTTTATGCTCCCAGAATACCTTGGGCACATGTCTACAATAGCACTTAGCTCATTGTTTCAAGTACTTACTGTACTACATGTTTCTCACTCCCCAATCAGTAGTCTATAAAGTGGAATGATGCATCTGAATGGGTCAGTGGCACAGGATAAAAGCAGTCAAGTTAAAGTATATGTACATTTATTTTTATCTAATCATTCTTATTTTTGTTTTATAATGCACATTACACACACACACACACGCACATATATGTATATGCACAGATATTACAATGTATGTGTAAGAATATGTGAAAGGTTCATTAGAGGTGTGTTTTTACTGATGACTACACTGGATTGTATGTTTCTCCAGTGCAGAGGTTGTCACTTACTCGCCTTTCAATGCCTAATAGGTGATTTAAAAATGGTAGTTGAACTAAAACCGAGATCCAAGCCCCCTCCTTTCCACGGATGAACATGAGAGCTAGGGCACCGTTAGAAAGGGGGAGCTGCTCAACCCTGGAGGTCCTGAAGAGTCCAAAGAAATGAGTGAGATCAGGGACAGTGGTTTGCAAGAATGGATTTTTTTCCTGCAGGAGATGATTTCCTTCCTAGATGGTAGGGCTCCCTCCTGTTGAAAGAAGTTATCATGATAGACAGCATTGACAGGAAGTGAATTTAGGAACTCTAGCTTAGCTTATTACTTTTTAGGCTTCAGGTTGTTTCCAAAATCTCATTTTCACAGCACAATACAGGCTTTTTGGATTTATTTTTTCACCTTGCCCAGGTAATGTCTTTTTAATAACAGTAGGTAGTATAATCTTGAGTGACTGTTTTATGTAATTCTTATATTGATTTCCAATCTTTAGAAAATTATTTAGTTTAAAGATATAACCTAAGAATAAAATATGCTACTTAACAAAGAAAAGTTAATTCCTCTAATTTGGAATAAAAAGAAATTTATACAATGACTACTGAATGAGAATTATGGAATTAGTATTATCATCAGTATGATTGTATATCTCATTGTGATCCCAAGTTACAAGCTTAAATTTTTCTTCATTATACTGCTCAATCTGATTCACTTAAATGACTGAATTCTAACTTGCATTAAATACAAAGCTATAATTATAAATCATATAACTTCTCCCAAAAGGCAGCTTTATGCCTAAGAATGTTTTCCCCTAAAACATATGTCATACTTTATTTTAAAAATCACAGCTTTAATCATTCAATGAAATTTATGTCCTTTTTGACGATTTTAGTTAAGAGCTGGTATCATTTAAAATGTCCAGTACTGCAGATGTTATACAGATGTCTATTTTAAGCAGTATTACTAACTCTATAAAAAGGCATTGTTCATCAATATAAAAACACAAAGAGTTATTTATGACTGTATAAATATATAGTAGTATGAACCATTGAGGCCAAATTTTAGAAACCCAATCAGTTGTCCTTTTTATGTGCTTGTGATTTTATGCCCACAAACTAATTACACCCATATTTGGATCATTGTGCTTGTATCTGTCCACTTGTTTCTTCAGCATTAGAGGCAAGTAGCCAAAGAAGACCTCAGTTTGCACAAAATTAGCTGTTAGAAAATGGTGAGGGGTTGGGGAAATATCTGCAGGAGAGGATGCAGATGCTCTTAGATTTAAAAATTTGCAAATTTACACAAGGATCTGATGAAAGAAAGCTGAACCCTTCCAACTGTTACTGAATATAATCTTGTTGGCAGAAACACCTTTACTTCCCCAACATCCCACCTTCCTATTAGAAAATTAACAACAACACTTTTTATGTTAAAAATAGTCTCTAGCAACATATGATAACCCTCCCCCCCCAAATACATTCAGGTATTTGAAATAAAGATACATTCATTAAAAATAAAAAATAAAATTAAAAAAAAACCTGTTTATGTATTTTCTGTAAGTGCTACCAGAGAGATGGTTAGGCCATATTTTGTTTTCATCTGATGATTTTGGGTTGACCTAATCCCACATGATAAAAGGATCAGCAAATTGGAGACTCCTCAGTTCTGGTCCAGCCCTGTCATTAACAGCATAATTCCATTTCTGTCACTTAACCCTGTGGGCTTCAGTTAGCCTCCTCTCTAAAAGAGAATAAAGGAGGAGGAGATGCAAGGCCCATTCCAACCAACCCCATCCAAGAAGGTTCTGTATGCCCACAAAACACTAATCTCTATAAGTAAAGGCCAGAAGGAGGTTTACTTGAGGAATTAAACAACAAATGTTAAACATATGACTGTATCTAAATCCTGTAGAATTAGAGGAGACCAAGCAAAGATGTCAAGGCATTGATTATTGATTCTAGGCTCTGTATGCCAGGGCAAAATTATATTTAGAAAGCAAGTTATACTCTGAATGAAAAAACACAGAAAAATTGTAGCAGAGAAATGGATGGTGAAACAAATGCACTCTTGAAACTTTCTGCATTACATCTTTTAGTAGCACTGCTCTACTTTACCTGTGGAAACTTTGGAAACACCTTTCACCCAACAAACTGTTTTCCCTCCAATATATGCATATAGTCTATTCTGCAGGCCAGTCATGTCTTCAGTCTCACCTCAGGCCCACCTTATCACTGTTCCCAAAGCACGATTCATTCCTTAAGGCCAAATCTTGTCCATCTATAAGAACCAATTTCATTTTGTGTGTTCCATGGAATCTTCCAGACAACCCTTGTCCCATGGCACCTTCTTTATTATGGACTACGATGGCTTTCTTAAGGTGGGGGTGGGAGTAAAATATATTCATCAATTGCTAGATATCAGGCACTATGGGAGGTGCTGTATACATATAAGGAAAGACCCCCCCAAAAACCCAGAACTTATTTTTGAAAAATGGTGTATTTATTCTTCCAAGTTTAAATTTCGGTCACCTTCAAAGTACCCTCAATTTGATACAATACACCTATTGAGACACTTTTTCCACTGCTTAAAGGCATTTTTGAATATGGCAATTTTGATGTCTTTTAGTGCTTCTGCTATTTTTTGTTTCGCCTCTTCCACATTGATAAAGCCTTCCTTTCTAATGAATATTTTCACTGGAGAAACAAAAGTAGTCACCCAAGGCAAGATGGGGTAACAGGGAGGGTGGGGCATAGGAATCATGCTGTTTTGGTCAAAAACTTTTGAACTCAGCATAATGAGGGCTGGTGTGCTCATAAATCACCCATCGTGAAATGGGCATATTGAAAGAGTCTTCAAAAAAAAATTCACTGAAGCCAAAAGCAACCTCTTACAACAATGCCACCTGGTACATTGATACAGATGGGTTCCTGGAATACTTAGCTGAGGAAGCCAGTACTACAAGGATGCTGCCCTCCAGTTTTTGCAGGTCCCACCCTTGTATTCTCCTTATATAGAAAAAATTAAGTAATCTGTTAAAGTTAAAAAGTTGTTGTCAGCCCTGGCTGGTGGCTCAGTGGGTTGGCACCAGCCTGTGAACCCAAGGGTTGCTGGTTTGATTCCCAGCCAGGGCACATGACCAGGTCTCCAGCCAGGTCTCCAGCCAGGTCCTTAGCTGGAGGCAGGTGAAAGGCAACCATAAATTGCCTTTCTCCCTCCCTGCCCTTCTTTCTAAAAATAATGAATAAAAAATCTTTTTTAAAAATTACAAAAAAAAGTTGTTCTCAATATTGACTACATATGGAATTATCTAAAAATCACATCAGAAATACTGCCTGAGTCCCATACCCAGCAGCTCTAACAAACAACCTAGGTGTGGGGGATGTTAGAGCTTCCCAGGTGACCCCAATGAGCAGTGTTGGGACCCTCAGAGCCAGCTGGAGGCAGAACCCAGGTGTATCTCTCTGAATTCCAGGCCCTTTTAGCACCACACAGATATTTTTACTCAAGTTTTCAGCCCTTATCATTATGTGGTAGTTATTTTACACGTGTAAATTATAAACCTGGAACCTGATTATAAAATTTTGAGATTTAACATAGGCAGGAGGTTTAAATAAGCTAATTTACTAAAAGTCCTTTCAGAATATCCCTAGCACCTGGTAGGTGCTATGAAAATGTAATTTTTTACATTGTTATGATATTTTAACACCAATAGCATCTAACATCCAATAGGGTAGCTATCTCAATAAAGTACTAACTTAAAATCCTTCTAGAAAGTAATACTTTCGTTTATCTCCCCCAGTTTCTCTTTTACCATGCCTACACTTCTTTCCCTTTCTGTGATCATTTAGTAAACTGTAAACTAGATCTACTTTCAAATTTCATTATTCCTGACTATTTCCACACACACATTCATATACACAACTTCAACATCCCTGAGGTCATGAAATGCAAACTGCACCCAGTCATCCCCTGGAAGGAAAAATTCTTCCTGCTAAAATTAATGTAACTCCAGATACTTCTGTTAGTAGAACCACAAATCAAAGCCAGAATGGAGAAAATTGTTCAACTTTTTCTTTTCTAACTTAAAAAGTAGCTGGGAATATTTAGCTCCTCAATATTTTAAAGAGAAACACTTAGTGGTAACATAAGCAAGACCTGTAGGGTAGAGCAAATTATTGTAGACATCAGGCTATGCTCCTCCACAAAGGAGATAAATGATTGCTTCATGTTTAATTTGCTAGTCCACACTCTGTTTCTGAAAAGATAAACAAAGAAATATCAAAAATAATTTCTTGGTGTTTTCTAAAATAATTTATTAATGTATAGTCACACTAAAAGCTAAGTGTTTTTTGGTGCATATTACTTTATCAATAAAATAGAAAAGATCTGAACTACACTGAGGATGTTCATTTATTTTCCAAACATTTATTAAAGCTTGTGACCTACTTTGTGCCTTGAATTCTGCTAGCAACAGAGGCAAATATGATATGGTAACTGTGCTTGGTACATTAAATACATTATCCCACTAAATCCTCACACCAATCATGTGAGAGCAGGACATACCTCATCAAACAGCTGAAGAAACAAAATCAACAGAGCCAGAAAGAGGTGAAGAGATTCTCATCAAAAAGCCATCAATCAAATTAATGAACTAGCTTCAGAATAACAAATTATCAAAATGTTAAAGTAATTTTTATTGGATCGCTAACATAAGCACGCGTTGGTAAACTAATAAATACTTGTGATGAACTAACTACCTCAATATAGTGGCTCCTGCCTACTTTGGTTCTATTAAGGGCCTAATGTACAGTTTAAAAATACAAGTACTTTTTAAATAATGCTAAAATACGCTTTTAATTGAGTAGAACCTACTCACTTATGTTTTTATAAATATGTGGTATCACAGACAGAACTCATGCCTGATGTTAGCAGGAACTGTGTTATTTCAGAACATTATCACGTGATGTGATTCTGCTTGGCTGGAAGAAGGCCATGCGTGACATGATTTGTATGATAGGAGTGGTCATCTCATGGCAACTTCTGCGATGAATCCTAAGGTTACTTGCAAACTATAATTGCATCAGGAGAAACTGGACCAAAGGAGGTTTTGCTGTCTGTTCCAGGCCAATGGATCGTGCCTTGCCTTAGTTGTTCAGACAACAGAACCTGTGACTGGAGAGAAATCACTTGGCAGCCCCACAACTGCCATCATGGTGTCCTGACTAAGCCTCAGCTGCGGCAGTGCCTGGGAGGAACAAAGGTAGGTTGCCGCTCCAGGGGGGTAAGCCTTGAACTCATACCTTCTGCGCCACCCAAGGCCATCATACAGCTTTATCTTGTAGACCAGTTCCCGCTCCCTCACTCTGCAGAGGATAACTAACAATGTAGATTTGACTGGAGAAAAGCTTTAACAATTCTTACTCAAAAAAAACAAAAAACAAAAAACCACTCAGTTATTTCCAAGTAAGTCTCCTTGACAGATGGGGCATATTAAAGTCATGTCCTGCGCTGATCCAATTCTATGCTGGTTTTCTCAGCACAAATTGCTAAGAGCTTGCGGTGCGCACGGACAGTCGGCAGTTCCCGGCGGCTGGCCTTGTCCAGCGCAGCTCTAGCGAGGCCAGCGTTGACACAGGCGTCCGCCCCGCGCCCGAGCGGCCGATGGGGACTGGATGTAAGATCGCGTCCGCTGGAGCCGAGCAAGTGCAGGGGGCTGTCGTGACAGACCAACCTTTCTGATTTCTTTCACATTCCGGGGCAGGTCTCGCACGGACCTCCTTAGGATGCTTTTCCTTTAGTGCGGCTTCTAAGCTGGTTTCTTGGACACTCAGTGTCTCCTTGCCAGGCACGGCCTGACTGGGCACATAGACTGATGTGCTTGGTTACCATGAAGTAAGTAATCCTCATCCAGATTTTCAAAGCACTTTTTACTAGGTAAGCAATGCCTTAGAAACGGTAAGTTCTTACACACGGGTAAGAGTGAGTTCAGAAAATGATTCGTAAAAAAAAAAAAAAAAAAAAAAAAAAAGCTCTAGTAAATTCATAAAAAACGGGTATTGGACTGAACGTATTCCAGCTTCTCAGATTGAGCTGATGTTCCCATTTTCTCCTAGCAAAGAATTTCAGAAGAGTGATAGGGTGAGGGGCAGGGCAGAGGTGGGTGTCTTCTTCATGGTGATGGCAGAGTGAATAAGCATCCCTATTTTCGTGGCTGAGGTTATCTCTAAGATAAAGTAGCAGTATTAGTTACTTTTAAAAAGGAAGGAAGGAACAGCCCTGGCTGGTGGGACTCAGTGGATAGGTGCTGGCCTGCAAACCCAAGTGTTGCCAGCCAGGGCACATAACCAGGTTGCAAGCCAGGTCTCCAGCCAGGTCCGTACCTGGAGGCAGGTGAAAGGCAACCATACATTGATGCTTCTCTCCCTTTCTGCCTTCCTCCCTGCCCTTCTCTCTGAAAATAATAAAGTCTTTTTTAAAATAAATAAGTAAAATAAAAATAAAAAAGGAAGTCAAGAAAAGCACTTTGAAACTTGTTAACTGCCAGTTACTCCTATTATTAACTGAACATTGGTCCTGTCCAGGAACTATGCCACTTTCTACACCTTATGTCCAGACTGCTAGCTTCATGAAGGCAGGAAATACATGTATGAATTCATTGACATAATCTCCCTATTACCACAATTTTTGATACATAATAGTTATTTAATAAATACTTGCATAAACAGATAAATTAAAATATTTTTCATTTCTAATCATAGTTCCATGAGGGCAGTATCTGTTGTTTTCCAACCTAAGAAAATGCAAATGCAGAATGATTAATTCAGCCATGTTCATGCGTGTCTCTGAGTGGCTACTACGCAGGCATTTTTAAACCACCAACTTGGATAGTCCAACCTTTATTTAGAAATGCAGGACTGGAAGCAATGAAAGTTGTTATTGCCATAACAATCAGACTTCTTTAAACTCTTCAAAATACCATTCCAACCTCAGAATTTACAGGGTTCAGGAAAATTCCAAGCTGTCACAATCTATTAACCCAAAAGGCAGTAGATGTTCATTTAAGTTCATCACTGAATTCCATAGCTTTGGACAGGACATACATTTTTTTCCTCAGACTCCTTTTCATCGTCTGCAAAATAATAAATCTACAGGATCTAGTCCTATACTGTAGATTAATCAACTTTGTAGAAAGCTAAAAAGCCTTTCGTTTCTATCTGAAAAAACCATAGACTGGGTAGCTCACATTTTTGGAGGCTGAGAAGCTCAAGACCTGGGTGCCTTTCTACCATGTCCTCACAAGGCAGAAAGAGAGCTCTCATCTTGTCCTCTCCTATAAGAATTAGCCTCCACCCTTGTGACCTCATCTAAACCTAATCACCTCCCAAAATCTCCACCTCCCAATACCATCACAAGGTGGTTAGGGTTACAACATATGCATTTTGGAGGTATACAAACATGAAGTCCCTAATACCATCTTTGCTAATTTCGGCTAATTGTTGCCCAACTCTACAAAGTAGTGGTAAGGTAAAGGGAAAATCACTTTTTCCTGCCTTTCGACAAGGATCTAAAAATAAAGGCCTATGTTCAGATTAGGTGATCCTAGCAGCAACCAGTTAACTAGCTGACTTCTAAGCAGAAAGGATTCCTCTTAGTGGCTTTCCTAGTGCAGAGCTGTCCTTCAGACCTGCAAACTCTGAAACTCAAGTTCACCATCAAGGACTATGATCTTACAGAGACTGTTTTGTTTACCAAAATGCTAATTCATTCTGTCCACAACAGGGAAGTTGCACCTTTTAAGCAGAAGAGCTCAAAACCAGGATTATAAAGCTCATCCGAAGGAGGAATATGGGAACTGCATGGGGGAAGGAGGAAATGGGTGCTGGGGAGGTGGAGGCTGTTTAATGGAAAAATTCAGTCATGCAACACTGAGGAGGCAAAAAAAAAGTAAAATATGTATAGAATAATTCCATCGATGGAAAACCTAAAGTGAGTATGCTTACATACACAGAATATTTCTGGAAGTAGCAAACAGCTCAGAGAGATTACATAAGTGGAAAGGAGTGGAAGAGAGGTAAGGTGGTGACAGGACCAGCTACAGATTTTTTGAGACCCAGTGCAAAATGAAAACGCAGGACCCTGTATTCAAAATTATTAAGAATTTCAAGAAGTCAATGGTAGTGGGCACAATGAGCCAAAAACAGGACCTGTGCAACTGCCTGGGCCATATGCCCAGGAAGCCAGATCTGCAGTAAAGTAGGGTTAGTAAAAGGTGAAGAGACCTGTTTTTAAGCATCCATTTTATTTTGATTTTTTACAATGTGTGAGCATTTTGTAAATCTAAACATCAATATTTTAAAACGTTGTATAAGTCAGAACTAGGGCAGAAGCAGTGGAAGTGCAAAGGAGGAAGAGCCTGAGAAAGAATTTAGAATCACAAGACTTAGTTATATACAGTATAGGCAGCTGCCTCCACTCATACACCACACAGCACAGAGATAATTGTGTAAACATTTACAAGTGTAACTATGAAGTACTTATTCTTTTTAAAAAGCCCCACTTATGAATAGGAGCAAGTTAGCAAAAGGTCTTCCCAGTGTCTCTGTTTTTCTCTTCCCATGAGATTAATATAAAGGTGCAAAGTGATTGTGAAACTCTTATCTTTCCTCACTGGGATAATTACATTTTCACCCTACTTAGAATTTTCTAAAGCATCATTGTATTTCAAAGAGAAATAAATGTTAAAGCATATCAATTGCAAAAAGAAAAAAACCAAGTAACAAATATGTTAGCTTTTAAGCACCTTATACTGATTGGGGGGTAACAGGGGCTCTTTCAACCATGTCAAGCATTTGAGAAAAGAAATACAATGTTTGAGCAACAGTTATATAGAAAATCTCTTTACATATGGGTGAGGACAGCAGGCTCATGCAGTAGTAACATCCTCAGATTGCTACAGTTTTTATTACAGCCGGTATAGTGATTTTTTATTTATTGAATCCATTTAGAGCAACTGGACCTTACCATATCTTGCAATATCAATCGTCCGTAACATGTTACCACAGAGGAGAATCCAGGTGATCACTTAACAGGGTTAAGTTCAGAATACTTCTTGTAACTTCTATGATGTCCTGTTGTTCACAGAGCAGCTCAGGGACTGGCCCCCGACCCAGACTCACAGGTTCTGGGAAAGATGCTAAAAGTGTTAGTTACAGACAATCTACCAATCACATTGTTTTGAAATAGCTTAATTAAACCAATTTATTTTCACCCCTCAAAGTATCTCCAATGAGAGTCCTATCACTCAAGCCTAGTGCTTTCTTTGATTCTCCTCTCCCTGGAGGGAACAGAGGAAGATGGGGAGACAGACGACAGGCAGGAATCAAGCAGGTGAGAAGGGCACTAGAGATGATTCCAAGTTTCTCATGTTTTTGTATGCTCTGATTGATGCATCTTGGATTATGTAAAAATGGGAACATACCTAAACATGCATATTCTAATGGGGCAGTAGCCTTACCAACGTGAAGATGTTCAATTAATATGTGAATCTTAGATTTTACAGGGAGAATTCAAAAGCTTCACTGTTACCAGGAATAAATAGTGTAAATATATCATGCTACCAAAAAATACAGAAGTTTATTTTATATTCTAGTCAAGGCAAGCTTCAGGTTTGGGGGATGCATTGAATTGAATTATCTGTCGCCTAAGAATCAGATTAAAAGGCAACGAAATTTGATGGGGCAGGTGAGAATGATTGGAAATGACTACTTGAAAATTCAAATAGGTTTACACTTTCTTTAGAATTTCCAAGTAGTCATTTGTTTCAGTTGCATTTTATTATGTTCTTATTATGACCCTTTACATTTTTTTACTTCTTTTTTATGTTGATAAATGGGAGACTAAACTTGGACATATTGGGTTGGCAAAAAAATCTGTGTGGTTTTTTTTGCATTAAAAAAAAAGACACATTTTTCATTTTCACCAATCATTTTATTGATTTGGATATTTTGAGTATGTTGGCTATGTCCCACAAGGTATAACATTGATTATTCTCAATTAATATCTTGATTTTAATCACTATCAGCTTCAACTGGTCTATTGCAACCACAGAGCAACATCGTTCAGCAAGAAATCCTCAGCATGACACTTGGCAAACCACTTTTGACACATTTGATCAATCACAGCACCTTCTCCACGCAGTGTGCAAATCCTTTTTTGTGTTTCAGTTTTTACCTTTCTTAAAATAACAAAGCATAATATACTAAAAATGTGTCATGTGTTCTTCCATCTTCAGAATTAAAATGGTACACAAAAATTTCTATTTTGATTTTTTAAAAACACATACTGATATGACAGCTGTCACAATGCCACCTAACAAAACTATTTTGAATGAAGTCAAAGACAACCAAGTGCTACTAGAGCCATCTATGGAAAAAAAATGAATTTTTTGGCCAAATCATAGATGCCCACCTGTTGGAGGAGAACAAGACACACATCAGTTGAGATTTTTAAAAAGGGTTCAAAACAGCTACCTGTGCAAGTCCAACGAACAAAGGTATTTTAAACTGCCACATTCACTCGAAGCCCATTCATCTCTCAGCCTCCCAAAGATCAAGCACAGGTTCTGCTTAGCTATATAATAAAGTGGCCAACACGCGGCACCACTAACATCACAGGACAGTTGCCTATAAAACTAGACTTCTGACGCTGGGCTCCAGCTCCCCGTCCTCACAAGTCGTCATCTTCGTCCGGGAGCGCGGTGGTCTGCGCAACCTCGAGGTCGTGCTCGTACTGTGCCGCCAACGCTGGGTCCATGACCACCTCTGGGGGGTTGAGAGCAGGCATGGCCACAGTTTCCCGGTTGAGTTCCCACTCTGAGACTGCTGCAGTCATATCACAACCTTCAGTGGTGAAACCTTGTTTGTTACTGTCATTCCCGTCCCTTTCATTTAGAATCAGAATAAAGTTGTATTTCAAATTAAAAAAAAAAAAAAGGGGGGGGGGGGCGTCAAAAGGCCTGGCTAGTGTGGCTCAGTGGATTGAGCATTAGCCCGTGAACCCAAGTGTCACTGGTTCAATTCTTAGTCAGGGTACATACCCAGGTTGCAAGCCAGGTCTCCAGCCAGGTCTCCAGCTGGAGGCAGGTGAAAGGCAGCCATACATTGATGTCTCTCTCCCTTTCTTCCTCCCTCCTTTCCCCTCTCTCTAAAAATAATGAATAACATCTTTAAAACACACACACTTAAAGAAATAATAAATAATAAAAATAAAAAGGATTCAAGCCTCTGGTAACTTTGACCAGAAACCCAGTGGCACAGGAGCAGGACTGTGCTTTTTTTTTTTTTTTTTTTTAATTATCTCTATTTTCTCTTTTAAGATTTTATCTTAACCAGTGACCAGTGGGTCACTTAAACCAGTGACCTTTGGGTTCGCAGATCGGCACCTATCACTATGCCACAGGCCAGGGCAGGACCATGCTTTTTATATTTCAGTCATTTGCCTTCACTTCAACAAGGTGAACAGGAGACCAGTCTGTAAAAAAAAAAAAAAAGGAACAAAGTTTCTCTCAGAAGCATTTGTATTTCATTTCTACTACATTCTTATTTGTGTATGGAGGGCAGACAAATGTGGGACCTCTTTTTAAAAAACTCCACCTTTATCCAAATGTGAGTTATTTTATTTTTAGGTTTTTGCATGTACTGTATTCATAGGTTTTGTGATGTGTAATTGTGATGAATCAAAGTAAAATCAATTGAAAAATACAAGCTCTGTTTTCAGTTATGCTCTCACATGTTTTTCTAAATAGATACACATCTTTTAGTTAATAAACTCTGAATGGAACCTTTATAAAAATTTATCAGAGCATAGCTTTGTAATTGTAGTGCAAAATATATAGGAAATAATTTAGAAATATGATAATCATATTTGCAACTGAAAAAAAAAAAAAACTCAGGAGTCTTACCAAACTAAATTTTAAAAACCCTTATTTTGTTTGTCAGCTAAAAATATAGTTCAGAATTTAAACCACTAATAAAGTATCTGAGAGAAGAGTGCAAGTAGGAAAGAAAACTATAAAAAGGCAGGATTGGTGAAAGTACTCAAACTCAGCTGTTAAAACAGGAAATGTAACTTACATTTTAATGTAATGTTTGCTAGTTAAGTAGTGTCTTGGACTTAAAGGTGTTTAAACTTTTGAAGTGTGGCTAATTTATAATATGTCTGCCTAATGTGTAAATTCCATTATGGTTGCTTATCAGTTTCAATGAAAAAGAAGGATAAAAAGGAAGGAGGGTACCTATACAGTATACTTAGTGCCCACAGTCCAGATGGAATAGCAATGGAGATAAATAAATCTATTCAAGCAACTAGAAGATCTATATGTAGGTGGTGTTGTTTAGTTGTTTATTGTATTTCTTATTTTGGCCAGACTTCATGTGTTTGATGGTGATTTGCCAAAATGTCAATTTACATTTGTTCTTGACCCCAAAGAGCAATTTGGTTGGTCATATTACATTTCATAGCTTGATGCTTTGTTGAGCTGGATTTTCATCATGCCCTAAATACAATTAACCATCTGATCAGTTTCAACTTCATGTAGAGCTGAATCACCCCCTGCCTCAGTTAGAAATGGGTATTTTTCTTATAAGAGATATTCAATTATGGGCCTATCAGAATTAATCACTGAATTTTCTAAACATATGGACTATACATGACCCTGGATTAGAGTTAGTGAATTAAACTCCTATTCGCCTTACTTTCATTCCCTTTATATCTGCGAGAGCTCTCCAATAAATAGGCACTGCCGAGATTAATGGACAAGTAACTCCTATTTCAGTCTTATGTAACTTCCCTTCCTAGATGTTTCCAGTGGGTTCCAGGGTTGAGTCCTGTTGGCATCTAATGGACTTTATTGGATCTGAAAAAATATCCCTGCTTCTGTGAATATTGAAGATAGAACCTATGCAGAAGGAAAGGGAGGAAGAAGGGAAACAATTTTTTAAAGGTTTTCCATGTCTTGATTCTACATATACTTAATTCTTTCCCAGCCTCCACAAATCAGAATAATATAAGAAGCTAACAAACTGTAGATCATTTATTACCTTTACTGACTCAACCCAACTAGCCACCAGTAGTTTTCTTTTCATTTCTTTATAACTTGATTTGCTAAGTAACTTTGGGTGATTCTGGAAAATGGAGGTAATGGGATAAAATTTTTGTATCATCATTGTTAGTGGCCTTTATTTGTGATGAAATAAAGTGTAATAAAAATATTTTATTGTATATTGAAATTTAAAATTTCCCAAATATTGATACATTTGCACTAAAAAATGATATTTCTTGCTATTATTTGTCCCAGAGTCCCTATTTCTCTACAAATAGAAGTGCTTTTATGCATCATGTGGATTATAAATTAGCCTTTCATACATTTCACACTTTTGCTAATTTAGAGGTGGAAAGTCTGATTTTAGAGTTTAGTTTTTTCCTCAGGAAAACTTAGCATGTAGGAGAATGTGGTAAAGACTAGCTAACTATTCATCAAACTCATTTTCTCTTCTTCCTGGCACAGTTTGAGTACATTTCTCATTCTCCCTTGAAATTAGTTGTGAGGCCATATGACTGAGTTCTAACAAATGGCATGTGAACAACAGTGATGTGGCCAGCTTCCAGGCTGGGCCCATGGAAAACCTGGCTGCTCTCTATTCCTTCCCCTAATGGGAGAGTAATGCCCAAGGAGTTCTTGGAAACCATATTTGAAGAAGACACAGTCCAATTACCCTCAGACTCTGAATGAACTTCTTGCCCCTACCCAACACATACCCCTGCCTAGAACCACCTGGACTGTTTTCCTGAGGGAAAAATAAACCTCAATGTTGTTTAAGTCATTGTACCTTTAGGGGCTCAATTTGTTATAGCATTTCATTTCTCCCATCTAATATAAAAACTGTAACTGAGAAATTACAAATGAAAATAAGGACAATTAAACAATTTTATGGCTTTTAAATAAGACTATTTGAACATAAGCTTCAAGCTTTACTGGATCCTAGGAACACAATGTGCTCCTAGGTCCTGTGGCCCATGAAGATGTGTGAAAGAGTGGAGAAAATACCAGCCTTTTTTATACTTTTTGAATACACACTGTATGGTGAGTTTCAGGAGTCTTTTTATTTATTTATTTATTTATTTATTTATTTATTTATTTATTTATTTATTTTTATTGTTGTTGTATTGCAGCCATCCCCTTTTTCCTCCCCTCTGTCCTCTTCCCCACCTACCCACTCCCCTACAAAGTCAATCCCATATGGTTCTTTCATACTAGGTTCTTGTCTAAACTGTTCCCCTTCTTTGCCTCTTCCTCCCCCCTCCCCCAACCCCTTCCTCCTGCCCACTGAAGGCCTATTCACTGTATTCATATATCTGGTTCTGTTCTGCTTGTTGTTAGTTTTATTCGTTATTGTTCTGTAATGGGTGAGATCATATGGTATTTGTCCTTCACTGACTGGCTTATTTCACTAAGCATAATACTCTCCAGTTCCATCCATGTTGTTGCAAAGGTTAGGAGTTCCTTCTTTCTTTCAGGGGTCTTTTAAACACATCCTTGTCTCCAGCTGATGAGCTGGGATCTATCTAGGCTCTTATGTCACATCTAGACACAGATGTTTCTGCTCCACTGCAGAGCTCACCTTAATGGAGAGAGGCTCTCCTCATTGCACTGCAGAACCAGAAAAGAGATGCTGTGCAGAAAAATGCAATGCAGTCTTTGGAATAAAGTTGCTCTTGGAACCCAAAATGTGGTTAACATTATTCCTGTGATCGGTTCATTCAGCCAAGGCTTAATCTCAACTCTTTTAAGCCATCATTCTACATAAATAGAAATAAAGTTTATTTAAGCTTATTAGTACTACGTTTTTATATGAATTTTTCAAAATGCTTTTTAAACAATATAGATTTTTTGTTGATGCTGCTGTTGATGCTTTTTTATTATTAATGTAAGAATCCAATATGTGTTGTTTTAGAAAATACAAATGAACATAAAGAATAAACTGTCATCTTCTTAACACCATGGCAGTCTCATGGTAGTTAGGTATCTTAAATAGCATCACCAAGCATGAGCACTCCTTTGAGCAAGGCAGAAGCTGCCTAACCTTTAGGCTCACAAGTCACACAGCATCACTCTACCATGTTCTAATCATTGAAGCTGTCACAACCACTCGGGTTCAAGGGGAGGGGATGTAGAACACACCTGTCAGTGGCAGAAGTGTCAAATAATTTTGGGACCATGCTTTAAAAACTACCCCAGCTTTATTAATTAGCATGCTGGTTACAAGTAACAGAAGACTCAAGTAGGATGAGCTGAGATAATAAGGCCATTTGTGTTCCAGCATAACCAGAGATAGAGATGATCCAGGCTAGTCCAGTTACTCAGTTCATCAGAGCCTCTGTGCTTCCCATCTTCCCATCCTACTATACTTAGCATGTCAGCAGCATTGAGTTTCATGGGCCCACTTAGTTGCAACCATTCTGGTGGCACAGGAAGTGTACCTCACCTCCTGTGAAGACAATGGACATTGGCTGAGGATGATCAGTTTTTCTTAGGATGGCAGACCTTTCCTTTAAGTTCCCAGAAATCTCCTCTTCATGCCTCATTAGCCAAGACCAGACCACATGGTTCTTCCCCTGGCAAAACCCATGGCAAAATATGTTCAGTACTTTTAGTTTTTAAAGTGAAAAGTGAGTTCTGCAGAAGGGAAAAGGGGATGTGAAATAATTGTTGGTAGGACAGTCCTTTCCAACTTCATCTCATATTCCAGGTATAAAAGATCATTATATTTATATGGTGCAACAGGGTAAATTAAAGGCTAGCTTAGGGAGTATCTTTATGAGGTTTGGTTAAAACATAGTTTCTATAATTATATAATTATAAGAAAAATTTAAGTAGAAATGTGTTAAAAATTGAATTTATAAAAACTTCAAAATAAAACCTTTCAAGTTTTAATTTTTTAAAAAAGATAAACTGTTATGATATCACCACTTTAAAATAACCATAATTAAATTTCCAGGACCTACTTTTCTATATATCCACATACCTTACTTTTACAGAAATGCAATAATTATTTCTATTCTAAGTGTAATAAGCTTTTTATAGAAACTTCTATGAAATCCTCCCCATCACAAACTAGCTATATTATAATACCATTGTTAAAAGGTGAAAAATCTAAGTGCATGATTATACATGAATATAATCAATCTAATAAACATTGATGCAATTTTTATTTCCTTTATCTTCTTTTCCTCTTCTTCTTCTTCTTTATTTTATCTTTATCTGAGGATATACTTAGAGAGCAAGGAGGGAAGAGAAACATTGATGTGGATGTGAGAGAAAGATCAATTGGTTGATTCTCCACATTCCCCAAAGGGAGGGAGCCTGCAACCCAGGCACATGCCCTGACCAGAATATCAGGCTGTGACCTTTTGGTTTACGTGACGATGTTCACCAACTGAAACACACTGGTCAAGGCTGATTTATTTTTCCTCTAAAATACATTTTAACAGACATTCTTAATTATTTTACAAAATTAAAATTTCTTAAAAACTGCCAATTTATGTATACAATAGCAAAACTTTTATTCATCTATTTGACCAATGAGAACCAAATGTTCTGC
Organism: Noctilio leporinus; assembly: GCA_004026585.1. Taxonomy (NCBI): domain Eukaryota; kingdom Metazoa; phylum Chordata; class Mammalia; order Chiroptera; family Noctilionidae; genus Noctilio; species Noctilio leporinus. The sequence continues at coordinate 383,026 of PVIW01000040.1, read as the reverse complement.
CAGGCCCTATTCTATACACTTGAGATCCACCAGTTTAAACAAATAAAAAGACAAAACCTCTCCCTCCTGCAGCTTACACAGTAGTGTATGAGAGGGTTCATTTCCCTGAACTAATAATATCACTCGGACTTTTAAAATTATGGCTACTTTGAAATAACTAGGGGGGGAAACTAGTTATTTTAATGTTTTATTGTGAACATAGATTGTTTTTATAATTGCTTACTTGGTTATGTGTATTTCATGATCACATATCCTTCCTTGGATTGCACTGCTAGCCAACACCTGTGCATGCTACAGGTACACCTGTGCACCTCACAAGAAGGAAGAGTTATTTAAAAACTGTATGGAAGGTGTATTTGTTATGGTAAGGCCTTTTCAAATAGAAGATGACCTACAAATTTCCTTTTAAATAATACATCCAATTGAATGATATAAAAGATATAAAGATTGAATATGAATCGTGTGACTGAAAAGAACCTCTCTAATTCCTGGTATTTTTCAATTGTGTGTATGCACTTAAAAGAGCCGACATTTTGAAGTTAGACATTACTCAGTTAAGAATACCGATTAACTCGTACAAAAACGGTGTCACCTACAGAACAAGGAATGTTAAATTCACAGCTGCAGCCCTGGCTGATGTGGCTCAGTTGATTGGAGCATCAACTGAAGGGTTGTAATTGTGATTTCCGGTTAGGGCACACATCTATGGTTAGGGTTCAGTCCCAGTTGGACCACAAACGGTCCCCAGTTCATGCGCATTGGACAGGCAACCAGTCGATATTTCTTTCTCACATTGATGTTTCGCTCTCTCCATTGGTCTCTTCCTTCCTTGCTCTCTAAAGCAATGAAAAAATATCTTCAGGTAAGGATAAAAAAAATCACTACATTTTCATTTTAGTTATAATTTATCATTTCCACCTTTCATGAGTAGAATGGCACTTAGCTAAAATAATTCTCTAGAAAACTGTCTTCCCAAAGTTGTGTCTACCGGACTTGAAAAAGCACTATCTAGGTATCTGCAGTGTAGAAGAACTTGCTTTGCAAATGACAATGGTGACACTTCCTTCTTCCATGCCTGTAGCTCTAGTTAATCACGCATCAGCAATGGAGATTCCACAATGTTCTGAGTGTTGGTTTGTCCAGGGTGCTGATCTCTTTCCCAGTTCTCTCTCAGTTTCAGCATTCACCCTCCTAGCCCTGCTGGGGGACTGTAGCAGGGATGGCAGGGCTAGAAAGAGACTACAGTGATTTAGACATTTCCTGTCTTCTCTGACAAGGTCTTTGAAAATACTGGTGAATTTCAAGTGCCTAGCAAGGCAGTAGCACTGGCAGCTCTGGAAACACTGCTTGGCTTTCCTACGTCCTAATGCTGTGCCGGTTCACGTCCCCGATGTGCTTACTGTGTGCCAGGAATGAGATGAACATCGCAAATATCATTGAAGTCCTCTGTAGTGGTGCTATTATTATTCCCATGTTACACCTAAGGGAATGCCGTCCTGCAAAGGTCACATAATTTGCCTCAGATGCTCTCGTTAATAAATAACATCATCCAGAATTCTGAAACACAACCCTTTTGTCTCTGACGTGCTTTGGTGGATGCATCTCCAGATAACCCACAGAGAAGACTGGAAATCTAGATATTTTTTCCTCAGTAAAATGCAGCTACTTTGATTTTTTTTAAATCCTCTGTATCTCTCTCTGTAGCCCATAATACAGGCATCCAGTGATCTTACTGGCTGCCTAGAGATGTCCCTAGGAAGGATTGTATCTTGATACTAAAATGAAAGGCACCTGTAAGAAAAACCTCTGGTGCCAAATTAGTTTAGAAGCTGGATCTCAAAGGCTCTTTTTGTATATTATGAGCTGAATTGTGTTTCCACCCAACCAAGCTCATATGCTGAAGTCCTAACTCCCAGCACCTTAGACTGTGACTGTAGTTGGAGAGAGGGCCTTCAGAAAGGTAATTAAGGTAACGTAGGGTCCTATGGGCTAGCCCTAATCCAAGATGACTTATAAAACAAGAAGATTAAGACACAGGCATGCACAGAAGAAAGACCATGTGAAGACACAGGAAGACGACCCTCTTCACACCGAAAAGAGAGCTCCTCAGAAGAAACCAATCATGCAAATACCTTGATCTTGGATTTCTAGCTTCCAGAATCATGAGAAAAATATTTCTGTTTAAGTGTACCAATCTGTGGTACACTTTTTTTTTTTTAAGGTTTTATTTATTATTATTTTTCAGAGAAAGGGAAAGGGAGAGCGGCAGAGAGGGAGAGAAACATGAATGTGTGGTTGCCTTTCACCTGCCTCCAGCTACAGAGTTGGCTGGAGACCTGGCTTGCAACCTGGTTATGTGCCCTGGCTGGGAATTGAACCAGCAACCTTTGGGTTCGCAGGCCAGCACCTTATCCACTGTGCCACCAGCCAGGGCTGTGGTACACTTATACGGCAGCCCAGCAGACTAATACAAATAGAGTTGACTAATTACTAGTAAATGAAATTAAGAGCTTCCCTGATTGTTCAAAGTTCCTTTTAAAAATTAGAAATCACAGCCAGAAGAAGGAAGAGAAAAAGTTCTGGGTCAAATCCAGTGAAAATAATTTCAAGTGACTTTACACATTAGTTTTTATACTGGAATTTTATTGCCCCAAGTGAAACTCAACAGAGAGGGTCAGTGACTGAGGCTTGATGCCTTATGTTACTCAGTTTAGCCTGACAATGCTTATGGCATCTGTATATACTCTAAAAGCAAATTTTAGATGCTTCCTGGATTTCTTCACCAAACTCCTGAAATACAGTTACTGGAAAGAGTAAACCTTTGCAAATTCTCACTAAATTTGCTGCAAATGGAGAAATAGAGTAGTGCCTGAGAATTATGGCAATGACTGCTGTTACAATCAGAAGTTTCCACTCAGAAGTATGTGTATGACTAATGTAAACAGAAATATCAACAAGGAAAGAAAGAACTGAAGAATAAAGTAAACCTTATCCAAAGACATTAAAAGGGATTGTTTCCAACAGAAGTCCCATTGGCTTTCAATTCAACAAATATTTTTAAAGTTAATTAGAAATTAGAATTTAGACCTTAACCCTATTATCTGGAATACTTCTTGATGTGATATGAGAAAAAATGACTTAGACACAAACAGCCATCATTTCATGCAGTCTTTGATGAGACTCGCTATGGAAATAAAAATTGTGATAAAATCAGAGAACAGCAAAGGTCACTCTGGCATTAGATTTTTGTGTCAGGTCTGGAGGCTGTGTAGCCTTTACTCTGGTGAGTGGGGAGCTTTTAGTCAGGTGGATTAGCACAGGAAAAACAAATGTTGAGTGCAAGTCATGTTCACTGAAACAGTAGGAATCTGTGTAGCATTGAGAGGATGGGACCACTGACCCTGCACTTGGTGTTAAAGGACTTGGGTTCAAGTCTCGTGTTCCCCATTGACTAGATTTATGAGTTCAATCTCCTGAGTCTCAAATTGCTCCTCTTTGAAAGAGCAATAATGATTAAAACCTCACAATTATGAATATTAAAAGTGAGTAGTCTGTGTGAAATTTCCACTTTGCAAAGCCTGATAGGCAATAAAAATTCAGCAAATGTTAGCTGAACCTAAGGAGGTTAGATTTGATTCTATCAAATATGGGAGCCAATAAGGTTTTCAAGCATGAAAGTAGATGCTAGACATTTGGAAATGTATTCCAGCAATATTGTATGTAGAATAAATTAGAGGGCAGCCACTGTGCAAGAAGGAAGACCCATTAGGAAAGCATTATTGACAATAGCACAGTTTTAAAGCAATAGGGGCCTGAAGCAGGGCTGTGCTGGGGGGAATGGAAAGGCAGGGATGGGTGAGAGGGATTTCCAAGGTAAGAGACATAAGATATGCACCCTGGGACTTAAACAGCTGTTCAGAAAGTCAGATCCTAGTCCTGTGGCTCTTTTCTCAAGTGATGGACCTCTGCTGACCTATGTAACCACTACGGATTCCAAGTTTTCTTTCTATATAATAAAAAGAAATTGGAAAAGCTCTTAAGTATTCTTATAGCACTGAAACACTTTATGCCTATTTGAATCAATAAAGTTTAAGTTGATTAGATGAGAAATTAAAGAGCATAAGGAAATAGAGAAATTAAAGATAACATGAAGCAAAAAAGCTTTGTATATAAGTTAGTTTGCCAGTAAATGATGAGATTTCTAGAAATATAAAAGGAAGGAAAATGTGCAGGTTTGGGGAGAATATAATGAATGCCACTTCTAACAATCTGAAGGACCGTTCTTCAAATACTTAGATTTGTCAGTTTATGGATAGTCAACAAATTATTTTATATTATCTGCTGCACCAGGTAACTGTCAGATTTGAAAGCAAATGTTTTGTCTTTGATTTGTAGATTCTTTTCATTGGAGATTCAACCAACAGAGGGATAATGTACTATCTGATTGAAAGACTGAATGAAACCTTGCAGGAATGGCAGAAGGTGCATGGCACTAAATTCTATCACAATGTCAACGGTGGGAAGACTTTGATCAGTTATTCCTACTACCCTCAGTTCTGGATAAGCCCTTCATTGAGACCAACATTTGAAAAAGCACTTGAGCATCTCTTGCAAAGGTACAATGGAACTATTTTGAACATCACAATGCCACAAGGTACCGATGTTTTACGAGCAGTCATAATTGCTCGCCATATATCAAATGTGCTAAAAAGCTGAAAGCCCAAATAATATGGCTGAAAATGAGTGGGAAATGACAAGGAGGTCCTGTGATCAGTATGCCAGATATGGTTCAATAAAATGTGAGGTAATGCTGTTAAAATGTTTACCATCTGTTTCAAGGCAGCACGTGTTGTTTTTCTTTCTGGATTTCAGATCACATCCCCTGGAGAATTCGGGCCAGACTATATTGGTTGTTGGTGGTGTTCAGTGGCTTAATTCCAATCACCTGCAAATTATTCACAAGGTTTTGAAGAGGTACATTTCTGTAACATAGTTGTCATTAGTATTTGAAGTTTAAAAAATTGCTGATGCTAGGCTGCATTTTATCAAAATTTTGTTTAAAGAGCAACTTATTTGGAATTAAGTACTTAAAGTCTAGCTTAAAATATTCCAATCAAAAAATGGCTCATCAGTACATAAATTTATATTTATTACAGCTCAAAACATGCCCACTGATGTATAAAACTATCTACACAAAAAACTAATATACATAAAATCTATAAAATGAGAAATCAGTCTCATTTCCCAATCATCACATTCTAAAGGAATTCCACTTATTTATTTGTGTAAACACAGACATCTAGAAATGTAATTGAAGTTCATGACTTTAGAATTCTAATGATTTCACAGGGAAAATTTACTCAATATCCTCGTGATCATCAAAACATTGGGAATCGGATTTCATCTGCCAGTGGATGGAGTGCACTTCTTAACACAGGTAAGGCCATTCCTCCAGGCTGTGCAAACTTGGTGCCTCCTATCTCTGCGGGTATCTGAAAGGACAAAAAGGCACCATATCATATTCAGCAACCTTTTTAAAAAGCAAAGGAGATAATATATTTATGAATTAGGATTTCAGATCAGTTAGAATTTTTCCTGGAGATAAAGAGACCATAACCCAAAATGTGTTGTAAATGCTTTGGGTTCTTAAAAGCAGAAGGGGAGTGCCAAACTCTGAAAAGAAAGAAAGGAAGAAAGAAAGAAAAAAGAACAGAGGGTAGATGTGAGAGACTATGCTTTAAGTGTTTCCTTACCCTGCTAATGTTTCATACACCTATAATGGCTCAGGCTGAAACCACAAGTGAAATTGTCAGTATAAATGTGTGCTTTGGGAAAATGTGTGGCTTTTTTGAAGATATCAGGCTCTTACTTTAAAAATTCATCTTTGAAGTAACATCATTAGTTTTTCCTCTGGTTGGACATTCATAAATGAAAGGAGTTAGAGACCTCTGACCAGTTCTTATAGGAGACAGTAAATTAGTCTCAACAGAGAATAGAAATCTCAGAAAAGAACAGAAAGACAGTATCTGTAGGTAGGGGAACCAGCTGCTCTTGTTCAAGCCAGGAGAGTTTTGGCAGTTGGGTTTGTGTGTAATTGCTCTCGGGGGATGAGGTGGGGGTGCAGGGAGTTTGGGGAACTCAGAGAATTGGAGGGACAGGAAATAGTCCATTTAATATCTGAGGCAAGGGAGATTTATTTTTGTGACAATGTTGAGTGCTCCTACCTTTCCCCAGCATAAATTACACCCCCCACCCATCCTCTTTTGAAACTTCACCTGCATGGACACCAGTTCTATGGTGCAAAAGCAGGAGAACTGATAGAACATAGAACAAACAAGAGCCTCCACATCTAGCCTTTGAAGTTGGGAGGGGTTAAGGATTCCAGATATTTAGGATCTGGGGTAGCTGAAGAGTTTGAGACTGTTAAGGATTAGAAGAGATATCCCTTGAGGATTTTTGCTCTGGGTTATGAGTTGAATCTCCTTTAATGTTATCTGAAGGTCCAGATTGCAGTTCCTTCTTGAGGACTCTGGTAGCTTCACTTGTCTTCGTTATTGCAGCTCCTCACTTGTGTTTAGGTTATTAACTCTGAATCAATTCATCTCAGCAGACAGCAAACATTTCTTACTATCTACCAGGTATTGTGTTAACGATTATGCCTGACCCCTGGGCTTTGATAGTGCTCATTGCTCCTTTCAAACTGAGGAAAGACAAAAGGATAGAACAAGGAGGTGAGGGAAACAGTAGAATAAAAACAGACAGAGATAATAGTAGTGGAAGCAGAAAATAAATCAACTTCTCCTCATGTACTCACATTGCCATTCAAGGCTCAACCTCTACTTTCCTCTGTAGACTTTTCCCTCACTTCCACTATATGTGCACACATGTACACACACACTTGTATACACACACTCACAGCACCACTAAGCTTGGTCATGCTGAGCATGTTTTAGTTTCTCAAATACATCATACTCTTAGTCACCCTCCAAGTCTTTGGAATCTTGGAGCTCATTCTCCCACCACCTCCCTATCTGGGTAACTTCCAAGCATCATTAAAGTGTTAGTTTAAATGCTACATATTTCCTCTGGGAAGACTGAATGGGCACCCTAGATTCAATGGTCTATTCCTGCTCTTATAATATTGTTTTGTGTTCATCTATGTCACTCAGCAGATGCCACCAGTCCATGACTCTGTCTCCCCTGCTAGAATAAACTGTGAGAACAAGGACCAGAGAGAGGGGACTGTATTGCTCATTCTGGTACTTCTAATGCAAAATGCAATCATCAGCACAGAGTAGACTCTCAAAAAATATCTAGGCCTGAATGACTGAGACTTACTCATTTGGCTGCTCCCAAAAGGCCCCTTAAAGCCTGACACATTTATTCCCCCAGTTGCTGGGAATGAGGACTCATGATGACGCACATCTAAATCCCAGCAGGAATTGCCTTGAGCTGCAGAAACCCAATTTGCCCATGCAGGAGTTTCAAGACTCAGCCCCCCTTTCTTTATTTTGGGCCATTATATCTGAAGATCCTCCCCAGTTCTAGAACCCCTGGTAGGCTCCCCAAGAGCCCCTAGTGCAAGCATGGCACTCACATCCAGGCGTTGATACCAGGACTGCCCTCTTGTTAGCCCCCAGCAAACAAATTTCCACTGGCGCCCACCCCTACCCCCAGACTATTTCCCAGAGAGCCAAACTTTCACCAGAAAACTTTCCCTAGAAATTACATACTTACCATAAAGTTCCATGTACCTTTCATAGTTAGACATATTAAAGTTGAGAAAATGCTTGTAACTGGACAAGAAAAAGCCTATATACCATATTGAGCATCATTTTTCAGGTGATAGACAGCATAGACAAACTTCACATCTCTCTCTTTTCCTCCAGATTTCTTCTTTATGAACCTTTTTTATATCTTACCTTTATTTTGGAGGAAACCACTCATCTTTGAATGTCATGTAAAAATAGGTATGCAAGCACAGTGAAAACAGAAAACCAGACATATTTGTACTGCTTCTTTTACCTTATGGTTGGCTTACCAACTGCAATGAATTTGCATTTTTACCTGGAAAATGAAAATAATCTTTGTTCTTTAGAAAAGACAGAGAGAGTACAGGTCTCTCTCTTTGTCAGTGTGAGTTTGCCAGGAAACAAAACTAGCAGTAGCAGGGGATTTACGAGAGAGGGGGCCTGGGAAGACTTTCAGACTGCAGCACCCCATGCATGTTGCTCAGCCTCACACCAAATATTTTTTGAGTTCACTATGTATTGGGACTTGTGTTTTGCTGTGATGTGTCTGATGTGAAGGGTGTGGAAGAAGGATGAAGTCCATGGGAGGAGTCTCAGACAGCAGGTCAGTCTGAGAGAGTCTGAGCCAAGTGGGTCCCGCAGCTGGAGTGAAAGAGGAGTCCCTCTTCTTGCCGGTGGTTCTGACCCAGAACTCTCTCTAGTGGAGTGTGGTCATTCATTGCCCTGGACATGGTTGGGGCGGGAGGGAGGAACATGATCCGGAGAAGTAGCAGCTGGGGCCGTCACTCAATTCTGCTGCGCCCTCCCTGGAGCTTACTCTCCCCTCTCCTTCCCCACCCCCTTCCCACGGGCAAACCTGTCTGGGCACAGGAGCACCTCTTGAGTCCTCACTGTCCAGCTGTCGGCCCCTTGTGCCTGGCAGAGCTATTTCCTTACTATCCAGACCTGGTACATTTGCCCGCAATGAAAGACTTAGTAAATGTATGAATATATGTAATATCTTAAGAGCGGGGTCCATGACTTACTTATTCCTGTATTCCTGTCCCTCTGCACAGAGCTAAGCACAAAACAGATACTAATTAATATCTAAATGACTACCTGAATAAAAATCTAAATAAATGGAGATAACATTTGTGATTTTTCAATTTTGGTTTTCAACTGGAGAATTTTAGATAGTTCCTTGAATCTTTGTGGACAATAAACCTAACCACTTCTTAAAGAAGGGGAAATTCCCAATTGTACATCACTATAGATCTTTATGTATTGCTGTTTTATATATACAGATGTTTATATTTATATTCTGAATTAAAAACTGGAACACATCTTTATTTAAGAAAGTTATATGAAGTTCTTTAATCTCAAAATAAACCAACCTTTAAAAAAGATACCATTTATACCTTTCTACTTGATTTATTAAATCATAAACAAGGCCCTGGCTGGTGGCACAGTGGATAAAGCACCAGCCTGAGAACCCAAAGGTCCTGGTTGGATTCCCAGCCAGGGCACATAACCAAGTTGCAAGCCAGGTCTCCAGCCAGCTTTGTAGCTGGAGGCAGGTGAAAGGCAACCATACGTTTCCTCTCTGCTTCTCTCCCTTCCCCTCTCTCTAAAAATAATAAATAAAATATTTAAAAATAAATATTAAGCAATGTTCTTAATAAAAATTCTCATGCTTTGGATTTTCAATACAGAGTGAAGTTCAGAACTTATGGAGAGAAAATTTGATTATTCTTGATACTGCAAAGAAGTACGGCTATGAAGTGGTTGACACATTCACTATAACAATGGGGCGATACAAAGAGTTTTTGCAGGGGAACTGTGGATGCCATTTCCATGAGGTATGTATTCTGGATTTCTGATTTTATAGCTTTTGATTTTTTAAAAAGTATTATTGTATTTTTAATTGCATTGTCAGTCTTATTTTGCATTAAAAAGCTATGCCAAAAAGAGATTAAAGAATGTGTTCATCATCACTCAGCTGAAGCATGTAGTAATCACAACTTAAGGCTCAACAAAATGAGGTGTTAAAAAATATAGTGTTTAAGCTCTGGCTGGTGTGGCTCAGGGGACTGAGTTCTGGTCTGTGAACCAAAGGGTCACTGGTTCAATACCCAGTCAGGGCATGTGCCTGGGTTGTGGGCCAGGTGCTCGGTTGGGGCATGCAAGAGGCTACCACACATTGATGTTTCTCTCTCTCTTTTTCTCCTTCCCTTGCCCTCTCTCTAAAAATAAATAAATGAAAATACTTTTAAAAATAAAAATGTAAACATAATAAAGAATAATAATGTTTATGTAGACACTTGAAAACCAGGATCACTCATCAATGCAAGACAAAAGATGAGTACCTAGAAAACACGCACTTTGTCTAATAGACTCTGAGCCTTCCCATGAGAAATTGTGTACAAAGTGACAAGTGTCTTTAGTGAAGGCAGGTTGAAAATCCAGACTATTTAATGTGCTAAACTAATGAATGACCTTTCTCCTTTGGTTTAATCAGTGCATAACCAGAGAGCCTATTTTTTGAGTAACTTTTTCCTACCCTGTGATGAAAATGATTTAGTTTGTAATCACTAATTTAATATGCTTTAGCTGACCCGGTAATGACAAAATAATCTTATCCTTTCAAACCCCTCTGTGGATTATTTCCTCCCCACCACTTGTATAAAATCATGGCAAATCCCTAACTTAAAAACTACTTTAAGGTAATAAAAGGTCTCCAATCACTCTCAGCCATAAGAAGAGTATCCCTTCAGTATCAGAATTGTGCAGGTCTGTGTTTATGCCTACATAAACTTATTTCCTCCTCCCAGCTCTAAACTGCCTCAGTCTGGAAAACCTGGAGTAGGAGGGAGGGAGCAAGGACCTTCTTTCTTATTTCTTCACCTTGCTTTGCAACTTTTCTTCGCCTACTGCTTCCTCATTGGGTCAGGTGGGAGAGGAGGTGTTAAGGGCAACAAAAGTCTTAATTGACTGGTATGGGCATAATGATGTGTTCTCTGATTATAGCAATGCTAATTCCTTCTTTTATGGGTGCTTTTGTGCAATTCCTTGAGGACACCTCCCACTGGGACCCTATGAAAATAACTTCTTTGATTGAGGCAATACCACTCACTGCTGCATTCCTTCCTTTGCCCTTTGACTTCTAACTATCCATCCTTCTGTTGGAGGACTCATGTTGCCCTTCCAGGAGTCCTCTTGGAAAATATTCAAAATGACACTAGGCTTGTTATACCCAGTGGCCAACATTTGGCCTACATGAAACACCTATGCATCCTTGCTCAGCTGTTGCTACAATTAGCTCCCAGGGCAGCCCTCTCTCTTTTTCTCTCTTTCTTGCTCTGGCTCTCAGTCTTACTCTCTCATTTTCTCTGCCGCAGTGAAGTTGAACTTAAACCGTGTCTTATACCAGTTCTTTCATGCCACACCCCCAAGACCCAAATGACACATGGTTATCCCTCAAACTTGGTCTCTTGAAGCCCCTCCTCACTTAGCTTAAAGCAAGGATAAAGCAATTCCTCAAAAGAGCAAGAGACCACCAAACATTTGGGAAACTTCTCACCTAGAAATTCTCTCTTACGTCATCTTCACTCCCAACCCTTTTCCTGAAACAAGGGATTGCAGAACTGGATGCTGTCTACACTTTTGCACGTTCTGCATATATTGTCCAGATATTACTTTGGAATGTGAAGTTCCTTGGCTCCTGTTGTTTGCTCTGGATCTCAGGAGTTTGCTGAAACTGTGCAGGAGAGTGTCTCGTTTCCATTTTATCCTGTCAGATATTGATTCACTCGTTCATTCTTGCTTGGCCCCCTTTGTAAAAGCAGGAAGCAGCCATTGTGGGTTGACAAGTGATAAATAAAGGTTTCTTCTGTCTTATTTTTCAGCCTTAAGATGGCTGTCGCAATTTATCCTGGTTCTCAGATTTTCATGAATACCCAAAAGCTATTGGCACTGCACTGGTTCTTCTGTATGTTCTACTAATGGATTCATGTTACATTTTTGTACAACAAATGGAGCTGTATCTCAACACAGTGAACACCTGCACCCACAGTGGAAATCATTTTAAATTTTAATCTAGCCACATGGAACTTGGCATGTTGTTGCAGAACAGATTTTAAGCTGTGGGATACTGTGTGTCTACTTATTTCTTCCACAAGAAAATATAACACTTTTCAGGTGCTCATCCTATTTGCAAAAAATCAAGACTTAGAAACACAAGAGCAGGTAACCTGGAAGAGGAAGAAACAATGAACTTGCAAGTGAGTCAGCCCAGGATGAGTTGGTCACAAAAATAAGCCAAAAGTTGCCAAACTCACAGGAAGTGGGGACTTTGAAAGATGACATATAGATTAGTCTTTTTGTCTCTTTTAGGATTTTTTTTTTCATAATATGTCTTCAATTAGTATTTGAGAGGAGAGTATCTGTTTTTCTTTTTCAACGTTAGTGCTCTGGAAGTCAAAAAAAACAGTCCTCCAATGATTTCCAGCATGGCTCCAATTAAAAACAGAAGATGCCCTTCCCACATGATTGCATTACATGTAACTCCTGCCACAGCAACAACCAGTTACCACCAATAGTCACGGAATTTGAGAACTACAGAAAAAGACTCTTTGAACCATCAGAACTAGATCATTAGCTTATGAATATTAATAATAAAAACCATCGTTAATTATATAATAATGACTTAAGCATGCCAGGTGAAATTATTTCACTTATTTAATTTTACAATTTTTTGTGTGCAAATATTACATACAAAGTATTTTTTAAATGCTACTTTTTTTTTAGATTTTATTTATTATTTTTAGAGAGAGGGAAAGGGAGGGAGTCAGAGAGGGAGAGAAGCATCAATGAATGGCTGCTTTTCATCTGTCTCCAGATGGGGACCAGGCTGGAGACCTGGCTTGCAACCTGGTTATGTGCCCTGGTTAAGAATCAAACCATGCCCTGGCTGGTGGCACAGTGGATAAGGCGCTGGCCTGCAAACCCAAAGGTTGCTGGTTCGATTCCCCAGCCAGGGCACATAACCAGGTTGCAAGCCAAGTCTCCAGCCATGTCCATAGCTGGAGGCAAGTGAAAAAGGCAACCATACATTGATATCTCTCTCCATCTCTGCCTCTCTCCCTTCCGCTCTCTCCAAAAATAATAAAATAAAATCTTTAAAAAAAAAAAAAAAAAGAATCAAACCAGTGACCTTTGGGTTCGCAGGCCGGCACCTGAGCCATTGAGCCACCAGCCAGGGCTAAACTCTACTTTTTTATATCCTCACCTGAGAATATACTTACTAATTGATTTTAGAGATAGGAGAAGGGAGTGAGAAAAAAAGGGAGAGAAACATTGATCGGCTTCCTCTTGCACTCAACCTGACTGGGAGCATTGAACCTGCAACCCAGGCATCAGCCCTGACGTGGAAGTGAACCCACAACCTTCCAGTTTACAGGATAATGCTCCTATCAGCTGAGCCACACTGGCCAGAGTTCTTAAAGCTTACTTTTAATGTGTGCTGTGTTGAAGGCAGGCTACATAGGTATGTTCCAAATTACTTTAGTTGATTCTGGAGCAGTATTTTCCATTTCAAAGTTTCCATGCTTGAGACAATGTACTTCTAAGAGTATTTGCCTTTCTAGTTACCACACAGGGCTGATAAGATCATCTTTCTCAGCTGACTTCCTTCACCACAGAATCTCAAAACTCATTCATCACTTAGGCATAATTGTTGCTTAACTTTTGAACAATTTGTACTGCTTGTACTTTCGGAATCCTAGTCTCTACTGCTGACACAGATATTTTATGATCTTTCTAAACCATCACCCAACATTTTAAATCACTGTTAGCTTATTATAAACAATCAAGAACCTCTAGTTCTTGCAAAGAATGGATTGATAATAAATGTAACAAGCCAGTAGAAGTAGATTTTCATTAATAATAACCATTTTTTCCCTTTGTGCTCCCTTATGACCTGGCAAAGGAATTTGTCATACAGTGATTGAAAGAATTAAAATCAGCTCTGCTAGAGCCCCAGGAATTTGGGTTTGGGAACCCTGTATTTCCTGGTGTTCAATGAGACCATTTCCCCAATAGGTTCACAGACATCTGAGAAGGCTTGGTATAGTCATTACAGCAAGGTCTTGATGTGTCCTCTTTGATTTGTGGTAAGAAATCGATCATAGACATAACAAGTCTACTCCAGGATCTCTGGTTGCTGTAGGTGAAATTAAAGGGTTTGGGGCAGCTCTTTCATCTGTCAAGGTACCAGGAGAGACTATGTTGTCACGGCAAATTGATAAACAATTTCCCAACTGGTGTGCATCAGTTTTGGCTAAAATGTCCCTCTAATTAGAAAAGCAGGTGTATCTCTTCATGGGTAGAGATGGAATTTTGTTTCCTCAGTGTTTACGTAGGACAACAAACAGAATTCAGGTAGCTCTTGCCCAAGAGTAGTTTTGGATGGTGTCTTTATTTAGTTATGTGCCAAACACCTACTGTCAACAAACTAAAACCTGGAAAGGATGCAAAAATATTATCATCCCAAACCCAGCTGCCAAAGGGGCAAATCCACAAGCAATTACTATGTGATTATTAATTCATCTAATCCAGGGATTTTCAACCTTTTTTATCTAATGGCCCACATAAACTGATTACTAAAATAGGTATAATTGTGATGTATTCACACCAGATGGCTACTGTCATTTTCAAATTTGACAATCGTAAGGGGAAAGAGTTCAGTGTGTTGCATGTTTTAAAAATTCTTGTGGCACACTGATAGAAAACCACTGGGCTAATCAGTTGTACAAACTTTATATGACATTGCTATTTTCTGGCAGATGTAGTTGACTCAACAACAAAAACAAACAAAGAAACAAACAAAAACACTACCCCTCTGGCATGACCACCCATCTCTAATAATGGCAGGTTCCTTTGATTCTGACACTGTGGAAAAAAGATATTTTCAGTTATTTGTTAGAGATGATTTTCCATTATTATTTTACCAATTTTATATTCATTATTTAATCTTAATGAAACAAATAAAAATTATCTGGCCTAGAAATGTTTTCTTTCTGTATTATGGGCCTAAAGTTTTTCTTTAAAGTTGTCCTTTAAGCTAAAAGTTTAAAATAAACATAAGGGGGAAAAAAAGCCTTCAAATTTATCTAAAAATACTGAAATAATAACTTTTAGAGGAAGGAAAGAATAAATGATCCAAATAGTGTTAGCTTATATAGCAGATCCCAGAATTTATCTAATACCATGGCTATACTTAATAAATTAGTAATGACAATTTAATTCATTGACTTTTTGAGTGTCTATGTAAGCATTGTAATAACTGCTATAAAATGACCCAGGAGAGTATTTTGTGTAATTCCCATAAGCATCTCAACTAAGCATGTCCCCAAAGAAAGAATTATGTTTTCTTTTAAACTTTCTTTTTCTATTATTCTTGTATTTAATCTGTTGTGCTGACTTTTACAAACTAGAGTCATCCTTTATTTCTCTTTACAATCTCCAACCAACCGATTACCAGGTCCTTTTTCACCTCCTAAACATTCTTCAATGTTTTTTTCCTATACTTAGTTCTAATTGCCTCGACCTTATTTATTCCTTTACTTAGTCATGCCACACTTGTTTTGTAAGTTCAATTCTTGAGCTAAATAATAGTGATACAAATATAAATAAGATATAATCTCTTCCCTCAAGATATTGTAGTTGGAGGGTCAGGCAAAAAAAAAAAAAAAACATATTATGATATAAAAATGTCAAATGGCATACTAGAGATAAAAATAGGATTACTGTAAAATCACCAAGAATCACCTAACCCAATCTGAGAACTGAGTGAAACTCTACTGAAAACTTTCAAGTCTCAGGGAATCACAAGTAATTCTGTATATTGTAGAGCATCAGTCTTAAAAGGGGATGGGAAGAAGTAGGACAGGGTCAGATCAAAAGATAAGACTTTATCCTGTAGGTGATAAAGAGCCAAAGAAAGGTTTTAGAGAGAAGAGAGATAGACAAGTCTCTCTTTCAATTAGGTAAATCTGAAGGAAGATTTGAAAAGGACTAAATCTGGGAGAGAAGTTAGGAGACTTTCAAAAGTCAGGTGAGTGATGATAAAGGTTCACCCCAGCTGGGACAAAGACAGCAAACATAAGGGCAAAACAGACAAATACAAGCCCTAGATCTTATCTGTGGCATGAGGGAGTTGGAAGAATCAAAGATAGTTTCCTGCTTGGGTGATGGATTAGAGAGCTCAACTGGCAATTGAGACAAAGAACCACTGAGAAGGTGCTGGCTCTGGGAACAGATGGTGAGTGCAGTTTTGAACATGTACCTGAGGTGCCTGTAGGATATCCAAGTGGAGACGTCTCACAATTGGTTGGATATACAAGTCTGAAGCTTGAGAGACAGGATGGGGCTGGAGATAAAGAGTTGGATATAATCAGGAAATAGATAATAGTTCAAACCATAGAAATAGATCATCCAGGGAAAATGAGTAGATTAAGAAGAGCTGAGGAAGGAACTCGGAAATACTGACATTTCAGTTTGGAAAAATTGGAGCATTTGAATAGAAACAATAAACTGTTTTGAGGACAAACCTGATAAAGTGTTGCACCATGAATAGCTAAAAAGTGAAAATATGTAAGGGGAGATAGAAACAGGGGTAATGTCAAATGTAACAGATATATCTATTAAAATGGGATTTTTAAACTAATACTGATTTTAGCATTAAGAAAGCCCTTTCTGATCATATTAAGAGTACTTCCATTAAACTATCATGGGCAGAAATTAGGCTATAATAGAATGAAGAGGTATAAAAAGTGAGAAAAGGGGGCTGGTAAAGATTTTCAACAAGTAAAAATAAGAAATAGGGAAAGACATTGGATTTAGAAGAGAAAATGGTTTAAAGGCAGCTTCTGGGCAGAGGGGGAATTATCAATATTGAGGAAAACATGAAGAATACAGGGGGGAATGTGGAAGTGGACCAGGTCAAGAACACTGGACATAGTTGGCAGGGTGTTGGCAAATGAGCACGTGAGCTGGAGGGTCTCTTCTTCCCTAGACTGTTGCAATATTTTCACCTTGGAACCTTCACTTTCAACTTCTTGAACTCATCCTTCATACTCCTACTGAGATAATATTTTTATACTTCAAATCTGATGTCATTTAGAGTCTTTTAACCACTCTATAACTAGAGGAGTGACGGAAGCTTTTACTGCCTATTCCTATACCCATTTCTGTGTAAAACAATTAGTGCTTATTCCATCATCTGCAACTGAATCTTAATCTTTTTATATGGGGTGATCAGTTTAGATAGGAATTCTCTAATCATCTGCCTAGTGAGAATGAATTCATTGACCATAAAGGAGCCCAGTCTTTTCTGAAATGGTTTGGTACAAAATCCTGTTCCAAAAGGAGTATCCTGTGTTGAACAATGGTAACACCAAATATATCAGGAGCTCTCTCTTAAGGTGGATGATTAAATGGAAGGGGAACAAAGAGAGTGTCGGTCACTCTATACCAAGAGTGTTATGAGCCCACGAGGCAGCTGTACATCCCAGCCCCTGCAGTAGTGGAAGCTAGAATGTCAGTATGCCAATGAAAGAGATGCTGACCCATCGCTATTTCATGTTCTTTGCAATAAACTGAGGGTTTACTACCAAGCTTTAAGAGCCAAGTTAAGATGGACTTTGAAGTACCTTGGTATACATTTCCTACTCGATGTTTTAATGTTCTAGCCTGGTGAAACAGGATCTGTGGTTTGGGAAATACTCTGTATGCCTCCTCTTTAAGGATTCTCAAATAATATTAGGACATTAAATGATCCCAAAAGCTCTACAGCAAAGAGACTGTTGAGCTGAGTTCGATCCAGTTTTTCCCACACTTTTTTGACCACAGAACCACTTCTCTTTTTTAAAAATTACTACTAACATCTCACTAAACACACTTTGGGAAAACTAGCATAAAGGGTAAAGTCTAAAAGTATGCCTGAGTACAGATTAAAAGAGGCAGATTGACCACAAGCATTTATCTTCTCTTCCATTTGAAGTTCCACTTAAAAAAAAAAAAAGGCATAAAGCTATTCATCACCCCACCCCCGCCAAAAAAAGTCAGAATAAGAAATAACTCAGATAAGAAATTCAAGTTCATTTGAGGAAGCTTGACCTAGCCTGCAAAGGAAGTTATCATGTAAAGCATCTTAAGAAACACCAATTAGAGGCATGATACAGATCCCTTGAATGGCCCGCACCTGAAGGAGACAAGCCCTCAGAAAAGGAAGGGCAGAAAAAGTTGATTAAAAGTCTGTATGCAAAACTGGTGGAGCGGACATGGAGCCCCTCACCCCACCCCTGCAATCAAGAACCTACATCCAAATACATGATTTCTTTTAATATTGAACAGCAGAGAGTCTGGACCGAGAAACACAGGTATATAGTAAAGAACAAATTACTCTGGAGGCTGGAATCAGAAAGATGAAAGGTGGAAGCCCTGAAGTTCTTCCCTGACTCCCAGGAGGCAGGCAGACAAGCACATGTCCCCGCCCCTAAGATAGGAGGCTGGAGAGCTCTTCTGACAAGAAATTGAAGAGCCCAGTAGATCTTTCAAAAGGCCAAAGTAGTGCTGAGCATATCCCTATAGTGAAGCCAGCAGTTGGAAACCTGGGTCCACACAAATTGTTTCTAAGTAACATTTTAGTTTCATATTCTTAAATAAAAATTATAAGTTTAAGAGAGATAGATGGAAACAAATACCTGTGACTTAAGATCTAAATAGATTCCAAGACCCAAGATGCATGTGTAAATAGAGCAGGGTAGAAAATTAGCTTATGATCAATCAGACTTAATACTATTTGAAGTATTAAGAATTCAGGCCTTGGCTGGTGGCACAGTGGATAAGGTGCTGGCCTGCAAACCTAAAGGTCGCTGGTTCGATTCCCAGCAAGGGCACATGGCCAGGTTGCAAGCCAGGTCTCCAGCTGGGTCTGTGAAAGGCAACCATACATTGATGTCTCTTTCCCTCTCTGCCTCTCTCTCTTCCCCTCTCTTAAGTAAAATCTTTTTAAAAAGGGACGGGGGGGGGGGGGATTCAGTCATATGACTATTCAGTCATTTAGGAAAAGGAGTGTAAGACAGGGGAGTGGGTTCAGGTCGAGGGGAATCGCATAGGAGTGCAAGATAGAACCAACGTTTTAACGTCAAATCAATAAACTTCCGGGCTGTAGCTTCTTATAATCAACCTCTCCACCTTAGAGCAAAATTTGTCCCAGATTCGGGAACTGAGCTCTGTCTAGAGACGGGATTTAAATGGGCTCAGCTGCCAGAATCAGAAGAGTTGGAGTTTTGGACTCTGAGACATTGCAAATGTGGAAACACCCAGAACAAAACAGAAAAAAAGAAAAACTTCATTCCTAAGAAAAAGTTTGTCTTGCCCTCTAATCCTCAGCATCTTTGACCCATTCAGAAGTTGGACTCCCTTCAATCAAAACATAGTTTAGTTCACGTGGACGCAATTAAATATTAGTGGGGGGGAAGGGTGAAAGAATTTTATTATCTGAAAAAAATGGCATGATTTCCTGAAATGGAATTATGAATTAGAAGGACTGGCTTCTAGCTATTGCTCGTCACTTTATTTTTATTCCATTTCTGTGAATTCTTAGACTACGTTTTGAGCCGGTCATAAATTTGTGGCTGAATCTTGGATTCAATGTCCTGTCTGCAAAACGACTATGCGAAATAAGGACTTCAACTGTATACATTCATCTGGGAAGAATGTGTTAACATATTCTACCTGGTCAATCTCATGTTTCCCAGCGTTAGGAAGCCATGACTGCATTCTTCTTCAGATCCCACTGATAACTTGGAAACCCACTTGTAGTCAGAACATCTTCCCTAACCCAGTCTAGAAAGATTCTGGAACATTCGTACCACTGAAAATTGTTTTCTATTTTGTTCTGTGGCTCTGGAAACACATCAGAAGTTCTTTGGGTGTTGTTCAGGTCAAGATCAGTTTTAGGAAAGGTATTTGCTTCTAATCTGTCTGACACTCTTCCAACTCACCAAGCTTTCCTTGTTTGTACTGGCTTTTTGAAGATCCAAAGTTATTTTAGTGTAGCAATTACTTGAAATGGTAATACACTCATTCTGATGAATATTTATGTGAAATCAGTTTTGAGGGTTGAAGTTACATGCATTTAATAGTGAAACTTACAAGGTTAGTTTTGTTATATAGTTTATGACAAGTTTTCATTTGTTTCATACGACTTATAATAGCCATTGGCCAAAACCAGTCAAGTTGAATTGTCCTCAAGTCCTTAATTATGTGGAAAGATTTACCATCATAATCTGGGAGATCTTTGGGCATATAAGAAACCCATGAGAATATAAAAATTACTTTTACATGCCAAATCACAGAATTTTAATTCTTATTACACTGAATCTTAGAAAAGCTTGATCATCTACAGATCTTGTAACATCTTATATTTACAGGTGGTAATTCTAGCTCCAAAAAATTACTGTTTCTAAGTTTCTATAGCTAATATATTAAAATATATTATTATTTTGAATTTCTGTAATGCACACTTGGAAGTTTATTTCTCCATGAAACAATCTAAATGTGAAGATTGCTGTGAGAAAAAAAATGTATTATTACACTCATACTTGTGATTATAAAACAACACATCTAACCATTGATAACAGTTTCTGGAAAACAATTGTCCTGCACTATCTCTTCCTAATTTTAAATATAATTCAATGGAGCACATTCAAAATGAAAATAGCAACAAAAAATCAAAAGACAAGAAGTTACTTTGGATTACTTTAAAATAGTAAAAAAAAAAAAAAAAAAAATCATCATTGAACATTCATTTAAAATAATGTGAACACTTGCCAAAGCACATTTGCATGGATGACTTATCATACCTAGTCATCCCTTATTGCTCTAGGTAGGCATGTCTCTTTCTAGGGGGTGAAGTCATATGCATCCAAATTTAGAGAGGCGTCTGGAAATGTCAGACTATTAGAATTTGTATACAAACATCTAAAGTCTTTTGTCTATAGTTCAAGGCCTAAATATTTCACTGATGTTTTTTTAATAGCTCATTTTTATTTATTATTATTAGTATTAATTTGCATCAGGGGTAAACTAACATTTGTATTTCTAACAGCTCTCTTTCAAAGCCACATTCCAGCTGACACTTTAGTTAGATTTTAATAATCCTAAATGGTCCTCTCATTTTGGGAAGGACCCAAATGGGCACATTTCCATGCATGAGATCAAAGGAAAGAAGCAAGTAGCTCTTTATTGTACAGGTATCAAACATTTTTTACTTGTATAACATTTCCAAGCCTTAAAATTATAGCTTATCCTTTTTCTTCCACTTTAGAGCCCATAAAAGGAGGTAAAATAAGGTAATGCTTTGAAACTCAGATATAATTGTGTGACACCAATGCTGGATACTGAATTTTACAAATAAGTTCAAAGAAGTCATAGCCTGTGAGCAGATTATCATGCCTATCATAAATTAGCACTAAGTCTTTTTAAAGTACTAAGGAACTATTCATTACATGGAAACAACATGGTGCCTGACCTTGGGAGCTAGTCTCAGACAATGCCTTTGAAGTCATTTCATTCTTGTTCTTACTTCAAGTATCTTAGACATGTGTCTTTATATAGTCCCCTTGAGGGTAGGAACCATATCTGAATTGCTCCATGTGTTTCTCAAAGCAAAGTCCTCTGGAGATTAAAAAGAAGATAATACATGGAAAAAATATATCATTAAATTTTAACTTTATGAGACATGGCATTATTTGGCTTCTCTTCCGTTTATTATAAAAGGATTACATGAATTCTTACTAACTCTAAAATTTAAAAAACAGTATATAGAATTTTAAAAATCCTGTCCTTATATTATATATGCCTCCCAAGTCACCCCCTTCTCCATTGGAGACTCTATCAATAGTTTGATACACAGCTCCATTTTAAACATACACTCTTGATTTTAATCCCATGTAATTAAAACTATTATTCTGCCAGCATTTATGGTCACAAGGTTTATGTTACATTGGATTTTATTTAAAACTACCATATTTCTTCATAAACACTTTAAGGACCAGCATTTTAGTCGGCATCATGAACATTCCTAGTCTTTCTCTCTCAGTATTGAATTCTGCTTATAGTTGGCTTATAGAACTAACAAAGTAAGTCAATGGTTGTTGCTGGTTGATTCCATTCATATTGATGAATAAATGTCTGGTATTCAAAGTCCCCTTCATCACTACCTTTTTTCTTTCACAGATGGTTATTTTCTCATGTATGATCTTAAAGATGTATTTTAGAATTTCTATATTAAATTCCTTCCAAATCCTGCTGGGATTACCATTGCAGTAGAACGTTAATTAATTTGTAATTTGGGAGAATTTGTCTTTCTATTTGCTTATGTTTCCTATCATGTCTCATTAAACTTCTTATGTATTCTCTTTTTTTAAGATTTTATTAATTATTTTCAAAGAGAAGGGAAGGGAGAGGGGCAGAGAGGGAGAGAGACATCCATGTATGATTGCCTTTCACCTGCCTCCAGCTACGGACCTGGCTGGACACCTGGCCTGTAACCTTGTTATGTACCCTGGCTGGGAACTGAATCAGCAAACCTTTGGGTTCACAGGCCAGTGCCTTATCTACTGTGCCACCAGCCAGGGCTGATGTATTCTTCATCTGCATTACTGTTGAACTTAATGAAGTTGTTTCAGTGATGTAATGGGATATTTTCTGTTGTATGTTTCCTATGAATTATCAATAAAATATAAAAAAGATATAATTTTTAAGTATTATATTTCTGGTTTCTCATTATTTTTCAGTACATTTTTTAGGTGTTCAAGTAAGTGATAGTATGGCTAAAAATAATTCTTAGGTAATTTCCTATAATAAAACATTTTAAAAAGGTTTTATTTCTATATTTAGAGAGAAGGGAATGGAGGGAGAAAAAGAAGGAGAGAAACATCAGTGTATAGTTGCCTTTCACATTCTCCCAACTGGGGACCTGGATTATAACCCAGGCATGTGCCCTGACTGGGAATCAAACCAGAGACCCTTGATTTCACAGGCTGGTGCTCAATCCACTGAGCCTCACCAACCAGGACACAAAGCATTTTGTAATATTGAAACTTGGATTCCCAGAATAAACTGTATGTGTTAGTGGCTAAGTGTAGACTGCCACTGGGTTTTTTAAAAGCTCCTGAATTCAGTTTATGATAGAATTTGGGAGAATTAGTTTATATCTATATATTGACAAGTCAAAATGGAAATAATTCCTTCTCTGTAGATCAGTCAGCTTTCAGGATTCAGTACCAGGTTGATAATGGGTTAATAAAAGAATTAGGAACCTTATCATTTTTATTATTTCCTGAAAAATAGTGTTGAAAGGAAACCAACTATGTTAAGTGTTATTGTGCCAATCCCTGGCATAGGCGTGTAGGATTCCATCTAGAAAAGCATGAAGGGAACACTTGACACTGCAGGTGACATGAGACTGTCCCTTAGATGCTGAGGATGAACCCATAATCCCACCTTTCATTCTCAGAGATCACCTTAGTGATTTAAAAAATGAAATAGAGCCCTGGCTGGTGTGGCTCAGTGGATTGAGCACCAGCCTGCGAACCCAAATGTCACTGGTTCGATTCCCAGTCAGGCCACATACCCAGGTTGCAAGCCAGGTCTCCAGCTGGAGGCATGTGAAAGACAACCATACATTGATGTTTCTCTCCCTTTCTTCCTCCCTCCCTTCCCCTGTTTCTAAAATTAATGAATAAAATATTTTTAAAATGAATAATAAAATAAAATTTTATAAAAGAGAAATACAGTATCAAACTTTCCATTTTGATGTGGCAAAGTACTGGCATTACTCCTGAGTGAAAGCATCTGTTTCAGCAACTACACTGGAAATATGCATTTTTGTGTCTCTTCTACAAGTCACATTCAAGATTGTTTTACGAATCTACACTAGCATTATCCAGCATTTGTAATGCAACATTAAATGCTGCCCTGAAATCACACAAAACATTCAAATAACATTTGAGGTACTATAACTTTTTGCATCAGGATGGACCTTTATTGTGATTATTATTATATTTTAAAGATTTTATTTATTATTTTTAGAAAGAGGGGAAGGGAAGGAGGCAGAGAGGGAGAGAAACATCAATGCATTGGTGCCTTTCATCTGTCTCCAGCTACGGACCTGGCTGGAGACCTGGCTTGCAACCTGGTTAGGTGCCCTGGCTGGGAATGGAACCACCGACCTTTGGGTTCACAGGCCAGCACC
This sequence comes from Noctilio leporinus, assembly GCA_004026585.1. NCBI lineage: Eukaryota > Metazoa > Chordata > Mammalia > Chiroptera > Noctilionidae > Noctilio > Noctilio leporinus. Next base: position 358,972 of record PVIW01000040.1, on the reverse strand, counting down.
TATCCACTGAGCCACCAGCCAGGGCTCCTTTTTTTATTATTTCACTTGTAATTAGCATGCAGATCATCAGGCCATTGCAAAAGCCAGAACATGAAATAAAATGATATAAACAAAATTAATCTTATTTAGGATTCAGGATGCTATAATAATATTTTCTCAGAGTTGAATGCAATATTTATGCTTTAAGTGTTTCCTTAAATAAAATTTTAAATGTTTACTCATCTTGCTATCGCTGAGTACAGCCCTCTCCTCAGATGGACAAACCCTTAGGAAAACATGGGTGCACCTCCCAGCCTATCATGTTTAAAGTTATAATACAACCCAATAGAGGTGGGAGGAACTGCACATAGTAGAAACTTGGGACCTGGAATATTATTAATCAGTGATTAAGTGCTAACTGAGCTCTAATTATGATCCATAGGGATTCCTTACCACAAATCACTGATTTCACTGGACTTCTTAGGAATCACTGCCTCTGAGGGACTGATCATGAAAAGCCAAACTACCCGTAGCTATAGGAAAACAATTAATTTCTTTGGGGTTAGCATATATAATTGGTTTTAAAGTTTATTGCTATGACATTTTTTCTTCAAAATAAGAATAACTTCAACATTTTTATGATTATGAAGTAATACACATTTATTATATTAAATTTAAAAAGTTAAGACTGAAAGTTATGAACAATACATTCTATTTTTTATTGAAGTTATTGGGGTGATGATGGTAATACAATTTTGTATATTCAGGTGTACAATTCCATAACACATCATCTGTATATTGTACAGTGTATTCACCTCTCCAAGACAAATCTCCTTCCATCACCATTTATCTCCCCTTTACCTTCTTCTACCTCCCTCTCACCCTCCTTTCCCTCTGATAATTACCATACTATTGTCTGTGTCTATGAGTTTTTTCATAATCCCTTTAAATCATCTATAATTTCTCCATGCCAAAATTACAACTGTCAACATTTTGCTGTAAATCATTACAAAAATCTAAAGAAGGTTCATGCTTAGTTACAACATAACTAAAAATACTTATCTTCAAAATAGTTATAATCGTTTTTTTCAAATATTGTATATTGTTGGGACTGATTTTATTGCATTCTCTTACATGGGATAAAAAATATGTATCCACATCATTATAAAACACTCAAAAAGAATGACACAATTCAAGTTAGATGGTGTTGCCTTTATTAGTCAACTTATTTATGTGTCCATATTTATCAAAATTAATGCCTTACAATTACATTCATATAATAGAATTCATGATTTTGTTATTCATTTGTAAAGACACCCAAAACATCTTTGCCAGTATTTTCTCTCCTCCCTACTTCCCAGCCCTCCCTCCAATCTTGGTCTTGGTTCCCACCTAGTTCTCTCTGATCATTGTTGCTAATAACTCAATGATTCTATTAATCCAATGATCAAATCTAAAAATGATAGGATTCTCCCAGAGCACCTTTGTGTAAACTGTACAAATAGATAATAAATATGGCTTTTTTATATATGTCTGTGTCGCTAGTCATGAAATAACTGTGATTATCATCACAAACACACTATTAATCTACTTGTATGTTTCCTCTAAGAAGGTAATTGAGTGACTGGAGGTGGGGGGACAGGAAGGGGAAGAAAAGTTATTATATTCCCTTTTTTGCTTTTATAGATGCTTGTTTTAATGCCTATTCAAAATATTTGGAATAAAAATACACCTGCATATGCACAAATAAGTGTAGAGTTATGAGCTCAGTAAAGCTGAAGCTACTGCCTCAGTTCCATCACTTCTTAGTGCCCAAAGAAATGAAATCCCTAACTGTAGCAGTGTTAAGACTGTGCGATGGCCCTGGCTGGTAGCACAGCGGATAAGGTGCCGGCCTGCGAACCCAAAGGTCACAGGTTCGATTCCCCAGCCAGGGCACATAACCAGGTTGCAAGCCAGGTCTCCAGTCAGGTCTGTGGCTGGAGGCAGGTGAAAAGCAACCATACATTGATGTCTCTCTCCCTCTCTGCCTCTCTCCCTTCCTCTCTCTCTAAAAATAATGAAATAAAATCTTAAAAAAAAAAAAAAAAAAAAAGACTGTGCGATGGAAAAATAATTTTACTCTATAGTGGTTTTAATTACCATACTCTAGAGGGGTGCTATGACAGATTTAGAGTATCGTGTTTGAATCTGTGATTCCGAAAAGGCACGTTCTCATCCTCTGTACTCAGGAGCATCCAGCCTGAATGTGTACGCACACAACAGTGTGGTAGAGAAACACCTGAGACTATTCCTTAGTTACATTGGGTATAGCTGCCCTAAGGTGGAAAAAGTGGCAGAAATTCTCGTTTTAGGCTTGGTTTTTTCTATGAAAGTAAGATACTTTGGTTCCTGGTCATTGTAATGCTCTTTGGGCAACATCTGTGTGATAGAATTGATGCTCAGGTGTGTGAGTCTGTGCGCAGCTCAAATGCCCTTTCTGTTGCCTCACTATTTTTTTTTTTTTCTCCTGATTTGCAGGTAGTGAAATCGAAGTTATCCAAAGAAAGTCACTTTATTAAAATAAAACAATCAAGAAATCATACTGTGGGGAAATATTTCAGCACTCAAAGCAAACTACAACAACAGCGAGACTCTGTGATAAATGTTCAATCGCCCTATCATGTCAGAGGTCCAATTAACCAGGTTTGCTCTGAAATCCTTCTCAGCAGGATTTGTGCGAGTAAAGGAACTGGGTAGACTCCCTGGAGAAGGACTGAATTTGGAATTGAAGACAAACCATTCACTTGGATGATCGCCTAAGAACCAAATTCTGTGCACCTCGTGTATTTTAGATCCACCAAATGCACTTATGCACACACACGTGCCAGCACACGTAGCTAAAAAAAGTAATAACACTTTTTCTTACAGCCTTATAAAGTCAAGGTAGGCACCTAAAATCAGTTGGTATTCTATGTGGAAGACAGCTAGAAAAAGGTTACTTGGGTTATAATACGAACAAGAACTACTGAAGGCTGGGTGTTACAATGTGATAATCAAAAGACACATCGCCCTGGCTGGCCTGGCTCAATTGCTTGGAGTGTCATCCTGTAACCAAAATGTCCCCGGTTCAATTTCCAATCAGGGCTCAGGCTCAGGTTATGGAATCAGATCAGCTGGGGGACGTGTAGGAGGCGGCCGATCAGTGTTTCTCTCTCTAGGGATGTTTTTCTCCCTCTTTCTTCCCTCCCCCTCCTCTCTTGAATGAGAGTAGAATAAACCTTAAAAGAGAGAGAGAGAAATACAGACACTTGAACTATGTGGAAGAAAGGATAATGCTCTAAGTATTGTGTTATCTTTATTACTACATTAATATTGAAAAGGGTAAAAAAGTAACTGCATTCCACTTGCCAGTAGAGATGGTGCCTATGTCCTTTATGAGGAGAAAACATGGCATTTATGATGGCTTCAGCTTTGTGAATCTAATGTTTATTAAAAATATTTTCCTATGCTTTTTAACTTTTATAACTGAAAAGAAAAGGAGTGCTCCACAAAGGAATGCAAGTAGATTCTATGAAAGAGAGAAGTACAATAATTTACAGTTAAAACACCAGTATGTTTAACTTTGCACTCTTTGTAACTTTCATTAACATTCCCTCCTACCTTATCTCTGAAGTTGGATGGGTAACTACAATCTGAGTTGATTGAATATATAATTTTAAAGGATGAAACAAAATGTAGTTCCTCATGTATTACTTTCTTTCAATGATGATGTTATTTAAGGAAGATTTGGTTGCCCTTAGGGCCCTATGTAATGTAAGATTACAGTTACATTTTATGTAAGTATTTTGCAAAGGATTAGGCATTCTTAGTACATAGGCATTATTTGCATAAAGCATTTGTATATGTCCACAAATACTCCTATGTTACTAGTAACTATATTTTTAATTTTCAGGACAACTGTATTTACTCCAAATTTAGAGTAGTCATTCATTACTTTTATTAAAACTGTGGCCAATATATAAAGCACTCTAATTCCAGTATTGAGAATTTTTTCTTCTATATTCCAATTTCAGAATAGTAAATTTATTTTACAAATGCTTTGTTGTGAGATAACATCTCACAGTTACAATGATTTGTAAAGGATTATTTTTCTTTTGGGGAAAAAAGAAAGCTGAGAGGGTTAATTCAAGACATGACTGAAATTACCAAATGTACAAATACCTCAATTTTATTACCTTGTAAAAAATAAAGCTATTTTGATCAATCAGTTCCTTAGTATGAATATCCACCTCCTTTAAATGCTCTATTTTTATATATATTTTTATATGAAAGTAACATGAATTTATATATAACTGTCTTAAATTATATTTAAGCACAAATATCACTTGATATAAGCAATACCTATCTGCATTTGGTAGATAATAGGTTTTTTAAAAGAATGGTACAGAATTCGCTTTTAAAATGAATTGTTTTCTAATATCTGCAGCTATATGCAAGCACCATTTTTAAGTTTTCAGTCATTTTTTTCAATGAAATAAGATGTTGCTAATTCATGCGGCCTCTCCATTGAGTTTTAATGTATCACATTCTCTCTAACAGGGTTATAGTCAGTGGATATTTCTTACAATTTACTGTCAACCTAATTGTAATAGCTGTCTGACTGAGATTTGTCTGGCATTTACCTCTTCACCATTGAAATAATAATGGATTTTAGATATAATTGTAATATTGTTATTAATAAATGTCTTCTTGGTAATATTCTGTGTTCAGAAGTAGCTTTTATTATTTTTTTCCTTGTAGCCATACAATACAAAGAGTGACAACTTGGTACAGATATTATTATGTAGATTCAACTGATTGGAGTGTGGTTTGGTAAGATAACTACATTCCAACCCTGATAGTCTAAATTTTCATCATATGAACTCCCTGCTGAACAATGACCAAAGCTTTTGAACATAGTGCTGTAATAAGCTTTTTCTTTTTTTAAGATAAAGCACTGAAATGCTAGGAATTATTTTAGTTACACCTTAATTGAAAAAACAACAACAATGCATATTTCCTAAGGGAAATGGGTGTGTTTATATGTGTTTGTGTGTTTGTATGTACTTAACAAGTTAATAATTTGAGTGTAGGAAACAGGAGTAGTCATTTTACTATATTTTTAGATATAAAAGTTAAAGGAAGTGTATTTTTTGGTAAAGTTGATTAGTATCCAATCTAAACTAAACTAAACTAAAGAAAACAGTTATAATATTAAAAGTCAAGAATAACTGCATAAGTATTTCCAAGCATCACTGTTGACATTGTGTGCATGTGTGTGTGTCAATGTGTTTAATGGCACCATGTGCTACTGCCAGCCATCCAAATAGACAAATAAGATCCTGTAAGGACAGAGGAGGGCTCACTATTGATTGATTGCCTGCTGGTTAAGTTTACACTTGGGTTATTTAATCTTCCTCATGTTAGTTGCCCCAAGCCTAGCAGTCATCTCTACAAAACAATGATTCCCACTTAAAAAACAGTGGGGGGGAAATCACTGATTTTTGAAATGGAAATCATTCCGGTAATGTCTTTTGGGGAAAAAATAATACTGTTATGCATCAAAGTTTCTCCTCTTCATTTCATTGAAGTATTTCAGGATACAAAAACTTGTCAAAAATTATGTAACCCAACAAGGGTTATTTCAAAGCTGTAATATTTTGGCATGGGAGTGGTGGTGGTGGGAAGCAGGAATCTAATATAATAATAAGGTTAAGAGCATGGCAAAATGATCAGGGTTAGGTTTTATTGAATATTATAGTTCTCCTTAAGTTCAGCAAATATGGAAAAGAAGCATCAGTATCTAAAAATTTTCTCTGTGGATTTTCATCTTAGAAACAAATAAAAATGTCATCAAATTAGTGGCTAGGATTATGTGTTTAAAATAAACAAACATAACTTTGAGTAAGCTTATGTGGGCTGATAACTTCAAAAACATTTATCCAAGTGCAAAGTAATACGACAGCAGATTCTACCATTTTGGCTGAATCAAGGAGCAATTGTTCTGCAAATGCTTACTGTAATTGTTTTCAACGTGTATTTAAAGTTCAAATGATTTTGATTGCTCTTGGAAACTAAGGCAATTTGATAGATCACTTCAACGTAAGGGGATGAACCAGGAGTTGCTAGAAACCCCAAAGGCCCACTAAAGACAGCATAATACTGTCAAGTGCCTCCAAACTAGGTTTTTGTGTTTGGCAGGGCTTCCAATTTGTCATACTATCAGAGAACCTTTTATCATGTTTTTATTACTGTAGAAACTATTAGCAACTTCCACATTTATTTTATGATTCATTCAGTAGATATAGGGGGCCATAGAACCCCTTTATTTCCTGTGATATAGAGCATGCAATCCTCCCCAAAAGGTGCTCCATTTGTTTTCTTTAGGTTTATTGAAATATAAAGAATTTGATGTATGGCTCCAGTGAATGTCAGATCACTATGCTTTGACTCTCAATAAATACTCAAAGTCTATCTTTTAAAACATATCTGGAATATTTGCAATTTGTAAGTCCATTTGCAATATAATTGAAGATAATTACTTAAACCCAAGTAGTAATAAGAATACAGTTAAAATAGGCACCTTAGAGGAAACACTATAAACAGGGATTTGTATTGCTAAAGGGTCATCAAATTTAGGTAGATTGGGTTTTGATTTGATTTATGCTAACTAGATTATTATGGGAAGACATTTAATGTATCTAGCCAAAATATGTACTTAGGATAGTTATGTGTAGCAAGCATCATATTATTAGTTTTATTATATGAGAAAGTAATTCATATAACATTCATTTAAATGTTTTGATATTTTTAAAAAGTGAAGTAAATATAGTTATTTGTACATTAAAACTCGGAAATAACATGGTTTCAGAAATATAACATAATTCTCGACTATGCAGCAATTTCTTATTTTTATGGATGGCTGGTGAAATACATCAATCTGATGTTGCTTTTAAAGCTAGGCTATGCTAATAGTGATGACATAAACTTATTTATATATTTTGTTCATTGTATTCTTGTTTCTTTTCCATAATAAAAAGTTCAAAATTTGTAGCTTGAAAGCTCAGTGTATGGCATCAAAGTTAACATTTTAATTTTCTTGATAGTTTATAATATACTTTTTATTTGGCCTATAATTATATGATTTTTAAATTAAACCAGCAATCTGAATAACAGAAAAAAAAACCTGAAATTAAAATAAAATGGGCATCATTATAACATATAATTAATTGTATATTCATAAATCTTCACTTAGATAGGAAATTGTTGGGTCTCCAGTAGATTTTACATTAATAGCTAAAGACCTGGGGTTCAGAATTCTTCATATCCCCTGACTGTAAACACATGACAGTGAGAAGGAGGTACAAAATGCCAACACTGAAGTAAAAATAAGGCACAGTTTAATCCGTTAGGCCCATTACAATCAGAGAAGAGTTGCAACGGGAGCTACAGCATTGGCTTTCACTCCAAAAGAGAGCTTCTTTCTCCACTGGGTTCTGGGGTGGATAGCAACAATGAGCACCCTTTCCAGCTGCCTTTGATGGATCTTGGACATCTCTTCAAACCTCTTCGTAATGTACAAGTCACTTTGGAGGCTCTTATTCTTAAATAAAATGCATAATAACTTTCAAACTTTATTGGACCAAAAATTATAATCCAACTTAACCAAATTACAGCTGAATGTGCCTTTAACGATACTTTCTTATTTATAATTAGGAAAAACAGAGAGTGATCTCTAACCACCAATATATCAATAATATGGCCTCTGGAGAACTTGAAATAGCAAACCTTCCATTTCAATTTTTTCACCCATAGAATCATTTACCCATATGACCTTTCCACCTTGTCTTCACCTTGGCTTTTGAAATGGAACTTATGCAGTATTTTCTATGTGGATTTCATATGTAATATAAGATATATTTTAGACCTTACATTTTTTACGTTCTCCTCCTTGCCTTAATTACATGTAACATGAAGCTTATGTTTTAACGGGCATGAGCTCTCCAGTTTTACAGTATCATAAAAAGTTTATAAGCATTTTGTTAAAAATTGGTGCCTATGTCATTGGCAGGGCATGAAATTATTTGCAGCTACTTCTTCTATTTATAAGATAAAACTTGGTCTGAATTAAGAATAGTATAGGGGGAAATTGAAACAATACCTTTGTAACCTAAAATGAGTTCAGTGACTGAATGGCACAGATCTGGGTTAATCAGTTTCTATCGCATGTGCATAACCTCTAGAGAAAGGCTGGTCTTTGTTCAGACTTGTCTGTAAAAAGTCCCCATTTCAATGTTCACATTAGTTATGCAAAATCAATGGCATGTTTTTAAAAGGGTGTGGATCAACCCTGAGCACAAAGTCATTCCTGACACTAACAGAAGTTGTTTCCACAAAAGGGAGTTCCCAGATCCATGTTATTGGTAAACGTCCGGAACTTTCTTGGCCACCTTTTGTAGAAATAAATTGATAGCTTCCATGAATTATTTATGGATTCCGAGATGAAGCCAGAACAGACATTGCATCTCAGTTTCCTATTTCCCGGAGGAATGGATAGTCTAAAACGATGTTTTTCTGTTTTCTGGGGTCATCATAGCCTTTGAAGTGCTGAGTTTCCCGGATGCCGATTTCTCTTCCAGGGGAAGCCTTCCTGGGCATCATCTTCAGTAAACTACTATCAAATACAGTGCAAATAAATGCCTTCTCCTCACCGCTGACTTGTTATGCTGCCTCTGCAGGCTCACGAGCCAAAATGATGCGGCCAAAACCAAGCCTTGCCTGCTTTGTGTCTGGGGAAAGTACTGTCAAATATGGAACTTCGAAATAGGAATTATGGGCTATTTTAAATAAAAACTCATACTGAATAAATATGCAGACAACCATGTGGGTGTAAATGTGCGTATGTGCATACGCACACCTACGACACGGAAGAAATAATAGAGAAGTACCAAATTATTTTATAACCATTGCATTCGTTTCTTTAAAGCACTCATTTTTGACTTGCAGCCATATGTAACATCTTTTTGAATAACAGGTTCTCCATCTCTGGAGGCCTTAGCCAGGTGCTGGTCTCGACACGTGGGGAATGTGGCTGGAGTTCTGTGCCAAGCGCAGCCGGGAGGGCTGTGCGAAGGGAGGGGATGCTTCTCTGGGGAGGCGACATGAAACCCAACTGCCAGAAATCATCAGAATGAGAAGACGTTAGCAAAGGTTTGACTGCAGAGTCCTAAGAGCTCCCACCATTTAAACCACAAAGAGAACTTGGGGAAAGGAAGAGGGCTGGGCAGCTCTGCGACCTGCTGAAAATAAGTGGCTCAAGAGACTCTGTTGTGGGCACTCTGGCTCTTCGCCTTCCTGTCCACGGCCCTGCTTTCCGGAGTGGCTCTGGTGTCTCAGGGCTTTCCCCCTGCCCAGCGCGGACATGGAGCAGGAGAGAGAAGACAAACAGCAGCGTGGCTAAGTCTCGCAAGCTGTGGCAGATGACATCGTTGGGTAAAAGGCACTTGACAAGGTCGCAGTTATTCAGTTAATCAGGATAAAATATAACTACCTCTTCCTGAGTCAAATTTTTCTTTAGCCTCTCCCCCCTTGACTAGATTTAGCTCCCTTTTTTGTTACATTCATGGTCCCTGTATCCATCTATGCCATTGCACTATCCCATGTGACTTCTGAGGACTAAGAAGGGCTCTGGGCTCAAATAAAACTAACAACAACAACAAAGAAGCAGAGACTAGCAGCCATTTCTGAGCAGGGGCCTCTCACGTACACCGCACTTTACGGAGAAGCCTCTGCACTGAACTGCCTGCCTCCATGCCACAAGACTGCCGGCCTCTGTACTGCTAAGCTACCTGCCCACCACGCTGCCTTTAGAAAAGAGTTCCTGGAGTCCTATTTCAAAAGGTAGGACTGAGCCTTTCCCCAGCCCCTGAGAACCAAATAGCTCTGACCAATCAGAGCAGCCCTGCTGTGGCCAATCAGGGAGCAGGGGCGGGGACTTTTGCCTTATTATATAAACCAGCTCCCCCTCTGGCTCAGGGAGCGGATTTTCCACAGGAGGCTTAAGACTGTTTTTCCCTGGCTGGAGCTGAACCGCAGAAAACGGCTTGCAGGCCTGTGCAGCGCAGACCATCCTGGAGCAGAGCTGCCTAGCTGAAGAGGGGTTTGGCCCCAGGGCCAACTCGTGGCCCTGCTGTTTTCACAGCAGCTGCTGTAGCATTATTGAACTGTTTTCACAGCTATGCTGTATTACTGTCAAGCTGATTGCACTGAACAAGGTTGTTCTTCACCACACCCCAAATCGGGGATTCCTGTTGGCATTGAATTGGCACCAGCCATCATTGGCTGACACCCATTATATAATAATTATCTCTAACCACCCATTTATATCTTATCCCACTGACCTTAGCCCTTCTAGACCTAGGATTGTCTCTCACTCATCTTTTTACCATACAGCGTCTCTCAGAATGGGAGTATTCAGCAAATATTCTTTTCCCATGGTCTCTTGTCTGTCTACTATTTCTCACCTTAGATTCCATCCCCTCTAGCAATCTTTCTCTGCTTCCCCAGGTAATGGTCAAAGTGTCCTTTCCCTTAGCACAAAGTGTCCTTTCCCTTAGCACTCTCTATCTACCCTACGGCAACCTGTATCTTGGTCTATTTAATCATCCGTATCTCCCAGAATGCAAACACCAGGCTGAAAGGACTGAATTTTTGGCTTGCCTGGTTGTGTTCATTTATTCCGTTAATTGTTTTATTGAGATAAAATTTATATATCGTAAAGTTCACTCATTTCAAGTTTAAAGCCAATGGATTTTAGTATATTTACACAGGTTGGCAACCATCACCATAGTCTTTCAAACATTCGTGCCATGGCCAAAAGAAATATAGTCATTCTCCACCCTCTCCCTTTTCCACCCCCAGCCTTAGGCAACCACTGTTCTACTTGCTGTTTCTATACATTCACTTATCCTGGACATTTCATATAAATGGGATCATACAGTGTGTGTGTGCATGTGTGTGTGTGTGTGTGTGTGTGTGTGTGTTGTAGCTAGCTTCTTTCACTTAGTATTTTAATCTTTGCGTTCTTAGTTTAGAAATAAATTGCCTAGCACAGAAAGGACACTCAATACACTTTTATAAAATGAAAAATGAATACTCTAACATACACTAGCACTTCTGCAGTTAGAATCTGTGCTCAAAATAGAACTTGTTTAAAAGGCTTTGACAAGCATTATGTTAGAAATGGCATTATGGCTTCCAAAAACCTTCTCTCGCACGTACCAATTGTTTGTTCCTCTTGTGCCCCAAGGACTGAGAGGGACACAACAGAGGTAGCTGGGGGTGGTGGGAATCACATATGGGGTAGCCACCCTGACTCTGGCAAGGTGTTCGGGTACTTGGGGAGCTGCCAACACTGGGTGCCTGGCCCTAAGGCCTGCAGTCCACACAGGTCTAATGCACTCCTCCAGGCCTCCTCTTCACTGTACTGCATTCATTGCTCATCGCAGCAGTGGCTGGTGCCCTCTGCTCTTCCTCTGTCAAAACTGGAAAGGGTCTGATGAAGTCATGCCCAGGGCTAAATGAATCATCAGGCCTTACAATTCAAGGCCTCACATGGGCACTGAAGTTTTAGGAAAAGGCAACGTAAGACATTTTTAGGGGTGGAACTTTAGATATCAGCTGGGCAGAAATGGGGTGGCTGGAAAATTTGGAGGGCATCACATAATGTCCCAAAGAGTCTGCCATTCCCAAGGACAGAGGAGACAGCAGAGAAACTGTGCCGATGACCCCATCTAAAGCTGTCTGCTAACCAGACCCTAGAATGTGTGGGGAGATGCCCTGTGTTTTGAGTGTGCATACCAGTGGGTCATGGCTTCTGATCTGTAGAAACATGCCATTAACTTTCTTTTTCTACCGTACTATTGTTAAATGCAATATTCATGTAGCTTCAACATTCATCATTATCGTGTCATAAATCTTTACTTTTATGTATAATAGGTAGTTACAGATGCAAATCATGTTTAACTGGAAACACATAATGGTTAAAAGAAGTATTGGCCATATTGTAGTAATTTTACAAACAGCTGTTTCAAGTTAACAGATGTGTATTCCCAGTCTTGTGTATATGAGATACAAGTTAATGTCAACAGTACATTAACAATGCAACTGAATTTAATTATGGAATTGAAAATAGCATGGGTAGGGGGATCACATTTTTACCAAAAAGCATAGGTAGGGAGACATCTGTTTCTGGTGAGTTGCAAATAGGTACTCTCATCTTTTACAATCACTATTTTATCATTTTTTGCAACAGTGGATTAACTAAAAGAGTTCTCTGTGTATCTCTTCCTAAAACAAGATAGCAGATATATCCTTTAGCCATTTGATTTTGCAACTGGTATTATGTATGCCTTTTAAATGTGAATCTGGAAAGTGTTACGAAGACTGTCTGCAAACCATAGATCTGGAATTAAGAACAAAAGGAAAGCTTCCTTGTTTCATTACCAGGTGACTATTTGTCCACGATTCATTGGTTTACTAGATTCTTCTGTCTGAAATCCTTTCAATTAGTGAAATCCTTACATTAGTCTCCGGGGTCTCTGAAGGTACTAATACTCTTGGAAGGTGAGGCATTAGACATTTGCAGTATGAATGATATTATTTTTAGTGATATTATTTTTCTCCCAACAGCTGGTTTAATTCAATGCACTGAGTAAATAAAGGGACAGGCATAATTTTGACAGACACCCTGCTGCAAAGAAGAGTCCCCTGAGAAAGAGGTGAGCCTGAGACTTGGAGGGGCACTGGCTGCCAATGGGCCACCAGGACTGATTTACAATGCTGTGCTAAGTTCACCTTTAAAGGCTGGACTTTAAAACCACAGCTGAACAATCAACTTGAAATGTAGTATCCCTGAGGAGTTGCTAAAGAAATTGGAGTTACTCACCTAAGGAGGTGAAGACATAGAGATGATCTGATTAAGCTACTCCCATTACCATTGTCTTGCATGTTATCTGTTCAGTTTAGTCAAAAGACCTAATAAACAGGATGTTCATTGCTCCCTCTCTCTTTCTGTTTGCGGTTCTCATCACTGCCCAAAGAGGTAAAATATTGTGCTGTATTGCACTACACTTTCAAGCAGGATCCCACTGTATCTAAACTCAGACCACTTAAAGGGCTGTCCAGGATGTAAAGTATGTTAAAGAGGAGAAAATCAGTCTTCTACTTAGCTGTTGATAGAAATAAAAAGTTTGTATTTGCCTTTATTGCTTAGAGGATTTGAATATAAGTGCAATCTGTCTGCAGTGCCAAATACCTCAAGGATTACCAGGACCAATTTAGCTGCTCTGGTGGGCTGAGTGTCTCAGTGTTTTATCCATTCTCAGGGCTCTCTGTGGGTGCATTTCTCAGAGGAAAACAAACAAATGAACAAACAAAAACATCAAATTATTCAATCCAGTGTATGAGAATGGCCCTTTCCTTCTAAACTCCCCTCCAAATTATTTCAGATCATTATATGAAGACATATGTTCATTAACCTTCAAAAACATGAATGGACCCTGAATATTTAGAAGGTGAAAGAAGGCTGTGGTGAAATTCTATGTTGTAAAGGTTTTTAAAGTATTTTTAAAAATCTGACTAGATACGGGTTATTCTCTCTGACTTCCATTGAGGTAAAGTAACTCTGTGGCCTAAGAGTAAATGCTAAAATCTATCCTTCTATCCTTTTCCTGCAAATAAAAAGCATGACTGTTACCGGAAAGGAGCGTGCTCCTCTTTGCAGTGTTTATCTCTGTACTGTACTAAACAATGACCTCTGGCAAAGTTTTCTTGGTAAACAGGATTCAAACACTTAAGCCACAGCACCCATCCTTAAGATTCCAGCAACATCAGCTTTTGGAGACAAAAGGGGGCGCTAGACCACCAATGGGGAAGGTGAGTTTTGTCCATCAGGTTACAAAGGGAAAGAAGAAAAGAAAAAGGAGGAGGCAATAGAACATGAGAAGACTAAGGAAGAGAAGGAATGGGAACAAGAGGAATTAAGGGAAGAAACAGAGGTTTAGAAGCTAAGAAATGGGGGCAGATATGATCTGGTGTCACGATTATTAGTCAGCCAGATGGCCTAGAATTGCACCACAAATTCAGCAAGCAGATTTTAGAGGCTACGCCACAAAACAGGCAACAAAGAGTCATAGTCTGCCATTGAAAACTAAAAATTCTACTTATCCTGATGTATTTGGCTATACTGCCATTAAGTAACTGCATTGCTGACAAAGATGGTCCTAATCAGAAAGGGTAATTGTAGTCATAAGAGGAAAACGTCTCATCTTATACTAATTTTATTATTTTGAACTGCCTTTTGAAAGGGACTAATCCTTGTCTTACCTTAGTCTTCAGAATCATGAGCGCATTCTTGTTTTAGTAACAAACCTAATGACTGTAACTCACTTGCTAATTGTATATCTCACATTTCCCAGCAATACAATACAAGTTGTCCTTCATTCTGATTCAAGTGTTCTCCATGAACCCTTGAACTTATGCAGTTATGCAGTGGAAACTATATATTAGATTTTCAGCCCAAGGCTGGCCTTTCTTTAAAAAAGAAAGAAAGAAAGAAAGAAAGAAAGAAAGAAAGAAAAGAAGTAAGAATTATATTTAGACAGTGAATGTTAAGACCTCTTAGTCCCTCTTTTCTACTAGACTAAAAAACTTTAGCTGATACCATCAGAACAGGAGACTGACATATGCTTCTCTGGGGAATCTAAACAATGTAAGAGACAGAACAAGTATACTAATGTTGAAGACTAGCCAGTAAAATGACCCATTGAAATTACCCTAAAATAAAACCCAAACTCAATTAGTCCTACACACATGCTCAGCGCTTCTAATTGGCTTTTTAAATTTGTGTAGTTTATTTATTTTTTATTGTTTAATTATGGTTGTCCCAATTTTTCCCCGGTTGTTCTCCCCTGACCCACACCCCCCAGCCCCTCCAACCCTGATTCCCCAGTCAACCCCCACTCTGTTGTTCATGTCCATGGGTCCTTTCTTTCTTTTTTTAAGATTTTATTTATTATTTTTAGAGAGAATGGAAGGGAGGAAGGCACAGAGGGAGAGAAACATCAATGTATGGTTGCCTTTCACCTGCCTCCAGCTGCATACCTGGCTGGAGACCTGGCTTGCAACCTGGTTATGTGCCCTGACTGGGAATCGAACCAGTGACCTTCGGGTTTACAGGCCAGCATTTATCCAGTGAGCCACCAGGCAGGGCTTATACTTGTTTCTTGACTAGACCCTTCCTCTTCCCTTCCCTGTTATCCCCTTTCTCCTCCCTTATCATCACTGTCAATCTGTTCCTTATTTCCAAGTCTCTGATTGCCTGTTAAATATTACACTTGTAATCATGAGCTACAACTAAGGATGACCAGACATCTGAGGCAAACTGCTAAAATGACAGATGGAGACAAAGCAAACAAATAAAGCAACTTGGAAGAAGCCAGGGTTGGGGGTGGGGAGGAATTTTTTAAAATATTATTAATATGCTGTATTGCACAATGGCCCCCAAATATGTCCACACCTTTATTGGTTTTCCAGGGCTATTATAACAAAGTACCACAAATGGGTTTGCTTAAAACAAAAGAAATTTATTCTCTTGTAGTTCTGGAGGCCAGAAAACTATTTTTGTTTTTAAGTGTCAGCAGAGTCACATTGCCTGAGGAGACCAGGGAATAAGTGATCCTCGCCTCTTCAGGCTTCTGGTGTCTCCTGACATCCTGTGGCATTGCTCCAGTGTCTGCCTCAGTTTTCACATGCTTTTTCCTCCTCCATATCTGCATCTTTTACTTTTCTGTTTCCCCCAAGGACACTTACATTGCCTTTGGGACCCATCCACATAATCTAGGATGATCTCCTTTAAGATTCTTAATTTAATTATATCTGCAAAGAAATATAATTTAGAAAAATGCAAATAAGATCACTTCACATGTTCTGGGTATTAGGAAGTAGACACGTGGGCATCTTTTGGGGGACTACCACTTCACTCACCACCATGCCCTAATCTCTAGAGCCTTTAAATATGTTACCTTAGATAGCAAAAGGGATTTTACAGATATGATGAAAGATTTTGTGATGAAGAGATTTTCCTGGATTATCCATAAGATTCTAATGTAATCACAGGGTCTTTATAAGAGGCAGGTAAGAGGATCACAGTCAGTGAAGGAGATATAATAGAAGCAGAGGTCAGAGTGGTATGAGGAAGGCAACCACTAGCCAAGGAGTGCAGGCAGTCTCTAAAGCTGGAAATGGCAAGGTAAAAAGTTTTTCCCTAGAGTTTCCAGAATGAACCTAATCTTGTTGAACCATCATAAACTTCTGACCTCCAGAACTTAATATACTAATTGTTTATTATTTTAAGTCACAAAAATTTGAGAATTTTTATAGCAGGAATAGGAAACTAATGCATATAATAAAAATATGAGAAGATAAGTGATATACCATAATATAACACTGAAAATCACAACAAGACTTTACTTAATTTACAGAAGGAATATGCAGAGAACATTAAGAAAATATTAGTCATAAACACATACATACA
This sequence comes from Noctilio leporinus, assembly GCA_004026585.1. NCBI lineage: Eukaryota > Metazoa > Chordata > Mammalia > Chiroptera > Noctilionidae > Noctilio > Noctilio leporinus. The sequence goes on along the minus strand of PVIW01000040.1, from coordinate 342,378 downwards.
CATATACTATCATAAATGAAAAATGAAGTAGAAACCAATGAAGAAATAATTGAGAAAAACTCACAGAAATTAGAAATAGGACAGAGTAATTATAAAACTTACAAAATCAGAAAGTTGATCCAACAGTCACAAAATAGGAGTCCTAGAAAGAAGAAAACAATAGAGGAGAGAAAATCATCAGGAAATATTTTGAAAAGATTTTTCTACAAGTGAAAAACATGAGTTTTCATATTGAGATGGCCTACTGAGTATCTAGACCAATTAATTAAAATATACTCACATCTAGCCACATTATCAAGCAATTTCCAAACAGTATGGAGAGAGAATATCCTAAAATCTATCAAAGGAAAAAATAAATCTATATACAAAAAATCTGAAATTAGAGCACCAATTTTAATGGTAACAGTGGAAACTAGAAGACAATGAAGAAATGTCTTAAGAATTCTAAAAGAAGGGTATGCCTAACCTAAAATTTAATACCTAGCAAAATACTAGAATAAGATAAACCTATTTATTATAAGATATACAAATCTTCATAAATTATTTACACATGCTTTTCTCAGAAAGCCATGTTCTCCACTACAACAGGGGACCAAATCAAAACTGAAAAATATACAGGATTCAGAAAATGAGGTTTCTGCACAGATACAAGGAAGATATGACCTCTGGGAACATGGTGAGGCAGATTGCATGTGACACTGGGGCACCAGGTGTGGAGGCAACCATTCCAGACTGGAACAGGTCAGGGGACATTGGGAGAATCCCTGTCAAAAGATGAAATTGATGGAACTTCTGATTCATCTGAGACTCAGGAAATTGGTGAGGTTTGGGGTTGGAGTCATGATAAACACATAGAAACCAGGCAAAGAGAAAAAAAGGCAAGTGAAGAAAAGGAAATCGATCATAGTACACTATCTAGCTTAGCATGAATAACATTGTGTTTCATAATAATATAAAAACTGACTGCAGGTCTAACTTTAGTTCTGAGGTATCTACATTGGGAATATGCAGAATATAAAAGCACATGTATGTAGGGGAAGGCAGGAGAGAAACAAAGCAAATCCTCAACTTTTGCAGTGAAAAGTCACATACAATGTCTAAAATTTTTTAAAATTAAGAATGACAGTATTATATTTAATAAGTTGGAGCAAAACACCAAAAGAATTCAGCTAACAGAGTTAAAAGTTATTACTTCTGGAGGAGTAAATGACAAATGGGTAGGTAGAAAACTGCTGTTTTTTAATGACTTAATAAAATTGTTTAATTACTTCATGTACATGATTTAAAAAAACTTCTTGCCCAATGATATATTTATTTTTAGAGAGAAAAAAGAGAGAAAGATAGCGAAATATTGAGAAACATCGACTGGCTGCCTCCTGTATGCACCCTGACCAGGGATTGAACATGCAACCTAGGCATGTGCTCTGACTGGGAATTGAACCCGCAACTGTTTGGTGTATGGGACAAGGCTCCAGCCAACTGAGCCACCCATCCAGGACCTCATATATGATTTTCTTAAAACCTATTTTATTGTGAGAATTTTAATGGCAAAAATCTTTTTCATTTTTGAAAGTTGCTTTGCAAAGTTTCATTAATTTGCTATTAGATTACTGAAGGGTATAATTTAAACATAATGAGAAGAGTCAGAGAAAGGCTTGCTGTGGGCAACTGCATTAAGATTAAGTCAAAAAAACAAATAAATAAAAAACAATGTTGCATGAGCTTCAGCTTCCTAATGCAGTTCTTCTGTTTTCTCCAGCTGTGAAATATATTTATGACTTTCAAGCCCTTTCTTAATGTTCCTTTTTGAATTTCAAGTCAAGACACACCTTACAGCAAGCCATGAACAAAAATAACCCTCCACCATAAATGTTAGCAAATGACCTAAAATATCCTGGAAAAATAAAGCATATTTCTTTTTATGCAGTCACATGCAGCTATAACATGTTTTGTCTAGTCTGAAAATGTATGCAATCTATGTACAGATAATCATGCATACAAAATGAATCAAAATATTTATTCAGCATTTTTTGGAATATATATATATATATATATATATATATATATATATATATATATAATACACTTCTCAAATTTTTCCTGCTGATGGTGAGTCTCCTGTTGATTATCTATTTTGTGATTTATCCTCATGTACCTTTCTAACCTCATATGGATTACTTTAGGCCAACCACCATGTATCTGGGCCACTTGCCTGAGGTGACAACATGTAAGGGACCATAAGTTCATTTTAATCTTACCAAAGGAAACCACAAGCATAAAAATAAACCAAATAATGTGTTTTAAGGTTTAAAAAGTAGAGGAAGACATTATGCAGTCACACTGATTTTTGGTGAAATCATCCCTCTGGGTTCACCTGTACCACTTAGGGTACAGGGTCTTACTATGGCTTCCAAGGGCACAATGGCAAATGGCATTGTGCCCTATACTAACCGCTTCCTACACTAATTCTAATTATCACTGCATAACTTGTCTTTCCTCATAATACTTTTTGAGAAAACATAGCATTTGCCTCATACTTATCCTGCCTATAGCTTCCATGAAGGTTCTTAATCGGCCTACCCATCGACCTTGATTGCTTACAACACTACATTAGCAGCACCGATTTAACTCCCCTTTCTGCCCAAGGAAGTAAAGACATCCTTCCAAACTTATATACTGTCCTTTCTTTCCTCTACTGTAAGGAAATCTGTGCCCTATTCCCCACCTCATCAGTTACTTCTCCCCTGTGGAGAAAGAGTAGTCCCTGTCACCAGTGGGTACCTGTAAAGTGAGATGGCTCTAACTTTCCCCTTCGTAGGCCAGGGCATTTTCACATAGAGAACTTTCTTCTCCATTTCCTGTTGCCTTGTGCTAGCTTCTTCTCTGAGGTTCAGCTTTTCAGCTTGAGACAGGGTCAATATACTGTAACAGCTCTGCTTGACTTCAGTTTCGGGGGAAAGAATAGAAAACTTCACTTTGCATCATCCAGCTCTACTAGGATGACTTACACTTAATAAGGCTGATACTTGGCCCAAACTGGTTCATTACTTTCTATGCATACTTTACTCATCAGAATCTCTGGGGCAGGGAAGGGGTGGAGTATGAAGGGTAAGATTTCAGCACTGAACCCCACCCTGGACTGCCAACAATTACGAAAAAATTAAGATACACTGAAGGCCAAATAAGTTCCTGAAGGAAAACTCCTTCCAACCGAAGCCTGCCATAACTCAGTTAACCTACAAGGCAAATATGAGTTCTCTCCCCCAAAACAGCATTAAAAAAGAAAAAAGTGGCTCCACTGTTATTTGTCTGGTGCTGGTCTCATGAGTGTGCCCTGGGGATCCCAGACAATACGCTGGTGCTAAAGTAGCAACTGGAATCTTTTACCCGGTCGGCTGGACGCAGGCTTTGCTCTGGCACATGGCCCAGTATATCAATATTGTGGTTTTCGGCCCGTTTTGGAAGCTGCTTCACTAAGCCATGTGACAACCCCAAAAGTTGGTCTGGCACCAGAAGTCTTCATCGGATTGCAAACTCTAGAGCCCTCAAGTCGGCTGTTTTTGTATTGATGCCTCCCTTCCCGTAATCATTAACAGAAGGTGAGAAGGCTGCAGTTGGAACACACCTCACACCTATTATGCAGTTTGTGTTTATGTCTCTGAACCCTCGTAAATCTCCTGGGCGCTGAGCACTTGCCTACTCAAATAAAAGCGTTCTCTGGAGGAACTCCAGTAAGAGTTTGAGTTATGAGCCTTGCTCAACAAACTTACCTGAGAGAAGCACATGGCACAGTGATAGGTTTGTCAGAAAATGTAAGCGTATCAGCTTATTTACCGATGATCACGCCAGCAGAAACTGAAGCTATGAACACTAGGTGTGGCCATCTGGTGGTCCCCTTGGAGCTTGTGCAAATCCTGTGGCACGTAGTAATGCAATGTACTAGGTACAAGTCCTGGCGAGTTCCCAATTGAAAAGTGGCCAATTAGTAGATTATGTCAATGCGGACGGCTCTCAACTTAACACTTTGTTAATTCCACTTTTAGTGGAGATTCCTTATCTGTTAAAACAGCAATCACATAATCAGTTTTGAATGCCTGCTCCACACACAGCCTTGCTGTAAATAATGAGGGGAACAGGTTGCAAAAGAATTACTCGGACCCCTTGATGTAAGGGTGTTTGTACTCTAATTGGTGATTTGTAACCTCATTGGTGAGAGAATAAAAAATCGTTAGATATTTCAGTCAAGAAAGTAAAAAAAAAATAAGGTCACGTTTAAATGTGATTCACTTTCATGTGATGATTGAGACTTGAGTGAATACCAGCTGGTATTTATTGCTTGGACGGACTTAAATTCCACTTTGACGTGCAGTCCACCCAGAATGAGGACAGTAGCCAATAGTTAAACATATGAACAACAACCCAACACAAAAGAAATTTCAGCATTTGCTGATTTGGGGCATTTTATTGTCAGAAGGACATTCATTCAGACCAACAGACTTGGGACACAATCAATTCTTTCTAAATGACTTTTTCCTCAACCTTTTCTCCTTTGAAATTTCAGATTGATCAATTTTTGTAAAAGAGAAAAAATTACTTCCACTATAACCATCTTAGTGATTGCTCTACAAATAATACTCTGAAATAATCTAAATGCTAGATTTGTAAGGCTGTTTCCTTGATAACTTATTAAAATTGATAATTCATTAATTGTTGTTGTTTTGTTTTGTGAAATTCAGAAAGATGCTTTTGAAAAGAATAGTGAGAGACCCAACACTCCATATATTTTTCACTTTTATGTGTTTGCTTACCTGTGCTCGTCAGCAACAGTGACACCCTTGTTTGTCAAAAAAAGATGATTGAATAAACTATATAAATGCCACTGGATATAAGCTATTTTATACTTATACCTTATGAGGCATGTTTCAGTCTTAATTTCTTATACAAGTAAACACAATTACACATTTATCGTTGTGGAAATTTTAAAAACAAGCCAGTCTCCTACTCCTGCCCATTCTGTCACTGGCATCTCCTCTATTGCTTCAAGACTGTCATCCTTATGGGCTTTCCTGGCCACCAAAGGACAGCAGGGACATCCAGAATGCATTCTCGCCTTTGCCTGAGAGCCAGCGGCTGCAAGCCCATGCTCTGTCCCTCACGGGTAGCATCCAGGTGGAATTTAAAATAGAATGGATGGGGACCCAGTTATATAAAAAGTCACCTTTGGTCTTCTGTTCTGTCATGGGAGTTAAGACCAGCTGGGGTGCTTCTGGTATCAGTTTCCAGTACATAAGTCTCTGTGATCTGCAGTAGAAATTCTTACAACAGGGCCTTTAGAAGTCTCGTCCTCTGATGGACTGCCAGAGGCAGAGTCCAAGGCATATCTGCGCAGGCAGACTTTTTGCTGGGTTTCCCAGGGACTGAGAGAAAACTACCAGAAGGAACAGACTCCTCTGGGTTCCACAACTAATGACCTACAAATGTCCTGAGTAGGAAATATGATTCGTGGCCAGCCAGCTACTTAGCTGGTTCATTTAGCCCAGCTGACCAGACATGACCAACAGCACAGATTCAATCCCTAGAGAGAGTTCCTTTGAGTGGAGTGAATATGCTTGAAATCTGACTTTCCCCTCCTAAGTAACCTTTACTAGAATATAGCTCAAAACACCTTACCCTTGCTAGAAAAACAGGTTCAAATACATGTTCTTTTTGTGGAATCAAGAAGCTATAGATGCTTCAGTAACCTCTACAAATGTGGAGTCACGTGGTGCTCTTTTAACAAAATTAATCAAGGTAGCTGGCTTCATCATGAGATGCCATAATACCAGCTCTTATTTATGAATAATCAATAGTATGATCTCTGTGACATTTTATAAATAATGAGCACCTGAAGCTTAGAAAGCTTGTGTAACACAGCAAACACCAGGTCATAGTCTGTTAGCCAGTTAATATTTTGTCCTCTTTCCAAATTACAAAATCAAAAATAATAAATAGAAAATGAATCTCCTGCTCGCTGTAAAATAAGTTAATAGTTTGAAATGTGTAGTTATGTATATGTTTGGATATGACCCTTTTTTAACTTTACTTTTCAACTCTAAATAAGGAACATAACTTTCACTAATATAGTAGATGTGAACCACTTTATATGAAGGGAGGTTAACTAGATGATGAAAGAGCTCCTCACTTTCCTAGTTCAGGATAAATAAAATATCTATAACATAACATTTTTTTTTCCTCTACCTAAAAATGTTATATGACCTGACAATATTATATTTTAAAAGCCAACCCCTTAAGATTATTTTCAATTAAAATAAGTCATTTTAATGGAGATCCAGAAACAAAAGTAGAACTGAAGATAAAATTGGAGCCTGAAAACTCTAGCCTGTGCCCTCACCGTAGGAACTGTCAATCAATTAAAGCTTAGGGTTTCCCCAGCACACACACACACACACACACAACACACACACAATTATTTGTTCCTTTCCTTCCAACCCTATGGGAACCAAACGCCAGTAAGAGATTCATGTCTGAAAGAAAGTTTTTGAAATTTTACAGGTGAGAAACCTAAGGCTCCAAGTTGAAAATAATTGCTACTCCAGTCAGCCTAGTGCTCTTCCCACTGGTCCTCCCAGACCACAGAAATCAAACCACAAAGAGCAGGAAAATAGAAGGACATGCATGTAGACCACCACCTGCCTCAGGGAGACCTCCCTAGGGGACCCACCCAGACTGTGGACTCCACTACCACTTAGTTCAATGCTGTCCCCCACTACTTAACTCATAATAGAAGTGCATATATATTTTTCAATGGAACAATATATGGCTTTGGTTTAGCATCAGGGAGCAGAACTCTGGTGGAGATATCTATGAACTGGGATAAGGAACCATAGGCTGCAAAGGAGAAATTTAGACATTGAGTCTCAATGATCAGAAATTGGATTAGGAAGAAAACAGATTTGAATTAGGTTATGAAGCAGTAGGTCATGGTATAAAGAATAAGGCCTCTAAAATAAGATTGATTCTTTTGATCTTATTAACGTATTAGCTGAGTGACCTTGAGCAAGTTTCTTAATCTCTCCAAATTCATTTCCTTATCTATAATGTGAATATCATTGTGTAGGTTTAAATGATGTCAGAGGGAGGAAAGAGAGATGGAGATAAGGGAAGGACAGAGAGAGAAAGAAAGAAAACACCAGGGCACATAAGAGATTCTCGGTGCACAGAAGTTCACACACAAAATAGGCTCTCGAATGTCTGTTCATTTAACAAAATAACTCCTTCAGCTGGATCAACTCCTGGAAATAAGTTTCCCAAAGGCCTTAGGTTATACAAAAGCCATATAGCACCACTCAGGGCCTAAAACTGTGGCTTGGCTTTGAAAATAGTTGACCTAGTGTTCTTAGACTATAAGAATAGACTACTCTGAGCTCTCCTTTAAATGCTTTATATGAATACCTGCCTGAACAGTGCTAGTTCTCTAGAGTAATGATGAAGGTAATAGTCAAGTGACTATTACATTAGATTAAGTAATCCTCCTTTGTGGTTCATGGCACACTACACTTCCTCCATTTATCACACTGTATTGTAATTGCCTACTCACAGTCAACCTGCTGTGAACTAGAGCTCAGTTTTACCTCCTACTGTTTAACTTATCACACATGATATATGTATATTTCAGTTAAAAACAACCCAACGATCTCCTTAAAACATCTACTACTAAAATCAGCCTACAGTAGTAATGTTCTCCACTCTCCAAGTTTTGAGATTGCTTTCTCCTCCCTCCTCCAGTCCCCTGAAAAAGCAGTCACTTCTCTAGTTTCATCGTTTAGCCACTTAAATATCTGCTCAGAATGTTCCTCATCACGTTAATTCACTCAATAAACTGTGTTCCATCCAAACCAGGATCTCATGTATTGCACCCAATGGCGGGGGCACAACAATGAATGCTCCAGGACCCCTCTTGGAGTATCTCATGGAATAAATTGGGCTTAGATGAAGGTTCTGAGTTTCTGGATCAGTAACTATGCCCTATCGTCAACTTGACTCTCTAAAAATTACAATGCGGCTTACTAGTTCATAGTGTTCACTCACTCAGTTTATTGAATAAAGGAGTTAATAGGATAGGATGGGAAACTCAGTGAGCTTTTATTGCTCTGGGCTAATATAGAAGATATGCAGCAAATTAAATCCTTTATTTCAGGATAAAGCAAATAGTAAGATCTTTTATTTGAGTAAGTCTAAATTTTGACATCTGCTAAGCTGATCTGTCCACCTGAGAATTTACCAACATTTCTAAAATCCTCTGAGGATAAGGTGATGCCTCTCAGAAACATTTTCTGTCACCAACTAGGTGAGCCAGAACTTTCTGATACCAAAGCTAAGCAAGTCCCTTGCCTTCAGAGTTCTCTGAGAGACTGCAGAATACTAGTTAACTAACCTTCCTAAACTGCCAGGCACCATACCATTCTGCTTCTGAATTCTCTTTGGTTCCAACAAGTATGTGGCTAGACTCCATATTCTCCAGAATCTCATACTATTTTGTTTTTTAGACTCCTCCCCATGGCTGGTTTGTGTGCTTGAGGGAGAGAATCTTGTCTTTACAATTTCTCACAGTACTGGCCACATGGTAGGTGTTTAATAAGCATGTTTTTAAAATCTGCTTTCAGTTATAACCTTGGCCAAAGTCTCCATGAGGGCAGTAATGTGGACTGGAGAGAAGGATAAGGATACAGCCCCCCCCCCCCATTCTAGAACTCTTCAGACAGCTGTCACGCACTTTTTTCTGTGCTCCATCTTCTGACAGTGCTTTCAAGAATGAGGAATGTGAGACAAACGGGCAAGTGAAAATCATGCAACACGACTTAAATATGGTAAGTTAGGTGCTAGGCTAATAAAAAATTAATGTTTGCACAGATGACGACTATCTCCAGCCTGACAGCATTTCACCCGGCCTTTAAAGCTTCCTGACACATTGAGACCTAAGTAGGGTGTTGAAAGGTCAACTTGTTTGGTACCAACTGTGACTCAAAAAGATTATTCTCCTATGAGGTGAAGGAGAGGAAAGAAATGGGGACAGTGAGATTTTCCAGCTACTCCGCCCAGAAGGTAATTAATCCACTTGCAACTGGGGTGGGTGGAACTCAAACATCTTCCATTCCACCCACGCCTCCACCTACCCTTACTAAGACAAAGACGCTCCTATCAGTGTTCGGGCTTCATCTTTTACCCTCCTGCAGAGACCCACTCTGGGTACAGCGACCAGAGGAAAGGTCATGAACACACCGGGGTCTGGACACATTGTACTAGAGTTGTGGACCCGAGAGCCTCCCGCGGAGACCGCTCTCAGCCAATGGGATCCTAAGGTCTGGGGATGAGGACTGTGGGGCAGCGGCTTGGCCAATCAGGCTCCTGACGCGGCCAGGGGGAGGGGATGGGAGGAGAGGCCGCGGGCGATGGAGACAGAGCTACATCAACAGAAGTTTCTCACCTTGGAGTGCGAAGGACTCTCCCGCATCTCCTGCACATCTCCAGCGGGGCGCGGGAGGAGAGTCTCAAGCTGTTTCCTCCACCTCCTCACACTACTCCCGGCAAGCGATGGGAGGCTGCTGAGAGCCCCTGCCACTGCTGGCTTTCTTTTTATGTTGTTTGCAGGGAGGAAGAGGGCGAGGGACAACTTCGTGCTGGGGAACTGACCTCTGGCCTGGCGGGCCTCTGGGACGGGAGGGCAGGAGAGGAGTGGCAGGGGCTGGGGGAGTCCATGTAGGGGCCATGGACAGAGCGGCGCTGCTGGGACTGTCCCGCTTGTGCGCGCTTTGGGCAGCCTTGCTCGCGCTGTTCCCCTGCGGAGCCCAAGGAAACTGGATGTGAGTATGGGGACAGCGGGGATGCACGGGGTTTGTGACAAATGGGGTACCCAGCCTCAGAGAACCTTAAGCTAAGGCGGAAGGGGTGATAAAGGCGGAGACCCTGGGGCGGGTGACCTAATTTTTGGGAAAACAGTTGGGATTAGGGAGAACAGCAGGCTAGCGGCGCACGTTAGGGGTGGCCGTGTCTTACAGGTGGTTGGGCATCGCCTCCTTTGGGGTTCCGGAGAAACTGGGCTGCGCCAACTTGCCGCTGAACAGCCGCCAGAAGGATCTGTGCAAGAAGAAACCCTACCTGCTGCCCAGCATCCGAGAGGGCGCCCGGCTGGGCATTCAGGAGTGCAGGAGCCAGTTCCGACACGAGAGATGGAACTGCCAGGTGGCCGCCGCCGCCCCGCCGGACACCAGGCCCCTCTTCGGCTACGAGCTGAGCAGCGGTGAGTTCCGAGCCCCTGGGGCTGGCGCGGGACAGAGGGCGACTCCTCCAATTCCTGCATATAAAATAGTATTCGTGTAGTCCTGTCGCTCTTTAATTCCAAAAGAGGTCCTTTCGAGGACGAAAGTTGGGAGCTGTCGAAGCCAGACCCGGGGTGCAGGTGCGGTCCTAAAGGGGGTGACTCCCCAGGTCCAAAGCCGGCGCTTGGAGATGTAGCCCTTCCTCCTTCCCGCTGCGCAGGGCTGCGTTGGGGAAAAACTTTGACACTCCACCCCGCCGGCCCCTCAGACCTGTAGCGCCCCCCTACGTGGGTCACCAGCTGGAGAAACATGAGGTCGGCAGCCGGGAATGCTGCTGCCCCATCTGCTTTGATTTAAGCAACTCCGCGGCGCACGGAGCCCCGGACAAGTGGCTAAATGCAGCGAAGCCCCACGTTTATTGGCTCCTCGGAGCACCAGGTACACGCAACAAGAGTGATTTTCACAAGGGATTGTCCTAGACAACCCAGCGTGCAGCCGACCCCGGCAGGACCACTTAGGTCCCCTCTCCGTTCTTTTCCTTCTCTCTCCCCTCCTCTGCGCTCAGCGGAGGGGCGGACAGCTGCACAAAACAAAGTTCCACTTCCACGGACCTAGTGACTCGGTAAGGATAAAGGAACAGCGAGCCAGAGTTTTCTCACAATATTAGCAGATTCAGAGTCGTAGGACGGGGCCCTGAAAGATTCGTTGTTTTTCACATTCATTTCCGTCCTCCCTACACCTTTGACCCTTCCCCACCCGGTCCCTACACACACAGCCGCCAAAGCATCGCCGTGGCCCTGCTGGGTTTTGGCCGGCACACCCTTCCGAAGTAGCCCTGATCCCCAACCGAGGAAAAGGGGGAAAAAAATGTGTTCTTCACAGTTGCTGAAATGCAGAGGCATCAGCTGTTAAAAAGGTTTATTGGACAACGGGCGTGAAATTGTTTCTACTCCAATCTAAACATCTGGAAAGAAAAAAAAAGTCGCCCGCAGAGTCTCTTCTAGTCCATCTTATTTATGCTTTAATGAGCGTTTACTTTTCCAAGATTTTTAGATCAAATGCTATTGCAGGTGTGCGAAATACATAATCAATAATTTTTCCTAACATTACTTTTTTTGCTGGTGAAATTTCAATTATCTTTTATTTTAGTTATCTTTAAGACTGTAAGAGGATTAGCTAGTACTATATAAACTATATAATGGTTTCACATTATTCAATAATATCAGGATTGTTTTTCAGGATATCCTTTAAAAAAAGTACAGTCTTTAATGTGAAACTAAACTATTGTTTATTTACTAATAGCTTTAGCCTTGGTTCAATTTTCATTTACTTTCTGATATGTGTCATTTATGTGAACAAAAAATGCACCCAATTTTTCAGCTTGTGTTTTGTGAAAACACATTTTAAATTTAAAAAGAAGGGTAATCTGGACTCTTGGACTCTTTGGGGATATTGTATATCATTTGTGGTATTCACTCAAAGGGTATTTTAAATTTGTCATGTATTTATTGAGCTTTAATTGTCCATTAGGCACTGAACTAGGTACTGACATGTGATTCGTGTTTTATATATTTTTAGGTATGAGAATAACGACATTCAATATATGATAATCCCCTTAAGCAGGATACTCAAAATGAATGCTGTTTTTTAAAAAGACTAGAACAATAGGAAATCATCCTTTCTATATATGTACTCATTAAAGCATCCATATTAAGCAGTTGAAAAATTGCCTTCCTGGCAAGAGAATGAGTGGGAGGCTCTATTATGAACACAACTAGAGAGTGGTACAGCTCTTTCACTGAACAATTTATGTTTTATTCTAGGCACCAAGGAAACAGCATTTATTTATGCCGTGATGGCTGCAGGCCTGGTGCATTCTGTGACCAGGTCATGCAGTGCAGGCAACATGACGGAGTGTTCCTGTGACACCACCTTGCAGAACGGTGGCTCAGCGAGTGAAGGATGGCACTGGGGGGGCTGCTCTGATGATGTCCAGTATGGCATGTGGTTCAGCAGGAAGTTCCTAGACTCCCCCATCAGAAACACTACGGGAAAAGACAGCAAAGTACTGTCAGCAATGAACCTTCATAACAATGAAGCTGGAAGGCAGGTATGTATTAGAAAATGAGATAAAATCCAGTGTTTTCAGGTAACTAATAACACAAGGGTCACTTGTGCATAAATCTGTTCAAATAGCTTTAAAATTTTGCAGCCTGAGAAATATATATATATATGTATATGTGTGTACATATACATATTATTATATGTTTACATATGTATAAATGCATTTATATATATGTGTGTGTGTGTGTGTGTGTGTGTGTGTATATATATATATATATATATATATATATATATATATATATCTTCATGAGCTTGTAATGACCACGTTGATTTAGTTTAGGTTCTCCATCTAATGTGAGTTAAATCTTGTTATAGAATGTTTGTGCTTATATTCTTCGTGTACCTGAAACATTAATTGTAAAATAATAGACATGCAGGTGCCTATTGGGTTATTTGATTCCACCCCCTTAGCTGGTCAGTGGCAGAGCCCGAATAAGATCTACAGTATCTGCCTTTCTAATGGAACTGGGTTCAGGTTCATTTCCTCAAATTAAAACTTCATTCTTTTAAATGCATGTCTTAGTGGGCAGTGTCTCCTAGACATGTTGTTAGTTTTGCCTTTACTTTCTCTAGCAAACATTCTTGAATACATTTGGAAGATAAAAACATTTAACCAAACTGTTTTGTAAAACAAAGTTTTTAAGGACATATTTTGTTATAAAGCAATGTAGATTCATTGTAAAATTGATAAATATAGATAAATGAAAAGATATAAATGTATTAAATATATGGATATTTTAAAATACAGATGTAGTAAAGATTCAGCAGAAAGCAAATTTGAAGTACCATCATTAATTAACCTCTTTTATGAATTCTGGCTTTTTTATACTGTTTTCTTAAAACAGAATAAATGGGTAATTTAATTAAGCTTTTATACATTTACCTTAATGACTATTGATACAATAACATTTGACTTCTCCACCATAGTTGGTAATTCATAGTGACTTTTCTAAAATAGCCAAAACTATTTTTATGAATATATGTTTTTTATCATAATCTTTTTAGGGCATCAGCACATATTATATATTACTGTAAATACCCAGTAACCTGTAAAAGTCCCAAAGTTGTCATTGCAACCTTCCACATTCTCCTGATGTAAAACATTTCAGTATCTCTCAGGAATATTTAAAGTATATGTTACATTTGTTTTATATTTTTTGGGAAAATGAATAAATGGAAACTAATCAGAATAGTTGCAAGTTTCAGCCAGCTTATTTAGCCATTTTGGCTTTAAGTACAAAAACAAAAATCTTAATAAATATATCACTATAACACATCAAATTCAAATGTAAAATTTCAATTCAATTTGAATATTCAATTAAAAGGTGCAAGATAGAAAATTACTGAATAGCTATGTAAGCTTTTCATATCTTTGTTTCAAAATTTGTTTATTTATTAATATATATTTTTAGAGAAAGACAGAAAGGGTGAGGGAGATATATAAATATGTGTGTGTGTATATATATATATGTATATATAGAGAGAGAGAGAGAGAGAGAGAGAGAGAGGGAGAGAGAGGGAGAGAGAGATTGATTTGTTGTTCCACATATTTATTCATTCATTGGTTGCTTCTTGTACAAACTCAGACCAGTGATGGAACTTGCAAACTTGGTGTATTCAGACAATACTCTAACCAACTGAGTTGCCTGGCCAAAGCTTGTTTAGATATTTTTAAAGTTAATTTACATCAGTAAAGTAACTTGCCTAACACCATAGTTATGCATATGTATCTTCTTAGTCTTACATTAAAAAATTAAATAAATTAGTTTTTGCTTTAATTTAAATAATATCCAATAAAGGAAATTTTAATTATTTCTAATTTAATATAAAAAAGATTAATTATAATTAACAATTTTTAACTCCAGCATTAAGCAAGAAAAAAGTGCCAAGATAAGACAAAGTACTATATTGTTAAAATAAGAAAACAAGTAAATTAATATTTATTATTAATTTAAACCTTATATCTTTTTTAGTCATTCTTTGAAGTCAACTCTGAACTTATAAAATATCCTAAAGTCTTTTAAAATGTATTTTATTAGTAATACTAGGCAGGTATTTAGTTTTATTCTGTTCTGTTTGAATTTTTAGATAGCAATATTTGACTTAATAGCTATTAACTTGGATCTTAAATCATCATTTATGTTCTAATTTTATTGAAAACATACAACTATTCAGCATCAATCCATTGTTTGTTGGCAAAATACCATCTGATTATATTTGTTAGGTTTTTGATATTATTCTAATTATGCAGAAAATAATTTATACTATTACATTTATACACATTTTATGTAAAATTTAAAGTCTCTACTAAATCCTTTTTTTTTTAACATTAGTTTAAAGGGTATTTTAAAATATTTTTTAAAACATTACCTGGATATTTTGAGGTGTTTTATTGTTTTTTCTCAAGAAATATTGCAATTCAAAGCATTTTTGTATTTTCCTTTCCTTTGATGGCCAAAAATATAAAAACCACCATCACCACAACAACAAACTAACCGGGTTTCTAGCTTATTATCTAACATGAAAGAACAAATCAACTCCATTTCAATATTGGCAAATAGAATTTTAATTTAATAGGCATATTCTGAGTAAAGTTCAAGGTCTGCATTCAATTGAGTTGATTTTCCTAGTCTCAAAATCCCAAACTCCAAATGTCGAAAAGCGTTCAGAGAAATGTGGGTACTGGCGCTTAGTCGTGCTGTGAGCAGGATAGATGATTTTCTAACCGCTGACCTTAAATTCCCACTTGGTTTCTGACACCACTCCTAAAGTTATGACTCCAAGAATAATGTTGCTGACTGGTGATTGGCTAACAGAATAATGTGATGTCTTCCAGGGGCAGAACTTCTGGGAATAATGTGACTTGGAATATTTATGGGTATTTCTTTTGGTGTGCTTAAAATATTTCCATTCTTCCCATGTCCACCTCATAAACTTTTAAGTTTCCCTACCCCATAATTTGTTTTATGATGACTAACTCCAAAAAGTGGGAAGGGCCCAACCCCAAATTTTCATTGACTTGTTTCAAGAATATTTATAAGTATTTGAACAACACATAAGTGTTTTGTT
The DNA here is from genome assembly GCA_004026585.1 of Noctilio leporinus. Classification (NCBI taxonomy): domain Eukaryota; kingdom Metazoa; phylum Chordata; class Mammalia; order Chiroptera; family Noctilionidae; genus Noctilio; species Noctilio leporinus. The sequence continues at coordinate 326,869 of PVIW01000040.1, read as the reverse complement.
TTTCAGCAAATTCAAATGTATTTTTGGACTACAAGGCACAAAATGGGTCAGAGGAATAGGAATTCCACATATTTCCATCCAATCTTATGTCGAAGTTTCCATAAAAACTTGAAAAATCATGTGATAGTTGACAAAATGAAATGCTCATCACAAGATGCTTCACAACAGTTTGTTTGTTTGTTTGTTTGTTTGTTTTTTGTCACTTCTGCAAAGTTTGGATAAAGCAATATTCCGGAAAAGAATCACTGCCCGTTGTGTTGCCTGAGTCAAAATTGATGGACCAATCACTCCTTAGACCACTTCTCAGTTTCTATTTTTACCTTTAAGTATTATGATTTGCCTTTCATATTTCACTTCACTAGAAATGCATCAAACCAAAATTTAACACAAAGAAGCCCAGTAGATTAAATGCTCCCCTCCTAATTGCTCTCCCATAGTTTAAAAATATTCCACCCAAATGTGCACATCTGTTTGCAATAGTTAACAAAACATTCCTCTGTTAATATCGTTATAAACCTTAACAACTCAACTAGCGTAGAGAAAGGAATTTTCTCATAACCACATACAACTCATTCGGTTGCTATTTTCTTACTTTTCCTGTCCACCCCTCCCCCCAACCCATGACTGTGCTATCACTGCAGTTCAGAAGATCTACTTAGCATTAATAAAGAATCCTAGCTGAAAATCTCCAGGATATAGTTTTTTTTGAAGTATTCAGGCAATTTTATTAAGTAGGCTTGTATTTTCTACTTTAATTTTTTCTCTTCTACTAAAGTTATCCAGCTTCATATAATGATTTTATACCATGTATCACCAACTTTCCTGATGTATGACAAGTGACTTGGCCACTGTTTATTCTTCTGTAAAAATGAAATAATAAGTACATGTTTATAACTACCTACATTTCTTTTTATAAAACTAAATTAAGTAAAATTTATGAAAACATACTCAGCACTAAGCTCTACAGTGTGTGTGTGTGTGTGTGTGTGTGTGTGTGTGTCTGTCTGCCTTGAACTCTTCATTTCATCAAATTCTTATAGTGGTCATTACATTGTTTTATTTTAATCCCTGTCTGTCCAAGTTCCTTCCTTGGATATATTATTGAAATTTCATGTCAAATTATTCTTCTCCTTGAAGTGTATTTGTCTTTCTATCCAAAAAATACGGATGTAAGATAAAAGCATTATTTCTTTTTAAAATATTTTTTAATACTTACTGATAGGGACAAAAAGGTAATAGTATTAAAAAGTAATCAAATACAAGTTCTTTAAAATGTTAACCCTAAAAGTTACGGTTAACTCCAGGTATTTAATAAGGCTAGTCCTCTATGGCAGGAAAAGCCCTTCAAAATGTTGATTACTGCTGTTGTGGGCTGATGAATTGGATCAAGTTCTTTCAGTACCATTGACCTCTCAGCAGTGAGTGACTATTTTGTTTTAAGAAGGTGGTTTTTATTCCTTTCTCCCTAATTCAGATTACCAATAAAGGATGAGTTAAGACTGTTAAAGTGAGCTGGACTAATTATTCCTTAAGTATTTGGTGAGCATCTACTCTGTTTAATATGCTTTATAAATCAGCAGCACACACATGATATTTGAACCGGTTAGTAAAGGAAAAAGTCAACTCTTCGGTCATGATCCTGTGCTAACGGCAGCTTTAAACCACCAGGTGATGACTGTAAGGAATGTTGATCAGATTTAAACCCATAAATATACATCCTTAGATTTTGGGCTTTCTTTGAGCAATTCATTTTATTATTACCTAACATTTTCTCATATGCTTCAGGAACTTAAAATATGAACAAAAGGAGGCAGGCTGCATTAATTTGAACTTTTCTGTGCCTAGAGACATTTTAAAGAATTGAACGCTTTGTGAATATCAAATGCCATATATTTAACCAAATGAGCCTGTGGGCTATACTTTATAAAGTATTTCATATCATTGAAAGGTGCTTTTTGTTTGAGTTAATAGGTACACATATCTATTAGCTTCTCAGCTTTGTGAATTCAAAAAGAGCCTAAGTCTATGTGCTGTAGTCTATAAAGAATGGGGTTTAAATACCACTCCGTTTATTATTTTAAACACCAGTAAAAAGTATCAAATATTGCATAAATCAATACCATATGTTCTCATTCAAGTTGTAAATATTATAAATTATTTGAAATATTCTGTCTAATTAGATGTTCAGAAACTTTGGTTAATTTGTTAGGAAATGTAACATCCCACAAACATGTCAATGTCACGTTTGGTACAAAATGATTAGCAAAGTATAAATCCTTGTCATGTTATAATTTTGATAAGAACTATAAGCGGAATTTAAGTTGTGAGGTTTCTTCCTTTTGGGGAGGGGGTGGAGGGTGAGATTGCATGCACAATTTCCAAGTTATTCAATGGATAGACCAATATTTCACTTTCCCCAGCATGTTGACAGGCATCAACTCTACAGCCAGCCCTGACGATTTATTAATCTGCTCTGCCATCCTCTGGAGGTTGAAGGAAGCTGTGCAAACCAGCCTGGTTTCGGCTAGCAATTTCAAACCCTTAAACTTTTTAAATCTTTTTATTGTTTTACACTGTTAGCTCCATTTGAAATTTATCTCCATTCTTACTGTACCTTCTTCGGAGAAAGAGGGCATTCGTGTGGACCTAATGTGTGCCAGGCAGTGGGCTCTTACTGATACCTGTAATCTCCTTTAATTTCTCAGTCTGTATAGACTAAACTCAGCACACAAAACTGAAAAAGAAAAAAAAAAAAAAATATATATATATATATATATATATATATATATATATATATATATCAGCCCCTTTTCTATGTTAAGATGGTGTTACTAATCCATCAAGAACAGGACATATGTTTTGAATTAATTTTCCAGAGGAGGGGAAGGATTTTGTGGAAAATCACACTCTCTGGCCCCTTCTTCTTTTGCCCAATTTAAGCTGATGAGTCAGGGTTTCTGGTGTAACCTGTTCAGGGGAGAGCATCTCCCCCAATGTCCGCAAATGTAACTGATCTTTACAGTGATCAGACCTGTGAAATCTCGGTTCAATCAGTAGGTTTCATCCCTTGAGGCACATCAGAATCATCTGAACAGCTTTGTGGAAATACCATTACCTGGACCCCATCAGGATCAATTAAATCAGAATCTCAGCGGTCTGAGCGTTGGTTATTTGTAAGGTTCCACAGATGTTTCCATGCACTATGCGAGTTGGGGATGAGATCTCTGTTAGTGCTTTTCAGACACTCACATGCGTATATGAGTCACCTTTGGAGCTTATTAAAATGCAGGTTTCTGATTCAGAAAGTCTGCATTCTCAGGAGGGACACTGGTAGTGCCGGCCCTTGCACCACAGTGTGAGTAGCAAGGTGCTGAATGTTATCAGGAACATGGACACATGCGTGAACATCCCTCCCAACAACCATCACCATACACGCACACACCAAAAATTAAACAAGAAATTATAAATAAAAGAGTTTTCCTCGGATACCTTAGCTAAATCTGTAACAATATTAGCCTAATTCACTCCCTTAAATTTGACTTGGAAAGGTTCGCTCTCCAAGGGCTTAAAGTAGGGCAAAACGTTCGATCCCTAAGGCGCCTGAAAGACCCTTTATGTTCAAAACAGGAGGAAAAGCAACCTAGAGAGTTAAGCGATTGGTTTGCTTCTTCCGTTACTGGGCGAAATCACTTCATGAATGCTATTGAACACAATTCCTGTCGGTTTCAGGCCGTCGCCAACCTGATGTCAGTAGACTGTCGCTGTCACGGAGTTTCCGGCTCCTGCGCTGTAAAAACATGCTGGAAAACCATGTCTTCTTTTGAAAAGATTGGACATTTGTTGAAGGATAAATATGAAAACAGTATCCAAGTCTCGGACAAAATAAAGCGTAAAATGCGCAGGAGAGAAAAAGACCAGCGGAAAGTACCGATCCACAAGGATGATCTGCTCTACATTAATAAGTCTCCCAATTACTGTGTGGAGGATAAGAAGTTAGGGATTCCCGGGACCCGAGGCAGAGAATGCAACCGCACTTCGGAGGGTGCGGACGGCTGCAACCTCCTGTGCTGCGGCCGAGGTTACAACACCCACGTGGTCAGACACGTGGAACGGTGCGAGTGCAAGTTTATCTGGTGCTGCTACGTCCGCTGCAGAAGGTGCGAAAGCATGACTGATGTGCACACTTGCAAGTAACCACTCCATCCAGCCGTGGGCAACACTCTTGAGTGACAACAGCGGAGTGCCCCTGGGCGGGGCTGGTGACGTCCACCCGCCTCGGCACCCCCAGGTCCTCGACAGCTCTGAGTTCCCTCTACCTAGTCAATAACCAGTCACACACTGAGCATGTGCATTTGGAGGGATTCTAAAAGGCTTGAGTTCATATTTTGGTGATCTGGAAAATAGATGTTGACATACAAGGAGGATAATTTGTTTCCTAAACAAGAAAGAACAGGGAGGAGAGAACACCCTTGCCAGCAGACCTGGCGCACCCTCGGATAAAATCCTTGACTGCGGAACTCAGTTACGGAGCTCAGAAGTGGTGGGTGAATGCTAGCCATTTTTCAAAGACAGCTCTTACAGCAGCAAGAGGCAGTACACATGCATCTCATTTATTCTCTCAGTACTTTAGATGAAGAAATTATATTATTTGTGCATAGAAACAGATGTTGAACAGTTAACAGAAGTGGTGGGTGCTTACTTACCCTCTCAGGCATTTCAAAAGGAAAGCAGTTGAAAGGAATTTTCACAAGAGATATACTATGACTAAATCGTGTTTGCTAGAGATATTTAGTGACAAAAGGAAAGCATCAAAATGTAAAAAAAAGTAAACTGTATAATTTGGATTTTAAGTGGCTTTTAATTTTCTAGAATTTCTAGAAAAGTCTCAGTAAGGTATACGATAGTAACCTTGATCTTTGGCTTCAGAGTTTAATTGTAGACCAGTTTCTACTATTAAAAACCCAGCTCTGGATTACTGTGTGAGGAAGGAATCCTAAAAGCATGTAGGAAAATTGGAGGTAAAAGGCTTGCCTACATTATAAGGAAAAGCACCCATTAAAGTGTAAAAACAGTATTTTGTATAGTGTTTTGCTTAAAAAGTTTTATATTTTGTAAATACAGTATTTAAATTATGATATATATTAAACATTAAGACATTTATTGCCAAAACCCAAGAGCTAAGGCAATAAAATTATCTCAGAAATAATATTAGCTTCTGTTTCTTTTCATACTATCAACTCTGACTTTTTTATATATTGAAAAAGAAGTTATTGAGCAGTTAGTTATATGGATGTGTATTTCTTGCCAAAATGACAGTTTTATAAGTGTTATAGATTAAAATATGCTGCAAAATATTGAGGATTGTTATTTCAGCAGTCAGATTAGTTGAATTCTGTTTTTAATTAGTGTTTAACTTGTAAAGTTATTATAATAAATTATATAAAAAGTATAAAAGCTTTAACTGGAAAGAAAAGAATCTAAATCAGAATAATGATCAATTTGTGGATTTGATTTCCTGGATATTTATTATATTGTATGTAATGCTGCTTTTCCGTGTGAATGTTGAATGGTCTTTCTTGTTTTAGTGTTCATGCATGTATATTCATCGTATTTTACAAGGTTCCTGGTAAAAAATTACAGGGCTATATTTAAGGTTGTATTTTAATGTAAATGCTTAGTTTTTTAATGAATTGTTAAATATTTTAGTATTATATAGAAAAAATAGACTTCTAAGTTCAGAATGGACAAAGAAATAATATTCCTTTTTTAAAATAATAAGCTAAAGAAATGTTCTTCTGTGCCCCAGGTCTCATTCTATTTCCTTTTAATTTCATTTACTAAGGTGGAATAATAACTTGTGAGAAAGAGCAAACATATGGAAAATGTCTCAGGTCTAATATTAATATCAAGGCTAAACACTTCAACGTGACCCTTCAAGTTTAACAAAATTATATTTATTGACTGAGATACTCAGAAATGACAAGTGCTTATTTTAAAAAGTGGCTTACCATTGTTTATCACCCACTGATTAGAATAACCTTAAAAATAGACTCTTATTCTCATGCCTTTTTTTTTTTTTTTTTTTTGCAAAGTACATTTATTTTTCTGCAAGGAAAACATGCAGTCTTTTGAAAAAGATGAATTAGTTCCCCTTAATGACCAGTTTTTTCTGCTAACTGGAAAACTTTTCCGAATTACCTTACTGGCCAATTATGAGAATCAGGCAGCTTCTAATTCATATACACGTGATTACTATTTGTTCATTGCTCAGCAGGAACTCCTAACTCCCAAGCTATGTTGTTTAGGCTCTTCTTTTCCTCTTCCTCCCTGGCATCACTGAGAAAGCTATCCTTGAATCTCTCACCTGTTTCACTGGCCAACAATCTGGCTTAGGCACACTTCCATCTCATTCTGCATCATGGAGTTCCTGGGTCCCACATGTTTTTAGCCAGCCTAGGCTATTTTGCCCACATTATTTAGGGGTCTTTATGTTGCAAGTAACAGAAAATGCAACCCAGACTGACAAACATTAAGGAAATTTATTGACTTAGTAACTGAAAAGTCCAGAGCCCTGACCAGTTCAAGTGCAGCTTGATCTTCTGTGGTGTCATCTTCTAAGTCTGGCTTGTAGGGTGCTGGTCAGCCCTGCCCAGGGCTCCAGGGTCTCTGTTTTCCTTATCATTAGGACTGCCACACTTCCAGGCCTTATATTCTTCTACCACTCATTCAACAGCAAGAGGGGTTCTATTCTTTGGAAAACGGGAGAGTCTCTCTCTTTTTGTTTTCAGTTGCTTATACAGGAGAGAGGAAAAAGTTATTTCTCATAATACCTAGCAAAAGGTCATCACTGACCCTGATTGGATAGTGTGCCCATCCCTGAGCCAATCACAAAGCCTATTGGTGCTTAGGGTTAGGTGATACACTGATCTTAAGGCAAACAAGATGCATGCCAGGGGACTGGCAGTTGCATTCATTCCAGCTAAACTCACATAGCTTGAGAATAGGAAAGCAATGAGTCCGCAGAGAAAACTAGAGTGTTATTTTACCATGAAATGGTACCTCTATGCCAGGCAGCATAGTTATTCAATGTCCTCAGTTCTAGTGATGTGTTTATGAAACAGCCTTCTATGGTATAAGGGTTAGGCTCACAGCCAGACAAATCACTGTGGGTACAAAGTTCTTTGATTTGCTTAAATACCATTTATGATGTTAAAAGGGGAGAGGATGTAGTCTAATGTATTAATTTTTAACTTAGGAGTTTAATTATTTTGTAAACTTGGAACTAGAGAGGCAATGATTAGAGCCAATAATGAGTCTTGAAATAAAATCAAGACAAACATCAAATGGCATTATCTGTAATCTCTGGATAAGGAAATTGGCTAATTAAAGCATTTCCCTGATTGTAGTACTTAACAACACATTAAAAACACTTCAGTTTGTTTAAATGTAAACAACTGCATGATTTCCATGTTCAGAATCTAGATCGATAGTTCTTTTTCTTTTTAAAGGAATGATGATAGTTATGCTAAGAATAACAATAGATTTTTATTGCATGCTATGACTATTTTGCCCTTGTTGTAACATGTGATAGCCACAGTAAATAGTTTAGAAATACTCTTCAATTTTCTGAAGAACTGTCAGTACTCACTCATCTGTTTGGTTTTACTTAGCTTAAAACATGGAACCAGAAAAGCTTCCCATCATAATATTTATTTATAAGCAGTTTGCTGAGCTGCTGGTACTGTTGCATTGGCTCCCAGAGGCCATCAAAGATTGACAAATTAAATCTACCATTTGGAGCCAGTTAGATATTTATCCAGAACACTATAATCCATTTAGCTGACTAGAGGGGAGAAAATTTGAAATCATATCTGCAGGAACCATGAATGCTCTTCAAGACAAGCCTTTCTTAAGGGAAGTTGGCTAAGACGGCTTGAGATTTTTTTTTAAATTTAGTTTCACTATAATCAGATGTGAAAATCATAACATTGCTTGGAGCAGGATGAAGTGGTGAGCTGAGAGCGACAGAGGTGTGTGGCATAACATGGAAGGGGACATGGGAACACCAAGGACTCCTTTCCTGTGAAAAAGAAAATAATACAGTAAACATTTAGGTTGCATTTACTATGCACCAGGGATTGTGCTAACCCTATGAGGTCTGTCCCGAAAGTATCAGCCACACAAACTTTTAATTATATTGACATTGGCTCGATACTTTCAGGACAGATGTTGTAAGTACCCAAAGACATTTGATCTTCACAATTTCCTCTCAAAAGTGGGTACCATTATTATGGTCCACATTTCACACATGAGGAAATGGAAATGGACCCAGAAATAGTGAGTCAGGTAGCCAGCCCAACGTCTCACAAAGTCTGTGAGCTGGCCTAGCCTGCCATTACTGCACCTCTCACTTCTTAGAATAGTCAGCACTCTGAGTTTACAGTGTATCATTGAAAGACTTTGAAGGATTTGTGAATGTAATGAAAATTACAGGATGCTTCTTCATGGTTTGGTTTTATAAACTTGGCTGAGGAGTGGGAGTAAAGAGATGGGAGAACGGAGATCTTAGAATACGCCATGAAATATAATTAAAATACACTGCCTCTTGATTTCTAAGCTCAAAGTGATTTCAACTGCCTGCAATTTTAGGTCCCAATGCGGCGCACAGTTGGATTCTGCAAAAGCCTAGCACTCGTTCCAAAAGGAAATGACTAGGGATATAGATCAAGCTAATTTAACGCGACATTAAATAAATACTTACATTCTTGTTATTGTTGTGCTTACGGCCAATTGTTACATAAGGTGTTGTTTTTAATAGATGGATGAAATTTGCCATTGGTAATGGTTTACATTCGCATCCAAAGAAAAACCACTAGAGATGGTTTGCACGATGGAAAACTCCTGAAACAAAGTCACGCTAGAAAAACTGCCTCTCCCGCTGGCTGTAAAGGGAGCGTAATAATAAATGTGGACCAAATCAACGCAAACTGAAGTTTTAGATGTGACTTTTTAATTTGCAGAATAAGTGAAAGCATCTGATTTGTGTGAGAATTGGAAAAGCAGAAAGGCGGGGTGGACGCAGGGCTGCTTCTTTCCCTCTGTCAAACTGCCAATCTGACCCCTCCGGGCGCTTCAGCTCCATGGAGCCCAACAGCCTGCCTTTCTGCCTGTTCCTAACAACCAAACACCGGCTATGTTTACCAAATAAAGGGAAGGGACGGTGGCTCGGCAGCTCCTAATTATTCCTTGATGAAAGACGAATATCACCAAATTTCACTCTGTACATTTAAACATGCCTTGGACTCTCGTAAGCCAAGAAAAGATGTAGCTATACAAAGTGAAAGTCAGTAATTGCCTATATATTACCTGTATAGTATTTCTAGTACATAATCTCTATTTTTCTTTTAAAATCAGCTCTTGAAATTTTTCTGTCAGTTGTGGGATTTCTTTTCTTTTCTTTTTTTTTTTTCACAGCTTTGAGATATAATTGACAGATTTAAAGTATCGAGCCAACGTCAATATAATTAAAACAGTTTGCACAGCCAAAGCTTTTGGGATAGACCTCGTAGTGTAAACTTAAAAAGTCCTCTTCGTTGTACTTGCTTCATCCCAAACTCCTGGGTGGATAATGCTCCTCGAAAGCTCTACATAAGACAAGAAATAGCACATGATACAATAGCAAAAATGGGAAAACTGGAAAAAGAAATGAGTGTGATCAAGTCTTCTTAATGTGCTCCCTAGCTAATAGATGTAGGCTAAATAATTTCACATGTTGCAAAATATAAGTTCAGCCATGGCTGGTGGCTTAGTGGATTGGCACTGGCCTGCAAACCTAAGGGTTGCTGGTTTGATTCCCAGTCAGGGCACATACCCAGGTTGCAAGCCAGGTCTCCAGCCAGGTCCTTAGCTGGAGGCAGGTGAAAGGCAACTATACATTGATGTCTCTCCCTCTCTGCCTCTCTCCCTGCCCTTCTCTCTAAAAATGATGAATAAAAATATCTTTATATATATATATATATATATATTCACTATTCAGAATGAGGAATTTCTTCCTCTGATGCTCAATTTATTATTTCTTGACAAATCACACTTTAATATTTGTTGACTAAATACAGGAATGACAATCTCAAAACTTCACTTGCCACAACTTCTGTAAGTGTGCCAGTGTCCCACACACCCAGAGCCGTAGAATTATAAGGAATCTCCTCCAAGCAGAGTATTTCCATAGTCGAATCTTAATAAACCCCTTGCCAGGTGTTAACAGTTCCACAAGAATTGGCTTTCAACCTCATTCCCAGGTTAAAAGTTTCAGATTTCTATAGCAGTCAAGGTAGAAACCAATTTACAGATCTTAAGCCTCAGGTCCTTTCCTGAGGAAAATAGGAGAACAGGAAATTACTGGGGGTGAGGGCTGCACTCCCCTTGGGAAGGGGCACACAGCACTTAAGACCCAGTGCCATCCATCAAACCCAAGAGAATTCTCCCCTGTGGCCCTACTTGTCTTCCACCAGGGCCTACCCAGGAGTGGCACAACCCTCAGGGGCTGCTTCCTGCCTTCTCCACCAATGGAACAGATCAGGAACTCTAGTGCTCAGCATCCTTTGCTTTTCAATCCCTCCTGTGTTCAGAGTTTGCCGTCACAAGGCATTCTCCTTGAAGTTCATTTCTGCTCTTGTCAAAAATGAGCCCACGGTTCTTCTCTAACCCAGGCTCCCAATCCACAGGGATATATGGGAGTCTGTTTCCAAACTGGCTCAATTATTCCACTGATGACACAGAAGCTGAGACTCGGCAGGGAATTCGCAGACCCTATTTCCTATACTGAGCTTACGAGCTTCTTCATCTGCTCATGTCCCACCCAGGCAGTAGTGACAGCACTGTGGACAGGCAGAACTGCAGTTGAAGCCTAGTGCATTGCTGAAGATGTGCTTGCAAGTCAAGTGTACACATTTCAAATAACAGGCTTACTGTTATGCGTTGATCCCAGAAAGCAAAAACGTTTAGAAACTTCCATTCAGGATTCCTCTGGCCCAGCCACCTGGCTCATGGGTAAGACCTTCACAGGCCCTCAGTGCATGAAGCAAATGCCAGTGTGCAGGGCTGCTCACTCAGCCTCATCATCTCCTTTGACCTGATGGCTCTTCCACCCCTACCCCAACGCGCCCCCCCCCCAACCCCCAGCAGGAATTGGGTGGGTAGATTATTAAGTATAGGAATGAAGGTCTGGACTCCCCCAAACTGGGGCTTCAGCATGGTTCCCCTACGAGGCCCCTCAACTAGAGGTGGCCGCAGGAGGAAATGAGAGAACAGTGCCTGCTGTGTGGCCACCTGATCATTTGAAAAGCTAGCTGCCAGGAGATGCACAAAAGCTTGAATTCTGCCTCTGAAAGGTAGTTTGCTGTCAGTGAGGAGTGAGGGAAAGGGTAGGGAGTATGCACTCTGGGCTTTGGAGGTCAATGGGAACCTCAGGTGAGTCGCTGCATCCTCTCCTAGAACCCTAGTGCCTACTTACTAATGGTCCCCTTGAGGCTGGGTGGCTGAGTCCCTTCCGGCTGCTATAACCAAGCTCCATAGCTGGGGTGGCTTACAAACAACATGAGTTTTTCATGGTTTTGGAGACAGGGAAGCAAGCCCATGATCAAGGTGTCAGCAGATTTGTTGTCTGGGCAATGGCCTGCTTCCTGGGTCACACACAGCCATCTTCTCGCTCTGTCCTCCCATGGAGGAAAGGGCCAGGGAGCTCTAAAGGGTCCAGTTAATTAGGGCACTAAACTTGCTCATGAGGGCTCCACCCCTGTGACCTCATCACCTCTCAAAGGCCGCACCACAAAACACAGTCACATGGGGTTAGATTTCAACTTAAGGATTTCTGGGGAGGGGCACAACCACTCAGACCACTGCGCTTGGCACGATGGGGTTGGAAAGCTAAAGAGGCGGACCTAACTTTTCTTCTGGGCTGAACCATGACCGGTCTACAGAAGGTATGGTCAACGATAACAGAAATATGAGCAGTTGCACTTTATGAGTAGCTCCTGCCAGGTTCTTCGGTCACCACAGTTACCCGTTTTCCGGGTGAGGACACTGACTTTCTCAAAGTCCAACGATTTCATTCTGTAACTTGCTCTTTAAAATTTTAGGCACCTTTTTTCCCCCGGGCTAGCAAGTGGAACAAATATGGTCTGATTATATGGCACATTAGGAGCTTGCAGGTTCCTAAATCGATTTTCCCTAAGAAAAAGAAGTATCTTGTAGCAATTGAGCCCCTACCCGTTCTTTCGATAATTCCCTGCACTCCAGTGGTAAGCATAATTGATGCAGAGCTGAACAGTAAGTTTAGTAACAGCAGCAAGTTGTACCCCTCAACTCCGTGCTGGAGCGGGGATTGTCTTCCCTGTGTTGTTTGCTTATAAACTGCCCACGGAACAAACCCAAGAGAAGCCCTTCTTCTGTTTGCAATAAAACGGCTGACCAATCCTGGAGCGGGGGTTGTCTTCTCTGTGTTGTTTGCTTATAAACCGCCCATGGAACAAACCCAAGAGAAGCCCCCTCTTTCTTCTGTTTGCAACAGAACGGCTGACCAATCCCGTTCCCATTCTGAGAACTAGAGAGGCATCCTAGCATTGAACAAGTTTCCTTGCTACGTTGCCTTCGGCAGCCTGGCCCTCGCGGGCCTGGAGGAAGGTGCTGATGGCTGGGCCGGCTCCCCCACACTGCCTGAGCTCTGCTGCTCGCTCCACGCGGACTAGCAACCGACAAACCCAAGACACTAGGCCTACCTGCTTTTCACTCTCTGTAACCCTCAATTTGACTGGAACCTCAAAAAAGGGATGGGGGAAAAGTCACAAGCAGTAAGAGAGGACAGGCCTACATAAATTGAGGAAGCTTTGAGGGAAATGGAGATTACTCATTGGCATGTAACAATGAAAACCCAAGTATATGACAAGAAAGCCACCGCCCTGGAAAGGGAGAGCAAAAGAATTCTTCCTAGGAATGTTTAGAAAAGGTAAACTCTGGTACTTGATTCTACTAAACTCTTAGTTTACCTGTACTTACTGCTGTCCAAGCCCTAATCAAATAGGTTAAGTGGCAAATCTTTTCTGTGATCAGCAATTTCTCCTTTTCATATTTCAAAAATACTTTTTAAGTGCATTCCAATTTTAACTGCTATATTAATTAAATACAGAAATGCCTCATTCTTTCATTTAAAAATGGGGAGTGTCACCCTGGCTGGGTGGCTCGGTTGGAGTGCCACCTTATACATCAAAAGGTTGTGGGTTCAATCCCCTGCCCGGGTGCATACAGAAGGCAACCAACTGATCGTTGTTTCTCTGTCTCTCTCCCTTCATCCCTTTCAAAAATCAGTAAACATATTCTCGGGGAAAGGATTGAAAAATAAAAATAAGTAAAAATGGGAATGTTAAGCACTATCATCTTTTATGATCTGTATAAACTGTTAGTATATAAAGTGTAATACAAGCTAAATGCACTGAGCTTCATCTGACATGGTTATAAAATATTAGCTGATCAATTAAAAAACAAAATAGGAAAAAAAATGATGAATTTTATTTTAAACATATTAAAGTAAGGGATATAAAGGCTAGCTCAATTTTGTTTTCTTTAATTTCCCAAATTATTGCTTATTTTCCTACTGTCTTTGTTTAACTTTAGCAAACATATTGTTACACACTTGCTCTGGGAAAGCATCTACAATTACAAATAAAAAATATATGCATCCGTAGGTCCTTAACACTATTTCAAATACCAAAGCATCAATGCCAAATTTCTCATTTTTAATAAAGAAAATTCTTAACATTAAATAAACATTGTTCCATTTATAATGTTGATTTTCAAAAGGCATCTGAAAATGAAATGTAGTAAAATTATTGCTTCCAAAGTTAAGCTGGAACAATCTACAAGATGGAATTGAAAAAGCAAACTGCACCAAAGCAATTACATAACCAATCTTTATCCCATCTTTCAACATTTTATACACCTTTACAAAGCTATGTATCATTTTGTAGTCTTTATCTTGAAAGGGATGTCCTACTACCTAAATTCTATACATGTTAAGCTATATCCTGAGGATATTAATGCACTGAACCACAGGACATAAATTTTACGTTAAGCAGTACAATAAATACTTGTCAAACCGTAATGTGCAGTTTTGTAGGTATATAACTTGTCTCGATAATACAAAAAAATTCACAATGGAAAACAAAGTATTTATTTTCACCATTTTCTTTTTTAAAAAATGCAATATTTCACAATCCCTGGAACTGTAAAACACCTATTTTTTTAAATTTACAGAATTGAAAGTATTTTAAATGTCAAGATATGCATGCTGAAGGTGATTTAGAATATAATAAGCACCAAAATCTGAAAAGTTTACAAAAATTGTTGAACTTGTAAGGTGCATTTATTCATGAATTACACTCAGTTTAAAGGAAAAAAACCCAGGACCCTAAACCTTGTTAGTATTTAAGAAATAGCTGAATAGCTTCCAACTTGGTTTATAGTTAAAAAAAAAAAAAAAATACTGCTTTTATTTTTTTTATATGTCATTTGAAATTTTGATTCAAATTTAAATGCTACCTTTTATTGTGAATGGTAGTTTGAACTTAAGTCTATGTTTTGGTTTAAGATACTTTATACACAGTAAGTATTTAATGGCCTAAAAATAGTTTTTAAAGCTTGAGTCAATTAGTGAACATCTGAAGTTAACAAAAAATGTTAGATCTGTAAATATGAAATTAATTTCTTGGTTTACAAATCACAAGTATTGTGATGGTAAAGCACGCCCCTTTCCAAACCCTGTGTCAATGCCAGTCACCATTAAATAAGGAAAATACGGGCCAGTATTGCTCTAACTACACTGACATGGCTTGGGGAAGGGGCTTGATCTGGCTCCCCAGTTCTGTGGAGTTGTCACCTTCATCCTCACTGTAAATAGCTTATACAAAATAAAGTTATTCACATTGCTAACACAGAATCCAGCAACCTCTAGTCCAGAAAGCCCATCTACATTTACATACTTTTTACTGTGTACATTAAAGAATTTTATTGTGCTTTTCACATATCTGATAGAAGTTTTCCTATCATTTTATTTCTCAGTTTCTTGGGAAGGAAGATAAAGTCTGAGAAGAGGTACATCAAGGGAGTCAGTTTGTAAAGTAACATTACACACACAACTAGCCAAATATCTTTTTAATTTATAAGATTTTTGAATTCAAAAGATTTTTGAATTCAAAAGTCTCCCTCAAATCCACATTATTCCATGAGAGGTTTACAGCAATCACTATATATATCAATATATTTTTCATAATCTGTTATTGATTGAGTATACTTTCAGAATGAAAAGCAGTCATTTCCATAGCAGTTTAAACATCGTATTATTAGAGAAATGTGGTTAGAAATGGTACAGTGATTCACTGTGACAACTATTTACAAAGACATCTATTTACGTTAGCAATAAATAATCTTGATCTCAAAAGAGGATGCTCATGCATACACCAAGATGGCTGCATGCTCTTAAAATATGTACATGTCGTTTCTCTGCCATAGCTCTCTCAGCAAGAATGAAAGTGCACGTCCTTGAATCTTCTCCACATCAGTCTTGCTTCTGGGGGACACATCCTTCCATTTCTACAACCTCAGGCCAGCCTTCGTATTTGTTTGTGTCCTTATTGTTCTTGATGTGCTGTTAGAACACAGTCATAGCATACAGATTAAAAACCACTGTGATACAACAACAATAAAATAAAAAATAAAAACCCCACTGTGGATAGCTTGTCTGTAATAACCCTTTCGTGCACTCATTTCACTAACACTCAGGTCAACATGGAGTTCATATAAATTATCGTTCAAGATATTAAGTGAGTAACTCTTGGGGCCTGGCATGTAATGGCAGACCTTCAAATAACAGCTGGAAGAACTCAACACTGCAGATGTTTTTTTAAAGGATCATTTGTTAGCCAAAAAGTAAAGTTTACATTCCACTAAGTTCCCCAAACTTAATTATTAGTATCAAAAGCCCAATTATGAAGTCTGTCCCAAAAGTATCAGCTGCACAAACTGTTTTAATTATATTGACATTGGCTTGATAATTTCAGGACAGACCTTGTAAATCTTTAATAACCAATGTGTCCTTAATGGTATAAGGTAAAGGTAATCATATGCCAATGCACTGTCATGTAGGAAAAAAAATCCCATGTAGAATTTGACTATTTTTTAAGTTTTGAAATTAGAATAGTGCCATGGTTATTTCAAATAATTGATTACCAAGAACTTACAAAAACACATGAACATATTGAATGTCTTCTTTATCTAATTTCTGAATAATTGGGATTAGAATATGTATACTTCCACACAATTTGCTTCTGTCCATTAATAATGAAAATCCTATATAGCAGAAAGAAAGAAGGAACTTGCACCCTTTGCAACAACATGGATGGAATTGGAGAGTATTATGCTTAGTGAAATAAGCCAGTCAGTGAAGGACAAATATCATATGATCTCACCCATTACGGGACAATAATGAGCAAAGCTAACAACAAGCAAAGCAGAACCAAATATATGAATACAATGAATAGGCCTTCAGTGGTCAGGGGAACAGGGTTGGGGGGAGGGGGGAGGCAGAGGCAAGAAAGGGGAGCAGCTTAGACAAGAACCTAGTATAAAGGAACCATGGACATGGAGAACAGGTGGGATTGACTTTGGGGGGAATGGGTGGGTGGGGAGGGGGACAGAGGGGAGCAAAAAGGGGATGGATGTAATGCAACAACAATAAAATTAAAAAAAGAAAAGAAAAGAAAAGAAAACCCAAGACACTAACCTGTTCGAAAGGGCTTTTTGTCTTAATGCCTTTCCCACCACAGAAGACCCAGTTGTCTCTAAAACCAAGACTGGTAATAGATGTACTCCCCAATTCGGCAATGAGCCTCCGTGCCTCATCATTGAGTCTTGGAGAAAAAGAACAATACAATAAACATAGTGCATTCATGTTGTCTAGGTGATCCTGATTCAGCTAGGATATTTAATAAATAACATGAGACAAAATGAGAAAATCTCAGATTAAATAGAAAACAAAAAAAGAATAGATATTTTTTAGAGTAAAAGTCCTATTTGAAGTTTAAAAAAAAATTTAAGTACCATTGTTATACAATATTATGTTATATTAGTTTCAGGTATACAATATAGTGATTTGACATTTATATGTCTTACAATGGGATCACCCCATTAATTTTACTATTTGAATTCTCTAGTGACAGAAGACATGAAGTCTAGTAATTTTATTTCATTTAGAAGTACCTTTTAGATGTCTTTATATCACAACAATTAACTTTCAATCTATGTCTGACAAATAAATAAGGGATACTACAGTTAATAGATACCTATCAAGGCTAATCCAAGGTCTTAGGAAACCAGTATCTTTGTAAAATTAAACATCATTTTCAATTTCCACTAAATCCTTTGTAAATTGCATTTGAATAAAGGTAAATGCTGATAGAAATCTAGAGGTTTCTAATTCTATATTTAAAATATAATGAACTTTGAGAATAGGGATATATTGTACTTCAGTGATAACCACCAAGTAGTTATTTAATAAAAATGAAAGTATTAACCACATAGCAGCTAGAAGGAAGGGCAGTGATAAAATCTCACTGCTAGGGAAACAGCTAATTCAAAGATGTCATTAAGGAATTTTGTGTAGGTTATTAGGTTATTATCCTAAGGTTAGTGAGTCTCAGTCTCCCCTCTGTCTCAAAGGCAGAAGAAATTGAGTAGTTACATCCCGCTGTGGAGCTTTAAACAAAAACAAAAACACAAAGAAGGGCAACCTGTGCCACTGTTTGTCAGCAAGTCCTTTCTTCACCTGAAAGATGGCACTACTGTCAACTTGAGAGGTTAAGAATCTAATGTAAAGCAAGAATTTTTGGTGGGGAGAGGAGGAAGAGGTAAATAGTGGGAGGGTCATTAACTGCAAATGGATGAGGGTCAGTAAGGAATGCACTCAGGTATCTTTGAAGCATCCCATGCTAAGTATCAGTTCACACCTTTAAGATATAAGTGAATGGGTGGGGCAGGGGAGAGCAAAGGCGGGGGATGGGATAATTGTAACGCAGTAATAAATTAATTTTAAAACGATACTAATTAAAAAAAACACTAGGTCCAATCGTTCTCATTTAACTAAGAGATAAACAAGGTTACACACACACACATACACAACACACACACACACACACCATAAAACAAGAAAGAACTACATATATCATGAGACTTCGATAATATATGCAAATGCCCTGGGGGCAGTGGAGCTGTTTTAGTCACCACCCAGGCCCTGATGTCCTCCTGCGGGAAGTTCTCTAGAGTCAGTGACAAAATCAGCTATTGCTCTGATTTAGCCTTTCAGACTCAAATCTATATAAAGTGAAGCATTTATAACCCAGGGAAACCAAAATAAATGAAAAGGTTGTGCCAAAGAACCAGGGGACTGAGTCCCAGCCTCTTGATTTTAAGATCTTTGCATAGAGTCCAGGGTACATGCCCCTGGCTTCTCCCCAAAGTCAGCCTGGAGCCGTGTTTCCTGTGCCTGTCCCCACTTACAGGAATGAGCTATCATTTCTCATTTGCTAGCTCACTCGATAAACAACTTTTGTTTTACAGGGACACTCCCTGCAAATATTGCCTGAACTGTTGTTTTTTTTTTGAACCCTGTTTTCTTATTGGAAAGCAGTGTTAGTGTGTCTTGGAACTGGAAGGTGGTCAAATTCTACTTGTTAGTTTGCCCAATTCTTCCACTTTCTGGCTACTTTCTTAGAACATTTTACTTACATCATCAGCACCAATAAGTACGTTTTGAGACTGTAACTAGGATAAACAGTACTGAAATGCAGAGGTTAGGCAGCAGGTTCACTGAAAGGTAACCTTCTCGCAGAGAGGCCTTGGGGCTTGATTCAGTTACATCCCAGAAAAATTACAAATTGGCACCTCACAGGCTTTAGGGTTGGTCATGAATAGCTGAATGTTGATTTCACAAATGCTGAGGGATTGCTATGCACACAAAAACTGCTCACAAAGTAGGTGGCGATCCAAACGCAGGCCTGGCCCCTGTAAAAATGTACGTAAATCTTTCTTAGCTAAGAATTTTATATCGTTCAAGACAACGGTGTCAAACTCATTTTCTCTGGAGGCCACATCAGCCTTGCGGTTGCCTTCAAAGGGCCGAATGTAATTTAGGACTGTCTAAATGGAACTACTCCTTACCAGTTAAGCGAGCTGGGTAGAAACAAGGTGCTGGGCTGAAGGCGCTGGGCCGGACAAAAACAAGGTGGAGGGCTGGATTCGGCCCGTGGGCCTTGTGACTTAAGGCACATAGTGAAGGGCAGTCATTATTACTTCTGAACTTCGGAATTTCAAAAGTGATCATTTTCAACTATAGAAAAACTAAGTCAACTTAGCAAGAGATCTAGAAGCAACTGGAAAATTTGGCTTGGGATTTTGACTCCACTGACCTTTTAGCTTGGGAGAGCACCCTTCTGCCCAGTGCAGAAAGGGGTTAGCAGAGCAGGCCCTAGGGGGTTAGGTGGGGGGTTGGCACCTGGAAACGGGAATTTTAACAAAGCTTCCACCATTCCCAGAGGTGACGGGAATAGTTCACTGTGACTGAATTGTTTTTAAAAAATGCACTTTATGATAAATATCTATTTTCTTTCTGGAAGTTTGGAATTTTGGGTTGTGTTGGGCAGAGGCTGCCTATGTGACCAGCTTCCAATAAAGATCCTGGGCACTCTAATAAGCTTCCCTAGTAGATAGAGTCTCACAGTTGTCACAGTTTGTTACTAGAGGAACTGAGCATGCTCGGTGTAATTCTGCTTGGGAGAGGACCCTGGGAAACTCCAGCTTGGTTCCAATTAGACTTTACCCCATGCGCCCCTGTCCTCGCAGGTAGCAAACTGTAGCCATATGTGTGCAGGTCTATATGTTGGGTCCTAAAAGTCCTCCTATCAAATCTTCAAACCTGGGGGTCGTCTCAGGCATTCCTGCCACGGGTCCCCATTGACGTCTACCTAACTAGTTGATGAAAAGATAATTCTCTCAATGACTTCTAAAGACTTTTGATAGGCCTATGTAGACTTTGGGGGTGCTATTGTTCCTTTTTGATATTCTCTATTTAACAGGGTAAAGGAGAACTTCCTATTTCAAAAATAATTTTAAAACCATGCAACAACCAAGCAACATAGCCAATATTTCAAGCACTAGACATAGGTGTCAAAATGCCCCAATTTTTAAAAGGCAGAGCAACTAATCTAGTCACATATAGCCTAAAGCTCAGAGCTAAGCCTCTTATTCTATATGGGAGCACCATGTGAGTTTATTACATGTGTTTCAATCTGTATCAATGGTCTTAACTTGCTGAATTGTTAAGAATTTATATGAAGTAAGTTATTTTAATTACTCATGTTCTTTAAATGAACAGAACATTACCCTGAAACAAGCCAAAAATAGACACACAGGACTCAAGTATATCTAGAAAAGATTCTGAAGCTGCACGGAGCAGCAGAAAGAGGAAGTGGAACTGGACAGGGGAACCTCAGCTCTGCCCCCTCTGCCCAGAGAAGCAGCCCATAGGACAGCCCCGCAGTCACACCATCCAACCCAGCCAGGTTCCCTTTCTTGGTAAGTACATAAAGCAAGGAGAACTAGAACTGATCTTCTGGGCTCAATTCTGACTAATGGGGCAGAGCCTGTTGGGAAGCAGGAGTGTCAGAAGCTTCGGGAGAAAATCACCATGTTACCTCAGGAGTGTGAAGAAGCAAGAGCACCTCTAGGCTTAAGTGACCATTAGCCGAGGCTTTAAATTTCATCATGTAATAATCTCAGGAAAAAGGAGGACAGTTTCTAAATTAATGGTACAGTTAGTGCATTCTGTGATGGGCTCAAACTTAAAAAAAGTGTGCAAAAATGGGGGCAAGTCCTATTATACTCGTGACAACTTCTATTTACTACTGCCAGGAAGGCCTGTAGTGCTTAGAATGCAATGGGACTCAAACCTCGTAAAGGCCACAGAAAGAACTTGTGCTGTTGAGTGTGAATAATGAAGTGACCACTGTTTCACAAGAATGATATAATACTGAGATCAAAGCATGATTGTCTTTTCCAGGGAGGCAAATGCTCTTTGATCAACATGAAACGTAGTTCAAGAATGTCCATTCAGTGCTGGGAAGTAAATTATACTTCCAGGCCCACATGCCACACACTGAAATTCAAAAGGAATGTGTTAATATAATCTTCAATGCAGTATTAGTTATTTTAGAAGCATCATGGAAAATGGAGTTCCACAGACACGAGCAGTTAAATGTCCCAGCTTTTTAAAAAAGGCAAAGAAAATTTTAGAAACAGCAATCCAATGAAACCGATTCCAATTTCTAGCAAAACTCTTGAATGGATGACAAGGAGACCATGTGAGCACTGAAAAGCAGAAGAGATTAAAGACGGACGGGTAGTGGGATGGAGGGAGGAATGAACAGTTACGTGAGCGCCATCTCAGCTACTCCAGCTTTTGAAGAGGTTTGCAGGTAGTAGATCAGGGAACTGTAATTAGCACGGTTCATGATTTCAAGTCAGCATCTGATTAAGTCTCGGAAAATAGCCTCTAAGAGTAACTAATGATCCAGCAGCTGGAAGACAAGGCTGTGAGAGTCCATTGGCAGCTGCCTGAAATGCAGGTTCTGCACTTGATTTATCGACAAAGCCTCTGCAGGAGGCCCCTAGCGGGGTGGCGTGCTGCTCTGGGGAAACATTTTTATCAACGACTTAGACGTAAGGTAAGAACAACTTTGGAGAGAATACAAAGCCTAGATCATGGAACCCTCACAAGACAAATGTTAGAATCAAGGCCAGATGGCCAAAATTCAGCAGAATTCAATTTAACAAGGGGACAGGAATATAAAGTCCTTCATTTAGATGAAATAAAATCAAGTTCTAAGTGGGAAGAAAGACCTGACTTGGCAGTGGTTAAGACAGAAAAGTCCAAGATCAAATAAAAAGATCTGAAAATTTAACTTGACCAACAACTCATGAGCCAAAAATGTGATGTACTTAAAGAAAATGAATATAACACAAGTCTGCATGAATATTCAAAGAAACGTAATCTCCACAACATGGTACGTGAGCATCTCCACTGTGCCCTGGACTGGCCAGACCGCATCAGGAACACACTGTGCGGTTTGGGGCATCAAGTTAAGAGACAAAAATCAACCAGAAATCCCAAGAAATGCAGCCAGGAGGGTACACTGACCTAGAAAATGAACATGACTAAAGGTTAAAAGAGCCCTGTTTATTGAGCCTGGAAAAGAGAAAACTAAAAGAGAAATGCCATTCAGCCTCAAAAATTTGAAGTATCAAATGATTTGGGGAAAACATTTATTGTTTTGTTGTTCCATTTATCCAAGTGAAGGATTAACAGGTGGAATTTAGAGGGAAACAATCTTGAGAATACTAACATTTATTTCAGAATAGTTTTTGCTTTGTTTTTAATGCAAATAAGAGAAATGACAAGGGTATTGGTGCCTGTATGGGGTGAGCAGTTCACTAGAGGAATTTGGAGAAGGACCAAGGGAATTTGGCCTTAAAGGTTCTGACTTCAAGACATCATTCAAACACTTTACTTAGGCATGATGCTAACAGGTCATAAGGTGTTTTCCCAAAAGGTGAAACACAAGAGCAAAATTTAGCTTGCTCACTCAAACTATTACATTCATTATTAAACAAACAAAAAGCTACTTTAATTTTAGAGATGGATGAGGTGGAAAGTAGGCATCACTTGAGACCTGCACTCCCTAAAGTGTTACATTTTTCTTGGATATAGAGGTTTCATCTGTTTTGTTAAAATGTGTTTCCTGGCTGAAATCAAGATCACTGGGATAAACAAAGGTAGAAGTTTCTCTAGGGCAGAATTTCAGAACCTTTTATTGTAAACTCCTAAAAAAGTTCAAAATACCAGGCATCATTCCCAGACGTATCGCATCTGACCATCCTAGTTTCAAAGGACTCAGGTTCCACTGAGTATCTTTTGGGAAGTACTGTGATGGAGCCCAGTCCTGTTATTCTGCTGAAGGTCAGAGTACAGCCCAGGGCTCATTGTGTACAGCAGACACTAGGATCAGAAAGGAACAACTAACTACTGGGAAATGAGTCCTGCCTTCCCTAATCAACATGCAGACCAACTCCCAATCATGGAGAGTGCAGGCATACCCTTTTTATCTTCTCCACACTCTTTAGGGATAAAGGCGAGAACAAACCATTCCTTAGGATGGAAAATCAGCAGCCTCATGTGGGGAAAAGCCATTAATACACAGAACGTTTCATGCCCTGATAAACATGGGTATACCACAACTGATGAATCATTCCCAATGTTCAGACATCTGTCAACATATGTGATTAAGAGCATGTTACATTTAATAGAGGTAGATGGCCCTTCGTGAGGATTGTTTGTCCATTTCCATATAAAGGACATGATGCTTTTCATTGATTTCACTAGTGTTTAAGAGAAGGAAATACTTGATAAATAAATTAATGCGGTCCAAACTAAAAATATATCCAACTTGAATCCATTTAAATGCACAAGAGTTGACCAAGTGTAAAAACATCAAAGTTTAGATTTCTGCATTTGCCTTCTAGGTTGAACCCTGATCTGAGGTTGCTTTTGGTGCATGTGATGGATGAACACCAGTAATAGCAACTAAAGAGAAAATATTGTCCTTGCCTTAGTTCTGTTAATTTATTATTAGCAGAAGGGAAACAGGTCTGATGTGTATTAGGTACAGTAATGAAATAACCTGGTGAAAAGGAGAGGTCTATGTATATCTATTTAGAAAAGGAAGGCTTTAAAAAAATTTTAAAACTTCAAACTAGCCATGTAAATATTCTCTTCTCTCAGCAAAAACAAATAGTACACTACTTGTTTTTGACAAATGTCTACTATACCCTACTTAGTTTTATCTAGGAAAATGGCAATGGTTAATTAAACATGTCAGTTTTATTTAACCTTTGAACTCCAGGAGGGGACTGAGAAAACCCAGAATTATTTTCTGAAAGGTGGGCCCCTTGGAGTGCAGGTTTCCTCCTCTAGGTGAGTGTTCTAGGAACCCATCTGTATCAGTGCACCAGCTGGCATTGTTGTGAGAGGCTGTGTTTGACTTCAGTTAAATTTTTTTGAAGACTTTTTCAATGCATTTGCCCATTTCATGATGGATGATTTATGAGCCCACCTGCCCATACCACAGTGAGTGTTCAGCAGTTCTTGACCAAATAAAGGCATGACCCCCAGGCCCCACCCTCTGTTTACCCAATATCATCTCAAGTGCCTATTTTTGTTTCCACCAAGACACATCATAATTAAAATGCCAAAGGCTAAAGATAAAGAGAGAATTTTAAAAGCAGCAAGAGAAAAGCAGAGAGTTATCTACAAAGGAGTTCCCATAAGACTGTTAGCTGATTTCTCAAAAGATACTTTGCAGGCAAGAAGGGACTGGCAAGAAGTATTCAAAGTGATGGAAAGCAAGGACCTACAATCAAGATTACTCTATCCAGCAAAGCTATCATTTAGAATGGAAGGGCAGATAAAGTGCTTCCCAGATAAGGTAAAGCTAAAGGAGTCCATCATTACCAAGCCATTATCATATGAAATGTTAAAGGGACTTATTCAAGAAACAGAGGATCGCAATTATAAACATTAAAAAAGACAACAAACCCATTACTATCAACAACAGAACAACAGAAGAAAAAAAAATTAAGCAAACCACCAGAATAGGACGAGAATTATAGGTATGGGTATCAGCTGGGAGGAGGAAGTGGAAGAAGGGGGGAAAGACACATGAGTTAAAGAAGCATAGTTGTGGGTGCAGAACAGACAGGGAGATGTTAAGAATAGTACAGGAAAAGTAAAGCCAGGGAACTTACATGCGCAACCCATGGACATGAACTAAGGGGGGTGGGACTGCTGGATGGAGGGGGTGCTGGGAAGAGGGAAGCAAAGGGAAAAGAAATTGGAACAACTATAACAGCATAATCAATAAAAATTTTTTAAATGTGGAGGTAGAAAGTAAAATATTATCATCAATTATTTTTGAGTATGAGATGAAATGTATCTTGTTTTCTTTTTTGTGCTTCTCTGTATTTTCCAAATTTCTACAACATATATTGTACAATTTTAAGTAAGTTAAAATTGCAAACTACTAAACTTTATGAAAAAAATATATCAATTATTCTTTCATAATTCTACTTCTAGGCATTTTCCATAGGGCCGTAATTGAAGACGGAAAAAATATGTAAAAGAGTATTTATCATAACATTATTTATAATACAAAAATGTAACTTGGCAATAACAGGGAACTTTTAAATAAAGGTGAGTTAACTGGATGAACCATCATAAAAATGCTATCAAAGAATATTAACATCAGTGAAAATGACTTAAAGTTCTTAAAAAAAACAGAATATACAATGTGATCGATCTTACTTTTACAACATATGCATAATGAATACACAGGAAGACAGAAACAAACTAATAAAATGTTAATAGTGTTTATCTGGAACTCTATTTTATAAACTTGCTTCAATAAAAATGTATTTAATAGACATAAACCATAGCTCAAAAAGTTGTACAGCCTTTTAAATTTACATACTTGGTTGCTCCATCATCGTACGTTGCCATCAATACTATTGTTCCCTCCTGTATGGTCTTCAGAAACTCAATCAATGGGGCCACATCTGAAGAAAAAGATTTAAGTTTTTGTTATTAATGACTAAATAACCTTCATGATAATCTGTACAGTTAATAATATAAAATACTAATAAGTTCTAATGCAGAGTAGCCAAAAGAGATAAATCTTAAGAACATACTAAAAAATTAAGTTGGTGCTACCATTCCCTTAAGATTTCCAATCCTGATTCATCCTATGTGTCTTTCGTAGAGCTATTCCAGGGGCCAAATGAAAACCCCAAAGTAAAGTGATAGTAAAGCATTACTTATGGTTTCAAGTAAGAAATTTGGGGAACAGGAGGAATACTCATGGGCTCCCTCATGGTACTTTTCTAAAAACAGGGTACATAAATTTTATCCAATTCACAAAAGGATCTATAAATTTTTTAAAAAATTACAAAAATGTGTAGATACACACACTGATTTAAAGATCTTCTGGGTATACCTACTTACTATAAGCTAAGGGAAAGAATCTAGGCTAGGTCACCATTAAAAGCCAAACTAATTCTGGCAAATATTATAGTCATTACCTGCTTCATTTAGTATATCAAGGTTCAAAATGAACCACCCCAGTGACTACAAACTAGAAGGCAGAGAGTTAGACTAGACACTACAGATCATTTTACCTCTAGGACAGCCCACAAATCTAACATACTAAAACTGGGTTACTTCAAATTTACCCCATTTCTTTCATAGCAAAAATTCCAAAGATTTTTCTCTAGCTGATTATATTTTATAATAACATTTTTGATTCAGAAAATATGTAACAGCAACTAACAAATCATTTCCATTTAAATGTAAAGATGGCAGTGAACTGCAACTATGTCTTCATTGGAGGAGCAGTTTCAGTAGTAATGAATGAATCTATCTGTGAGGAATACCAGAGCTTCTGGTCACAGGACTGACTGCAACAACCCGGTTAGTGTGTATCTATGAAATAACTTATGGTAAGACCAATTATTGCTTTAGCATCTAACATCAATGGTAATATTCTAAGTTTATGCAGTTTTGACAGCTATGAAAAGTTCTCTTAATCGCATTTAAAAATAATTTGTGGCTTTTTGTTAAAGCTAAAGAAATATTAGAAAAGCTGTTGCTGGTGTCTAGGACAATGTTAAGGGGATGGAAGGTCCAGAAGAGTAGCCTCATGTTGATAAGTTTCCCAAACTAACAAGTTAAAGGAGAATCAAAAAGTCAAGTCAGTGCACGTTTTCCTTCAAAGTTGAGGAAGAAATCCCCACTTTTGGGGGGCAACATTCTTCACTAAGGAGCCAATTCCTTACCTCTGCATGCTGGTGAGTAACTTCCATGTGATCCTCAAGGACTTTCAAAAACAAATGGTGCCCTGGCTGGTGGCACAGTGGATAAGGCATCAGCCTGTGAACCCTAAAGGTCACTGGTTTGATTCCCAGCCAGGGCACATAACCAGGTTGCAAGCCAGGTCTCCAGCCAGGTCTGTGGCTGGAGGCAGGTGAAACGCAACCATACATTGATGTCTCTCTCCCTCTCTGCCTCTCTCCCTTCCCCTCTTTCTAAAAATAATAAATATTTTTAAAAACAAACAAACATACCAACCTCTCCTACCCCAAACTCCAATGGTATCTGTCTAATGAATTAGAAAGAAAATTCTACTCCTTCTTTCAGATATTCATCTACTTTAATAATACTCCTGGGTTATGATTCATTTTTGAGATGAAAAATCATATGTAAACAAATCAATTTAGTCAGTTCAAAAGGTCTGGTTATGCCTATCTTCAAATTATTTATTCTTTTTTTTTTATAATTTCAGGCAGAAATCTAAAGGAGCCCAAACCATTGAAGTACTTGTCCTGCAAAAAACAGAACTCAGATTTTTTAAAACTCTCGATTTATGTATCATTATTCTTTTTAATATTTTAAAATATTTTATTTATTATTTTTAGAGAGAGGGGAAAGGAGAGAAGCAGAGAGGGAGAGAGACACCAATGTATCTCTCAATGTATCTGCCTTTCACCTGACTCCAGCTATAGAACTGACTGGAAACCTGGTTACGTGCTCTGGCTGGGGAATCGAACCAGTGACCTTTGGGTTCGCACACTGGCGCCTTATCCACTGTGCCACCAGCCGGGGCTTATCATTACTCTTAATTATATATTACAATTTTAATTAAAAAAACTATATATGACTGACCATTTAAATATAGCTGGACATTTGGTGAAAAGATGCCATCAGGGCTACATTACACTGAGCTGGTTAAAGTCAGTGCTGGCAACAGAACCGTTACTTGTTACTCAAACTTACCTCCTCCCCACATGTCATAGTATTTAGTGTCTAATACATCTCCTGTTTTTCCTAAAAGAGACAAAATTCATATCAAGTTATGCAACTGAAATATACTCAATGCTGTATAAAACAAATATTCTAAGTCAATGACTGATGTAAATTATCTTGAGAAAGACTTAAAATCTGAACTTTGGCACCTGAATTATATTTCTAAAGGGTAACTGTTGGATGGGACTTTCTCACTAGTCTTGTAAGCCAAAGGGCAGCAATCAGAATGCTCTACTGACTGCAGGCAATCCAGTGCAAAGTTAGGCATTTCAGACATCCTTTTGTAAAAGTTACACTGATTTCTGTTTTAACTTCTATTTTTAATTAACAAATACAGAGACAAATAGGTATGGAATCTTTTACCTAAGAAACTGAAGTGGAAACACAAAATTTTACCTCTTGTGGTGAAAGTATGAGATACTTTCCTACATTATGGACAGGTCAAAGTAGCCGTGGTTTGAATCACCTTATCCAGCTGGGTTATTATTGTCACAGAAAGAGAGGCCAGTATGTGGGCAGGCCTCACTTCATGGGTTTAGATGGTCAGATTTGATTCAGGGTTCACACACTTATTTACTATAATGAACTTGTCAGAAGAATGTGGGAAAATACTGAAAAATTATTTTTAAAATATTAATTTTTTATATTTTAAAATGTATTTTATTTAGTTTGCTGTTAAGAGTTGTCCCAAATTCCCCCTTTGCCCCCCTCCACCTGGTACCCCATTCCCTCCAGCAATCCACTCCCTTAGTTCATGTCAATGGGTCATGCATGTAACTTCTTTGGCTACTCCATTTCCTATTCTGTTCTTAACAGCCCCTTTCTATTTTGTAGTACTTCTTAATCCCTGTACCTTTTCCCCCACTCCTCCATTTTCCCTTTCAAGATGATAATCCTCCAGATGATCTCTATATCTAAGGTTCTATTCCTGTTCTCCTTGTTTTTTCAGATTCAGTAGTTGCTAGTCGTGCATTTGTTGCCATATTAATGTTCCAATCATAGTTTTGATCTTTTTATTATACAGGTCTCTTTAACAGTTCACATAATAATGGCTTGGTGATGATGAACTCCTTTAGTTTTACCCTGCCTGGGAAGCTCTTTATCTGCTCTTCCGCTCTAAATGATAGCTTTGCTGGATAGAATAATCTAGATTGCAGGTCCTTGTTTTTCATCACTTTGAATACTTCTTGCCAGTCCCTTCTTGACTGCAAAGTATCTTTTTTGAAGTCAGTTGACATTCTTACGGGAACTCCTTTGTAGGTAACTCTCCGCTTTTAAAGAGTCTCTCTAACTTTTGGCATTTTAATTACGATGTGTCTTGGTATGGTCCTCTTGGGCTCCAACTTGGTTGGGACTCTGTTTCTTGAATTTGTATGTCTATTTCCTTCACCAAATTAGGAAAGTCTTCTTTCATCATTTTTTCAAATAAGCTTTGAATTTATTACTCTTTCTCTTCTGGCACCCCTAGGATTCAGGGGTTAGTATGTTTGAAGATGTCCCAGAGGCTCCTTGTTCTATTTGCATTTTTGTGAATGTTTTTTATTCCTGCTGTTCTGACTGAATGCTTTTTTCTTTATGTTACAAATTGTTGATTTGAATCTTGACTTCATCCCCTCTACTATTGGTTCCCTACACATTTTTCTTTACTTCATTTAATGCAACCTTCATTTCTGTTTGGGCCTTTTTATGTTGTTGCAGTGCCCAGTGATTTCTTTTCTTTTTTAAATATCACAAATAGGCCTTTTTTATTTGTCACCATTAAATGTCTGAATTTTAAACAGATTCCTGGACTGGGGGCTCATATCCATCAGCTCATTCAACTTTAGCACCAGTCTCATCCCCAGTAGCTTTTCCAGACCTGCTACCTTCACCATGAAGCTCCATGAGTTTTCCCAATTCAAATGTGGGCTTCTCCAGCATTTTGACTTTCCTAACAAAGACATCGTGAAGTAGATAAATAGACTGGCAAGTCTTTTCTATGTCTTTTCCAATGCTATCTGGAATCAATTTATTGACCACTTCTTTCAAGTCATTTGTCTGCACTTCTTGGGTCATGATTTCCATCATCTTCTTCCGGATTTGGGGGACCTGCTGGTGCTGAGCATAAGAGGTTTTCTGAATCTGATGTTGCGTTTCTTAGCAAAACCAAGAGAACAGACGAAGCAAATAGCTATCGGTAGTCTTGACATCAACATGAGCTTCAATCATGGTCTGCCACTTTTTGACCATGGAGCACATTTTGTCACGGGTAAGATCCATGCCATGAAAATTAGTCAGGCAGTTTTTGCCCTGAACATCCTCAGTAATTCGCCTGAATTTTCTGAACGCAACTTCATCATTCTGCGGATCAGCTAGGCTCACTTTAAACACACGGCCCTTCAGACCATCGGATGAGATTTTGGTTCCTTGAGTTCTCGTGACTAGTGTTTTTTCAATATTTCTTATATCGTTGGTGCTTTTACATCATACCAATCTTTCTTAGAAAATGGATCAACCACTTTCTTCTTTGCTTCCTTTTTGCCACCTTTTGTAAGGTGTTTGTTCTTGCCCACCACCATGGTGCTGCACAGAGAGCCAAAAGCCCCAGTGATTTCTTTCAACATCCTGATAACCAGTGTTCTGAACTCTGCATCTGATAGACTGCTTATTTCCATTTCATTCAGTCCTTTCCTAGAGTTTTGTTCTGTTCTTTCATTTAGGCCATATTTCTTTGCCTCCTCCATTTGGCAGCCTCCTGTGTTTGTTTCTATGTATTAGGTTAAGCTGCTTTGACTCCCTGTCTTAGCATAGCCTAGTGTGGAAAAGGCAACCATCTGGATTATTGTGGCTTCTTTAAGTCCCTGGTTGTTGGACTTCCATACAGCTTGATTTTCTGATGAATCTTGGTGATTCTCATTTGTAGTTTGGTTGCCATTTTTGCTGGAATTGTGTCCAGAAGTGAAACATGTTTATTTGTACCTGCATCTTGGCCAAAAGTCTTTTAATCTGCCTGCAGCTAGCCGGGTAATCAGGATGGTGGCCCCTCACATACCAAGAAATTATAATTAATTCTTACTTTTCATTCCTCTCCCACCCCATCCAATTGTCCACCACCCTTTGCCTTTCTCTTTCACCCTTTGTGTTTTACACCCTCTCATTTGTGTCACTTTAGCCTTCTATGTTAGAATCCCAACATTTTCTGCAAGAAGTCACTGGTTTAACATTAGATTGCGAAGCTCTGCGCATGCCACAGAAGATGGATGTTTCCAAGAAAGCACATTTTAAATCCTCAGACATGAAGTCTCTATCTGGAGTTAAGATTTTTTTTAGGGGGCAGTTAGGAAGAGGGGTAGGGCTTTAGTGTAAAGAATGGTACTTTCTGACCTGATCCTTTGAATCACAATATATTTTACTTTGGAATATATTAATACCCATTGAATACATACAAAAGCTAAAATAATTATTCTTACCATTTACCAAAGCAACATTGATTCCTCTTCCAACATTATTCTTAACTCCACTCATTAAACTGAAGGAGAAAACATTAAGATAAATTTAAAATTAGATATTATACAAACATATATTAAAGAATAAAACCTTACAAAAACAAAAAAATTGGGGATATTATACATGTACAATTTGTTAGTACTGAAAAGAAGACTAGAAGGTTCCTACTAAGTCAATACAAACAGTCTAATAATGCCTTTAAAGCAATGTCCTTAGATAAGATTTCACAAGTAGAAATACATATAAAGAAGCATTAGGGTAAAATATTAGACTATCTCTTCCTGCTCTGTGTCAAATTATAAAACACCATTTTAGAAAATCCTTCAAAGGTGGGTATCATGCACATATTCTATACCATCCTTCTGCGCTTTCTGTAGTATCAAATGTGACATGAAAACAGAAGTGAGATGCTTCCCAAATCTTTAACCATCTTGAGAACAAGAATGGTGAGGGAGCACTCTTTCAGGAACGTTTCACCTCACTGAACAGGCATGGTGTAGTTTCTCCATACTCAGAAGTAACACTATAGTCACATAATGACTGCATTTAACCACCGTCACTTATTGTCACTCCTGAGGGAATTGCAGCTACTGCAGCTCACAGACTATTAACTACAGACCATGACGTGAGACACAGAAGGCATTAGTGAATCATCTCCTTGATTTCAGTTCAATTTGCCCAACTACAGTTATTATACCTTTAGGCACCCACAATTTTAGTGTAACAACTAAAAATGAAAGGTAATAGTAGTACATAGTACTCCCAGTGGTGTGCTGTTCAATGTTGAACTAGTTTGAGGTCCAGTGCGGGGGAAGAATATACAAGTATACACATACACACAAACACACACGTACCCAGATATTTATATTTCTATACATATGTACAGGAAGTCTGTCCCAAAACTATCGGCAGCACAAATTTTTAATTATACTGACGTTGGCTCAATACTTTCGGGACAGACCTCATATACAGGTATACAAATTTAGATATAAAGTATGTGTGGCACATTTCACAAATAATAAAATCAATAATACTTTATTGTAAATTCCACAGAGCCAACTGATTCTCACTGAATGTGCTCTGATTTTCCTAGAACTCACATCTGTAGTTAACCTATGGCTGCAGCTGATAAACAAGTGCAGTTCTAACCTTCAAAACTCAGCAGCAGAAAAAAAAAAAAAAAGGAAAAAGTGGTATCAAATAGATGCTTCACTGAAGAGGATATACAGGTGGCAAAAAAATTAAAAGATAATCAACATTACTAGCCATAAGGGAAAAATAACTGAGATATCACACTGCATACTTATCAGAACAGCTAAAATCAAAAGTTATAACACCAAATGCTGTAAGTATACAAAGAAACTGTACCTCTTAAGTGTGCTGTGGGAATGTAAAATGGTGCACTGACTCTGGAAATATTTGGCAATATCTTACAAAACCAAACACATATTTACCCAGGACTCCTGGGTGCTTGCTCTATGGAAGAGAAGTAGAAGTATGTCCACATAAAACCCTGTACATAACTGTTCACGGTAGCTTTGCCAAAAACTGAAACCAACTGAGACTGTTTGGCTGAAGGACATGATGGACAAACCAACTGTGGTACATCCACACCAGACAATACTGCTCGGCAAAAAAGTGAGGGAGCCGATTAGTAACCGGCACATCATGCCAAGTGAAAAAGCCAATCTCAATTGTCACATCCTGTATGATTCTATTTCTATGACATTGTGAAAACATCACAATGACAGAAATGGTAAACAGATTAGTGGTTGCCAGGGGTGGATGCTGGTAGGGGTGACTTATAATAGGGTAGTAAGAGACTTTCGTCCTGATGAAATAATTCTGTATCTTAACTGTTGGGTTGGTTACATGGATCTAAACATATGATAACATGGCACAGAGTTCAAGACACACATTGTACCAATGCCAATATTTTGATGCTGATATTAAACTATAATTACTTAAGAAAGAACTGGGTGGAGAGTATGCCAGACCTTTCTGCACCATTTTTGCAACTACTTGTGATTTCTACAATTATTTCAAATGTAAAGTTAAAAAAATTCTCTACTATAATGTCTATTTAAAAAATATTAAGAGCCTTGGCTGGTAGCACAGCAAACCCAAAGGTTGCTGGTTCAATTCCCAGCCAGGGCACATAACCAGATTGCAAGCCAGGTCTCCAGCTAGGTCCCCAGCTGGAGGCAGGTGAAAGGCAACCATACATTGGTTCTCTACCTCTCTCTGAAAATAATAAATAAAATATTTTAAAAATAATATTAAGAAGCAGAAAAGTATAAAAATTTGATTTTTAAAAGCTTAGTAGCATTAACTATCTACGCATACTGATTGCCTATCTCCCTTCTAAATTTCACTTATCATTTTCTAAAATTTACATGTAATAAAACCTAGAACATTTTCCATGCATGCAAGGCTAGTTCTGAAGTGGGCCAAATGATTCTGCTACACAAAAGAGGAAGGAAGTTTCAAAATGCATTTGCTCTGCTTCTTTCAGAAATATATAAATTAATGGTATTACTAATAGTAATAGGCAACAACTTTTTATATTAGAAACCGTCACAGCCGTCTTCCCCAAATGGCCATCATCTCAGAGGACGCTGCTGGGTCTGTCACAGCACAGGACTCAAAGGCAACACAGAAGCCCTGTAACACAGGCTGCCCACAAGAGGGCAGCAGCTCACCAATTTTCAAAAAGGAATTCAGTTAGGGGAACCTGAAACTGGAGATTTGAAATGTATAAAGCTTAGTTGTCTCTCTTACTACCACAGGTGAAATATTTCCTTTTATCCTTCATGAGTATAAAGGCTTCCCACTCCCCTACCATTCCATATCTCCAGTCAAAAATCTAAAGAAAATGATCATATGATCATATAATCTACATATAAACAAACAGTCTACATCTTCTAATGTAGTTTTGATTCAAGGACCTACCACATGTTTTAGGTACTATTTCTTAAAATTATTAGTTTAGGGTAGAGTTTAACAAAAACTACAGCCGAGGAGACAAATTGAGCCACCTGTATGGTTTTGTGTGTGCATATGTTTTAGTTTACTATTCATAAGTTTAAAATGCTTTTTACATTTTTAAATGGTCATATTTTAAATAATT
The DNA here is from genome assembly GCA_004026585.1 of Noctilio leporinus. Classification (NCBI taxonomy): domain Eukaryota; kingdom Metazoa; phylum Chordata; class Mammalia; order Chiroptera; family Noctilionidae; genus Noctilio; species Noctilio leporinus. The sequence goes on along the minus strand of PVIW01000040.1, from coordinate 292,184 downwards.
ATGTAGGGGCTTACGCAATATTGTTAATTTTACTTCTTGGCCCTCATAACCAAAACTACTAGCTGACCCTAGGAAAAAAGAAAAACTCCATAAAATAGTCTGCTATATATTCCTATACCAAATATTAAGATTATATAATAAAAGGTAAAGTATTATTTCTAAAACAGCTTTTATAAATTGAAATCGAGTATGTCTACAATAAAAGCTACATCTTGAATGTAAGTTCTTTATCTTCTCTAAGCAAAAGAAAAAGCTACAATTTTTGCTGTGTGACACCTTATATCTATCCCAGAATTTTGTGTTTCTATCTTATGAAATGCATCTTAATCTACACAGTTTATATCTCAACTGCATCTACTTATCTTTAAAACCATGACCACATCCCTAACCACCAATTATCGTCTTTTGCCTGTATTGGGTTTCTCACACTCAGTCTATGCTATGTGGGCCTGGTAACTGGTGTGCAGGGGCTCCCCTGCGCAATGCAGGGTGTTTAAGAGTGAGCGGCCTGGCTCCCCCTCCCAGGAGCACCTCCACAGCTGTGACAACCCCAAATGTCACCTTATCTGACAAATGTCCCCTGGGGAGCAAAATCACCCCTTCTGAGATGTACTATTGATTCTGAAGTGAGTTGCAGGTACTCAGAACACGTGTAGGAAAATATTAAAATGTCTACTTATGTATTTTCAGTACCCACAGTATTTACATATTTTAGCGAGTAACAGTCAAGGCTATTGCCGTTGGTGGCAGGAGGAGGGGAGCAGCAAAAAGCTGTGGCAGCACTTGGCCATGACCTTCCAACTGCTTCTCTACTCCACCTCTCTAGTCATTTTACATAGCAATCGAGGATTTTTTCCGATAAAAATGAAATCATCAAGAATTTCTCAACTCACTCAGAAAAATATCTCAACCTCTTACCTGCAAAGCCCACACGTTCCTGCTGGCCTGGCTCTTTATTTCTTCTTTCAGTTGTATATTGATTTAAGGCAGCACTTTTTAACCATTTTCATCTCATGGCACACACAAACTAATTACTAAGATACTAAAGCATATTTTTGCCAGTATGACAAAAAATAGGTAAATTTTGATTGATTTACAAAAAAATAAGACTAGCAATTAATTACCTACACTTGATCCAAAGTGACTTTTAAAAAAATCAGGTGGCTATACTTTTAAGATTTTACTTATTATTTTTAGAGAGAGGCAGAGAGGGAGACAGACATCAATGTATGGTTGCCTTTCACCTGCCTCCAGCTACAGACCTGGCTTGCAACCTGGTTATGTGCCCTGACTGGGGAATCAAACCAGTCTGGTTTGACTGGGTTTGCAGGCCAGCACCTTATCCACTGTGCCACGAGCCAGGGCCAGGTAGCTATATTTTTATATGAAAATTTCTGGTACCATCTAACTAATTAGATGCAACCTGACCAATAAAATGTGACTCTACCATATGACATATATTTATAGTTCAAGATAGAGTATTCACATTGGAAGGCTATTGTTGTGTTGGCTATTATTAAAAAAAAAATTTTTTTTTAAACCTCACCTGAGGACATGGTTATTGATTTATTGATTTCAGGGCAGGGGAGAGGGAGAAAGGAAAGAGAGAGAGAGAGAGAGAGAGAGAAACATCAAAGTGAGAGAGAAAGATCAATTCGTTGCCCCACATATGCATCCAATTGGAGATGAAACCCACAACCTTTAGGTGTAAGGGATGATGCTCCAACCAACTGAGCCACCCAGCCAAGGCTGCTGTCAGTTTTTTATTTGACAATTTAAAGGAAAAGAGATCAGTGCCCCTGACTAAATAGTCAAGAACTTCATGCTTTGAAAATTCCTGTGGCACACCTGTTGAAAACTGCTGGTTTAAGGTGTATAGTTTAGTGGTTAAGCAATAATATATGAGTATATATTTTGCACACTGTTCCCCCTGATATTCCAGTACCTACCTGGCACTAAATACAGTTATTATATTACTGACTGTATTTCCTATATTTTATTTACATACTCATGACTATTTAGTAAGTACTGGTTCATCTCTCTTAATCCCTTCACTCTGGCCTGGCTCTTATTCACTCTTCTTCTGCTCTTTCCCATCTTAGGGCCTTTGAGCAGGCTCTTCCTTTGGTCTAGAATGTTCTTCCCTGGCTGTCTTCCCTTCAGTCCCTTCAGTCCTCGGGCTAAATATTACCATGTTGGAGAAATTATTCCTTGACTCACTGGGTCAAAAGCAGGGCACCTCAGCATCACCTGAATCCCGTATCCACACACCCTGCAATTCTGCACAGCTTGCACTGTCTCCAGCTTTAATATCCTTATCACTACCAGCTGTGAGTTCCGACAGCAGGGATGATAATCAATATTCACTTGAGTAAGTGAATGAATTATGCTAAGAAAAATGACTCCTTAATCTTTTTGTTGGAAGAATTTTCAGTACGGAAATAGAAGATACTGAAGAAGTACAGGTCCCTGCAGTTTTTCCACTGGGGATATCTGGCAAGTCCGTAACTCAGGATTCGATTTCATGACCCAAGGCCTCCCTGTAAAACCCCACCAATTACTCAAACAATGGGACAATGAAATAAGAATGAATAGGTGGCCTGCCTCAATTTTACAATTCGAGAAACTAAAACACAAATTCTACCTGGCATTCCCACACACTAGAAACCAAATTCCCTGGCTCTGAGCCCAGTACTTACTTTATCAGAATCCGCTGCCTACATACTCTTTTTCTTCCTTTTCACCCTAGATAACCTCTACATAGAAAACTTGCTAGCAAAGAGCTTGGTCTCGCTTCTTTGCATTAAAACTTCCAAACTTCAAGTGGGTAGGGATATCCAAAGACAATTCACCAAGGGCTAGGCATGCTAAGAAAACTTTCTTCTTATTTTTTAGAATCGAACTTAAGGCCTCTCTAGCCAAACAAAGTAAGATAAGAATATAAGAACATTCTAAGTTAATAGGAAGGGTGTTATTTAATGTAAGATTTACAAACTAAAATCCAAGTTTTTTTTTTTTTTTTTTAATAATTCAATAAAATGGGACTATCATAATAAGAAATCAGATGACCATGAATTAACAATGGATTATGATTAGCGTGATGGGAAAAAAAAGCAAGGAGCTGGGACCATAAAGATCAACTAGTGCAAACCTTTAATTTTACAAGGAAAGTGCTATTATTACAAGAAGCTATGGCACCAACCTATAGCTAACTGGAAAAGAGGCTAAGATAAGTATTATTTGCAAGCTTTTCTATTAAAATGAAATTCTCAGAGAAATGGCCCAACTTCCTCCTCTCTATCTGTAAAGTTACCTCACTCTTTATTCTCATAATTAATGGCACATGTTATTTTATAAGAAGTCTAAATAAGCTCATAGATCTAATTTTCTAGGAAAGAGGAGGTTAAAAGCAACCAGTTGAAAGAAGGTTTCCTGACTTGAGAGGCAGGAATTTGAACAAGCGATAGCTGACACGGAGGTAGGAGACTGAAAAATCTAAAAATAATACTTTGTAGAGCATCTCAATCCAGGGAACCAGTCGGTGTAGTTGTGCCTCCGTGAGCCGCGCGGGCCTGAGGCAATTACTGGGCCATTTCACACTTCAGCAAGCAGCCTTCCAACATTTAAAATGACAGGTGCTGCTCTGTAGGATCAAGTGCTCATTATAGAGGACACTGCTATCAAATAGGACAGCGATTTTCAACCAGTGTGTAAGAATTTCTAAAACATGCACTACCTGACCATTTCAGGGGCGCTGACCTCTGTTCCTGTAGACTGGCCAACAATAAATAACCACAGCTGCCACAACCATAGACATCTGGTGTGAAGGAATCAAAATTATGCCTATTCTTTTGCCAGACTGGCAAAATGGATATTTTTGGTGTGCTGCAGATTTGTAATAATTAGTTTATGTGCCATGAGATGGAAGAGGGTAGAAATCCCTGAAGCAGGACTTTGCAGGGATGGAAACACACCTTGTGTGTGTTACTCCAGCCAGTAGGCTCAGCTCACATGTGGCTACTGAGCACTTGAAGTGTGGCCAGTGTGACTGAGGAACTGAAGTTCAAATTTTATTTTTTAATTTTATTTAATTAATTTAAAAAAAAATTATTATTTTGAGAGAGAGGGGAAGGGAGAGAGACAGCAAGGAAGAGAGACATCAATGCCTCCAGCTACAGACCTGGCTGGAGACTTGGCTTGCAACCAGGTTATGTTGCCCTGGCTGGGAATCAAACCAGCGACCTTTGGGTTCGCAGGCCAGCACCTTATCCACTGTGCCACCAGTCAGGGCTCTAAATTTTAATTAACTTAAATGAATTAACTTTTTCCTATGGCTTAACAATCAAAATTAAATAGCTACATGGGTCTATGGCTCCATACAGAACAGTGCAGATGCAGAGAATGAACTCAGGAAACCCCTGTTCTCCCACAAAACTGTATGAATACTGCCTCTATGTCTCTCTCTAATATGAAATTTAAGGTTTTCAGGCTCCTTAAAGGCCTGGCAAAAATTGTATAATGAAAATGAAATCACTTTTCTTTAGTAAAAGCACACCTAATACATTTCAAAAGATCCACCAAATTCAGGTTCAGTTTGCTATAACTTTATAGTACATCTTATACTTCAAATTAATAAATACTTACACATTGTCCTCTAGGCAGATTTTGGGTCCCACCACATTGGCTGCTCCACTTGCCATTTTAAAAGCAAAATGCTTCTCAGGGCAAGCTTTTGAGATCCCACATTTGTATCTGGGAGGTTTTGTAGCTTTGGAAAAGAAAACAGATTTTATAAAGAAAATAATGTTAACACATTCTATAATCAGATCATTTCAAATCTCAAATCACTAGGGAATTATGTAAATCAAGATCTATATGTTTCATAAAATACACACACAGCAGGATTTTGTTTTAACCTGGGGGCTTCAAATAGACTCAAAACAAGATAAAATAAAAAACAAAAGCACTGAGGGATCAAGCTAATAACTGGCATTAATGAATTAAATATGATGTTAAGGGTAAATATATTTTTATCTAATTATTTTTGCTTACTTTATGAATTCAGGGTGAATTTTGAGTTATTTTGCATTTCCACGCATAAATGCACAACAAATGGTTGCAAACTAAAAAGTCTAATGGATCACTAATCTGTTCACATACTAATTCTTTTACACACTTTTTGTACTTATAAGGAAGTTAAAAACATTAATGAAATAAAATGTTCATTAAGAGTAAACACCAACAATACTGGGCTACCTAATCAAATAGCATTCTTATCACTTCAGAAATCAATTCCTAAATCAGTTTTTGCTCACACTGAACTAACTATCCATTGTTCAAATGTAAGTTCTCATATGCCGAAGGCAAAAATGCAGAATAAGCCATCCGTAAACTACTGGGATGAAATACTTACCACGTGCAGCTGTGTCCAATGCTGACCTTGCTAAGAAGAAGAAAAAGTTACGCTGGTTAGAAGGAATAAGTATTGGCAAGTATCCACTTTTAAAACATATTGACAACTAACAGACCTATAAAAATAAGTGTTGGAATATTGATCAGTATATAATAAATAGAACATGCGCATCACTTTAGAAAAACTGAGAATAACTTTAGGCTACATAATCCAGTATAAACAATTACGTGAACAAATTATGGTGAGTAGTATTTTATTACAGATAGAACATTTTATATTTACTTTACATTTTGATTTTATTTTTAGTTACTATACACTTAAATCCTAGTCAGAAAGTCATCTATAAACTTAACGTTATTATCTACTATTATTATTTTTGAGAGAGGGGAAGAGAGAAAGAGAAGGAGAGAAACTTCAATGTGAGAGAGAAACATCAGTCAGCTGCCCCTCATATGTGCCCCAACTGGGGACTGAACACTTACCATTGTGCAAGTTTAAGGTGTACGACATGCTGATTTGGAACGTTTATAAACTGCAAAATGTTACCACCATAGTATTAGCTCCTACGTCCATCACATCACATGATTACCATTTCTTTTTTGTTGTAAGAACATTTAAGATCTACTCTCTTAGCAACATTTGCTATAAACAACATGCTGTTATGTTAGAGTTCCAAACTTGTTAATCTTATAATGGAAAGCTGAACCCTTTGAACAATCTCCCCCACCTTTCCCCATTCCCACCCCCAATAACCACCACTCTCATGTTTCTCTGAGTTTGTTCTTTTCAGGTTCCACTTTCAGGTGGAACCTAAAACTTAAACTTAAACTTCCCTTTAAATGGCTTCAAATATGTGCTTGGTGACTGTTAGGATACTTCAGTTGTTGCTACTACATGGTGTTATGTACATGTGCATATAAAGTGCTGGAGGATATACATAAGGGACCTTGGTGGTTAGGCTAGCAGATTTGGAGGGTGGGAAGAACTTAAGATGGGCTGCGGGGGTGAAGGGCTTTTCTTAAAAACAGAAATGTATCGCGTGCAATAAAAAATTAAGGTCATACCCCTTTTAAAAGCACTCGTTGGGCCTTTCGCTAATGACCCACTGAGCCGTCAAGAAAGGGCAAAGCAAAAACACCACTTTTGGGTGAAGCAGCAACGTGTTGTGTTGTTTTGCTTCAATCGGTGGTGTGACAAGTGTTCAACAAAAAACAAAAACAAAACAAACAAACAAAAAACAAAAATAAACAAAAACAAAAAAACAAAAAAAACAAAAAAACAAAAACAAAAAAACAAAAAAAACAAAAAAACAACAAAAAAAACAAAAACAAAACAAAACAAAAAAAATTAAGGTCATTACTAAGAGTTCTATAATTTCTCAGTTCAAATACCAAATCTTAACTTGAATTCAGCAGACCTTAACCTGATCACCTACACTTAAGAGATTTTTTAAAAGTCTAACCTCTGATTCTCGCCCAGGAGATTACAATTCAGATCATCAACAGTGCTGGGGACAGCAGTTTCCAGATATAGTTAATAAGTATGCAGTGTCATAAACATTTGCCAGCTGTTTGACTATAAATAGTTACTAAGTTTTTATTTCTGTACTATTTTAGATCATTGTGAACTTCCTGTACGTAAGTCCAGTACTCAACACAGAGATCAGAAAGTTAAAGCTGAAAATTATTACGTATATGTTTAAAAAGAGAAAAATAACTAATTGAGGGTTCATTAGCTCCACAGAACATTCAAAACATTATGCATGATTGAAGTCATAAAGGCACTGTAGTAACATAGGAAAAGTTGAATGCATTTGGATAAAGCAGAAAACAACTTTATCTGTAAGTATTAAAAATATTCATGGATAAAAACAAAGACCTGAAGGAAACAAACAAACAAAATGATCAGTTAGTAAAATAGGGTGCTGTAATTACGGGGGCTTGTTCTTTCAATTTTGTTAATTATGTCATTTCCTTAATTATATCACAAATGTGAGGGAAAAATAATTAGAACATCTGGTCCAGTGCTCTCACTTTTGTGAGAAAGCCCACAGAATCATTAGCAACCAGTAATTAACCACAATGAGAACTAGAAATTCTTGGTTTTACTTTGTCTTGAAGAAACATGTTTATCAACTGACTTAGGTTTTAACTCGCTTACAGGGGAACCTTGTTCAAACCAGAAATTCTGGTCTGCCTAACTTGTGGCAACGAGGTAAGAGGAAGACAGTGTGAGAACAGGGGTGATGTAAGGTAGCTCATTCACACTTGCCGGGCACTCCACCAGTACTTTTGCATATATAATTGATTTGAGCACCATCCTCATTTTAAAGAGAAAGAAACTGGGAACTGAGAGGTTTACTGATCTGACTTGTTCTAAATCATAATTAGTAATTGGCAGAGGTAGTTTCCAAGGCCGTATCTCACTCTAGCACCCAAATTTATGCTGCACCACTCCCAGAAAGCCTGAGAATGTCTGAGGCTTTATGATCATATGCATAAAAACTGCCAGTCGTACTGGGAGCAGAAAGCCAGGACATAGGAGTTTTCAGAACAACCTTCCTGATGAGTGCAAAACAGGCTGCACTGGGGTCAAGAGTTGAGGCAAGGAGCCCACAAGGATGCTGCTGAGGTAATCCAGGTAGAAAAGGGCAGCAGGCCAAACAAAGGCTGTGAAGGCGGGCTTGAAAGAAGTAGGCAGGTCCAGAATATCTAAGGAAGCAATGCTGATGGGACTTGGGAATGGACCAGATGGAGGGGGTGATGGAAAGAGAGAAATCAAGTTTGTCCCTCAGCCATTTACTTTTAGAAGCATTTATTTATTCATTTGCATGAGTCAATAAAAAATAAATACCACCATCTCTGAATTCAATATGTTTATAATCTAGTGAGGAGATGGGAGTGGAGGTAGATGATGAGTTCTGTGTTAGACTTGTGAATTTTGAACATGAAGAGAAGACCTAAGTGGAAAAGTCTAGAGGAATGAGTCATTGAGATCTAGGATACAGATATAAACTAGAAAAATAGCCAATGGCCGGGTGGGGCCACCCAAAGAGACAAGATAAAGTGAGAGGAGGGCTGAGGAGAGAATCTTAGAGATACCGACAATCACTTACTGCTCGAAAGGGACTGGCTGAGAGAGGGAGGGAGAAGGAAACCCATGAGGAGCCTCTAAAATAGTCAGATTAGTCTGCTTGTAAAACTTAAAAAATGTACAAACACCTGGCTGGTGGCTCAGTAGATAGACACCAGCCTGCTAACCCAAAGGTCTCGGGTTCAATTCCCAGCCAGGGCACGTAACCAGGTTGCAAGCCTGTTCTCCAGCCAGGTCTATAGCTGGAGGCAGGTGAAAGGCAACCATACATTGATGTTTCTCTCTCTCTCTGCCCCCCTCCCTTCCCCTCTCTCTTCCCCTCTCTCCAAAAATAATAGATGAAATCTTTAAAAAAAAAAAAAAATGTAAAAACAATAAATGCTACTCAGTTCAAAAAGTTTTACTGGGATACATACAATTTTGGGAATCTTAATCATCATTTTAAATAAATACCATCACCTCCATTTGATTTGTGTATAAAGGGAAATGTTTAAAGATAAACTTGCAAAAGACTTTTCCTTCCAGATGAAACTAATTTTTACCTAATATTTATCAACACTGAAAGCCCTCTAGTAGGCCTGCAATTCTGAGAATTTTAACACCTATGTTCATTACATTCAATAGATGTTAAGTATCCACGCTGAAAACTAACACTACCTGCTACCACAATCCTAAAACTGGCAGCTCCATGCTGATATCCTGATTGTGACATTATATGTAGTTTTAAGAAACATTATTCAATGAAAAACTGAGTAAAGGATATACAGACAAGATCTCTGTGTATTATTTCTTACAGATGCATATGAAATCTATAAAATAAAATGTTTTATTAAAAACTTTTAAAAAATCTACTCTGATAATTTCAACTACTAATTGTAGCAAAATTTTTCATTTTTCCTTCCTAGAAATAGGTTCATTTTATTTTCCTGTAACAGAACTATATTATATACCTGAATCTAATTTAACAGAAACTATTGACTAAATTATTAAAAAGATGAAAAAATCTGAAATATTCTACCAACAGAAGAACTAGCTACTAGATTTACCAGGGTGAATAAGCTATAGAAATGTCTAATCACTATGTTGTACCTGAAACTAATGAAATATTTCATGTTGAGTGTAATTAAGACATTTTTAAAATTAAAAAAAAAGAAGCATAGTTAATCTCACGGTCTCTCTGAGATACTGATTATGGAAACAATCCTACTGTCCAGTTAAACTTGTTACCCTTTGATAAATTGTCAGATGCTAAACAAATGGCAAAAACAACCATGCTCAATTATTCTGAAATGAGGAGTAAAATATCATCATACAAATTAAATTTTCACCAACTCAATAGCCTGGAATCCAGTAAGGTTATGTGGATATAGTGTAGACTTAAATTATAACAACAATCCTAAGAATGCCTCAGTCCAACATCTAAAACACACATTATAAGACCTTGCAGGTTCCCAACATTAGGAAAAATCAAAATGAAAAAAAAAAAAAAGACAAACAACTATCCCAGTTAAAGTAGCTCAGCATTTGTTCATAGCTGATGACACAGCTTTCAATGAATCCCACTTGGGGAATACTCTTTCTCCATGGGAAAATCCTAATCCTCAATGGCCTACATTAATTTGCCACTCAATCAGCATTTACTACTCACAGGGCCTAGCACTAGGTGCTAGTTGAAGCATCAAGGTATTATTGCCCTCAAAATTTATTACCTGGTAAAGGAAGACAAATACATCAAAGACAATAAAAGAGAAGAAACTATAGTATAAGGCATAATAAAAATCAGTGTCCAATTTTCAACTGAGATATAACTGCCATGCATTAGAACAAACAGTTCAGAAACAGGAGCAATACATTCTAACAGGGAAAGAAAAGGTTCAAATACAAGTTCTCTCAAGAAGGGACATTTATGCAGTTTTGAAAAATGAAAAGGATTAACAGGTGAAGGGAAATGAGAAAGACGTGCAGGGTAAGGCATCAGCACGAGCAAAGGCTGGAGTATGAAAGGGTGTGATCTATGTCCCTAGGTGGTGAGCAGATTGGCTAAGTGAATATTGGGCATGGAAAGGAGGGACGGGGAACAGGTAAGAGAAGCAGGGGCAGGTGGGTGGTTTGAGTGCCATCCCGAGCAGGGAATGTAGATTTTACCCTTAGGTAAATTGGCAGTACTAAAGGTTCATGAGTTCAAGTAACTGGCAGTGGTGAGACAGGCAGATATCAAGGAGGCAAAACAGGTATGAGACCCCTTTGATGGTTACAGAAGACATGAAGATCCCAACTAGGGCAAACAGACGCTTCATTCGGCTGCTTCTCGCTGAAAACAGTGGGCCTTTACCCCAAGGTTCTATTTGTACCAATGGTCCTGTTGCCTCCCTTCTCTCAAGGACCCTGCCTTTTTTCTCTGTCCACCTCTTTCCACTGATTTGTAATTCACCGAATCTTTGTCAAAGGCCTTTAGACAAGTGAAAGTCTCTCTATTATTTCAAGAAAAAAATGTCCAACTTGCTCCTGCCTCCAACTACCATCCCATAATCTTCCTAACCATCAGCCTTTCTTAGAATTAGCTATACACAATGTTCCCAAGGCAACCCAACAAATCCTCAATATCTTCAGTGTCTCTCTGCTCCACCACTCAGCTGAAGCCAGCTGCATTCTCCAAGGCCACAGACAGGGCCTTTGTGGTGGTAGAAATGCTACATATAGAAGAAGTCAGTCAAGTCTCACTCTACTTTGCAATAACTACCCTATGATGAATCCTGGATACCGCCTTTTAGGATGGGTGCTGAAAAACAGATGGTTCAGAAGAACAGCCACTATAGTATTAACAGAAATGATAAAAAGGGAAGATTCTATAACCCGATAAGATAAAAACCTATGAAAAGATGACCTGAAGGAGTATGACTACAATCTAACTATATGAGACATCATTAATGTGGAAAAGAACTCCAGCAAGTAGAAGCAAGTGAATTGCTATTATTTACCTGGGAGTATAAAAGGCAGAGTTTAGTGCAACACAAGGAAGACCCTTTAAGGAGTCATTGTAAGAAAGTCATCTAAAAATGCTTACACAGAAATTGATGACTACATATCGAAATTGTCTAAAGCCTTAATACTCAGAATGTGGTCCATAGATAGGAACCTCAGCACGAGCTGGGAGCTTGTTAGAAATGCAGATTCCCAGGTCTCACCCTAGACAATTCATCAAAATCTGCATTTGCCAAGATTCCCTGGCAATTCCTTTGACAGTAAAGTTTAAGAAGCACCAGTTTAAGGGAGTCTTTTTGTAGTTGTTGTTTTACATTAATAACTTCAAAATAGGTTTATTACTAAATATTTACTTTTATCTTGGTAAACGCAATGGCTAGTGTTCTATCAAATACTGCTGTTTTGCTTTTCATATCTTTTTTAAACTGTAAGTTTCAGATATATCAGGAGAAGAAAGAATGTTGAAAAAACTTTCATAAAAGTTTGCTGCAATTAAGCCAACTTATAATTTCATGTATTTTTAGAGATTACAGAATGAGTAGTATCCATATATAATACACTTATTTTTTCAGTTTTATATCTTTATATTTGTTTTTTCTTTTAGTATGTCACACTTCACGAATTTGCATGTCATCCTTGGGCATGGGCCATGCTAATCTTCTCGGTATCGTTCCATTTTGAATATATGTGCTGCTGAGGCAAACACTCTATCTTTATATTTATTTGTTTGCCCAAAGCACCTTGGGTAAAAATTAAAATAAAAAAATACAACAAGTAATTTAATGATCATCTCTATTCTCATTTTCATATTTGCTTCTAGGTATCCTTTTTTTTTTTAAAGAAATAAAACATACAAGGTCAGGCCCCCTTGTCTGCTAGCCAAGTCACACAGATAACAAATCTGGTGCTTAGTTTTCCTAACGAATGAGTCTGGTGCTAGTCTTCCTGTCATTTTCTTCAATTTAAATATTGTTTATACTGCCCCTGGCTGGTGGCTCAGTGGATAGGCACCGGCCTATGAACCCAAAGGTCGCTGGTTCAGTTCCCAGCCAGGGCACATAACCAGGTTGCAAGCCAGGTCTCCAGCCAGGTCCTTAGTTGGAGGCAGGTGAAAGGCAACCATACATTGATGTTTCCCTCCCTTTTTTCCTTCATCCCTGCCCTTCTCTCTAAAAACGATAAATAAAATCTTTTAAAAAAATAAAAAATAAATATTGTTTATGCTATCACAGTTCTCCCAATTTTCCCCCTTTCATCTCAAACCAGATGTAAGAGGAAGCGAAGTAGGTCTTGTGGTTTCCTTCCAAATATTAATTTACGAAAAACAAAATTCACTATTCCAAAGGCCTGAAAGCTGTTTCATGTACTTTCTGCCTACTAGGTCAAAATATTGTTAATTGATTTCATAGCCTCATCTTTCAAGCATAGTTTTTTAATACCTTAAACAACAGCCAAAACTTACACAAACATTTCAAATGTCAATTTAGTTTTACTAGTGTAAGTATTTTGTTAAAAACTGAGTTAAGGTAGCTGATAGTGGTGTGTTTACAATGTAGCATTAAATAAATTGGTAAAAAAAATGCTGCAGAGGAAAATAAGGGTAAAAAAAGCAAAATGGAGTTCTATGGCTGGTATTTAAAATGTATTATTACAACTCTTAACCACTTCTTAGCTGAGGGCCAGATTTGGTTCCAACTGTTCTATCAGCCAAGTCCAGTGAAGTATGATCTCTTCTAGAATGCACATTTACAATGCCATGAATAATGACCCCAAGCATGTATGAAATAGACTCCGTTAAATATATTCAGAATGTTGAATAGAAGATTTATGCTTCATACTGAATTTTAAGACTTTCTACCGTGTATTTTAAAATATTCTAAAATGAATCACATTTGCGGGCATAATTACATTTCCTTTTCTAGACAGACGAAATATCAGTGACTTAATATTGATAGGTGGTAAAGAGTCAATCACATCAAAAACAAGATTTAAGAAAGGAAAAAAATGGAACTTACCAAATAGACTTCCTAAACTGGCATCCATTTTTATTTCAAATACTTGAGAAATAACATAAAACGTCAGTAAAAATACTGCCACAGCGACCACCAACTTTGCAGCACCTAGGCAGAGGGCAGAAATGCACTGATGAGCCCACAGGACTTCTATTATAGAACACGTCAATGAAAAGTATTAAGTGTATAAAAAAGTTTTAAGACTAACAAATTTTTACTTTTTATCTATTGAGTTTAATTTCACAAGTTATAACAAAAATTGTACTACATATCCATCAAAATAAAGGATTTTCCTGATCAAAGAATTATTAGATTGGCTAGCAATCTATACAAAAAACTGCATGAGTCATCTAATGTTAAATACAAAAACATGGCCTATCATCAGTGGCTGGCTGACTATCCAGAAGTATCATGGCTAATGGAAGCCTGCCACCAAGCATGTTGGATGACCCATTCCTAATTCTTTTCAATTATAAAGGGCAATATTACTATACAGGGATGATTCCAAAAACCTGAACCTTCTGAAGATACTAACACAACAGACTAAGATGTCAACTAAGCAAGTACTTCTCAAATGAAATTTCCTATCACCAACCAACATCTCTGAAGATATAAGACTGCTTCTGGGCCCTGGCTGGTGGCACAGTGGATAAGGTGCCAGCCTGCAAGCCCAAGGGTCGCTGGTTCGATTCCCAGCCAGGGCACATAATGAGGTGCAAGCCAGGTCTCCATCCAGGTCCACAGCTGGAGGCAGGTGAAAGGCAATCAAACATTGATGTCTTTCTCCCTCTCTGCCTCTCTCCCTTCCCCTCTCTCTATAAATAATAAAATCTTAAAAAAAGAAAGAATGAATGAATGCTTCTGGTATGCTTAACAAAAATAATTCCTCCTCACGCTTGATACCTGGTCTTATCCATCTCCTAGAAAACTCCATCTAGCACCTATCATATATGATTCATAATGCGGTTACAGGGTCATCTCCATGAATACAAGATGCTTAGTTTTTCATACTTTTGTATCTTTAACCATTTCTGAGTGCCTTACACATAGTTAGCATTGCTATTCATTAATCAACTGCTTAATATGAATCATCATTTGTCCTTTTTCTGCAAAGCTAAGTAAATCTAGGAAAGGAGAAGGAAAAGGAAAACATAGGAAAGGAAATGGAAAGTGACAGGAAGGAAACATCTTCCTCTCATCCTCTGGATTTCAGAGCTATCTCATTAGGTTATTCTGGAATATGTGTATTTGCCTTTCCAATCTCCATTACCCTCTCTTACCAAAACTTTAATTTACATTGCTATGAAAGAGGTAGCCCTGGCCAGTGTGGCTCAGTTGGTTGGAGCATTGTTCTATAAACCAAAGTGTCTCAGGTTTGATTCCCAGTCAGGGCACATGCCTAGGTTACAGGTTCGATCCCTGGTGGGGGAACGTAAGAGGAGCAATCAATTGATGTTTCTCTCTTGCATTGATATTTCTCTCCCTCCCTTCTCCTTTCTCTCGAATCAATAAGCATGTCCTCAGGTAAGGATTAAAAAAACAAAAAAAGAGGTAGACAAAGGCCCAGATCACATATAATGTAGTGGCAGCACAACGACACAGCCCAGGGCTCCACACAGTACCGCTCTAACACCAAATGACTCCATTCTCCCAGAAACTACTAAAATTCAAAGCACTGTAATCCTTCTCATTTCATAAACCTCAAGATATGAGGATGGCTTCCTCAAGAGGAGTGAAGGGAATGAACTGAGGATGCTCCAAAAGGCTAACGATGCTGAGAGGCAGCAGTTTCTCAGAGCTGCTCGTTTCTGTGGGGAAACACTCTAAGTATAGAAATGAAGTGGCGGTGAGAAAGCCTAACCACTAAACTCATCAGCTTAACCCCCTTCTGTTTCCTGTTGTCTCCCCTCCCAAAACCGTGCTTCCTGATTTCAAGGGCAACTACAAGCTGACTATATTTTTAGTGCATAAGACAGTCAAGTTCCAGGAGGCTTTGCAATCTTCTCCCCACAGGATCCAGCAGAGTGCTTGGCACATAATAATACTCTCAACAAGTCTTTCCTACACAGACAAATGGTAACAGGTGGTATATTCCTTCTTGATCATTTTGGTATCAGCCCCTTGGTATGAAGACTGCATATCTTCAGGATAGGTTAATATCGCATTTTCTAGCAAGCACAGGTAGGTGAAACAAGTGCTTACATTTCCCTGCCCCCTAAAGCAGATAGATGAAAACTTTGTTGTTCAAAATTGAAGTATTAAAATACAAAGTTTATAATATATAGAAGTTCCAGACTAAATTCAATACCAAGCTAAACTTGAGCCTGTATTTTAAGAAAAAAACAGACATCACGCACACACACAGAGGTCTATCTGGAAAATGTACAGCCATTGTTAATGTAATGAGAACAGTGCATGACATTGATGTAACCTGGCAGCCAAGGAGAGTGGACTGGAATGCACATGTGTCAACAATGAGGACCTCACTGTACTAGTCAGTGGGGGCAGCAGATGCTGTTGAGTGAGCATATCAGTGCAGCCATTACATTTAAAATGACTGAGTAAGCAACAACTCTGCCTTAAATTTTGCATTAAGCATGAACATTCCTCTGTGGAAAATACTCAATTATTCAGAAGGCTGCAGCTATGGGCAACTGGTGACTGGCAGCTTCATCACAACAACATGCTTCCTTATGCATCATGTCTTATTCAGAATTTTTTGTGAAACATCAAATCACCCAGGTGACTAAGCCACCCTACAGCCCAGATTTGAGGCCCTGTGATTTCTGGCTTTTCCCAAAACTGCGATCAATCACCTTTGAAAGGGAAAGGATTTCAGAACATCTATGAGATTCAAGAAAATATAGTGGGGCAGCTGATGCGATTGGGAGAACTGTCTGAAGTCCCAAGGTGCCTACTTTGAAGGGGACTGAGATGTCATTGTCCTATGTACAATGTTTCTTATATCTTGTATAAATGTCTCTGCTTTTCATATTATACAGCTGGAGACATTCTGGACACATACATGTACACACAGACATACACCATTTACTTAGTGCCTACTATAGAGCTAAATGCTTTATGAGCATAATTGTACTTGCATAGCTTTCCAAGGTAGTTATTTTCATTTTACAAGTAAGAAAAATGAGGCTAATGATTTAGACCACTTGCCTAAGTTCACTTAACTTGTCAATAGTAGAACTGAGTCTTAAACCAAGACATATTCACTTATATGATCAGCCTATCAGAGGAACTAGGAGGACACAAAAACTCTAAGGCAGAGAAAAGGCAGAGGTGGAGAAACCAGCTGGGAAGAGAACAGGCAGAGGTTCCCTGACAGACGCAGGCAGGCGAAAGCAAGCAGAGCCTCCACAGTGGCTGAATTCTAGAACGTCTGCTACAGAGGGCCTCTTCCAGGGCTGATCATCATCCAGTTCTGAACCTGGAGAGGCCTACACATGCCACGCCTTCTAGCCATGAACTGCACTCATCTGAGTGTCCTATTTTTCACAAACCAAAGAGCATAAACTTTAGATATTGATGCCTCACTGTAGGAATAATGACTATAAGTTTATTTCAAAGCAACCAGCACTTTTTTAATTAGAAAGGATTAGGTTGAAAGAACTAAACTATTAGCTAATCTTCCTTATTCACTCACAAAGCAATCCCCTCAAAAACTATACTAGGAACAGTGCCAAATATAAAATAAGCACTCAGTGAATAATTACTCATCAATTAACCTTGGCACTATTTGTCAGAATCAGAAAAATAGACTAGCTGACAAAGTTCATTTCAACTAGAATGAATGTAGAATTATGTAAGAGAAACTTGCTTTATTTCAGATAACCATGTTTAATTAAGTGTACTTTTTAAATCATCTGAAAATATGTAATCATAGTCATGCTGTATTCAAAGATCATATTTTGTCAAAAAACAAAAGACAAACATGTTTTTATTTTTATCATTTATTTATATATTTTTAAAGACTTTATTCATTGTTTTTAGAGAAGGGCGGGGAGGGAGGAAGAAAGGGAGAGAAATATTAATGTATACAGTTCCTTTCATCTGCCTCCAGCTACAGACCTGGCTGGAGTCCTGGCTTGCAACCTGGTTATGTGCCCTGACTGGGGAAATGAACCAACAACCTTTGGGTCCATAGGCTGGCGCCTATCCACTGAACCACCAGCCAGGGCTTGTTTTTATTTTTTTAACCACAAATAAGCTCTTAGTTTCTGGAAATATTTTTGTTTAGTAATTGCACAGCTGCTCAAAAAAGAATGTTTTTGTAAATCCATGCCCAAGATATTCAGATTTTCCAATTTCTACAAAAGCATTAGTGAAAATCCCTCAGTTATGTTTGTTTAATAATCATGATTTTTAATCACCTGTACTTGATTCTACATAATTATAGCTGAAGTAAGACTTATTTGCCCTCCTAGCTTGATTTTAGGTCCTTCTAAGAGAGGCTCACAAAAAATATTTTGTTTGCTGGTGAGATGATAAAAGAAAGACTAACTTGATTTTGAGAAATTACAATTTATCTCCTGTGTTGGACACACAATTAGTAGAAATTTCTATGTTAAGTGCATACTTCCTTTAAAGGTTTTGGATGTGCTAGAAGTTAGGCAGGTGTGGAAGGGTCACAGTTATTTTTACTATTGGTAGGAAGAGGTAGGTCATCAGCCCTTTAGTTATTTATGGATCCATTCTTTTTATAATGCTTAAGGATAACTACCTTAACACTGTGAACATCAATTGGTGTTTTTCAATTTCCTCAATATGATGCTCAAAAAACAGATGTCCCTATGCATAATCTCATTTAGGAAGACTGAACCTGAGTTAGCAAAGACAGGGTATGTCAAAGGTTGGTTTACAGCTGTTCATATGGAAAATAATACAATAATTAATAAGTAATAATACAAGAATAAACTCTGTGTTTCATGTACTTGCAACTGTAAACCAACTTTTGCCCCACTCTGTACGTAGTTATTTAAGTAAAAAACACATTGTATCAAATCCTTTACATACACTAGTTTTACTTTACGTGTACACACAAGAAAAGTTTAAGCTTTGAAACTTCATAGTTCTTTTTCCTGAACAAGCTAGAACTCATCAAAAGCAAAATAGTTCTCCCAAGGTTGTCAAACTTTTTCATATGGATGTTATATATGTATTATATGGCAAGTAAACTAAATGTATTAGACCATGAACATTAAAACTGTAACTTAAAATATTTAGTATAAATCATTTCAATGAAAGTGCCCCCAAACACTTATGTAACATTCATTATATGTCCAATTTGTGATTTGCTAAGTACATAAAAAAGTAAAGAGGCTAAATAATGATTTAGCTTGTTATATTTCAGCTTTGCCTTTGATCCAGAAAAAGACTGTTTACGCTCTCCTTTAGTCATTACTGAATAAACAAGTTATGCAAGAAGCAAAATTATTTCTACTAAATTGATATATTTATCTTACCTGCTACCCTCATGTTTGGTTTTTCAGTCTTTGGCACTTTTCATGAAAAAAGCTCCTAAAATCAAAAGAAAAGGCAAACAGCATTAGGTCTAAAAGGAACAATCCTCCTTCGACTGAATCTGGAGTGTATTTATTAAACTAATGAAAATTCTTATCACTGCGTGCGCCTCACCCTGCTGAACAACAAGAGCCACTGAGAGGAGACTCGTGTCCCACTGTGTCCCCCAGCTCCCAACAGAATGAACAAGTGAGGGGAAACCTGCCATCAGGTTTGTGAAGAGAAGCTAATGCTTCATTACTATCAGTGATTATACATCTACGAGGAGCTCTGGATAGTTACTTCCAAACTTTCAACTTGCCGCTGAGGTCCACAGAGGTTAAGCTGATTGGCCCGTCGTGGGACAGATTAACTGTGGAACGGGACCAGGACGTAGGTGTGCTGGCTCCTGCGCCAGGGCTCACACCTCTACAGGATGCCACCGCATGTTTAGGGTGACATCATTCCGGCATCATTATGATAAGCACTTACAGAAAAGGCTTCTCATTTTAATACCAGCGTTCTCTTCCTCTCCCTATTTTCAATTTAAGTTTGTAAAAACATGTATTCACAGTGTAGAATTACAATTTTAAATATTGCAGCAATTATTATTGACAGTATATATTATCCATCAATGAAGAAATTATCCGTTGGTATTATCCTAATAACAACAAATAGATACTGGGAAAAAATCTGTGTATGTGTATTTCCCTCCTAAGAAATAACACATCTTTCCCTGACTAGTGTTGCTCAGTGTATTGAAGCACTGGCCTGTGAAGCTGTGAACGGGTTTCAGTCCCCAGTCAGGGCACATCCCTGAGTTCCCCTGATGGAGGCATGCAAGAGGCCACTCGACAATGTATCGCTCTCATACTGGTGCTTCTCTTCCTCTCTTCCCCTCTTTCTAAAATTAAATTTTTTAAAAACCTAAAATACATCTTTATTTTACACTGTATTTTTTAGACTGTGTTTGATAAAGTCTGACCTAATAATAGATTCTGCTCCAAATAAAAATACTGACCCTCCCCTAGGGGACACTGAAAGGAAGTGCAACATCCACTTTTCATATTCCCCATACGGGTAAGGAGGGTGGGGCACAGCCAAACGGTCAATGCCTTTAGATGAACTTTCTTTATTCTGCTTAATCTACCCTGAAGAAAATATCAACACTTGAACTAATACTGAAGTAAGCATTACTTATTTGCCTTTGTTATTTATCTGAACACCTTCCACATAAAATAGAAAAGCCAGCGTTCTTTACCTATGTAAACTAACTACTTAGCTACAGGCTTAGAAAACACCAAAAGGAAAGAAGAGATGCGGAGTATCCACAAATCATCACGTAAAAGTGGAAAAAAATCCTCAGCTTTTCAAGTGAAGACTCCAAGTGGTTATTAATCCTCTTCTGACTTCTAGCAAAAATGGACACTATGTTCATAATACCCACATGCTTTTCCTCCCAGCTAATGCTCCAAAATTGCGTCACTCTTATCTGAGTAAGACCTAGGAAAATTCCTTTGAAAGTGTGATAAGCAGTTGGGCAGGCAATGACTGTGCTACTTCACTGGTTCCGTTACTTGCTGAGGAGCCACCCCTGCCCGGCTCAAGTCATTGTCCAACCAGCCTGCTTCTAAACCTAGTTAAGAAGCACGATCCCTAGTTAAGACCACGTTATAAAGTACAATTGTCTTGCTGAATCCATGTTTTCCATTAAGTTTCTCGGAGAATAACATTTAGTAAAACTTCTAAATTAAAACCTCATCAAATTTCAGCCACACACTTTTTAATTAGTTTTCTTAAAAAGCAAATTACTTTTGTAAGAGTGTAAATCAGCCTAAGGAAACACTATTGAATGTATCTGAGAGGAAATCAAGCAATATCTGTTCACAACGTGCTAATTCCTCACCTGCCTTCTTAGGAGGACACTGAAAAACAGGGAAAACATTACCCATAATCATCTCGGGGGGAAAAAAAGTAAAAACAATGGGATCTCGTATAAATCAGAGGCTGAACCTCCAATAATCAGGTAGGGATAGAACAGATCCACAGAAAATGAACACAACAATATAAGGGTAAGGAGCCCTCTGCTAGAAATTCAAATCTCTTTAATCCAGAAGCTACAGGTGAAATAACTTATACTTTTTCTTACATGTTCATTAAAAGGTAGAAATATAGAAATTAGATCCACTTATCAAAACTAGAATATTGATGGGAGGAGAGAATATTTTTAGGGCAGATTAAAAAAAAAAAAAAAAAAAAAAAAACTTGGAGAATACATTGTGAAATACATAGGCCAAAGCAAGTTTCAGGGTTTTAGATAAAAGACTGCACCAGATTGGGTAGCTAATGTGTCAAACGCACAGTCACCTGAGAGCAGACTGCAAGGAGGGTCAGCATGATGCCCTTGGGCAGTGATACACTGTTCTGGAGAAACACTAATTAAGAATGTAACCTAGCCCTGGCTGGAAGAAGACAGCCTAAATTAGGGTCTCAAAGGGACTTACTGGATTGCTTTGAGTGTCTTATACTTTCAACACTTCCTTCAGACCAGTGATCTTGTATAGTCTGACTTAGGGAAGTTTTGTGAAAATCAGACCAAATAAGCAGATTATTGTCCTAGAATTAATGAATGCCAGGAAAACAAAAGATAAATGCACAGGTCAATCCTTTCATTCTTTCCTTGAGATGGACTCCAGCTACATTATTTGAATTACAAGAACGATTCTATATAAACAAAATAAATAACAAAACTCACCATTTACCAAGGAGGGGAAGGTCTTGGCAGTTTACGTAAACCAGGCAACAATGCATGCAGCAGAACAACTCTCACACATTCTTATTTCATGTAATCTTCCCAACAGCCCTCTAGTGTAGTGGGTATTAAGATGCATTACAGATGAAGTCAAGGGATTTGTCTAAGGTTGTAGGAAGGGTAAGTAAGAAGCTGATGCTACAAACAAATCCACTTCTCCTTTACCCCAGGCAGCTCAATGACCTGCTCTAACACAAGGAGCTTGTTGACAAAAGTCCATGTCAATCAATCTGGCTTTTGCAAAATGCTCTGGGAATTGCTAACGTCTGCTGCCAACCCCACTCTCAAGATGTGACAAAATGACTAAACACGTGTATTACGACCTTCCTCAAAGACAGACAAAAGAAAGTGAAGCAGGCATACACATCTGTTGATGGATTTAATATTAATGGTTAACAATTAAGCCAGAAAATAACCCTACAAATTAAACTTCGTAAGTATAAGGAAACTATCAATTCAACACAACTGTATTTCAGTGCTGGTCAAATGCAATTTTAAGTGAATCAACTGAATGAAATCTGTATGATTCACTTAATAGTCACATGAACTGAGGCTTTTCCATTAAAAACAAACAAAAAAAATACCAAACAAAGCACAAGCGGATAGACTTAAAGGACATTTAAGCCCAATAATGATTAATTATGCATCAAATTGACTGGGCCACAGGGTGCCCAGGTATTTGGTTAAACAGTACTCTGGTTGTCTGGGAAGGTGTTTCTAGATGAGATCTGAGTACAGCAATTTGCTTCCCTCAGTGTGAGTGGGCCTTACTCACCCAGCCTCTTGGAGGCCTAAACAGAACTAAAAAGTGTGAGTATGGGAGAATTCACTGTCTACTGTCTTTGCACTGGGACATGGGTCCTCACCTGCCTTCAGACATGGACTGAAACTTACACCATCAATTCTCCTGGTTCTCAAGCCTTGGGATTCAGATGGGAACTATACCGCTGGCTTTCCTATTTGTTGACTGCAGATCCTTTGATTTCTGAGTCTCCACAGCTGCATACCCCAATTCCTTATGATATCTATCATCTATCTGATCTGATCTGATCTCATCTCATCTGATCTACTATCTCCTACTGCTTCTGTTTCTTTGGAGAACCCAAACTAATACAGGCCTCCTCAACATCAAAATGTAAAAGATTAAATTTTCATCCCCAACAGTTGAACAAAAAGTAGTAATACTGAAATCAAAAAGGGATAATGCAACTAAGTCACTAGGTTTTTTTCCCCAATTTTACGTAGAAACAAAAGTATGCCATTAAAAAATTATTTGCAGGAATACTGTTAGCTACGTGAATAAAAGAGAGCAACTGCTAGCAAACTTTTTCAGGAAAGGTACCAGGCTCTGGTCCTACTACTCAGTTCTGCACTGCATTTGCGAAGCAGTCATAGACAATACAGAGACCCAGGGGCCCAGGTGTCTGATAATCAAACTTTATTTCTGGATACTGAAATGTGAATTTCACAAAACTATCACATTACAAATTATCATTCTTCTTTTGATTTTTTTTTTCAATGTTAAAAGTGTAAAAAACAATCTTGGCTGAGGGTCTACAAGAGCCCATGGGTTCTAATTATGCCAACTTGAGATAGAGGAATAAAATAATAAAATTTTAACTTATTTTTAAAATAGAGGAATAAACTTTGCAGACTATACCCTAATATTCCAACATTTCTTGCTGAGCTACCTGCAGGGTGCACAAATGCCACAAGGCTTGTAGTCGTCCTCTTAGAAGTATTACTACAGATGTAGGACAGATAAGATAATCCTCAATTCTGTGTTCTATGAGTGTTCATTGTATATATGTCCATAATCAACTGCTCCCTGTGAAAGAAGCATACACTCCACGGAAAACAATATAACAAATCTCCAGAAAACAAGGAAAACAATCTTTCTCTTCCTAAAATAGATGGGAATATATCTAGGTTCTGGAATGTTTCCCAAAGTAATCACAAGAGATATGTTTTTTTAAGGGATAAAAATTAATCTAATTATATCCCATTTTATTAACCATAAAATTATGTTGGATAGGAGAAACTGACATTACTATTTTCTTTATGTGGGTATTGAGATGGGCTAAAAAAAGGAGGAAGGGGTAACTGCATCTAACGCTGAACTTTTAAAATTCTAAATATTGCCTTGACTGGTGAGGCTCAATGGGTTTAGGTGTCCCACAAACGAAAAGCTCACTTGTTCAATTCCTGGTCAGGGCACATGTCTAGATTGTGGGTTTAGTACTGGTAGGGGCATGTGAGAGCCAACTGATTGATGTTTCTATGGCACATCAATATTTCTTTCTCTCTCTCTAAAAAAGAAATAAAATCTTTAAAAAGTAAATTTCAAATATTTATGTTTTGAAAAGCCTTTTCTTAGTTAAAAGAAAAAAAAAAAGATCACTCTAGCAGATGCAGACTACTATCAAGCCCCCTTGCTCACCCAGATGCTACCTGCCATACCACTTTCCAGGATGGATAAATTTTGAGATTACAGAATTGAATGAAGAGGATTGATGACAATGTTGCATTAATGTGAAAGACCCTGAACATCAGAATGATACCTGAGCTGCTTTCATTGTTATAAATGAACACAGCTTGGTGTTAACACTAAATGCTTAACAAACAAAAAATGCAATTATTAACTTGAGAAAGTATTTGAGTACTAGTAGGAGATTGCTACTAAATCCTAGAAGATCTATTTTTTTTTTAAATCTGCCATTTTCACACAAACGTGTCATATGCCTTTGAATAAGTATGATCTGATAATAATTAAGTGGAAAAATTTTAGCCCTGGCTAGTGGCTCAGTGGATAGGTGCCAGCCTGTGAACCCAAAAGTCGCTGGTTAGATTCCCAGCCAGGGCACATAATCAGGTTGCAAGCCAGGTCTCCAGTCAGGTCCTTAGCTGGAAGCAGGTGAAAGGCAACCATACATTGATGTTTCTCTCCCTCTGCCTCCTTCCCTTCCCCTCTCTCTAAAAATAATAAATAAAAATATTTAAAAATATATAAAAAATAAATGGAAGAAAATTTAATTACTACCTAACAACTAAAAAAATACTCAAGGATTTTAAATGACCAAAATGATCTTACATTTTGATTAGAAGAAAAAGAGAAGCAAAAAACAAAGTTTTTTTTTTTTTTAATTTGGGATAGAAAGGAAGAGAAAATGATCTGTGTGAATTATAATGCCAAGAATAACTACTTTAAATAATCTGAGGAAATAGAAACGTATCCACTCCTACAAATCAGCCTTAAAAAAAGTAAGGCTACAGAGTAGCAACCCAAAACCATTCAGATAGGGGCTCAACAGAACCAATACATACATCTTTCAGAATAAAATGTTAATATTCTGTTGAAAACCTTGGAAAGAGAGGGATATAGGTTATCTATCTATGCCTGAATTTTTAAGTTATCCAAACTACTATCATCTGGCTTATTTTCTTAATAGCATCATATTGAAATTTTATTTTTATAAAATAATTAATGTCCAAATACGGCTAAGAAACAGAAAACAGAATTAAAAGTATACAAGTAAAAACTCACAAATGAGCCAAAAGTGGTTTTAACCCACTCCCCGAGCCAACCCTCAACACCCAGAATGCTAGCTAACAAATGCTTGATATGAAACCTACAGGGATCATGCTGGGTGGATTTAGCCTTCCTCCAGTCCTCCATGAATTACTGTGTGTATGTGATCTGCCACTGAGTCCGTGCCGACTCCCAGAGACCAACCCTACGAATGAATGATGTCCATCCACAATGTCCTTCCTCATTGGCTCTTAGACAGACTCATGCCTATGGCTTCTTTCATGGAGTCAGTCCATCTCACACTTTTTCCTATTGCCTGTATTTCCCAGCACTGGTGTCTTTTCAAAGAACCCTGCCTTATCATCTGCCCCAAGCTTCAGTTCTGATATTTTGGCCTGCAGTAATGTTTCAGGCCTTATTTACTCTGTGACCCACTTGTTTGTCTTTCTGGTGGTTCAGGGAACCCACAAAACTCACGTACATGGCCGTATTTCACACAAATCCATTTTTTCTTCTATCAGCCATTTCACTGTCCCACTACTAAATTCCTACATAGTAGTTGAGAAAACAAGGGTGTGATCTTACCTATTTTTTTTTTTTTTTTTTGGTTCTCCTGACAGTGACCAGAGTAATAATTCAGAAAGCTTATATCTGATCTACAGAAGCTAGATACACCTTCATCTTTTTAAAGAATAAAACAATGACCCAATATAAGTGCAATACCAACTTGTACCTCCAGGTAAAAACCGACTAGTGAAGGTGCTCTGCTACATCAGGCAAGTGCTCTGTGTTAGTGGAGATAGAGGTAACTGTGACACAGAATGTTCACAGTCAAGCTTTTCTAGGGCCGAGTCAAGTGCTAGCCAGAAAAACCACCTGGTGCCAGGTGGGGAACACATGTTCCTGGTCCTGGAGTTGCTAGGGCTCTTCCATGCTGCCAGTTTGGGGAAGAAAGGTGTAATTCATTTTGAGAACTGACACTGGCTACAGGTAAAGGGGTGGGAGAAAGGGAGGTGGAGCTAGCTCTGGGAGAGGTGCAGAGTCCCTCAGGGAGAAGTGTTGGCTCTTTATGACTGTTGTGAGCAACAGTCAGATAGGTCGCCTGTCAGCAAGAAAAGGCACCTGGTGGTGGGCTACTGGCTGCTCTCTCTAGTCAGGGAAAGAGCCACCTGGTAGTCAATTCAAAGTACCAACACACACAGCCAGGGATGAGCTCTCTTCTGTTGCTTTTGCCCTGCAGTTAGTTAACTGATCACCTTCTCTTATCTCTTCCTTCCACCCTCCAGCTTGCTGTAATTCGATTTAGGACTCAATTTTGTTCTTGTCATAACCAAACCTGACAGCCCACACACACTATATTCCAGGAGCAAAAAATATTTCAATATTGTTTATCTCAACATCAAGAAATCCAGTTACAGTGAATTAGAGACCTGAAGTTCTTACCTCTTCAGAAGTGAGATATCAGGTTTTTAAAGTACTTCAGTTGATCCAGAAGCACTTAGTTATATATATACTTCCAGTGATTAAAAACTTGCCCTGAAAGGGGGATAGATGTAATACAACAACAATAAAATTAAAAAACAAACAAACAAACTTGCCCTGGCTGGTGGCACAGTGGATAAGGTGCTGGCCTGTGAACCCAAAGGTCACTGGTTCAATTCCCAGCCAGGGCACAGAACTTTCATACATAACCTTTCAATGTATGAAAGGCCACCAACCATACATTGAAAAAAGAAACCAAAAAACTAAATGGGCACGTGCTCTACTTCCCCTCCATAAACTAATACAGCTAAGCAACTTTTTTCCTGACAATGTCACTTTCATGTTCCAAGATGATGTAAGAAAGGAAGCACCATGAGCAGATGGGATGTGCTTTGCTGCATTTTCCGTAGTGCACACAAATCTGTTTTCACACCCAGTCTTTCCCTCACTACTCAATATGCTACCGTGGCACTTGTTTTGAGCTGGCCACCGGTTCAGTGCTTAATCCTGATTATCACAACTACATCCAAAAACTACTCAGGAGAGGGCAGTCAGTGGCTGTTATTTATGCTTAGAAACAGCTAACTGGCCTTAATGAGGGTCAAGGGGATGATAAAAGATAAAAATAAAATGATTGAGCCATACCCAATGTCAAAGAAACGGTAAGTGTTCCAGGGAACTGTAATTACAAATGGAATGCACTCAAGGACAAAGAAGCTAGAAATAAGGCTTCTGAACTAGACCATCAACCCAGATATGACGGGAAATGGATAGGATGAAAATAATAAGGGCCAAACTGGAGTACATTGTAGCCTACAATATAGCTAAATTGCATTTTATAACAGTCATCAGCACAAACGTCATTACAAATAAACATTCAGTAAGGACACCTTATGTTAAAGTTTATTACACACAAATATTTTCCATAGTAAAAGGTCTTAAGAAATGTTACATTATAATTCTTTTATTTCATTGTTTCAATGCTTCCTAATAACCTTTTATCATAACAAAGAGGGGCCTGTGGTTCACTCTATTTTTATTGATTCTATAGTTCACATGACTTCCCTCATTTAACTTGTCCTAAGTCAGGACTAACTAGGCTTACATTTTTTTCTGAGTAGTATTTAAAATACGGTGTACCTTACAAACATCTTAGATTCAATGAAACATCAAATCTGGTTTTTGGAAGCCCTGTCTGTGAAGTCCCCCCACGGCATGAACACAATGATCCTGGGGCATCTTCCATGAAGATTCCTCAGACCAGTCCCCAAGGAAGGATTAAACTCCTGATGCTCATTCAAACTCAGATCTGAGAACTTTAGATCCACACCAATCCAAACACACAGAGACATTTAGAGGAATTAAAGAGAGAGAGGGGGTGGGGGGCAGGCAGATCTAGGCCAAAAAAGGCCAAAGGTAAAATTCATATGATGAGAATTTTCATTCTTTCCTTTACAGTGAATGGAAATCAGCCTGACTCATGGCCAGGTCCCCTGGGGGTGAGGAGGGAGGGGCAGCAGTTGAAATCTGGAGAGAAGATGCTGGGAAACCCCTTAGCAATGGTTACAATAGTGTTAGATCAAAATCACCCACATGTTCGCTTGCAGTTTTTCATCTGCCAAAGCAGAAGTTTGCTTAAAAAGTCATAATCCAGTTAAAGAAATGAAATCGTGATAGATTTCTGTAATCACAAGCACAAAATGACATTCAGTTCTCCCTGCTCTTCATAGTTCTATTACTGTCCACCAAAGTGCTGTAACATCAACTAACTTAATCTTCTACGTCATCCATCCAGGAGGAGAAAGAAAGATGAAGGACAGATAGAAATAGATTATTATTGACAACACTGGCAAAAATAAAACTAAATACCCTTTCACCATAAGTTGAACATAAGTAGGGTAGAGAAGTATCCAGTTCCTGAACTGTCACAAAAAAGGGAATACAAAGAGGGCACAAATTTACTTAGTGTATAACTATCTTCATCTCATGTAGCTATTATACCAGATGAGAAGTTACAGGTTCCTATTCAGAATGAATGTTTAAGAATTCCCCTACAAACTGCCTTTACAGTAGCCTGCAGAACTACAAGGGCAAACATAATCCTGTCAGCTAAACATTCTACGTGAACAAATGTAGGAGCAACGTGCATTCGTCTGCCCAAGAGACCTGGACAGCTCACCAATTCTAAAAACAAACAAATAAATAAACAAGCAAAACCCTGAATGCAAGTTGGCAGCCATTTGATAAAGACTGGGAAGTAAGAACCTTCCAGTGTAAAATTTTTGAACCAATTTAAAAATTCATTTTTATCAACCATAGGTTCTTCAAAACACACTTACTGATCATTTAACTGCATATGACGGTGTCAACAGGTAGCACATCTGACACCATGATACTACCTTTACAAACCTGGTGGTTGGATGAAATTCAGGATGCTGCAAATGTTCATTTAACTTTTTCTCACTAGCACACAAAACTCACCAGGGACCATCAATGGATGAATGGCTAAACAAAATACAGCATGTATCCATAGTGGAATGTTACTCGGCTACAAAAAGGAATGATGTCCTCATATGTGCCACAACATGGATGAACCCGTAAAACATAATACTAAGTGAAATAAGCCAGACACAAATGATCGCCTATTGTATGACTCCATTCACATGAACTATCCCAAGTAGGTGGATCCATCAAGGTAGAAAGCAAACTAGTGCTGGCCAGTGGTTAGAGGAAGGGGGCTTAACAGGCACAAGGTTTTCTTCTGGGGTGACAGAAATGTTCTAGAACTAACACAAGTGGTGATTGCACAACTCTGTGAATGGACTAAATGTCACTGAACTGTACACTTTAAAATGGAAAATTTTATGTTCTATGAATTAAATTTAATTTTTATAAAAGAGAACTGAAAAAGAAAAAACTCAAGGAGTAAAAAGTAGAAAAATCATGGGCAGATGAAAAATTAGGTTAGAAATAAGAAAAATGTAAATAATAAAAGAACAGTTTCAACCAAAAATACTGATGGAGTGGCTGTACAAATTCAGAGGTACTGGAACACTTAATTTCCTCCTCCAAAACAAAGTCAGCTGACTGTATTTTAGGAACTGAATAAAAATCATAACACTTTTTATATAATTTTTTGTCTTTTATTAAATCCAGAGAGAAGGAAAGAGAGGGAGAGAAACACTGATGTGATAGAGAAACATCAATCAGTTGCCTCTCGCACAAGCCCTGACTGGCCACCAAACCCACAACCCAGGCTCGTGCCCAGACCAGAATGGAACCCGCCACCTTTGGACGACCAATCAACAGAGCCACACCAGCCCGGACAATCATAAACCATTTTAAAATTTTAAGATCTTGATCATTTTGTTCAATCTCCCGAATCAGATTAAGAGAACAAGGCACTGCATGATATTAAAGAATCTGGTCAATGCCATTCAGGAAGTAATGACATGCAAAGTACTGATTAAAATCCAGATGATCTGATCCCAAAGACGGGAATCCTTTGGGACTAAGCTCAAGATAATTCTTTGGAGATAAATTTTCCCAACTGTGTTAAGCTCTGAGCAAGATGGATTTTTGTGAGATCTAAGACCAAAATCTTTTGCTCCATGGGTCTTGCACCTTTCAGCTTCAGGAAATAAGCATAAATAAAGAGAGACAGGACAGAGAGACAGAGAGAGTTAATGCCACAGACAAAGTAAAGGAGCTTTGTGAAGGCTCAGGGTGCCTTATTCACAGCCTTCAGGATACCTATAGTAATTATTGGTGCACGGTAGGCACTCTTATATTTTTAAATGAATATAACAATTTTTAAATACTGCAAATCACCACTTAAGACCTAAAATATGTTCAAATATCTCCCAACAGTGAACTTTTTTGTGTGTGCCATTTAACAGTGTCTTAGCCCAATTGTGTTTTCCTTTTTAACGTATCTTCATTAAGTATGAAGAGATTAACTAGTTCACAATGCTTAAGGTAGCAATCCATATTAAAATTCTGTAATACAAAGCCCTGGCTGGTAGCTCAGTGGATAAGGCACCAGCCTGCGAACCCAAAGGTCGCTGGTTCGATTCCCCAGCCAGGTTGCAAGCCAGGTCTCCAGCCAGGTCTCCAGCCAGGTCTTCAGCCACCTCTGTGGCTGGAGGCAAGTGAAAGACAACCATACACTGATGTTTCTCTCCCTCTCTGTCCCTCTCCCTTCCCCCTCTCTCTGGATATAATAAAAATCTTTAAATTAAAAAAAATCTTAATACAACCATCAAGGTTAATTTTATTTTTAAAATATTTTATTTATTATTTTTAGAGAGAGGGGAAGGGAGAGAGGCAGAGAGGGAGAGAGACATCAATGTATGGTTGCCT
The DNA here is from genome assembly GCA_004026585.1 of Noctilio leporinus. Lineage (NCBI taxonomy): Eukaryota > Metazoa > Chordata > Mammalia > Chiroptera > Noctilionidae > Noctilio > Noctilio leporinus. The sequence goes on along the minus strand of PVIW01000040.1, from coordinate 260,985 downwards.
TTCACCTGCCTCCAGCTACAGACCTGGCTGGAGACCTGGTTTGCAATCTGGTTATGTGCCCTGGCTGAGGAATTGAACCAGCAACCTTTGGGTTCACAGGCCGGCACCTTATCCACTATGCCACCAGCCAGGAACAGTGAGTTTAACTTTAAAAGTCACTTTTGACCCAGTGGTGCTTCGTTCTTAACTCCCTTTTATTTCTAATTTTTATTTATTGATTTTAGAAAGAGAGAGAAGGGAGAGGAAGAGGGAAAAATATCAATTTATTGTTCTACTCACTTATGTACTCATTGGTTGATTTTTGCATGTGCCCCAACCAGGGATTGAACCTGCAACCCTGGCATAACAAGGTGACATTCTTACCAACTGAGCTACCTGGCCAGGGCCAATTTAAGTTTCTATTAAACAGGAGCACCTTACATTGGGGATTTGGGGGTAACCTGGACTGTTTCCTTTTTTAAAACTTTACACAGTGACAGAAAACACTAGAATTAGTGGGGTGATCACATTCTAAGTTACATAAAGGTCAAGTCACCATATTGTACAGATGAAACTAATATACCCACTACACTTAAATAAATTAAAAGCCCCATTTGTGGATGATTTTGAAGGGTTCTTCAGGTTGAGAATCACTGTGCTGAACTTTTTATTTCTTACTGTCAAGGAATGCCTGTCTTTAATGTTCTGAGAAAACCTAAACCTTATAAAGTGCCGAGAATTTGTGAAACAAAGCTTCTAACACCTGAATAAAATTGAAAAGAAATGTGACTTAATTAGTAAAGAGAACTCAAGAGAGACTGGGCAGCCTTTAAAAGAGGAACAGTGAATAATATGCCCAAACTGGACACTGACTGTGCCAATTTCTTGTTGAATGGTGTAAGCTATTAACTTTTATTTTCCCAGTTAAATGGAGATCCCCTTGGTACTCTGCAATACCCTGTGTGAATAGTCATGTGCCGCTTAACGATGGGAACACATTCTGAGAAGCGTGTCATTATGCAATTCTGTCCTTGTGCCAACATCATAGAGTGCACTTACACAAACCTAGCTGGTTCAGCCTACTGCAAACCTTGGTTATGTGGTATATCTTTCTACCTCTAAGTTACTGAACAAGCCAACAAATGAAGCTGAAGCAGGAAAGAAAATGATGCCATCAAGAGATGAGGTGAGCCTTGGACAGGTAGCTCAATTGGTCAGAGCATCGCCCAACAGGCCAGGGTTACAGGTTCCATCTCCCCGGTCAGGGCACACACAAGAAGCAACCAATGAATGCATAAATAAGTGGAACAACAACAAGTTGATATTTCTCTTTCTCGCTCCCTCTTTCTTTCTAAAAATCAATTAAATTAAAAGGCAGAGATTAGGTGAACTTGAGATACATAAGGCTACTGCAAAAGTAGTATGACACACTGTTTTACAGCAAACCTTTTTTTATTAAAAGAGAACATTCTAAAATAATGATAATAAGTATAGGATAGTAAATACATAAATCAGTAACAAAGTCATTTATTATCTTTACCAAGTACAATATTATATACTATACAGTGTACATAGTTGACCCTCGAACAGGGTTTGAACTGTGAGGGTCCTCTCACATGTGTGTGTTTTTGTTTGTTTTGATAATACATCTGGGTATTAAACCAATGGTACATGTGCCTGTGAACCCAAAAGTCGCTGGTTCAATTCCCAGGCTGGGCACATAACCAGGTTGCAAACCAGGTTGCAAGCTGGGTCTCCAGCCAGGTCTGTAGCTGAAGGCAGGTAAAAGGCCTCCATATACCATATATTGATGCCTCTTTCCCTCTCTCTGCCTCCCTCCCTTCCTCTCTCTCTGAAAATGGTAAATAAAATGGTAAAAAAAAAAAAAAAAAAAAAAACAGTAAATGTGGATCAAAACAATATTATTTGACCCACAATTGAGAATCAGGTGGTAGGGAATGTGAATACCATTTTTTGATCTGTGTTTGGTGAAAGCTACTGTGGGAAAGGTGACTGTGAAAGTCAAGATTTATATCTGGGTTTTTCAACTGCACAGGAATTGGAACTCCTCATCCCGGTTGTTCAAGCAACAGTATTCACTCTACTCTAACAAGACTGGAAGTACAGGTCTGTTTACACCAGCATCACCTGAAATACGTGAGTAATGCTTTGCAGCATGATGGAACTAGGTGATAAGAAATGTTCCAGCTCCATCATACTCTTCTGGGATATGGGCCATGGTTGACGGATGCGTCATTACGCCTTTAGGCAGCACATAACTGTAAGTCATGTTTCCCCAAGCTTGGAAAAAGTGATAGAATACCATTAATCACCCCAAGGTGGTCAAGAGAGAGTGGAACCTACTGTGAGCATCAACCTCTAGGGGAGTTCATATTATCTCTGTAATACTGAGAAAGATAGATAATAGGATCTAGTCTTTGGGTTGTAAGAAACAAATGTGCCTATGAAACCACTTGGCACAGTGCCTAGTAAGCAATCTAACAGTATCTAGTATCATTGTATCCATATATATTTTTAGTTAAGTAAAAAAGAAACAAAGAAAAGCTTCTGCCCACTAAACAGTGGTTCCTATTCTACAAAAAAACAAAAAGACATATATATATATATATATATATATATATATATATACACACACATAGTAGAAAACAAACACCCACACATACACACACACACACACACACACACACACACACATCACAGTTGGATAGCTCAGTATCAAATCGTCGATCCATCCCTGATTATGTTTAGTTCAAGCGTCACTCATCCTCACCCATGGTAGAAACAATGGTGATAGGCAACAGATGGGGTGAAAGAAAAAGGCGGCACAGTGTCATTCATTGATGACACCCACCAACAACGGGCTGGGTAGTTTTGAAAATAAAAGTACATCCAGTTTGAGAGACATTAAAACTTGACGACACGTGAGCCAAGACAGGCCCCCAGAGCGCCCGTCAACTCCACCCCTGCCTCTTCGGGGCGCTTGGCCCGGACTCCCAGCCGGCGCCGGTGTTGAGCGCCCGGGCGGCCGGCGCGGTCGGCGGAGCCGGGTGCAGGCGCAGCCCCGCCCTCCACGCGGGAGCGGCACCGGGGCGGCACCGGGGGCAATGCCCGCTCGTGGCCGCGGCCTGGACCCCAGGCCAACCGCGCCCGGGGCCCCTAGTCCTGCCCTGGCCGTTCCCCTGGCGGGATGCGCCCGCAGGGGCAGGGCGAGCCCCCGCCGGCCCGTGGCGGGACGGGCTGAGGTCGGTGACGGTGGGGTCCAGTTCCCCGGAGCCTCCTCCCCCATCTTCCCCCGGCACCCCCACCCCCGCACCGGCCGCAGCTCCGTCTGCCTCCCCGAGCGTCTCACCAGCCTCCCGCCCGCCTCTCCGCCACGCTCGCCGGGCTTCCGGCCTCCGCGCAGTCGTCTCGGTGGAGGCCGACGACCGCTGCCACCGCCTCCCGCTGGCGCCGCTGCCGCCTGCCGAGCTCCGCCGGCTTCCCCTCACCCGCGCCCGCGGCGAGCGGCCGGGAAGAAACCCACTGGCCGCTGGGCCTCCCCCAACTTCCCCTCCTCAACCAATGGGCCCCGCGGGGAGCCGCGCCCGCCCCCTGGCGGTGGAGGACCGAGCAGCGCGGGCCGAGGGAAGGGCGGGAGCGGAGGAAGCCGGTGGTCAGCGGCCGCGATGCTGCTGCGCAGTGTGGCCTTGCCACGTGGGAGCCGGCAGGCTGCACCCCGGGCGAGGGGAGGATGGGTCGCACCCTCCTCTTCCCGCCCTATTCGCACTCACTTTCCTTCCGGCAGAATTTTAAATAACCAGCCCCCTTCTAGAGGTCTACTGGCTGGATGGTATGAGGTGGCCCTATTGACCGGCACGGTAGTCAATTCCTTTGGACCCTTTAAGTGCTTGCTAAACCTTGTCTTGAATTAGCACCTGGCCGCAGCACTGGATTACTGGTCTTAAATGTTGCGCTCGGGAAGAAAGTGGTGCTTTTCTTTTGCACATTATTCTGTTTAAATTACTTAGCAATACAACAGTTGGAAATGTTTTTCTCCTCTATACACATTTTTTCCCCACGACTGTGTTGATAAATAGGTACTCTAGCCAAACCCTACTGTACAAAACCTGGTGCTGCAATTGAAAAAATTTCATAATTCATATCCATATTGCAGAAAATTAATAACTGTCATTACTATTACAAAATAGAATATCAGGACGATGCATGGTGGTTGAAATTAAGTTGCATTAAAGAAGCAATAGGGTTTGACCATAGAAAGTACTATGAAACTCTTCATTTTTCTACTTGAACTATAAAACGCAGAACTAAAGAATAGCTTTGCATTGTGGACTTCGTGTTCCATGGTACCCAGAGGAAGCAAGAAATGCATGGTGAGAGCTTTTTTTACGCCAAACACTTGGCTGGACATTTGACGAGACTTTGGGTGTGCTCATTCGATGGTCAACCAAAGTAGATATTACTAGATAGTCCTTTAAGAAATCAAAAAAATTGAGACTCCAAAACTAAATTTAAATAACTTGCTTCAAAATATAGTGTAGTAAATTGTGGAGTTGGAATTCCAGCCTCACTCCACCTCTCTCCAGAAAACTGTTTTAGTTTCTTATCAAAAAACATACTTACTGTACACATACCTCCTCTAGTGTCCCATGTCCCATGTCCCAGTGAAAGAATTAGTGAAGTTTCTTAAGTAGGGGGATTAGGGCCATATTTATGAAAGAGCTTTTTGCTCTATAACTCAATTGGCCTGAATGAAAATTACATATGCCATATTTTTATAGCACATTTGAAACAATTTCTGGGTGTGTTTACTATCCTTATTCATCAATGACTATAATATATAACTTAGAACTCTTCAGTAGGTAATTAAGTTAATAGTACTGGGTCACAGTGAAAATGTTATTTTACTAAAGTAGAAAAAATCAGAGTTCATAGTATAACTTGAGAACAAGTATTGTTTCATGAAACATTTATAAGCATGAGGTGTTGGCAAACATTTGAGGTACAATGTAAATTATATTTCTTAATATAGATTGCAATGTTTAAAAGTTGGTAAGTCACTTCTTTAGAACATCTGTTAATCAACTGTTTCACCTACCATTTTACTTGCAAGAAGTGTGGGGGGCAGAGGGAGGAATTAGGATTCAGAAGTAAGCTTAGTTAACACTGCATATCATTGCATCTCCAGGAGGTTTAATTCAAAACAGGTGCTGCTATGTTACATAATAGATAATGGTAATTTATATTTTTAAAGCCAATATTTATTGAACTTATTGGATGCCAGGCTCTTCTCTAAGTACTTTACATATATTTAATTGCGTGATAATTCTATAAATACGGAACGGAAAAATGTGAGACTGAAAGAGAAGTTGCCTAAGATGCTACTGCTAGTACCTGGCTGAACCAGACGCAAACAACAAGTCCACGCAGCCTCGAAGTTCACATCTAGTGTACAAGGTCTGTCCCAAAGGTATTGGCCACACAAACTGTTTTAATTCTATTGACATTGGCTTGATCCTTTCATATATTTGAAAAGAAAATTCATTCTCTCTTCAATGGGTACAGAGTTTTATATAAAACTATAACTTTTTGAATTTGGGGGCAATGGGTGGGGAGGGGGACAGAGGGGAGCAAAAAGGAGCTGGATATAATACAACAACAATAAAATTAAATTTTAAAAAACTATAACTTATACTATACTATTCCCCATTGAAGGATATTGTTAAATATAAAACTTGATGAAAGGAATTTTTTTATCCTCAGCCAAGGACATGTTTATTGATTATTTATTTATTGATTTTCCTTACCTGAGGACTTTTTTTTTTCTTTTGGAGTGGGAGAATTGGAGCCGGAGGGAGATAGAGATATCAATAGGTTGCCTCTCCTTGCACCCCAACCAGGGACCTCTCATATGCACCCCCACCAAGGACCAAAATCGCAATCTAAATTTGTGCCCTGAGTAGGAAATTGAACCAGAGACCTTTGGGTTTACTGATGACACTCAAAGTAAGCCACACCAGCCAAGGCAAGTCTCAGAATTTGAATTGGGCCCATTCACAAGTAGAATGTTGAATTGGGCATCAGATTTCTGTATATTGAGTAGTACATTGTTGGCAGTTATGGTCACCAACAAGTCCTCCGATTCCTGTAAATTCATGACAACTTTTCCCATAAAAAGGTGGAGTCTGGGGAGGGGGACAGAGGGGAGCAAAAAGGGGATGGATGTAATACAACAAAAATAAAATTAAAAAAAAAAAAGGTGGAGTCTACATTCCCTCCTTTTGAACCCAGCCTGACCTTGGAATTATTTTGACCCTAGAATGCTATGAACTGATGCTGTGTGACTTCTGGGCTTTGCTGCTTTCGTTTCACTGCCTTGGGATCCAGCCACCATGAAACTCAGACTAGTTTACTGAATGAGGAGAAACTACGTGAAGAGAGAAAGAGAGAACTACTTAGTCCCAAACCATGTCTGCGACCCAGCTGAGGTATGAGTAGAGTCATCCTGCATGTTCCAGCCCCAGATGAGCTCCTAGCTGAGTGAACCACAAGCGACTCCAGACATAACAAGCAGGGACTTTGCCATTAAGATCTGCCAGCCCACAGAATCTTGAGAGATAATTGTTAAGACTTCCAGCCAAGATAGCGGTGTAGATAGATATGCTTTGCCTCCCTCCACAATCATATGGAAGACAACTACCTCAAAACTAAAAACAACCAAAACTACCAGAAAAATCATATGCCATGGAAGTCCAACAAACAAAGATATAAAAAATACTCATCCAGGCAGGTAGGAGGGGCAGCCAGGGCAGACAGAACACAATGCGGCAGCAGCAGTGGTGGCAGCCAGGCAATGGGTGTGTCCAGCTGGCAGAAAGCCCAGTCATGCATTATAAAAGTCAGGAGGGACACCTGTGGATTTCCCAGTCCCAGACCAGACCATAGCTTATGGTTCCAACACCAGGAAAATAAAGCCGCATTGATTCAGACTGTGAAAACCAGTGGGGGTTGAGGTGATGGAAGACTCTGCTGGTCTGTTAGCAGAGTCTGATTATTGTTTAGAGGGCTCCCACTGTCCTAGAACATCTACAAACCTACCCACCTTAGGAACCACAACTAGCGCAACACTTAGAGGGGCGCCAGTCTCGTACGGGTGTTGGAGAAATGCCTGGAAAATGAGTGAGTGCTAAGCAAGCAGCCTTGTTCCCTCTTAGACCCCTCCTCCCCGCACAGTGCCACAACCTGGTGAAACAGGTTACTCTGCAATGATAAATGCCTAAGGCTCCACCCCTTGCAACATAACAGGTGTGACATTTCTACCTAAGATATAAGCAAACACAGGAAGCTGTCAAATTGAGGAGACAGAGAAGTATGGCCCAAAAGAGAGAATAGATCAGGGTTTCAGTGGGAAGACTAAAAAATGAGGAGGTAGCTGGCCTAATAGATGCAGAGTTCAAACATTGGTGATAATGAGGTTCACAGACTTGACAGACATGCTTGAGTACAGCAAACACATAAAGGAAGTAGTGAAGGCTATAAGTGAAATGAAGGAAAATCCACATGAAACCAATAATGAAGGGAAGGAAGCCAGAGTTCAAATCAAAGGTTTGGAACATAAAAAAGAAATGAATAGTCAACCAGTACAGAATGAAGAAACAAGAATTCAAAAAAATGAGGAAAGGCTTAGGAACCTCTGGGACAACTTTAGATGTATCAACATCTGAATCAGAGGAGTGCCAGAAGGAGAGCAAGAAGAACAAGAAGTTGAAAACTTATGTGAAAAAATAATGAAAGAAAACTTCTCTAATTTGGTGAAGGAACTAGACATACTAGTTCAGGAGGCACTGAGAGTCTAAAACAAGCTAGACCAAAAGAGGAGCACATCTAGACACATCATAATGAAAATGCCAAAGATTAAAGATAAAGAGAGAATCTTTAAAGCAGCAAGAGAAGAGAATTACCTACAAAGGGGTAATTCTTGCCTTTGCAGGCAAGGGGACTGGCAAGAAGTGTCCAAATCGATGAAAAGCAAGGACCTACGACAAAGATTAGTCTATCCAGCAAAGCTATCATTTAGAATGGAAGGGCAGATAAAGTGCTTCCCAGACAAGGTCAACCTAAAAGAGTTCATCATCACCAAGCCATTATCATGTGAAATGTTAAGAGACTTATTTAAGAAAAGAAGATAAAAAACTATGAACATTAAAATGATAGCAAATTCTCAACTGTCAACAGCAATATCTAAAAAATAAAAACAAAACCAAACTAAGCAAATAGCCAGAAGAGGACCAGAATCATAGGTATGGGGGTCATTTGGATGGTTAATGTTAGAGTGATATGAGCTTGAGGGAGAGTTATGGGGGACAGCTGCTGCTGCGGAACCAAGCGCTCTGAGGTTTTCACACTGCAGCTGGGAGCAGGAAAGGGGAGAAAGTGGGAAATGGTGCAGGGATTAAGAAGCATCATTGGTAGACACAAAATAGACAGGGAAGTTAAGAATAGCATGGGAAAGGGTGAAGCCAAAAAACTTACATGCATAACCTATGGGCATGAACTCAAGGGAGTGGAATTGCTGGAGGGAAGGGGGATCCTGATCCTGGGCAGAGGGGAGCAAAGGGAAAAATATTGGTAGTACTGTAACAGCATAATCAATAAAATATCCTTAAATAAGGAGTAATTGTTAAGTTGCTATGTTTTGTGGTATCTTTTTATAGAGCAATAGATAAATTAAACTTGGAGGAAGAGGTTTGGGGTGGGAGTCAGGGGAAGATGACCAGGTCTGGGAGCTGGGTGTAGGGTTCCTTTAAAATATTTAAGCATGCTCATTTGGGTTATAAAGTCAAGCCTATAGAGAGATGATCAGAAATGCACCTCACTTTTATTATTTATTTAATTTTTAAAAAAATATTTTATTTCATTATTTTAGAAAGAGGGGAAGGGAGAGAGGCAGAGAGGGAGAGAGACATCAATGGCACCTCACTTTTAATGAACAGCATGAGCCAAGATGGTACAGGAGGAAGTTCTTACACTGAGTACACCAAAAGCTAGAACGATGAATAGACAGGGCCACAGTGCACCAAAATCTAGCAAGGTGAATGGATAGGACCTGAGCAAGCCAAAAGCTAGCAAGATAATTGGGTAGGTAAGAAAGCCCTCCTTTCTGTATTCTATAAGTGCCACAGGCTTGGGTAGAAAGAGGGAATGGTCTTTTGGTACAGGGTGGTAGGGTGTCCACCACCCTCCCAGGTGGGCACCTGAATAACCCTCTTTCTTCTGCACCAGTGCCCACCTCATGAGTTTGGCTTTTCTTGTGGAGGCAGCCGAAACTGTTTTGGCTATAGCATCGCAAATCAGCTTTGGAACCAGTTGGGGGTTCTCAGTTTTAAGGTCACCATGACCCATTTTAACCTGTTCTTTTTGGGTTTGGTGTACACATAAACTTTTTCATTTGTTACTAGTAGTATTTATTTCAGTTTTTAGGAACCCATAGGGAAAAATAGTATAGTTTAAGAAGCTGAAATAAGCACAGATTTCATAGCACATTTGATACATTTAGCATTTTAACATAAATCTTATCATTTTAACCATTTTAAGTGTATAGTCCAGTAGTATTAAGCACATTCACACTAGTGTTTCTCCAGGACCACATTCCATCTCTATAGCTCTTTTCATCTTAATAAGCTAAGATTCTGAACTCATTAAACCATAATTCCCAATTCCTCTGTCCCTCTAGGCCATGGAAACTACAATTCTATGTTCTGTTTCTATGACTTTGACTACTTTAGATACTTTATATAAGCAACACACTAAAATTTTAAAAGCTGAAATGCCCACAGATTTCATAACAATATATTGATATTTGATAAATAAGCAACACAGCCCATATAAAATAAGTGGTATAATTTACAAGGAAACATATCTAAGATACAATGACATAATAACAAATGTATCTTTAAATAAAGAAGCATTCCAGTTTTCTACCTATCACTACTTTTATAGCAACATACAAAATTCTGGTTACCATGAAAAACTGAAATTCTTAATGATATATTTGATTCTACTCTTTAGAAAATAATGTTTTGGAATAGCTCTTTTAATATGTCTTTCAGTGTGGGAAAATTTGCCATTTTTGTTTTGGTTCTAAATCATCATAAATGATATATGAATATGGTCATCCACATCTAATAAAATAGGTATTAGAATCATGCCCATAGAAAAACTTACCTTACCAAGAAATTATGTACAAGTGTGTATTAAATAAGTGGTTTCTTTATAAGAATTGTTTATATTTTTACTTCAAAATACTTCCTCTTTGAACCATTTCTGACTCAGCATCATAATCTAACAATGCTTTTTTGAAGTATTTTATGATATTATCTGTTTTGAATGCCAAACAAAGATACAGAAACCATGGATCAGCCTAAACATAACACATGCACACCTTGCATATATATAATATATACGGTATGTACAGTATTTTAAAATATATGTATTTATCAGAACCTGAGAGAAAATACTTTCTTTTTATTGCCACAGAGCAAATGGGAAAATGTGACTACAAAGTTTATGTTTTTCTAAAATATAATTGCTGCAATCTGTAACTTCAACTCTTGTTTAAGAACTGAACAGGGGAACCCTTTAGTCTAAGCTCAAGTGGATCCACTGACAATGTGATATTTTTATTAAACATTAAGATTTCTAATTATATTAAATCGAAATGCATTGTTTGCTTTGAAAGGCAGAGCAGTAGGAATGTGGGTAGCAAAATATATAGTATCCACTTGCTAGTATTAAGACCTATTGGGTTTTATATTCACTAAAGATAATTGACCAAAGCTCCAGGATGCCAAAATCCTACCTGGTTACAGCTGGTCTACAAACTAAATGTACAAGCAGCAAAACAAACAAACAAAAAAAAGCAAAGTAAAATCTTCATGCATTGTTGCCATCTTTGTGTGCTCTTTTCATGTCATTTTATACACACTCTTAAATTTGTTTAAACTTTTCCTTAATAATTTCAGTATTACCTGTTCAGGGAATTAAATGGAAACATTGGAATCCCAGGATATTCCATTGACTTTCAAATCTTAGAGGCTTTATAATTTGTGCAAGGCTGCATGTGCAAAATGTTTTTCCTTGATACATTTGAGACCTAGATAAAGAAGAGGAATCAGCCTACCTATCCAAAATTGTCAGTTTCTATTGGCATTTCTTCACTCCCCCCTCCCCCGAAAGTTACCACATCTGAGCTACTCTGACTTTGTATCATGATCAAATACGAGAGGATATTTATGAGTCCCTAAGCTGTTCATTTTTTGCACTTTTATTTTGAAACATTTCTTGTAGAATGGCTGTGGCCTCACTAAGGTTCGGTACATATTTTTAAGTGTAATTTGTTTACCCAGAGAAGTCCTGCTCAAATATAGCATCTGGTATTTTGTAGAGGTCTATCCAATAGTCAAATTTTCCATCTCTATTCATGAAGCAAGAACCAGGGAAATTGCTCACTTTGCTTTACAAAATCAGAGGAAACTTAACCTTCAATTTCAATAGACTCCAAAATAATGTCACCTTTCCAAATTCCCCTTCTCTTCTCTACCTTCAAGACACCCCTCCTGACTTCTGATCCCATCATTGTTAACTTATTGAAAAGCCTGAGATGGGGGAGTTAGTTTGGATTGGATTTGGTGTCAGATGAATTTAGATCCTAGGTCTATCTATTACTAGCTGCTAAGTAACCTCAGACAAATTGCAGAGTCTGTCCAAGCCAGTTTTCTCCCTTAAATGGGAACAATAACAAATCCTCACAGAGTTTTGGCACTTTTACTCATTGTTTTTGTTTTTGTGTGTGTGTGTGTGTTGTTTTTTTTTTCCAGTCATTTGGTAATAGCAGTAGTAGAGAACATTTAATGTAGTTTTTAATGTTGGAGAGCAAACTCATTTGCTACATATGGTCCCAGAACATTCTTAAATGTTCTTACCTACTTTCCCCTTGATCTGCGTGCAAAACTTCAGTGAAATATCTGTTTACCAGTTTAGGCTACCAGTTGTCCTGAAATTTTTTGCATGGTGTCTCTTTAGTACTCTTTAAAACTCTTAGGACTAATTTTCAAGGGCTTTATTGTTCAGTTATTTTTCTGTGCTACCCCTTGCACACAGCCTATGTCAATTCCTAGGAATTGACACCTCATGGCTCCTCAGCCCCCTTGCCACCATTCAGCCCTGTGGAACTATACTATCTCCCCATCAGTCCCAAGAGTGGAGGGATGTTAATGCCCTTCACAGAGCCATGCCAAAAATCCCCTGGGGTATGAAAAGCTGCAGCTTCTTGGTGAAGCAAACAGGTTTATGCTCCCCATTTTATTAAGCTCAATGTCTAATTCCCTTTTGCTCCCCTGTCCCATCAATATATAATTAAGTACTGGCATAATATTAGTGCTCAATTTCATTACTGGTATTTTTACCCTCTTCTCAGAATCCAGTGGCCACATGGTTTATTATTTACTGTCTGTACCTAGATCTGAACCTGCTTACTCTCAAATCCTTAATTCACATGCCAATGCTTCTGTTTCTCACAACTCCTTGATGGAGACAAAGCTTTACTTATTTCTCACGTAAACACCATTGTATTGCTTCATCACCTCTCTCCATTTTTGTTTGCTTGTTTCTATTGTTGTTTCTCAGTCATATCCTATTTCTCTTGGAACCTGTCATACATGGTGGTCACTTTGCCCCACCCAAGGGCTTAACATATAATTCCATTCTAGAGGCTTCTCACTAGCTATCTTAGTGCATTTCCTGAGGCTGAGATTGGGTGTGCCCAGCATTATAGTGTCAGGAACACAAAAGTTTTCCCCAATTGTTTATTGAATGAAAAAATTAATTTGCTATATAGGACAACTTTGAGAACTTTAAAAAAATTTAAATATATTTCACTTTCAAGAGAATATACACTGTCAGGAAATCACCAACCTGATATCCATCTCTTAAGTTTTGTCATTTCAAGAAGGTTATATAAATAGAATCATATGGTATGTAACACTTTTGGATTGGCTTTTTTTTTTTTTTTTTCACTCAGTGTAATTTCCAAGAGATTCACCAATTTATCCTCAAAGAGAAGGATGAGGGAGGAACACATAAGGAGACAAGTGTAGTCATAAAAGGGCAATTTGAAAGATACTTATGGGCATGGAGTAGTAGTTCTGTGTCTTTACTGTGGTGATGGATACATGAGCCAACACAGGTGATCAAATTACATAAACTAAATACACACACACACACACACACACATGTATGTACAATAAAACTAGGAAAATCTGCATAAGATTGTTGGATTGTATCTATTTCAATATGCTGCTTATAACATTGCAGTTTTTGATACACTTCTTATAATATTGTATTATAGTTTTGCACTGTTACCATTTGAGGAAACTGTGTAAAATGTACACAAGGTTCTCCTTTAGTTCTACTATTGAATTTGAATCTACAATAACCTCAAGATTAAAAATTATATTTTTTATCCATGAAATATTTTTAACTAAGACAGAATTCTTGAAAATCATATCATTTGAATGTCAGGTTTTGAAAGAATCTGTGGGATTTTGTATCAGCCATTTTAAAGAATTAAATAAGTACCTGTTATGCAAGGAGCCTGAGACCTTTGTCTCTTTAGCTTCTAAGTTAAAAATAGTTCTACTATTATACCCAGCTGTGATGAAGATTGATTTCTACAAAAAAGACAAGGGAATGATGGATATACTGTATTAGTTTCCTGGGTCTTCCTGTAACAAATTACTACAACGTGGATGGCTTAAAGAACAGAAGTTTATTCTTTTACAGTTATGGAGGCCAGAACTCTAGAGCTACTAGGGCATAACTCTTCCTGTCCTCTTCCAGATTCCGAGGCTCCAGGCTTCCCTACACTTGTGGATGCATCACTCTAATCAATGTGTCTGTCTTCACCTGTGTTCCTCTACTGTCTGTGTTTTCTTTCGCATCTAATACGGACACTTGTCACTGGAAAATATCCTTAATTTAAATACATCTACAAAAACATTTTTCAAATAAGGTCATCTTTACAAGTTTCAGGGGTTAGGATGTAAACATATTGGGGGGGCGGTTACCATTCAACCTACTACAATGGGCAATAATTAAATTCATCCACTCATTTCAAGAAATAGGCCTTCAGCTCTTAATAGGAACATAATACTATTCTAGGAAAGATGATTCATGCACCATGGCATCTATGAACAGCTTGTAACCACCTTGTGGGGAAAATACATGCCAAAGCTTAATGACGGTAGAGCCAAGGAATGCATAAATACAGATGACGGCAGGGGTCAAGTGCAGGAGATCTGAGAAGGCTGGTTCTTTGTAAACTGACGGTAGCCAGATTTCTCAGGGGCTTTATGAAGGAAAAAATAGCTTGAGATGGTTCTTAAAGGGTAGTGGGTTTCATTTAAGGCTTGAGCAGTAATAATGTGGCCCAAGGTATAGTGGAGAAATGACCACTGTGCCCAAATAAGTCTGCAAGAAGTAAAACTGACTAGGACAAATGGCTGATATGGAGGTGTATGACTGGAAAATTTATATGAAGGATAGGTCCCAAAGGGTCATGAATGTAAATAAGGAAGTGTAGGATAAAGTTAAGTCAGGGAGTGCTTCTTAATAGAGGGTGACACTAATTGACTGTATTTGTGGGACTCTGACAGGGAAGTACCCAAAGGAAAGATTATCTAGGGAGCTCTGGCACAGAGCTGGCAAGAAGAGAGAAAATCTGGAATGAAAAGAAACTGAAGGGTGTGGGAGATACCCAAGGCAGGTTTCATAAGACAGTGCTCAGCCATGTAGGACCTACATTCATCAGGGTTCTCTACAGAAACAGAGACAATGGGGTAATATAAGTAATTGGCTTATGGTATTATGGAGGTTGACAAGTCCCAAGTTCTGCAAGGTAAATTGGTGAGCTGGAGACCCAGAGGACTAGTTCCAATTTGAAGGCTAGCAGGTAACACCCAGAAAGAGTGTTAAGACAAAACAAAGCCATGCCCCAGTTTGAAGGCGGCAAGGCAGGAAGAACCTCTCTTACTTTGAATCTGCTTCACTCAGTCTACTAATTTGAACATGAATTTAACCCCCAAACACTCTCACAATAATACCCAGAATAATGTTTGACCAAATATGTTTGACTTTTGTTGCAGCAGGCAGCCAAACCTGCATTTCAGTTACAGTTTGCATGTAGCAGCTCTGCTGGGACAGCGTGGACATCAGTAAGCCCTGGAGGGCCTCAGCTAGGGTCCCAGCAGCCTGTGGCAGGTGACCCTAGGAGGAGGACCGTGGGGACTTCCCAGCAGCTGCAAACAGCTTGTCTTGGGGAATTTCTCTGCATTCTTTCTCAAGGCACCAGCTGCCTAAAATGCTTGGCTGGTGAAAGAAAACAGGTTTCTGAAGAGTAGGCAGACCCCCAAAGACTGGACAAGTTGAACTGGCATACACTGTGGGTATTCTATACCCCTGCTGCTTTGGTTTTGTGCCACTTGGGTTGAGGTAGGAACATTTGTGGTGCCCGTTAGTAGGCTATCCCTGCTGCTTAGGCTTTGTGCCACTTGGGTGTTGTGCCACTTGGGTCTGGTCAGGACCCCCTGTGATATCCGTTGGCAGGAGAAAAGACGCTAGGACTTGCTTGTGAGCATTCATTTGGACTAAAGGAATTCTGATTCCAAGTTTTGTTTATGTGTTCCCACTTTGTTTGGGGTCTTTCTATGGCTAAGGTTTTGAGTATGTACTATTGTGTTACTGGGGGTTATTTAGTATTGACTCCTGAAGGGGGTCCACTGAAGTGAATTTTATCAGATTAGTCCATGTACAGCTATAATTCAATGATTAAAAAGGAACGGGTTTTCTATTGTAACACTGTTTGGTCTATGTATACTTTAGACCTTGGAGAAGAATAGCCCCTAAATTGTCCTCTAAATTACTTTACCATTATATAATTGGAATTGTTTTGCTAGTGGTCAGGGAATCCCTTGTGTACAGGCACGTATGTCTTTATACAATAAGGATTTGGCAAAGAAAGGAAACAACCTAATGATGCAAAGAAAGGAATTGGCTTAAAACAAAACAAAACAAACAAACAAAAAAAACAGAAAAGCAAACACACACACACATACACACAAACACCCTGGCTGGTGGCATAGTGGATAAGGTGCTGGCCTGTTCAATTCTCAGCCAGGGCACATGACCAGGTTGCAAGCCAGGTCTCCAGCCAGGTCCGTAGCTGGAGGCAGGTGAAAGGCAACCATACATGGATGACTTTTTCCTTCTCTGTCTCTCTCCCTTCCCCTCTCTCTAAAAATAATAAATAAAATCTTAAAAAAAAAAAAAAAATCCGCCAAAACTCTCTAATAGTAAGACACAGAAAGAAAGGAAAAATGAGGAGGTGTAATGCCCTTAATCCAGAGAACTCAGGATTAACAGTGGGAAGGTCTTTCCTACCACCACCCCTGCTAGTAGGCACCCCTATACAAAGGGCCAGTAGGGCAACAGCCTCATCCTTGTATAATGAAGAGATGGTTATCCCCATGAAGATCCGGCAGGGCACCCAATTTGGCCAGGAAGCATCCCTATGCAGGTGGGACTGTTGCCTTTGAGGCAATACCTTAAACCTGGAATAAACCAGGACAACCAGTTTGTAGGCTACTACTGGGCTCATATTCCATTACCTACTTCAGATTTACTGAATTGGAAGAATTTTAATCACTTATATAGAGAGGATCCTTATGAAATGGCAGATTTTATTACCATTTTTACCATTCACCAACCAAACTGGGCAGATATACAGGGTCTCCTTAATAGCTTGCTAATGGTAGATGAAGGGCAGCTACTTATAAATAAAGTTAACAAGGAGGTTCATTGCCTCCATCAAGAGGATCCCAATGGAACCCCCAACCTAGCTGAGGCAATTCTGTTGACAGGGCCAAATTAGGACCTAAATAGGAGAAACCTAGTGGTCTGAGAGCATTACAAAAGGTGCCTATTGGAAGGGCTTAAGAAAGAGGTGGCTGAAGAAAAGAGCCTGAATATGGTACAGGCCACTTAACAGAAACCGAAAGATCTTTCTGAATTTCTAGAAAGTATCTAATAGGCCTATTAAAAGTATGCCAATGCACAGGCACCAGACAGTATCTAGATGACAAACATAACTTGTATTGGGCAAAGTGTCCTGTATTTCAGAAGGAAACTCCAGCATTCAGATGGGGAGTTAGGAAAGAATCCCTCCCAGCTGATGGATGTAGCCTTTAAAGTTTACCAGGCCATTCTTTTCTCAGAAACAGGGCAGGGAAACCAGAAAGAGAGGTGGCACCTGAAAGGAAAAGGGAAAGACTACTAGGAACCAGTCAATGTACCTATTGCAAAGAGAAGGCTATTGGAGAAAAAGGCTTCCTGAAACTCAAAAAGAAAAATAAAAAGGATAGAAACCTTTGCTAAGAAATGTTAGAAATGAATGATGAATCTGCTAATAAATGAGGAGGTCCACAAACTCCCCTAGAAACCTCCCAACATATTACTATTTCCCTAGAGAGCCCTAGGTACAGTTGACGGTGGGAAACAAGCTAGTTTACTTCCTTATACATAAGGAAGCTATATACTCAGTGCTAAATACGAAACCAACCAAGAACAGTTCAGCTGCAGTGATGGTTACTTGAAGTGAGTGGAAAATTATAAAAACAGGTATTTCAACTTCTAGAATGCCAGCTGGAGGATCAAAAACTTTCACATAGCTTTTTTTTTTTCCCCCTACATGTCAGATTGCCCCATTCCATTGTTGAGCTGATATTACCTTTGCAAGTTGCAGTCACAAATAACTTTTTTTCTCTGAGAAGCAGCAATTACGTTGAGGAGTTTCGCTAGGATATTCTCTTCAGCCCCAACAGCTCCTGACTTGCCCAGAAGGACCCAGAAGTAAATTCTTCCCACCTAAGATCTATGAGCAGTCAATTCAGCTGTTTGGATGATGCAACCACAGATTAAATTTATTGGTCAAGCTGCCAATGGAACATGACTGGAACATATATGCAGATGGGAGCAGCTTCAACAATGAGCTGAGTACATTCTAGTCACCATAGAAAAGGTAAAAGAGGCCCAGGCCCTTGCTGTAGGAAGCTCAGCATGAAAGGCTGAACTGGTAGTCCTCACCATAGCCTTAGGGAAAGAATGTTAACTTCGACCCTGACTCTAAATATGCCTTCATGATATTTCAGGCCCATGGGGCAGTATGGAAAGAAAGAAGGCTCTTAATCTGGGGAAATAAGGATATCAAACATTCAAACGAGATTTTTCAATTGTTGGAGGCAGTGAAAAAGCAGATTGCCATAATGCACTGCGCATGACACAGGAGGATGGTGCTCAAACAAGCCATGAAACTTCCCATAAAGCAGTAAGACAAGCTGCCTGAGGACCACCCCTTCTTGGGTCTTTTATTCCCCATCTGGACTTGTCAGAATCTAACTCCCACTACACAGAACTGAATGAGGAATGGGCCCGTGCATTGGGATTCTCTAACACTGACCCTAATTCTATATGGAAGCTCACTCAGTACTCATTGTTGACCTTACTCCCTGAAGCTTCAGTATTTCCCATCCTCAAATACCTATATGAAGGGACTCATTATAGAAGGACTGCTTCACTGGGCCTCATTAGACCACATTTGAAGTGCCCTCATTTACAAAATATCATTCAGAAAATTATCCAGGCTTACCTGATATGCATCCAAAAACAATCCTAAAATAAAATATGCCCTAACAGGAAAGAGAGTACAAATAAAAGGCTACTCATTTGAGGACTGGCAAATTCACTATACATGATGCCTAAAACCATAGAGATTCCATATTTCCTTTTCTATTTTATTTATTATGCTATTACAATTGTGCCGATTTTTCCACCTTGGCCTCCTTCCACCAAACAACCCCCACTCCTTCAGGCAATCCCCGCAACATTGTTCATGTTCATTGGTCTAGCATATAAATTCTTTGGCTACTCCATTGTTATACTGTACTTTACATCCCCATGGCTATTCTTTAACTACCTTTTGTACTTTTTAACACCTTCACCTCGTCCCTTATCCCCCACACACCCTCCCATCTGGCAACCATCAAAATGCTCTCCATATCCATGATCTGTCTCTGTTCTTATTTGTTTAGTTTGCTTTTTATATTCAATTGGTGACAGGTATGTATTTCTTACCATTTTATTGTTCGTAGTTTTGAACTTCTTTTTCTTAAATAAGTCCTTTTAACATTTCATATAATAATGGTTTGGTGATGAGGAACTCTTTTATTTATTTATTTATTTTTATTGTTTATTTATTTATTTTTTTGGTCTGGGAAGCTCTTTCTCTGCCTTTTGATTCTAGATGATATCTTTGCTGGCAGGTCCCTGCTTTTCATGACTTCGAATATTTTTTGCCAGTGCCTTCAAGCCTGCACAGTTTCTTTTGAGAAATCAGCTGACAGTCTTTTGGAAACTCCCATGTAGGTAACTAACTGCTTTTCTCTTGCTGTTTTTAAGATTCTTTCTATATCTTTAACCTTTGGCATTTTAATCATGAGTTGTCTTGGAGTGGGCCTTTTGGCATGCATTTTATTTGGAACTATCTGTACTTTCTGGACTTGCACATCTATTTCCTTCACCAAATCAGGGAAGTTTTCTTTTATTATTTTTTCAAATAGATTTCCAATTTCTTGGTTTTTCTCATCTCCTCCTGGCACCCTCTCTTGATGCCAATGTTGGAATGCTTGAAGTTTGTCCCAGTGGCTGCTTATACTATCCTCATTTTGTGGGGGGGGGAGGGGGGGATTCTTTTTTCTTTTTGTTGTTCTGATTAGTTGTTTTTTTCCTTTCTTAAAATCCAAATCATTGATTTGACTTGGCTTCATCTACTCTAGTGTTGTTTTGCTATAAATTGTTCTTTATTTCAATTAGCATATCCTTTGTTTCTGACTGGATCTTTTTCATGCTGTTAAGATCCTCATTAAGTTTCTTGAGCATCCTTATAACCAGCGTTTTGAACTCTGCATCTGATAAATTGCTTATCTCCATTTTGTTTAGTTCTTTTTCTGGAATTTTGAGCTGTTCTTTTATTTGGGCCATGTTTCTTTATCGCTTTGTCTCTTAATTTTGGCAGCCTCCTTATGTTTTGCTTCTATGTGTCAGATAGAGTTGCTGTGATTCCATGGCCTAATGTAGTAGGTGTCCTGTAGGGTCCAGTGGCATAGCCTCCCCTATCTCCTAGGCTGGGTACTCAAGGCATGCCCTTTGTGCAGGCTGAGTACACCTTCCTCTTGTAGTTTAGCCTTGGTTGCTATTCCATTGTTAATGGAAGGAATTTATCCAGGCCACTTAGTTACATTGATTGGCCTTGACCATCGACCATCAACCTCTGCCCTCTGTGGAGGATCAGCTGTGCAGGGACAGGGTAGTGGTGTTCTGACATGGTCTGTAGCTGCCCACTGGGTGTACAGGCCTTGGAATTTCCTGGGAAGTACAGGCCAAGGTCAGCTCCCACCTGTGTTTTGCCCGGGGCCACCTTGACTGAATTACAGCAACCTGAGATGCTGCTACTTGTGCTGCATCCCACATGAAGCCAAACTGTGAATCTAGGCTGGTTGCTGCTAATTCCCTGCCTGGGACCACTTAGCAAGATGTGTGGGCACTGAAAGCTCACTGTTGCCGCTGTTTCTTGTTTGAAATGATTTAGGAAATTGTGAAGCTTGACCGAACCTAGCCATTCATATGGGAAAACTACTGTTAATGCTGTAAGTTGGGCGGTACGGAGGCTCAAGAGATCTCTAGGACAGGACAAACAATGTTAGCTAGGTTGATGGAGTTTCAGGTATTACACCTGCCTGCCAGCTCTGTGGCTCTGCCCACCTTTCAGTCTGGGAGAAAGCTGTCCTCTAGCTCTTGCCTTGATGCCAGAAAATTCAAACTCCCTGTTTGCCACCAGTGCCTTTCAAGCTGCTACCCTGTTGCTGGAGCTCAGAGGGAGTGAGTCTGAGTAAGTTCTTTGGTGGGTTCTTTAAGAGGCACTGCTTGGGACTCTAGAAGTTTATTCTACTGACTCAATCTCTGCTGGGTTTTTTTGCCAGTTGTTTGGAGACTTATCTTCCTGGGCCCGGTACCCTTGGATGGTGGGGCTGGGACTCCTCACTCCTGAGATAACCCTCCCGCATTTTTATTCACATGTGTATGTGGGACCAGCCCTTCTCGGTCTCCACTCCTCCTACCAGTGGATGGATGTGGTTTCTTTAATTTTGTAGTGTCAGACTTTCAACTTGATTTCTGAGTAATGGTTGTTCTATAATTTGGTTTCATTTTGATGTGGTTGTATGAGGAGGTGAGCTATGTTTATCTATGCTGCCATCTTGACTAGAAGTCCAAGAACTTTCCATTTTTATTAGTTTTTATAGCCACTTTTTCTGGATGAGTAGGGGAATACTCTACTAGACCTGAGAGGGCAACTGAGGTAGCAAACCTTCTACTCAAAGAAATAATCTCTAGGTTTAAACTTTCTTACAGCATTCAAAGCAACAATGAACCATCATTCACTTAAGAAATCCCCTAGAATATACCATAGGCACTATAAAGTCAATAGAAACCATATGTATCTTATAGACTTCAATCCATGGGAAAGGTTGAGAAAAAGAACTACACGATAAAGAAGACCCTGGTAAAAATATGCCAGGAAACACAGTTGAAATGGAACCAGGCACTCCCTATTGCCTTGCCCTGAATTAGAATAGTGCTCCAAAGTGTGCTTTAAGCCCTTTAGAAATAGTTCATGGGAGATCCTCCCAAGTTTCTCTTTTAGGACTACCCTCATTATATTTAGAACATAAATAAACATTACGGACAACATTTAGGGCAAACAAGTTTGTTTATTATAGGTTTATCTTCCTTTCTGAAGAACCCTTGCACCTGTTCCAGCCAAAAGACTATACTACTATAGACCTGGAAGACTCAAGGTCCTGAACAGCAGTTAGAGAAGCAATGGACTGCTCCCTACAATGTTCTGCTGACAGCACACTCTTCCTTAAAGCTCCTGAGAATCAAGTCTTGGGTCCACCCCACACGGATGAAGTGGGCACTGCCTGAGAAGGTGAACGAATGTGATGAAATACTGGTGCCATCAGCCTGTAGGGCTCTTGCTACCACTAGGTTTATTCTCTCTGGGTGACAGTGGTTTTGGCAGCTTATTTCTGCATACCATGCAAGTATTTTCATTTTTCCTGAGTGTCATATGTGAAAAAGGTGGGAGGCACTCTTTTGTATCGCACTATTTATTTCAGTGAATTTTATTTATTTTAATTAATGTTTGCAAGAGAGAGAAAGGGAGAGAGATGGGGAGAAAGCGAGAGAAACAGAAACATTGATTTTTGTGGTTTTGCTTATATATGGGATCAGACTGAACCCCTGGCACATCAGGACAACGCTCCAACCAAGTAAGCTACTTGGCCAGGGTCAAATCTTTATATTGTAATCACAGTTTCTTTGGATGTAGACTTGAATAATTCTAATATTCAAAGAGTAAAAATGAAGGCTGCCTGACCATTTCAACAAGTCATCCAATTTTGTCATTCTGTTTACTTATGAAAGGAAAACAAAATTAGATTGTTATCCAAATTATATGATAGAGAGATGATTCTGTAGTACCTTATGGTATCAGAAATCCTGGACTTTCTCAGCTTGGGTGGTCTATTATTATCATAATGGTTGGATAATTCATTTAGGTCAAAAAGTCCCATTTCAGGATATCCTTGAAAAAGTATAATTAATATCACTTCATTCATGGACTTTCTCACTATGAACAATGACTTCTATACCAAAAAGTAAATTATATCCTTCTTTTTCTTTTCTAGGCTTATATGTTGCTTGGACTCACTGAAATTTTACTTCAATTTTGAAAATTCATTGGGAGGAAGAAATATGCCTGGGGTTGAAACTGAAATAAGTAATGTAGAATTCTCCATTAGTGTTAAAGTAAAACAATCCAATGGGTTAGGGACAAAGTATAGTATAAATAGAAAGACTATGAAAAGATTACCCAGAAGCCAGAATTTGGGTTCTAGTTAAAATTTTAGAACTGGAAACAACCTTAGAAATATTTGACAAGAAAACAAAAGACCATAAACCATAAAAGATGGCAGATTATATTTCAAGAATAGAGTTAAATTGCATGTTTTAGTAACTTAGTCCCTTCGCCAGGCAGAGTTCCCCACACTCAAATCTGGATAAGTCTCTCCAACGTCAGTCCTGCTACTGAGATGGAATTTCAAAGAGACATCTGGAAGCATCCATGTTCCAATTTGGCACCAAAGGGCTGGCTACTTTCCTATTGTTGCCTACAACCACTGCCCCACCCGCTCCATCTCCTTTCTTGGCCTACTCTTCCAAAAATACTTCTTCCCCTGCATTGTTAAAGATATGGATTGCTTATTTCTAGAGATTGCCAAAAACTTTAGAAGCAAGACTTGGGTCTTAATCTTTGTAATTTAGGAAATAACATAACACTTTGAATCTGCTGGTTGGTTATTAAATAGTTGTTAAATTAACAAAAGAAAAGCCGAAGAGAAAAGGTCTAAAATCAGCCCCAAAGTAGAGAAAACCCCAAAATAACCAAATTAACCTGTATCAGTCTCACTGGGCCAGAGGAAAATGGCAGTTGCAGACACCAACAGAGTCTCTGCCAGAACCCAGCAGGATTCGATCTCCATCCTCCCTGAAGCATTGGCTGTTACTCTGTCCTGTGTAAGTTTACAGGGGTTTCCAGAGCCACCTAAGTAAAAGCCTGCAATCTTGTTCATGACAACAACTAGCGGACATTCAGTCTTGCTTTAATTATTTCCTTCTCATCAACAGTTTTCCGGCTTCTTAGGTATTATGGTTTATTCTTACTCTAAAGCACATTTATCTCCCTCCTAAGACCATATTAAAATGATGGTAAAGGAAATAATATACTCAAAGGACCGAGAGAGAGAGAGAGAGAGAGAGAGAGAACAGAAGAGAGGGTCTCAGTGGCTGGGGAATTTTGTAGAGGTTTAGCAGAGGGGAAAGCATGGTGCAGTGGTAACTGAATTAAGGACAGATGAAACTGCTTAGGGGAAAGGAGTGCATGTTGGCCCCAAAGAAATGCCATCAGGCCAAGGACCATTCTGCCACAAGAGAGAATGTATTGGTGTGAGATGGGGGATGGATTGAAAATCGGTGGACTAAAGAGTGGCCCACCACTTCCTCTGCCACCTTCCTGAGCTCCATAGCTGAAGGGTTGCTCAGCTTCTCTAGCAACTCCTGCCTGATCCTGGCAGGAGTCCCAGTGCTTCTGCTCTGGAGAGGAGGAATGGAAGAGGATATAAGAGCTACTTCTCTACTCTCCATTCAGCAGCAACCCACTTCAGGATGCTCTGACAAACAAAGGTGCCACAAGAGATTCTGTCTCCCAGCAGATGGAAGGAAAATATTCTGAAATCATGTCCCTTTAGATACATTTAAGTTACCTGTTATTTTTGAACCAATCATGGCAGTCAGAGGGAATGAATACTCTGGTAACTAGACCTAGATTATATGGTTAGGTCAGGGATGATTCTAACAATAGTAGTAATAATAATAATAGGTTGTGTTATAAGAAAGAAGTTGGTCCTGGGGGGACAACAACTCTATCCTTTATCACTCAGTATAAAGTTGGATGGGTTCTCATAGTAGCCACTGGTTTGGCTCTTGATGGCTTGATGTGAGCCAGAACCAATCCCTGGGCCAACCAACTGGGACTAGAGTTGCACATGGTATGAAATATGGGAAAATATGCATAATGAGCTATATCTGACTGCCTTCCTCATAAGGAGTCAGTGACCAGAAAGCATTTCACATGGCAACTTTTCTGCTTTCTAATACTTCCAGAAAACATTTCTTAAACATTCTTAACAGCCTGCTCCAGCATAGTTACCAGCGTCAGATAATTTTCCTTGGTGCTGTTAATTTGGTCTAATTTTCCTATTCTGCCCACAGTATCTCTTAATCTATCTAGACAATTCTCTGTAGAATATAAATGCTTCTGCTTAAAGATAATTGTAAAATTTTCTCCCTGGCTGAATGACTTTCGTCTTTCACCACACTATTTTATTTCTCAAACCGTTCATCATCTTTGTGAGTCTCCTCTGAACTGTCTCCAGATTTTCTGCATTTGTCTCAGGCTGTCGTCAAATACTGAATATAATAATCCAGGAATCTCCACCACAAAGTAAAGGCGTCTGCTTAGGGAAACAGGAAGAATATTTTATTTTTGCAAAGCACTCTATAGTTTTAAAAAGACCTTCCCAGGCATTATTATGTTATTTGAGGTATAAGTGTTGCTTTATCCTCCTCCTGAACTGACGGTTGATGTGGGTCTATGGTGAATCAGGTCCAGGTTGGAAGAGCTCAGCTCTCCAGTTTGGGGTCAGTTTGAAGTCCAAGGCTGATCTGAGGCTGCATCACAAGTTCATATTTCTTTACACTTCTCTTGGGCCAGAAAAAATCTTGAGGATAAGATAAATGACAGGGGCTTTCCATGGTCTGGGCCAGCTCCGTACAACAGAATATTCTGTCATGATGAAATGTTCTTTATCTGTGCTGTCCAAAATGGTGACTACTAGTCACATGTGGCTGGCTATTAAGTACTGAAAATGTGCCTAATACAACTAAAGAACAGAATGTTTACTTTTTTTAAACTTTAACTATTTAAATTCAAATTTTAATGTTGATGTATGACTACTGTTATAAGCACTGGACCACCCCTAATCTGGGTCTAAACTGATCTGGTTTCTGAGATGAACCATTAAGACACTTCCTTAGATCTTTATATTCTAGGAAGAATTGGATGGGTGAGAGACCCCTTAGTGGAATCCCATTGTTTTCCCATTATAGTCCCTTTTATGCATCTCAGAGTTATTTGATTAAATATATTTTTCCTTAGGTCTTTCTACTGAGTCATTATTTAGTTTATCTTTTACAAATCTAAAATTTTTATCCAAATTTAAATTTATCACATAAATTGATCCAGCATTTTTCAATTCTAAGCTGCTTCTTAGAATGTTTTATTCTCACATATTACAAATTTTTGTTGCTGTCATGTTTAGTCAATGTTACTTAGTTTTCTAAACTTTTGTTCTGCCTTCTCAGAACATCACATAATTTTTAACTATTATGATTTAATAATGACAAATGGTCATTTTACTCATTCCACACAAATGTCTCTCTCTCTCTCTCTCTCTCTCTCTCTCTCTCTCTCTCTCTCACACACACACACACACACACACACACACACACACACATACAGAGCCAAATATGAACTACATTCCAAATAATAGGATTATGTTGCCTTCCATGAAGCATAACAGATTTTGGATCTAAGCTTGACAAGGGCACAGCTGAACAATATAAACAGTGTAGTTAGGTTGCTTTCTCAAAGCTGATAGACTATAGCTTGAGAAACCCATGTCTGCCCAGGGGTTCTTGTGTATTATCTCACCACCAAGATGAAAATATAATCAGGAGGTTGTTTCCTCCTTGGCTGTGGTGCTGAGTCTGTATTTGTCTTCCTGATGAAGGTAATAATTAACCTAATGTAATTTGGAAAATCTAGTCAATTTGCCTCAAAAGCTGTTCAACTCTCCATAGTCTCTGGAAGTCATTACTTGGATTCTGAAGAACAAATTAACTAAAATGGGAATATCTCAGTGTTTGATGATTGCTCAGGTTACTGAAACCTTGAAAAACTCTGCATGCTAGAATCAGAGGCCATATGATAGTTGGTTCTGCTCCAACTCTTTTTTGTTTTTTTTTTCCAATTTTATTGTTGTATTACATCCGCTCCAACCCTTTTTGCTTCCAGATCTGAGTGGGCCTGAGCAGAGGCAGAACCTGTCTTTAAGATTAAGCAATACTGAATTTTGTGTTCCTCTTGAGCCAGGTGAATTGATCAGATATTATACTGGGGGGAATTTTGTGTAGAGAACCCAAAGTCAGATTAATTTAGAAAACTTGGCAGACCTTAGTCCAGAATTGGAAGACAGCTTCGGGGAGAACAGCCATACCTTCCCACAAAAATGTGCCCGTCGTGGCACATGTGCTGACTGCTTTCTGGGTTCAAACTAGCAAGACAGGGTGTCAAATTTTCAATGCTAGAAAATGGTCTAGGCCAAAACTTTCAAAACATATCAATATGCTGTTACCCTACTAGGTTCCTGTGTGAAGAATAATGCGTGGCATTAGTTTTTGCTTTCTTTAGGTCCCTGGGTTGCCTTACAAATACGTCATTTGTGTTGTGGTGGAGGTGGGAGAGAGGAGAAAATAATAACCATGTAGCCTTTCATTTACACACATTGCCAGTGTGCCTGATGATTAACAGCTTAAGTGGTTATCTGAGCATCCTAGGTCTACTATCTCTGTTAATACTCACTCCTTGTAGAGATAAGAGTTATTTTCCATGTTGGCAGCTATCTGAAGTATTCATTTACCTTCCTGACCTTGACTTTCAGTTTTCCCTGAAGCTCTAATGACTGAAAAAAAAGAAACGATCTTCAAATTATAAGTCACATCAACTGCATGGGCCATTTGAGAGTAAAAATACTCACAAATTTTTTGTTGCACTTTTTTAGGGATGGTAACCCTAAACGGGAGTGACACTTGCCCCTTTTATTATTTTATTTTATTTTATTTTATTTTATTATTTATTTATTTTTGCCCTTTTATTTTATAGCCAAGGGACACTTACTCACTTTACAAGCAGCCTGCACTTTCTCTTAATCCCAGAGTAGTTTCTGGAAATGTAGCTGCTTTGACTTTTAATTTTAAATAAAATCTGTTATTATTGCTTCTAGATACCTGTTCCTGTCTTTCACTCTGTTAATTGGGCACCACAGAAACCAAGGAAACAGAAAAGTGGGAAATCCTTCTTCCATGGGGTTAATTAGGCCTAGGTAGAAGGAAGGAAGCCCCATAAATTTCCTTGGACTGAAATGGTGTGATGACAAATGTAAACCACCAGTCAATCAAAGTAAGGCTACACTGAAATAATACCAATGTCCAGGTAAAATACCTGTCAAGTCCTGTATGCTTGAAACTCAAAGACTATTTTTCAAGTCTCAGCCATTTCATGTATAAATATTTTCATGTAAACTGTCATTGAAAACTGTTGAAACCATGGGACCTAAATGCATCATGATCTTCAATTTGAGAATAATCAGCAAAAGATTTAAGGTGTAAAGCGAAAACCCTCCTGTGGCATGCCAACACGATGGGTTTCACTACGAGGGAATATGATACCTTTGGAGGTAGTAAGCCTCTCATTTCAGGAGTTATTCAAGCACAGTCTGAGATGTTGAAGATATCAACTAAGCCCTGCATCCTTATATTAGTTTCCTGGGACTGCTGCTACAAAGTACCAAAAACACAGTGCCTTAAAACAATAGAAATCTAGTCTCTCACGGTTCTGAAGGCCCAAATACACAGTCAAAGGTGTCAGCAGAACCATCCATGCTCCTGAGACCCAGGAGGGAATCCTTTATGCTTTTTCCTAACTTCTGGTGGTGATTGTCAGCCCCTGACTTGTAGCCAAAGTCTCTGCCCCTGTCATCACATGGTGTTTACCCTGTGTGTGTGTTTGTCTTGTTTCTTCTGATGAGGACATCAGATATTTTGGAATAGGACCCATGCGAATTCATTATGATCTCATCTTAACTTGATCACACCTTCCGAGACTCTATTTCCAAACAAGGTCACATACATAAATTGGGCATTAGGATGTCAACATAATTTGAAGGGAACACAGTTCAGCTCACAAGGGTCACATTGCTACTAGCATCCCTATGAACCTTCAGATTTCATAATTCTCAGAAAGATAAAGTAGTTTCATATACTTTAAGTGAATGCTTGGGTATGACATCACTAATTATTTCCTTCAGAGGAAGTATATTATGAGGTATTAAAGAGTGAAGGCTATGTTTCCAGATCTCAGACTGCAAACAAACCTGAAATTATTAAGTGTTTGGGTACAGCAGTGGAACCTTAACTATAGGGTAGGTCCCATGCCATATAAAGTAATTAGGTTTCTCATCAAAGGGTCTGTAGCAGAAGATCATTTATTTGTTCAATAAATGTTAATGGAATGCATTCTCTTTGTCACACACTGCACTAGATGCTACAGATGCAAAGATGAATAAAATAATTTTCCCTTTAGTTTAGTTGGAGAAAAAGGTTTGCAAGCCAAAGTTTACAGTGTGAGATGTACTAAAACAGAAAGTTAAGCAAAGAGCTTTGGGACTATCAGGACTATGGGATCATAGGAACTAGATTTGTTAGCAAGGGAATGGGTGTCTTGAAAGGTAGTATTTGAGCTGGGAACTGTGTGTGGCAGATGAGGCAGCAAACCATGTTCAAGGCAGAGGAAAGAACAGATGCTAGGCATGGACATGTTAAAGGTCAGGTAACATGACTGGATCAGGAGATGAAGGGAGGAAGCAGTATGACGTTATGTGGTAAAAGTACAATCAAATTAGAAATGTCTTAGATTCCTATCTCCAAAACTCAGAATTCATGGAAAGCTTTTAAATTATTTAAAACCAAGCAGCAACCAGGAAGAAATGTTTCATGGCTGTATTTCAGGAAGAGAACCATGGCGTGTGGAAGATAAAGCAGGGTCTAGGGCCAAGAGACCATGTAAGAGTTTCCAGCACTCACCAAGGTAGGACATGAAGGTCTGTATTCAACAAGTGGCAGCAGCTGTGGGGAGCAGCATATGAATTCAATAGATAGTTGGATGGGAGAAATTAAAGGACTTGATGGCAACTTGGAAATGGAGAGAAAAGGGAGAGAGGGGATGAGCAATTCCTAGCAATCTAGATTTTTTCTCCTTTATCACCCTAAAACAGATAAGGAATAAAGAAGGACTTGCATTTTTATTAGGGTAAGACAGTGGGTTCATGCAAAGAGAATGGATGGGAAAACTAGACTAAGGGGTCCAGGGGAGATCAAATCTGAACTCCAGCTCAAATGAAAACCAATAAAGGACTTCAAAATATGTATCAGATTAGACCCAAGTTGTAATTCAATCACTATCAAAGTAATTCATGTGATATATTGCTTAGCATAGTTTCAGATCTCCTGCCCCCCACCTCATCTCATTTGCAGAAAAGGTAGAACATATTGTATTATACACTACTTCAAAAGAACTTGCCTACCAACTAGATGTTCAGCCACCTCCTTTTGTTGTTTTATTGTTTACCTCGTAATGGCGCGTATGTATTTTTAGAGTTCTTTTACCATCTAAAGATTTAGGGATGGCAAATTAGATACCCAAGAAAGTCATTTTCAGCAATTCTACATAAATAACACATGAAATGATCCCTTAGTGATGTGAGATATATCTTCTAAAGGGTCCAAGTTCTATCCTGAATTTAAACAAAATGGAAGAAGATTCATGTGACTATATTATTAGATTTCCTCAGATCAGCACATTTATTTTTCTGAGAATACAAGTGCCTTGAAGGGAGAAACTATGCCTCCTCTTCACTAACTGTTCCTGTAACAGGTTGGTAGATGAAGACTCCATTCCGGCTGAAGGTCTAAACACTGAAAAACAAAATACCAAGTACATCCACATTTTAAAGTGAGGTGTCAGACCATTTATGCAGGACAGACTGGGAGACTGGGAGATTTCCTGTCACTTCTGCGGGAGTTTGAGGAACTTGCTTGTGCATTCTCTTCTCCCTTGCTCTACTCTCATCCCTAAAGGAACCAGGACAAACCCTGGAGGTCTCCAGAGAGAAGAGGACTATGAAAGTTTCTGATGAGCAAAATGGTCAGATTTGAACCTCCAACCCACTCATGCAAACAACACTGGAAAAAATTGTGCCCTTTCCCTGGATCTCCTCTCACTCAGTGTCTGGCTTTGGAGCAACCCAGCCAGGAATTGGAGAAGAGACAGAGCCAGGAAAAGAGAAGCTGCCCATCATGTCCCTCTTCTCAGAGGCTCAAACTGAGGAAGAAGAGAAATTCTCAACTGGATAAGATTTGGAATGTTTGACCAACACACTGAGATTTGCTGATTATGATTACCACCTTGGCAGTGGTACAGCCACATGAACATAGGGGAATGTGAACTTAAAAGTCAGTCTTGGAACGGGCTCTTGCCCCACTGTTTTCTAGCTGTGTATGACACTGACAAGAACCAAATTCAGAGGAGTCCTAAATCAAATTACAGTAGGCTGGAGGGTGGAAGGAAGGGATAAGAGAAGGTGATCAGTTAACTGCAGGGCAAAAGCAACAGAAGAGAGCTCATCCCTGGCTCTGTGTTGGTTCTTTGAGTTGACTACCAGGTGGCTCTTTCCCTGACTATCTAGAGAGAGTAGCCAGTAGCCCACCATCAGGTGCCTCTTCTTGCTCATAGGCGACCTATCTGACTGTTGCTCACAACAGTCATAAAGAGCAAACACTTCTCCCTGAAGGACTCTGCACCTCTCCCAGAGCTAGCTCCACCTCCCTTTCTCACCCCCTTTACCTGTAGTCAGTTCTCAAAATGAATTACACCTTTCTTCCCCAAACTGGCAGCACGGAAGAGCCCCAGCAACTCCAGGACCAGGGACATGTCTTCCCCACTTGGCACGGCTGCTAATGCCTTACATGGCTTGCCCCAGAGCCAGGTCCTTTCTCTGGCTAGCATATGGCTTATTAAATCTTTTTCTTCTTTCCTTTCCTTTCCTTTTTTAGGTTACAAGGACAGTTTATTCCTACTTGTTTCCAACAATCTTACTTATTTATTATTTATTTATTGTTGTTCTATTACAGTTGTCCCCCCTCCCCCCTCCCCCATTGCTCATCTTTAGAAAAGCTTTCAATCATGAAAGGTTTTGTTGTTGTTGTTTAAAAACATTAAGAAAGTTTCTTTAGCTTCTGATCTGGTGTTTCTAGTTTATAAAATTGTTCTTTATCATACAGCAGAAACCACCTCAAAAGCTTTTCATCAGAGAGAACAATTGGAGAACAACAGTTCAGTGACATATAATCAATACTTAGTTAAGAAGCAGTTTCCTTGTTTTGTTTTCTTTAAAGATTTAAAAGCCATTGTCCAGGAAATTTAGACTGGCTTTATTGCCTATAAGAGTAAACCCTTTTTTCATGCTTGAAAGGTCAAAGAAACTTTTATGGTGGTTTTACCATGCAAGGAGAATGCTTTCATCTCCTTGACCTTTCTAAATAATGTAGAATTCAAACCAGTAAAGAAAAGCCAGTGTCAAGTAGATTTTAGTCAACTTCTTGTCTGCTCATATTCTTTATTGCTAAATCTCTTCTAAGAAGGGGAGGCAAGAAAAAGTGTGGAATGGGTAGGGTAGGGGAGGTGGTGGGGGCAAACAATGGACAAGAGATGTTAACATCTTTTTGGAAGATAGAAAGTTAGAGGGGGTGGCTGCTGACAGACTTAAAAGAAAACTGTCATTTACAGGCCACACAGGAAGAGTGCAAACTGGAAGCAAGACCCAGAAATGCCAGCATTTGGGAATTCAAGCTTTGGTGTGGAATGGGGGAAAGAAGGAGGGAACATATTATATATTTCCATGGTCACAATTATGTGGATAGTTTCATTATTTATGTGGCTCAATGTTTTATATAATATATAGTCCCTCTCATTCATCCAATAGTTTTTGAGCATTTACTGTATGAAGTTACCAAGTAAGCTAGGAGTAGGTAATACACAAATGAAAAAGAGATAGTTCCTCTTTTTCTTCTGTCTCTAGGGATCTCAAAGTTCAAAAGCAGAGATAGACATGTAAAAAATGTATAATTTCATAAGGGTAGAAGGGTAAGGTGCAGTGTTGGGCAAAGAGGACAGAACACTTCTGTCTAGCTGAGCCAACAACTATCATTATGACAGAATCTCTAACTGCTTCTTGGAATGATGACCTCGCGCTTCCAAGAAAAATAGTTGGAATGTTACCATTTCCTAAAGCAAGAAAAGATATTTTCATTAAAAACATTTCAAAGTAAGAAAAATGTTTTAACACTTCTGCATTCTTACAAAGATGGCTGATCAGAAATTTCTAAGGTTATCCTCAAGTGAAATAGGCTGGTCAGTTGGAATCTGCATTCAGGGTTGCAGGATGATAAAATGTAGAAACCAACCAGCCTCAGCTTGGATGGTAGGATAACTCAGGGAAGGGGTTTTTGGCAGTAATCCAAGTGTAGGCTTGAAAGGAGTAGTTGAAAGCTTTTATCCAGCAGCAAGAAAAAAATTTCTTCCTGTAATACACCTCATCAGTCCACAGTTTATACTTTGAGTTTTCTGCACACTGTGATACACTTAATCTAACTGGGCATACAGAGCCAGGGAAAGGTTAACAGCAAAGTTGAAGCCAAAATGGATAAGAAAGTGAAATGAGTTTGTGCAAAAATGCTCCTTAACACACTACTAAAGGTTTAGAGTGAAATATTACTCCACTTGTTCTGATTAAAAGAGTCAGGTGTAATTAGCAAACATGTTTACCTCCATTCACTTTGAAGACCTTGTTATGATGAGTGCAAAAGAATTTTCAAAAACACATAAAGCCTCAAGAACAGATAATTTATGCAAGAGAAGATGACAGGAACAAAACTTGGGAAACCCAAAATCAGTCCATGGTTAGTGGTCAGTGACTTAGCAGATCTAAGAAAGCCAAATGCTAAGTCAGCAGAGGGGATTATGGCTGAGATCAATTAGCCACAGAAGCTTCTTGATGTTCAGTAAGTGGGTGAGATGAGCAGAAGAGTGTTGGCTGAAAGTCTGCTTCAGAGCCCTGAGTCACCCATACCTCCCTCTCAATTGTACTTCCCCAGGAATGAATCTTCCCCTGGAGGTTTATTCTCTGGGGAGAGTAGAACAGAGGTCCCATTGAAGATGAGGATACCAGATTGAACACAGGGAGGTTAAGTGAATGTTTACATCCTGAATATTAAATTCCCCAGCTCTCTTCCCCACACTAATTCCCAGATCAATAGCAACAAGGCTGACAAGTTCTAAGTAAAAGATAGAAGACCTCTTCATAGGTTAATTTGACCAGCCCAAGAAGAAAGAAACTGACACAAGATGACTCCTTACTGCGAACTTCATTGTCAACAAACCCATTCATGAGCACAGTTTCTGATCAGCTTCTCAATATTCCTCCTTAAATTCGAACAACAGGCAGAGACCAACAGCTATTTGAGAAGATCAGGTTGGGGTATGAACCTTTTAGAAGAGCAGGACACATCTCCTGCTGAAACTGTTGTGAA
This sequence comes from Noctilio leporinus, assembly GCA_004026585.1. Taxonomy (NCBI): domain Eukaryota; kingdom Metazoa; phylum Chordata; class Mammalia; order Chiroptera; family Noctilionidae; genus Noctilio; species Noctilio leporinus. Next base: position 226,656 of record PVIW01000040.1, on the reverse strand, counting down.
AGAGAGTAGAATATGTTCAAAGGAAAATATGGAGGAAGTAGGCCAATGAAGGAACTTAGCCATGGTTTTCTCTTTGAAGTAGGAGATAAAATCATTTGAAGAAGACTGAAGATAACTGGACTAGAACAGGTGTTTGCAAGTGCAGGGATATTGGAGGCTGTAAACATAGAAATAGGAGAAGCTCATCTCAACTATGATTACCTCACATGTGTCAATGACTTCCAATTTTATATTTTCAGGTCTAGAGCTTGACTCTGAGCTGCAAACTCATAGACTTAAATTTCTACTTGACACCTCCTATTGGACGTGCTTAACATCTTTTAAATTCTGTGTCCTTGACAGAAGTCGTGATTTCCTCTCCTGCTTAGTCACTCCTACACCTGGTTCATTTCTAGTGTTTTCTATATCAGTAGATGACATTGTCACTCAATCAGTTAGGCAAGCCTTGACTCCCCTCTTAGTTATCTTTTTGTATTCAAACTATCAGTCTGGCCGAACTATCAACCTGGCCGAACTATCAACCTGATCTAGACAACTCAACAATACCTCCTAATTATTGCTTTAGTGTCTCAATTTTCCTCTACTTTTATTAAAACTGTTGTAGTGTGATGGTTTCCCCTTCCTGGTCTGCCTACTTTCCTGTCCAATTTCATCTCACACTGTGGGTTTCTCCTCATTCTCTAAACACCTGCCCTTATAGTAACCCTTATCATTATTTTCTCTCTGCTTGGAATGGTTTTGCCAATTTTCTTATCTAATTAACCTCTATCTGCCCTTTAAATCTCAGCTCAAGTGGTACTTTCTTCAAGAAAATTGTATCACTCAAGATTTTCTTTATAAGCAACAGAAGCCTTTCCTGAACTACACAGAAGAAAATGAATTAAACAGATATTTGTAACTCAGAGATGCAATGATTGTATAGACTGGAGAACTAAGCCCCAGCATCCAAGAATAATATGCCAACTAATCCTCAGAAACTGATCTGAGCAAAAATCCTCTACTATAGTCTTGAGACACAATGTGCTAGAGTTTGTAATGCTGCCGTTTCTGCACTGGGTACTTATTTCAAAGGAACCACAGCCTGGGATGGTGTGGCTCAGTGGACTGACCACTGGCCTGTGAACCCAAGTGTCACTGGTTTGATTCCCAGTCAGGTCACATACCCAGGTTGCAAGCCAGGTCTCCAGCCTGGTTTCCAGCTGGAGGCAGGTAAAAGGTAACCATACGATGATGATGTTTCTCTCCCTTTCTTCCTCTCCCCTTCCCCTCTCTCTAAAAATAATGAATAAAATCTTTAAAAAAAATGAACCACAACTGCTACAATACTTTGAGGAAGGGAACGAGAGAGGAAGAGGGAGAAGGAGAGGAAGAGAGAAAGAGAGAATGAGAGAGAGAGAGAGAGAGAGAGAGAGAGAGAGAGAGAGAGAGAGAGAGAGAGAGAGAAAGGGAGTGGGCGTGGGAGGGGGAGAGAGAAAGCCCATGCATGCTAGCTATAAGGGAAGCTAGGAAAAGTACCTGACATTTTCAGCTGTAGTGGAAGGTGTTTTCTGATTTGCACCAAGGGTTATAATGTAAGTTCTGTAAACATTTGAATGGGGCTCAGATGTCAGAGTGAAAAAGTACACAATCTTCACTGTAGGTTTCCCTGTTCTTGATAAGTGAAATTCCATTACTGATTCTCATTGCAACTTGTACTTTTTAAAAGAACTGGTAAGAGTTGGAACTTTATAAGTATAGTCTCAATTTGCCATGTGCTTATTCTCTATTTCTTTTAATAGCCTGCCAATCCTTCAAGAGAGTGGCACTGTGCCTACTATAGCTCATATGCATATTCCCAACATCTAGTACATTGTAGGTGCTTGTGAATGAGGTCAAAGAGCTGGGAGAACTTGACTAGTAATAAATGACAAAGATACATTCAAGGTTCTTAGGGTTTTTAAACCAAAGACAAAACTAGGCAACCCCCAGAATATTCCAAAGAAGAAAGAAAAACTGAGTGTTCTTACAAGAAAAAGTATATTTTTGAAAATATTCCGTTATGTGTTTTTGGCCTCAGAATTGGTCCATGATAATAGTCTTCAAGCTGTTCAACTGTCACAAATGGAAAGAATTCCTTTTTTTTTTTTTTTACTGCTGCATAGTATTCTATTGAATAAATGTGTCATAGTTTTTTTTTTTCCCCCACTCATCTACTGAGGGCATTTCAACTGTTTCTAAATATTGGCTATTATAAATAATTCTACTATACCTGGAGACTATTATGCTAAGTGAATAAGCCAGGCAGTGAAAGACAAATATCATACTTGTATAATCTCACTTATAAGTTGAATCTAATGAACCAAATAAACTATTGAGCAAAACAAAATCAGAGACACAGAAACATGGAACAGACTGACAGCTGTAACAGGGGAGGGGCAAGGAGGGGACTGTTTGAAAAGAGGTGAACAGAATAGTCAAAGAAATACATGATGACATGGACATTAGTATGGAAGTTGCCTGTGGAGGGGGCAAAAGAGGAAAACTTGGGACAACTGTAATAGTCTAGACAATAAAATATTTTTAAAAGAGATGTACGATAGTCTGAGTAATGAAGTATTCTTTTGTGAATTGTGTAGAATGCTATCTGTGGAGTTAAGGTATGTTAAAAGCATTGATGTACAACTGAAAGTTCAAAAGTTTGTTTCCAGAATCAGTTCAAATGAAAACGGAATCATTTTCTCATGACTCAGTCTACTTGATTGTAAGAATTTAGCAGATTAATTATTATGATTTATTTTATTTCTTTACTCTTTTTCTCAGTGCTCAAAAAATATTTTTGAAAGGAGGGTTTAACCTATAAAATTTTATTTTTACTTAAGTAGACTAAATAAACATGTAAATTACTCTTATTTGGTCAACATATTTTGTGCCCCAAGGGAGAAAGCACCTTCCTGCCATCCAATGATGGAAGAAACAGAACTTACTTAGTTTCTAGCCCCTCCTTCACAGGAAACAGCCATTTGGGTGAATTTTAAAATGCCTTTCACAGTGAGCCAGGACATACAATGGTTTGTTCAATCTCTAAAGTAAATACGATAGGAACCGGAACACTACAGACTTTAATACAAAACTGCATTGTGTTCCTGGCATATTGCTCTTTGATTCTCTGCTCCAGTGTTTTTGGCTTCATTCATTGTGCCTGCGGGTGAAACAGTTACACGCCTTCTTGAATTCTGTCAGTGGTAGCAGCAAAGATGAAAAAGTCCTTGCCAAACTAGCCTGTTGAAGGTAAGGCAGTTCCAGGAAAGATGTGTTCATATCAAGAGAGCTATCAAGTTTTTATCTTTTAATTTAAAAAAAAATTTTAATGGTCATATATTGTTTAGACTCTAGAGGCTATTTCTGAATTTTCATTTAAACTTAAAATGTAAATAACCCGGAGAGATAGAAATCCTGTAGGATACACATCTAGCAGACAATCATTTGGTATAAATTTTCCCATGAAAATATACCCTATCAGTTTGCTGGTGCTGCTGTAAGAAAGTATCACAATCTAAGTAACCAAAGCAAGAAAAGTTTGTCTCCCAGTTCTGGAGGCCTAAAGTCCAAGATCAAGGTGTTGGCGGGGTTGGTTTCTTCTGAGGGCTGTGCCTTTCTCCTAGCTCCTGGGGGTCACAGGCACTGCTTGTTCATAGACGGCATTCTCCCTGGGTCCTCATTTCTTCTCTCTGCACTTGTCTGTCCTGGTGTCTAAACTTCCCCTTTTCGTAAGAATGCCAGTCCTATTGGTGACTTCATCTGAACTTGATTACTTCTGTAAAGCTATCTCTAAATAAAACTGCAGTCTGCGATATTGGGGATTGGGACTCCAATGTGTATTTCTTGGGAGTACAGATTTCAATTTATAACACTCTAATCCGGGAACCCCAGCACCAGACAGGTTGTTTGTGGGCTGCAGGACGGGAGATTCGTGCAAATACAGGCAGTGAGCAGCGGCTGACAGAGTAAGAAAGAGCTCCACAGACAGGATAAGTTCAGCTACCAGCAGCCACAGTCCCAGATAAAGGGAATATTGTACCTCAGAAAGGACTTTAGCCTCCACTCGGGGATTCTCAGTTTCACTCATGCTCTCAGGCAGCTCCAAGAATGTGCTGATTTTCAGAAATAAGGGACAAACCACTGATCTAATCTTGTATGATTTTCAAGATCAAGTTAATTATTAATTAAGGAATGAAACATTATGATAGTAGTTAAATGAAACTCCATGTAATTTAGTTATTTTCTTACAGAAGAGGATAAAAAGAAAGGAGCTGTGTCTTCTAGGTCATCCTGGGAACCGCACGTGAAATTGTACCCACAGGTTAAGCGATTCATTGTACACTCTCTTAGCCCAAGTTAACCCGACTGCATACGCCCTGTCAATTTGTGGGATTCCTGGATTCATTTTGCCTGCCCTGCTAGGATGCTTCCTCAATGTATTGTTTTGCTGTTTTTAGATTCTTATCAATGACCTAGGATGGCCTCAGTAAATAATTATATATTATGAAGAAACGATGAGGTAGCATTTGGATAGATTCAGATGTTACTTAGTCAAATGCCACACTATTCATTCATCCGATCATTCATAATTAATAATAGATATTGTTCTACAAGTAGTTTGAGAGGGACTAAAGAGATTACAATGGTGGAAAAGGAGTAAATTATTTTTCTCAAACTGTTTAGGATGTATAAGTAGAACCAAAAGACTTTAAAAAAAAAAATCTAGTGATAGAACTACAATGTGGGATGATAAAATATAAGAACAACAAGAGTGCTGTGGACATACAGAATATAGGGGAGACTATCATAGTCCGAGAGAGCAGAGGCAGCTCCTGCAGGAAACATTTGCAGTAGGTGTTAATAAGATGAGTGGAATTTTGATAAACAAAAATGCGAGTGAAGGAAAAATAGGGAGGAAAAGGACCCAAAAGCAAGAAGCTATGCTGGCAGACAAATAAAACAAAACAAAGCAGAAGAGAACCAGGGAGTTGTTGACAACAAAACTAAACATTATACTGGGACCCTCATTTGCCAGATTGAAGGGTTTGGATAACAATGATGATGGCAGTGAAGGTTGTTCAACAGGTAATGATGAGATCAGAGTGTGTCCTAGAAAACTGTTGGGCAGCAGTGGGTGTAATGGGTTGTAGCCTGGAGGATCATTTAGGAAGCTGGTACCATAGTGCAGGTCGGAGGTGGCCAAAAAGGGGGCAGGGCTCCAGCTTCTGTGGAGCCTGAAGCTAGTTTACACAACTGGACACTTTAAGAAAAGAAATAAAAAGTCAAATATTAAAGTAAACACTTGTTTAAAGGGAAAAAATCACTTTAAAAAGGTAATAAATACCAAAAACAAGAAAATTCAGATACATGTCAAATTTTTATTTTTTAAACATTTTATTTATTTCTTGTATTCTTCCATACCATTTATCCCTCCTATACACCCATCAAACTGTTAAAATTAACCTGACATACTCCCATAACATGTTATTTTCTCACACTTTTCAGCTGCATACTCATTTATTATTTCTTCTAGTGACAACAATATTGTCACCTAATTTTCTGTAGAGAGAACAGAAAGATAACCTGCATTTTAATATGGCATGATTAATCAGAGTTTAAAGACATTTGTAAGTTATAAAAGTGTTTATCAATTTTGTAACTTGCTATTGGTAATGTCACACTAAGATGGATTCTAGTATAATACATAAAACATACAAGTTTACCAAGGGACGTGTGTTTTTATTTTATATATAAGAAATCTAATAATTCTGCTTCACAAATTAGCTGTCAGAAACAAATTCTGTGCATTTACAAGTATAACTGTATATGCTGCATTATTGAATATATTCTTGATAAGAGAGGACTTGTTTTGACTAAGCACTGATGAGAACCAAATTCTCCATTTCTAACTGTATATAGCTAATGATTAAATATCCTGCACATTAGCTTCAGGCTCTGTACCTTTCAAATCTTGTGTCTCAGCCCTAACTCTTCTAGCACTGGAAGCTGAGAACACTTTCATATCAAGATATGGCCTCTGCTATATACTGTAACACTAGCTGAATCAGTAGAATAGTAATTGGTGTAAATAAAAACTATTTCTATGCCTGAGTAGCAATAAAGTGGCCAAACAAGGAAATGTGCTGCATAAGGAAGGTGGACTATGATGAACCACTTAAAAGACTGAACTAAATATGCTTTAAATAATCCCCAACTTTACTTCCTCTTATAAAATTCCCATGATCATTCCAATGCCACTTGACAAAGGGTGATGGGTCCTGCTGAGGAATGTGAAGGAAGGGATGTTGAAGTTAAAAGAGATAGCTACCTTAACCACTTGCAGTTAAAATGTTTTATTTTTGAAAATTTTATGAAAATATATGACTCACTATTATATTTTTAAGGTCTTATGGCAGGTATGCTTTGAAATGGCCCCAGTGAAAGGTACCCCAGTGGAGTCCCTTCCTCTTGAGTGTAGGTTGGTCTAGTGACTTGTTTCTAACCAACAGAATGTGACAAAGGTAATAAGATTAACTTATGGAAGATAGTCACTGTCATCTTGCTGGAGGACTCTCTCCCTTGCTAGCTTTTATAAAGCAAGTTGCCATACTGGAGAGGTCCATATCAGCAAGGAACTGACATTGATTTATGACCAAGAGCCAGTTAGAAACTAAATCAGGAAGCTGTCAGTCCAACCACCTTTGAGGAACTGGAAATCTGTCTTTAACCACACATGTCTGGATATCGATTCTTTTCAGGTTGAACCTTTAATGGAAGCCTCATGAGAAGCCTTGAGTCAGAGGACTCAGCCGACCCATGCCTTGATTCCTGAACCAAAGAAGTTGTGAGGTAAAATGTGTGATGTTTTAAGCTACTAAATTGTAGATTAATTGTTACAAAGCAACAGGAAATGAATACAGGTTTCTGCCTGTACAAAGGAACTGGTACAAATGAAGGGCCTCAAAACTGAATTTATTTGCTTCATGGTGAATCTGCCTTTGAATATAGGCCTGAATCAGAGATGTGGCTATGGGAGTAGCACAATAAAATTTCATACAATCAAACTTTATACCTTGTCATTATTTGCAGCATTTTATCTCTGGGAGGGCAGCATGGCTTTTATGCTAGTGATCGCTCAACTGAGTAAAAGATAAATCATCTCTCAAAGGTAAGAGGTGGAAGGGATTTAAGGAGAGGAGATATTTTCTTAAACCATTTTTGAGAACTAGGACATCAGCAAAAAAGTGGTAAATGCAAATTAGGAGGAGCAGGGAAGACACCCAAAGATAGGAAGCACATTTTAATGATCTCACAGGCATAATATTCTTACTTTATTCAGCAAAGTCTGGCAGCTTTGGTGAGAGTTACCTGATGCTGGTAATTTGTGATATTAATAAGGGATTCCAGCGTAGCTGGATGGCAAGTAAAGTTAGAAAAGTGTGATGTAATACAATAACAAGAAGACAAATAGGGACTGGTAGTGATGGTAAGATGAGGGAACAATTTCAGTAGATATGATAAAGGGAAAAGAGAAGAGAAAGAATGACACAGGAAGAAAAGGATAAATTTGAGAACTTGGAAGTGGAATACTTTTGAAGGAATATGATGAGTTGGGTTTGATCATATAAACATGTAATTAAAATGGAGACAAAAGAAAATTCATTGAAATTATTACATAAAGGGTCTCAAAATTGTCATCAATAATTTTTGAAGTTATTAAAGAAAGCTGTAGGGGACCAAGATATTCAAAGATGACTGAACTATATATTTTCTGTCAATGTTATCCTATCTATTTTTCATTTCTGAAAAGATATTTTAATGTGACATATCAAAATTAAAACACATACTATCATTATATTAATAATGAGAAACTATAATAAAGTAAACTATTACCTCTATGGTGAATCATTTTCAATTTAAGAAATACAAATATTTTTCCTAAGTTACCAGCATGTATTTCCTTTAGCAGTTTTTTTGTATCACATCCAATTGAGGTCAACCAAATGATTCATTAACAGACACTGTAGAGAGTCTGTAAATGATTTAATCTGAAATTGTTTATCAGTAGGGGCATAATTCTGAACTTAATCTTATCTCTTTTTAAACATTTTTTCTTTGCTTTTTAAAAATTATTGTTTTATTAGAGTTTTTCCCAATTTTCCTTTATTGCTCACCCTTACTCCACCCACCCCATCTCTCCCAAAGTCAATCTTCACCCTGCTGTCCTTGTCCATTGGTCATTTATACCTGTTTGTTGACAAGACTCTTCCCCTTCGTTCCCACCTTCATCGCCCTCCCCTTTGGTCACTGTCAGCCTGTTTCTTGTTTCCACGCAATCTGGTTCTATTTTGCTCATCTGTTTGTTTTGTTTACTAGGTTCCTCTTATGGGTGATATTATATGGTATTAGTCTTTCACCACCAGACTTATTTCACTTAGCACAGTGCTCTTCAGTTCCATTCATGCTGTCTTGAAGGATAGGAGTTCCTTTTTTCTTTCTGCTGCATAGTATTTTATTGTGTAAATGTACCATGGTTTTTTGATCCACTCATTTTCTGATGGGCATTTCTACTGCTTCCAGTAGTACTTGCCAATTGCAAATAACGCTATGAACATAAGGTTGCATAGGTTCATTTGAATTAGTGTTTCAGGGTTCTTCCGGTATAATCCCAGCAGTGGAATTGCTGGATCGAAAGGCAGTTCCATTTTTAGTTTTTTGAGGAAATTCCATACTGCTTTACCTTTGGCTGGACCAGTCTGCATTCCCACCAACAGTTCACTAGGGTCCCATTTTTCTCCACATCCTCACCAGCAATTGTTTGTTGATTTGTTAATGATGGCCATTCTGACCAGTGTGAGGTGGTATCTCATTGTGGTTTTAATTTGCATTTCTCTGATGGCTAGTGATGTTGAACATCATTTCAGATATCTATGGGCCCTTTCTTTGTACATCTTCCTTGGGGAAGTATGTGTTCAGGTCCTTTGCCATTTTTAATTGGATTATTTGCCTTCTTGGTGTTGAGTCATATGAGTTCTTCATATATTTTGGAGATCAAACCCTTGTCTGAGGTATCATTGGCAAATATCTTTTCTCATACAGTTGGTTCACTTTTAATTTTGCTGGTGTTTTCTTTACCTGAACAGAAACTTTTCAGTTTGATATAATTCCATTTGTTTATTTGATCTTTTTTTCCTTTGCCCTTGGTAAAGTGTCAGTAAACATATGTCCGCATAGGATATCAAAAATTTTACTGCCTATATTTTTCTCCAGGACCTTTATGGTGGCACTGCTTATGTTTAAGTCCTTTATCCATCTTGAGTTTATTCTGGTGTATGGTATAAGTTGGTGGTCTAGTTTTATCATTTTGCATGTTGCTGTCCAGTTCTTCCAACACCACTTGTTGAAGAGACTGTTTTTATTCCATTTTATGTTCCTTCCCCCTTTGTTGAATATTAATTGACCATAGAGTCCTGGATTTATTTCTGAGCTCTCTATTCTGTTCCATTGATCTATATGTCTATTCTTATGCCTGTAGTAGATTGTTTTGATGACAGTAGCCTTGTAGTATAGGTTGATTCCAGTATTGTGATTCCTCCTACCTTGTTTTTCTTTCTCAAGATTGTTGTGGCTATTTGTGGGTGTTTTTGATTCCATATAAATTTTTGAAGTATTTTTTCTGTATCTGTGAAGTCTGTCATTGGTATTTTAATTGGGATTGCATTGAATCTACAGATTGCTTTAGGTAGTATGGACATTTTAATGATGTTAATTCTTCCCATCCATGAACATGGTATATGCTTCCATTTATTTGTATCTTCCTTAGTTTCCTTCTTCAGTGTTCTGTAGTTTTCAGAGTACAGGTCTTTTACCTCCTTGGTTACATTTATTCCTAAGTACGTTAGTTTTCTTGTTGCTATGGTAAATGGGATTTGTTTTCTAGCTTCTATCTGATATTTCATTATAGGTACACAAAAATGCTTTTGATTTCTGGATATTGACTTTATAGCCAGCTATTTTGCTAACTTTGCTTATTAGATTAAGAAAGGTTTTGGTGGAGTCTATCGGGTTTTGTATGTACACTATCATGTTATCTGCAAATAATGACAGTTTTCCTTCCTCCTTTTCACTTTGGATACCTTTGATTCCTTTTTCTTCTCTGATGGCTATGGCTAGAACTTCCAAAATGATGTTGAACAGAAGTGGAGAAAGTGGACAGCCTTGTCTTGTTCCTAATCTTAGGGGGGAAACTTAGTTTTTGTCCATTGAGTATGCTGTTGGCTTCAGGTTTCTCATATATGGCCTTTATTATGTTGAGGTATGCTCCCTCTATTCCCATTTTGCTGAGGTTTTTTATCATAAATCGTTGCTGTACTTTATCAAATGCTTTTTCACCATCTATTGATATGATCATATGGTTTTTATCTTTTATTTTGTTGATGTGGTATATTACATTTATTGATTTGCGAATGTTGCACCATCTTTGCATCCCTGGGATGAAACCCACTTGATCATGGTGTATGATCTTTTTAATGTATTGCTGTATCCAGTTGGCCAATATTTTGTTGAGAATCTTAGCATTTATATTCATCAGAGATATTGGCCTATAGTTTTCTTCCTTAGTTATTTCTTGACCTGGTTTTGGGATTAGAATATTAGCCTCATAAAAAGAGTTTGGGAACCTTCCCTCTTGTTGGATTTTTTGGAATAGGTTGAGAGGGAGGGAGTTCTTCTCTAAATCTTCAGTAGAATTCAGGTGTGTCTGGGTCTCTTGTGCTTTGGGAGATTTTGGATTACTTCTTCAATTTCACTAGTTGTTATTGGTCTATTCAGGCTTTCTGCTTCTTCTGGATTCAGTTTTAGTAGATTATGCATTTACAGAAATTTGTCCATTTCACCCAGGTTGTCATATTTCTTGTCATATAATTGTTTGTAGTAATTTCTTACAATCCTTTGTATTTCTATGGTATCAGTTGTGATTTCTCCTCTGTAATTTCTGATTCTGTTTATTTGGGTCCTCTCTCTCTCTTTTTCTTGATGAGTTTGGTTACAGGTTTATCAATTTTGTTTATTTTTTCAAAGAACCAGTTCCTGGACTTATTGATTCTTTGAATTGTAGTTTTAGTCCCTAAGTTATTTAATTCTGCTCCAATCTTGATGATTTCCTTCCTTCTACTTGTTCTGGGCTTCATTTGTTGTTGCTTCTCTAGTTCTTGCAGCTTTATGGTTAGGTTGGTTGTATAAGCTTCTATCCTTTTCAGGTAGGCCTGTATTGCTATGAATATCCCTCTGATAACTGCCTTTGCTGTGTCCCATAGGTTTTGGGCTGTTGTGCATTCATTGTCATTTGTTTCCAGAAACATTTTTATTTCATCTTTGATCTCATTGTTTACCCATTCCTTACTTAAAAGCATGTTATTCAGTCTCCATGAGTTAGAGTGTTTTTGGTTTTTTCCCTTGAGGTTGGTTTCTAGTTTCAATCCATTGTGATCTGAGAAGATGCTTGGTATGATTTCAATTTTCCTGTGTTTGTGGAGGCTTGTCTTGTAACCTACCATGTGGTCTATCTTAGAGAATGTTCTATGTGCATTTGAAAAGAATGTGTATTTTGCTTCTTTGGGGTAAAATGTTCTGTATATATCAGTTAGGTTCATTTCATCTAAAGTGTTGTTCAATGCCACAATATCCTTGGTGTTTTTTGTTTGGAAGATCTGTCCATTGTTGATAATGGGGTTTTAGAATCCCCTACTATTAGTATGTTGCTGTCTATATCCTTCTTTGTGGGAAAGTGCCTGTCATAGCCATGGCATACTGCATGCTCCAGGTGCTTGTCCTTGGCAGGAACCCTATGTCAATGTGTCCCGCTTGTCCTGGGCCAGGGAGGAAGTTTGTATACAGGTGTACTGCCAAGGATCTCTAACACAGAACCTTCTTATTATGATTAATCGTGAAGTAGATTGTATGATTCTATTCTCAGAGCAATGGCATAGAACATTTATGTAACTTGTTTATTCAGACAACTACAATAAAAGGAGCAGAGGTCCCCTAAGTTGGGGCCCTTTGGCCATTCACCCACCTTTGAGTGTGGTGTCTTATTTCTCTTGTGACACTTCTTGAAGTCCTCCAAGATTTTCCTTATATACTTGGGAGCTCCTACATTGAGTTATTTCTTCTCGATAGAATATTCCCTTAAATATTATGAAATGTCCATCTTTGTCTCTTTTTATGACCTTCATCATAAAATCTATTTTGTTTGAAATAAGTATTGCTACTCCAGCCTTTTCTTCATGTCCATTTGCTTGATATATATTTTTCCATCCCTTCATTTTCAATCTGTGTCAATCTTTTGTTCTGAGGTGGGTCTCTTGAAGACAGCATATATGTGGGTCATGTTTTCTTATCCATTCAGCTACCCTATGTCTTTTGATTGGTACATTTAATCCATTTGCATTTAAGGTTAATATTGATTAATACTTACTTATTGCCATTTTTACCCTTTGTACCTGTGTTCCTCTCTGTCTCTCTGTTTCTTCATTTTTTTTTTTTTTTTTTTTTTTTT